>JAXCHB010000017.1:1200000-1810000 GCA_036926305.1 Uropetala carovei | reverse complement strand
AATTACAATAATACATACAAGTTTAACAAGATAAGATTAACAAAAAAGTTAATTTTATGTGTAATGAACAAAATAATTAAAGAAAATAAAAAAAAGATGAAAACATACATATTTAGCAGAAGTGGTGGAAGAATGGAGTGAGAGATGGAGAATGAAGGGGAGGGAGAGAGAGAGAGGGAGGGAGAGAGAGAGAGAGAAGAAAGGATGATGGAGGGCGGTCGATGGAGGAAGGCGCCGGGGAGTATATGTAGGAAGGAGAAGGAAAAGTTCGAAAGAAGTATGTATGTAGAGGGAACGAAGGGTACGGATTAAGGCGAAGAGAAGTTAAAGGAAACAAGGGGAAATGGTGGGGAGGATCTCGGGAGAAACTAAAGGAAAATTGTGGGAAATGACGGAAAAGGGTTTTAAAAAACACGGTGAGAAGTTTGAAATAATGAGAAAACTCCGTCGTAGATCGATATCGGATGCAGGGAAGTAAATAGTGCGTTGAAGTCATCGGCGAGGAGAGAGAATCAGTAGCGGCACGTACGAGGAAAGGAGAGAGGCGAAGAAAATGGAGATGGCACAATGCAAAATGAAGAGGAAGCGGATGCGAAGTTTAAAACGAGACTCTGAATTGCGCAGTACCGAATTATGGAAAATGTGTCCTCTTGTGTTCTACGCTAAATGTCACGCCGCATGAGCGAGACCTTTAAGGAGGGCATTAGGAAGAGATTATCGTTTGGAATGCGGTAAGAAAATTTAGTGGTTCAGAGAAATGTGCATTGTTACGCGTAGTATGAGGAGAAATTCCTGATCATTCGTAAATAAACTGGAATTTTATAGTATAGGGGAAACGCGGATATTGAAATTAGAACAGAAAACTTTAAAACTTTCTTGAAATATGATGTGTAATAATAATCGTAAACGTGAAAAATAAAGTAAAAGCGATTTTACGAAGAAATTTTTAGAAATTGGTGATTTGTTTCAGGAAATTTGAAAAGACAGAATTCTTCGATAAAACTGTTTGTATTTCATGAGAGGTGATTCGAATAATGAATTAAAGTTACGTATCCAGAATTCTAAGTGAAAAAGGTTTTCAATCTAACAAACTTTGCTCATTCAAACTATTAATTCCTAAGGAAATTCTTTCAAAAGAGGGAAAATAAAATGTTCTGGTGGAAAATCCAAACTAAAACGTTTTTCTAACAAAATCAGTAGATAAGATAATGATATAAAAATGAGCACCGAAATATTCCTGAAATAATATTACTAATAAAACGGTTTATATTTTTGCAAAAGTAATCGCAGCGTTTATTGCTGCCTATCTTTGTGAATATTACGACAGCGCACCGTCATTAAAAGAAAGAATTATGATTAGTCCAAAGATTAGAATTCTCTTTGCTATGCAGTTGGTCAAATTGAAATAGACATACAAAGAATATGACGGGCGATAATTTAATTTTGCTGATATAAACTGTGAGGCTGTTAATATATGAAAAGATGTTTTATATTGTACAAAATCTCCATATAATATGTTATTTAGCATCATTTAAAAAGTTATGTCAACATTAATTCTAGTATAAGGGTCTAGAACGGTGGTATCGCCATAGGCCCCACAATGGCTTAACTAAAATCTCTAGTTCAAGGCGTTATTTTGTGGAATGGTTTAACTCCCCAATCCTCGGTTTCTGATGAAAATTTCAAAGATGAGATGTTCGCCAAGAAAGGAATAGGGAGAAATGAAAGCAGAAAGGACGAATTTATCAGATTTGGGGAAAGAATTTACCTCCATGTTTCAAAGAGATACGTGGAGCAATGCCTCTAAAGTGAGTTACACGCAGTAACGATAGCGTGGTTACCTCGAGCAGTTTCGCTCATGTGTGAATATATGAAAATATTGCAGCGACTGCATGACTCCTACTGCAGTTCCGGATCCGTTAAGAGGGTAACATGCAACCCCATGCTGAGAGAGGATAACGTAAGCGAGGATTTTTTCCTTCGTACTTCACCAGAGGCCTTCGGAATTTGGCGTCTAAAGCGCTCTAACTTCCTCTCGAAAGTTTAACTGGGTCAGTAGCTAGTCGGATTAGAAGAGGTCAGAGTCCTCACGCGAATATATATGTGAAATAATGCAAGTTTATAAGGCAACTTGATTTCAAATGTTGATATCATTGATGATCATATCTATAACCTATCTAAGGTTCAACTGAAGATCATTCATTGACAGTTCACAAAACCTTGAATTTCACTGCAGAAATATTTTATTTAACAATTGGAACATAAAAACTGAATGTTGATATGTCCTAACAAATATGTTTACATGTTCAATGAACTGAATAATCAACAGAAAAGGATTTTTTTGCGCGATCTCAGTGCAGTTGTAATTATTTTTCTGAAGTCGTATTTTGTCGTATTAATCGATATTTGGAAGTAATAAGGAAATGTCGAGTAAGTTGTTATAGAAAATGGTTGTCAAATTAATAATGGAATAATTAGGGAGGAATTGGTGATGAAACTATGTGGATGCTCACGTAATTATAGAATAAAAATGTCGAATAGAGGGAAAGGTGAAGAGGCAATCCATTGACATCGACTTCAGTAACGATAATAAAAGTTTGTTTTCACGGGAAATGACGCCGCATATTTTTGATGAAATATTTATTTTATATGTAAAATTATGTGAGAAAATATCATCATAATTCTATGTTACATGGAAAGAGGAAAATCAGAAGACGGATGAACTTTAACTTTTGGAAAAAAGAAGTAATTTTTCAGTATTGCGAAATTAAATCTGATATTTTTACTGTAATCAATTAATTTCTAGTTTAATAAATATACAAAAACGGAATGTTTTTGAGTTGTTACTACGAATTTCACATTCTTTCGGAGATTCCGGTTACTTCTCTGACCTTCAACTTATGAGAGATTCTCACAAAATAAGTTAACGAAGGACTTTTTTTGTGGGACCTTCATAATTTAATGTATTTTTTTAACCGTCACTAAGTGACACAAGCAAGAGGTAATAATGTTCATGTATATAGCCACCTAGGGATACAAATCCGGAATAAAGGCGCACCACACGACCCCCACGAAAAAAACAAAGCCAACAAGATGAACGGCACGAGCTCTTTAGTCAGGTATTTAAAGCTAATTGGGTTGGTGCAGCAGTTTAAGGGTATGACCCAAAAGGGAATGTGGAGAAGAGAACGCAACGCCGTCGTAAATAGAAAATTATGATAAAACCGTGAAAGAGGTGGGAAGCGTTGATGGTGGAAACGGAGAAAACGTGAAGCGGAGACAGAGGGAGATCGCAAATGAGGGAGGAATGAGAGGGCATCAGAAGTGGGCAAGGTGGAAGAGGGAGAGGAGAGAGAGCTGTCTCCAAGCGAAGAGTGGAAATTGGAGGGAGGCAGAGGGAGGAAAGATGAGAAATGGAGTGGGGAAGAGGGTAGCAAATAAGTGAGGGGTGTGGGAGAAAGGGGAGGGAGCAGCGGCATACTGATAGCCCCCGTTACCCCCGCAATGCGGGGGGACCCCGAGATTTAGGGCCCCCCCCCAATCTTTCAAACCTTACTGACTAAGATATCCATAGGGGGGGCCCATATTATTTTCTGCGGGGGGCCCCCCAGATTTTCAGGTACGCCACTGGGAGGGAAGAAAAGGAAGAGGGGGAAGAGATTTTTTTTTGTGATTGAGTGGGATGGGAATAGGGGAAAGAAGATGTAAGCAAGAGAATATAAAGGGAGAGAGGAAGAGAGAGAGGGCGTAGAGAGGAAGGTTTGGCAGGTTAGGGGTTTCTTTTGTTCGACAAGAGTGGGAGAGAAGAGAGAGAGATAAGAGAAAAGGTGAATCGATGCGAAGGAACGGAATTTTTTTCCTCACTCTCTCTCTCTCTTTCGAAAGGGTCGGAGAGAAGTTTAGAGTTTTTTTTAGTGAAGGGGAGGATGTAGCAGGTATAGGTAAGGAGTATGGAGAGGTACCAATGTAAGATGGGAAGGGGAGGAAGAGCGGCGTAGCGAAGTGGCGGTAGATGCGGAAGAAGAGATTAAACAGGTGAGATAGGGAGGCTAGACGGATGGGAAAGGAGGAGTGGAGGTTTTTCGCAGACGGGAATGACGAATGGACGGAAAGTGCGAAAGCGAGATAGGGTAAAGGGGTGGGGGGGGGGGGGGAATGTGTGCGTGGGTAAAGGGGAGTTGGGAGATTAAAGTGAGATTTAATGGAGAAAGGGAAGATGGGAAGCGAGCGGCGACTGGAGAGGAGGGGGATAGAGTGGAAACGCGTCGGAGAAAAGGTCAAAGTAATCGTTTTAGTAATTCCGCGGAGTAATTTTTGTAATGAGACAGTGGAGTAAATTTTAATCAAAGGAAGGAGGAGAATTTTATTTTGTTCGACTCTTAAATTTCGGATTACTGCTGCTGCACGCATCGCATGTGTGTATACCGTATTTATCCGATTATAGGACGAGGTTTTTCTTGTTTTTTTTTCGGGGAAAGGTTGGGGGTCGTCTTATATTCGCGAACAAATAAGTAAATAATAGAGGAAAAATATTAATTTTGAGCCTTATGGTTAATCAGTGAAGATGAATGGAAGAACCTCCTAATAACCATACAAATATTTTTTTGAAAAAGGAAAATAGTCACATGCACTGCGGTTTAGGGGAATCTACTCTACGCCACTGGCATTCATTGTGACTAGTCCATCACGGTTTAATCCACATTTATCTTTGCACTGCACATTGTCAAGGCAATTTTTATATTTTTAAGTGAAATATATATATTATTTATGTATTTATGAGGAATCAGGTATAGAGAAAAATCGTTTTGGAGATTCTGTCAAGTACGTTTTATTAAGTTTAGGAGCGAAAATGTCGGCATAAAAAATTCATTTTAATCTGATTGTGAAATGTCAAAGTTTACTATCCAAAATTTCGATTTCCCCATATACATATGTCGGTCTTGGTAGACGGGTTGTTAGTGTATCTATCGTCTGGTACCATAGCTGCTATTTTGCCGAAGGAATGGATGCTTGTGTTTTTCATGCTGGGTTAAATGTAAGCATTAGCTCAATACTCTATATCTCGTCCTTAAATAAAGACGTATCATTATTATTATATTAGGTTAATGTTCATATATTAATTTTATTCCATTGCTTTTAATGGCGTACATGTTCTGGTAGCGAGTGAAGTAGCGAGGATATTTTCCGACTCGTCAAAATGTCTTCGGTAACTGCTACTTTAAAAAAAAGACACTGTAGAACATCTATAACACGAACGTGCAGAACTCGAATTTTCAGTTACTGGAGTAAGATAGTTTATACAATTAGCATTCATATTCATGAACCTTAATAGTATTTTGTATATGTCGAAAATATAGTTATAAAGGTTCAATTATGTTGTAACAAGTAAACGGGCATGTGCATTTTTAAACTATGACTCAAGCAGTTTCCTCAGTTACACAATATTCTCCGCGATCGCACTTTATTTAATTTTAATTCTTGGGCCTAAAACTTTAAGGAAAAAGTCTCACGATACCTAGATCGGAAATAAAATCTTTTTCTAACAAACCTTTAGCGATCATGCAAGGATTCGCTGTACTTTTTAGCGGCAGTTTACGTTGCAAAGCAAAAAAAGTCTATATATTTTTTTTTAAATCCGCTGACTCGGCGATGTTGATGCGTTTTCCAAAATTGCCGAGGGCGAATGCAAATTTTCTGGAGATAATTTATGCACCTGAATCGCGAATCTTAAAATTTATACGAAGGAAGGAAGATTACAATGAGAGATAGGGCGGGAGAGAGAGAGAGAGCCAAGGGACTAGAGGAAAGGGAGAGAACGGGAGGAAAAGGGAGTGGGGGAGAAAGGGAAGGATGGAGAGACGAAGAGGGGGAGAATGGGAGGAGAGGACTAGACTTAACAGCGAAACCCGGTGAAAAGAAATTCTTAAATTTTTTACAGCGTGAAAAACTCTTCAGGAGAGGAGGAAAAAAAGAGAACTATTCCCGTCTCTACATCTGCCACGCGAGTCTACGGGCTTTTAAGGTTCTAAAACGACGCGAGCGAATGCAGTCGACAGCCTAAATTTCGAAAAAAATGTCAAGCACGCTCTTCCTTTTTTTCAGTTTACGACGCTCGGGAATTTCAGCTCTTCCATCTTCCTTCTCTTTTCCTTTTTTCTCCCCCTTTCTTTCTCTAACTCCCTCTTTGCTTTCTCTTTCATTCTCTCCCTCCCTCTTTTTTTCTCCGTCACTGTTTACCTTCTTTCCTTCCTTCCTTCCACCTACATACGTACTTCCTCCCCTCTATTTTTCCTTCCCTTTCTATGTGTTCTTTCTATCCCTCTTCTACTTCATCCTTTTTCCATGAAAAAATATTGAAACATTTCCTCTTCCTCGCCATCGTCAAGCACCTACCTTTCGACAGAATTCTGTTTTTGTTATTTTTTTTTAATGCGTTCTCTTCGGGCTCCTCGTCCATATCCAACTTAGTAACCCTTCTTCTGAATATTTGAAGCGTTTTCCCCCATTCTTCCCACTTAGCTTTTCGTGCCATCCTTTTTCTTCCCATCCCTCTTAATCGCGGCTTTCTTTTTTATGCGTTTATTTCCGTGCCTTCCATATCTCTCTCCTCCGTTTTTCTTTTCCAGGCATGAATTAAGCAGCTCTTTCCCGGAGCTCTACGTATCTGAAAACATTTCCCGTTCTTTCTTTCCTCGGAGGAGCAACATTTTTATGGGGCGTGCGTGCAAGAGAGATCCTCTGCACACGTTCGGAGTTCAACAATTCCGCGAAATATTTTCTCTCGGTTTCATTAACTTTCGAACGCGTTTTCAAGATTATTAACCCTCGGATGCCCGCTGGGATAAATGGTCAATAAGTGGAATCCAGGCAACACTTCGAGCCAAACGAGTGTATTTCGTTTTTGCGGAATCGTTCTATAGACATTGGCGAGTCCAAGAGTATTATATAGGAGAAGGGAAAGGGGGGAGTGGCGACCGCCTCCTCACTGGACAACTCCGTTGGTCAATCCAATATTAAACCTAGGCATAGGCTATTAGAGCAAGAAAGTCGTTTTAGCTATTTGGTAAGTTTCTGGATCCGCCCCTGTCTTAAATTTGTATTAAAAACAAAAGCAAAACTTTTAGGTCTCCCATTTTATCTATCCGCCTCTGTATCAATCAATCAATTGGGGGGACCTTGTGACTTCAAACGACTCCAGCGCTAGAAGGCTTCTCAGTCTAAATCACAAAGCAAGGGAGGAGAGAAACCCGGTGCCGGCATTAGCCTACTCTTAACGAGAAACACCAAGGGGACCAACGGCTTTACGTCCCTTCCGAAGGACGGGGCGCTGATTTGCGTGTTCTCCACATAACCACGCAAATAGGGAGCCGGGCAACCCGGTTCGCACCGAGTTTGCTAAGCGTAGCAGGCCAGCGCCCGCACCACTACGCCACGGCTCCCCGAAACACCGCCTGTATATGGAAGAGGCATTAAAATGATAACCAAAACTTTTATATCCTTCCTATGGGGTACGTTTATCCGAAATCGCAGTCAATTTCGTGTATTCACCGGATTTAGTCCATAACGGAACGCTTGGATAAAACAATGATGGTTCAGGTATTTTCCATTTATTAGGTAAACAACTTTCCGGAAAATATTTTCTCCGTTTTTAGAATCAACCAATTCCTCAAACCCAACGACGTTTTTGAGAGTCCTCTTACGTCTCAACGTGAACTTTTCCCGTTGAATATACGACGATTTTTATATGTACGAATTAATATTCTGGTGCAGGTATAAATTGAATTAAAAATAATATAAATCAGCTTTATTTTTAACAAATTCAGTTCATTTTAAATTTCGCGATTAAAAAGGTCAATTAAATTTTTTTACTCTTTCGTGAAAAAGCTCATGAAATTCTAAAAATCTAAACGAACATACTTAAGGATCACTTCTCAGGTCGTGTCTGCTATAAAGTTCGGAATAATCATATTTTGAAGTTGAAGTCGTCAGGGTTAATGCTTGCATATGAAAAAATAATGAAGAAGTTGAAATGATCTCCCAAAGCCTCTGGAGCTTGGCGTGGTTTTGTTTAAAACTGATTATCGTTGACTTAGGCTTCAAAACTTGCAGGGATTAGATGAGAGTGGGTGAAAAAATGGAAAACTTTTCAATTTAACACTCTTGCATAAATTAAAATTTTGCCAAGTGCTCCGATAAATGTATCACGCTCTTATCCGGTCGAATAAAACGTTATCACTAAATATATTACGCTAATGTTATGTCCGTCATTAATCCTCGAAATCGCAGTAAGAAACCTGCTTCAAAGCGAATAGTTTGCAGTTCGCGGCCCTAAAAATCGTCACTTGGCCTTAAAGCGATAAACAGGTTGTGTGTGAGAGAGAGAGAGAGATAGAAGGCTTCCTATCTCGCACGACGCTTTGAACCAGAACTAAACTTCGGTTCTATTTTTTGCTTCGTCATAGAGAGAGGAGAGAGAAGCGGGGATTAAGAAAAGAAGCAGCTTTACGGATTTATCTTGGCAACTTCTTGTCAACAAAGCGAAGTGTGGGAAACGAATAGGCGTCCGTGCAGTTAGCAAGACGTTAAGAGAGGACAAGACAGTAACCTGATTTTGTAGAGAATGCGAGAGCAAATTACGGCTCGATGTGCTCAAAAACGGCCGCGAAAGAAAACGCGAAACTCGTATATAACCTTTACAGCGAGATTTTTAATCCCGGAAATTGAAACGATTTTCATCGCGAAGCTTATCTTATTGAATGCAGCGTGCGCGGCTGCTCCGTTTAGAATCTTTCGGAGGATTTTCGGAAGGGAAATGGAATAGAAGGAGAAATAGAAAAAATCGAGAGCGGATTCGACTACACGAGCTTTGTCCTTAAACGCCTCTCGCTGCGTTCTGTAAAGAACGAAAGCTCGCGCATTAAAATGTTACAGTCCGCTAAGCGCAAGAGCTTCGTCCCCACCACCCCACCCCCAAAAAAAAAAGAATGCGAAGGTATTTCACAGACGAAGTGTTGTAATGTGTCACATTTTTAGACTCGGTCGACTTGAATTAATTAAATTGGATTTGCGATTTTTTTTCAGCCGCGCAGGATGAAATGAAACGTTTTTAGCGAACGGGAATACAAGTCGATTCTTTCACGGTCGGCAGTATGCGTTGTACCTCAGCTCTGTTTCCAGACATTCGAGGCAGCACATCAAACGCTTGTGGTAACTCTGAAAATGATGAGGCTCTTGCGCTAATTAACAGTTTCAAACAATCGTTAAAAAATTTCTGTTTTTATTATCCTACATTTTTCGACTCGTTTTCAAAAGCAGTGGAAATCTTTTCGTTCTCTCAACTTTCAGTAACATAAATTTTCAAAAGAGATAATATATATTTACATGTATGTTTAAACATGTGTATATATATTTTTTTAAATACAATTCATGAATCAAAAACGCGATTCATAATACTCGGATGCGATCATTTATCCTAAAAATGTCGCTTCTGCGAGTCACGTCGTACCGAAATATCATTCACATCCGAACCAAGATGCAACATCCGCGAAGCTCCTCTGAATATTTAAATGAAAATCTCCATCTGCTGCATCGGTTGGAGATGTCGCTGCAGATCCCATGCCGCATTATTGCCTCCTCACCCCTCCCCATCCTCCCCAGCCCATCCTGATTTCCGATAGGTGACGAATTTCCCCTCGTTTTTCCGCCTATCGGGCAATCAATCCGCCCGGGAGGGGCTTTGGAGAGGCATGTCTCGTCCTCCTCGCGGCGCAGCGTGGACTCGGAAAGAGCAACGGCTTTGGAATCATTCCAAGGCGTTTTCTTTTTTTTATTCACTTTGAAACCGTCGTATGCGGTGATGCGGAGCGTTTTTTCTCCCGACAGGAGGAGACTCCGAACATGGACGAGCGATGATTTATGCGAAAGGTTCCTTCGATAGATATATTTACGGGCCATCGTGCCCGCAATTTTGAATCGTAAAATTTTAAATTCGCTCTGCCTACATAAACTCCAATTTAATAGGCTCGGTTTAATGTATGATTTAAATGGTGTATATTTCTTTATATATTTTAATTTAATATTTCGCCTCAACGAATCCACACTTACAGCCTACTTGAAGCAGAATATGGAATGGCAAATTAATGGTAAACTTTTCTTAAGCACGTTCCTTTTTTAAAATAAAAATCTGTACAAAATGCATTGCACAAACTTTCTCATTCCCGCACGATTTTAGTCCATGTAATAATGTTATTGCTTATATCGATATGAATTTACGTGCAGTTTGACTCATGGCAACAATGCAGCTGCTGTTAGGCAGAGAGCTAGGTCGTGAAACTCGATATGTTACAAAGTTACTGAAACCTAATTACTTATTTTCTGATAATATAGATTGGTTTTATCATTTATGACATTGAGATCTATAACTGGACTAATTTTAATCAGAATACAAGCGGCCATTCTTGAGCGAATCGACAAGAATAAATTACGCTCCAATGTTGCGCCAGATAGGTCATTTCAACAAGGCTTATTCCGGGTAATATTCTACATGGATGCGAGAGTTAATCAGATTCCGCAAAACTGTTCAGGCGACAGACTAGAGACAGATGGAATAACAAAACCACTTTTTTCGGACTTGGAGCACTTAAAATGTGAATAGTCATCAGAATATCAAATTCGTATTATTTCACGATCGCAACTTTCTCCATATAGGTACTTCGTGTATGGGAAAATAAAAAGGTTCCAGTTGTAATGTATTAACTGACTGCTATGAATATAAAGCATCTTGTGTAGATATAGCTGTTTAAACCAGTCCTCGTGAAATTTTTTCTTGATTATGCATTAATATAAAGTTTCCATGCAAATTATTCCTCCCATTCAGTCAATATTTATTCATAATTTTTCTCACTTTCATCACTGGAGAGGTCTTCGGCTGCTACTTCATCTCTCTCCAACCACAGAATGTTATCTTCCTATTCATATATGCTGTTTGAAGACAGCACTTTTAAAAACCTACAATAGAGAGATCGCTCCTCTAGATATGACAACAATATCAATGTTAAGGTTGGATATATGATATTTCAGTGTCTGTGAGATACGCTCAAAAACCATCTAGCACTAGCATTACTCGTTTCTTCAAAATAACAACTGGTCGTTAGTTTTACGCTTCATTGAACCACTGGACCATCAATTTTTTGTCCATCCAGTTAAATTTTAAGAGGATGCTATGGCTGCCGAGCCCTGGGGCGAATACCCTCGTCGGGCCCATTTTCTCTGTTTTAAGTTAAAAAAGGGAACCGGACCTCTCGGCAGACCCAGGGCAGCGAAATCCTCCTCTCCCCTTCTCTACGGTCTTTGCTCAGAGTATTATAAGCAGAAATTGTCAAATTATCAAAATTATATAATATATACGTTGGTTGCTTAGTACTATATGTATCATATCATAATTAGATTTGGTATGATGCAATTATGTCGATAAACAACAACATTTTTACGAAACTGTGTATCTTGCACTGCAAGTCTGTCCGTCCGTCTGTCCGTCCATCCTCATGTTCGTTCTCGGCTTCTACGGAACGGATTTTCACGAAATTTGATATTAAGGACACAATCAAATATAATAAGAAAATCGCAGAAATGAATCACGTACGCCAATCAGGGGTACCACTTTACTGGGGACAAAAAATGAAATTTTCGTCATATCTCGTAAAGTATTGCTCATATCAAAATATTTTTCAAATAAAAGTTGTAGAACTGGTAAAGTAGAGCATTTCCTTTCCTATACATTTTTATCGTAGGAGTAGCCGTTATCGATAAAATCGAACAAGAAAGTCTTGTATCGAGTTGAACACAAAATTTATTGCATGGTTACTTCTTCATTGTTGCTAACATAAACAATCTCACAGACACGTTTAATTTACTTACGTGTGCATGCACTATTTTTAAATAGGAAGAAAATGGATTATTTATAATGAAGAAAATAACTTTAAAACGCTATTTCCCTTACGTACAGATATATAATTTCTTTCTAATACTCCATTGCATAGTTACTTCTTCATTGTTGCTAACATAAACAATCTCACAAACAAACGTTTAATTTACGAGTGCATGCACTATTTTTAAATAGGAAGAAAATGGATTATTTATGATGAAGAAAAGAACTTTAAAACGCTATCTCCCTTACGTACAGGCATATAATTTCTTTCTA
Organism: Uropetala carovei; assembly: GCA_036926305.1. NCBI lineage: Eukaryota > Metazoa > Arthropoda > Insecta > Odonata > Petaluridae > Uropetala > Uropetala carovei. The sequence goes on along the minus strand of JAXCHB010000017.1, from coordinate 1,797,801 downwards.
ATACTCCATTGCACGAAACGCGCCAATTTGTGATACGTTGTACACTTTCCTAACTTGTCTCAGCATAATCTGTGGGTAACCATTGTGTCGAAGTTGTATTTTGACGAATAGTTAATCCATTCCTTCTGATAAACCTTGTGATCAACCTTGCAGTTGCCTTTAAATTCTGTCGTAGCGCATTAAGCGATTTCAGTACTTCCAAGGCCTTCCTCGCAGTAGCCTACTGTGAAACAGGAAGCCGATTGTTGCGTTTTTCACGCACAAACGTCACCACTTGCTCCTTTAACTCTTTGGAACGCCCATATTTCGGTCCGCGAAAGCTTTTCCCTCTGGTATTGGCGCACTTCAGCCTTTCCGTCAATCTTTTCCGTCGTCGTACATTTCTCTTCAGTGAAGCCGAACTTCCACGCTGAGACGCAGTTGTTTGTTTTATATTCGTAATTTATAACCAGTAAGTCAGAATTCAAAACTTTTTAACAAATCGCTGAGACGTGAACAAAATATTTACGCCGACCTTTTAAAGATAATGGCATAATATCATCACAACCAAAGTACGGTCCTAGGCCACCGAGAAGAAGGCTGGGAGGCAAAATGAATCCTTATTGACCACTCAGGATTAAGTGAAAAGGTTTTTTTCTTGGTGGGCAACTAGAGGATGGGAAAAGAGGAAGAAAGATTTAATTTTAGACGAACACATATATTTATGGCCTTACTGCGCGAATGTAAGACACTTGGTATTTCGAATGTAAATGTAGGGAAAACATCGCTTTGTATTCATGTAAATGAGGTATTCTTATCCTTGTGTGTTATTGTTTGTCTGTGTGCATATATCAGTGGCTATACCGCTGTACGGATTTCGATGAAATTATTTACATAAAAGAAGAAGAGGCAAGGGCACGCTCAAATCATGGCTGCCAATTTACTGAAAACTAAGAACGAATATTTTGCTTTATAACGTAAAATACTCATCCCAGAAAGTGATGCATTTTCGTAAATTGTCATCCATTAAAAATAATTAATTATTGACATAGATTTTTGATAGCGTGCCGAGTTTTTGACAAAATCGCGTTAAAAAATACATAACTGCATCGGAAGAGTGCGTCCATGTTAGTGTAATTTGTGGGTTTTATTAATACATAAAAAACATAGCATATATTGCTCGTATCAATCAATCAGGACTGCCAATTTTGTCATTTTAATTTAGGAGTGTAAATGTCATACTCGTGTAATGCCACCCAACCAGGGCTACCATATTAAACTAAATTAAAAATGAAATTTTTACTCTATCTGATTTATCTCTAAAATTTAAAAATAGGTACATTAAAATACAGTGGAATAATTTAGAATGTGAATGAAGTCTATCAGGACTGCCAACTTAATCTAAACAAAAAATGGAAATTTCAATTATCGTTTCACCTGATTTATGCTACTCTTCTTTCGTGTATTTCTCCTGCTTGCTTAGTAATTATTGTTATATTCATTATAGAGTCGATTGAATGAAAATCAAAGCAAAATAGGAAAGAATAGGTTTCAGCTGGTAGACGACTTGAAAGAGAAATGGAGTTGCCAATAATTGAAGAAGGTTTCTGAGAATAGGACAATGTGGAGAACCCAGTTTAACATATCATCACGGACCTCTATGCGCACAGAATACTAATGAAGATGATGATTCATTACGATAACCATCAATTCTGTTACCATTGCTTCAGGATGTGACTGCATGCGTTGCGGACTTCTTTGGAGGCGTGATTATTGTGGTAGCCGTACTTTAACAGAACTAAAGAATAGTGTATTACAAATCTTTATGAATACATTATGATTTTCCTGCCTTAGTATTTCTTGCATTTTAAACGAACAATAAATGAATGCCATGTATTGGAGACGAAAAATAGATAGAGACGTTGCGACGTCTCTATCTATTTTTCGACGCGTCGTGGCGGACAGCAGGAAAAACCATAACGAGGCCCCAGTTAGAAAGATTAAATATTTAGGGGTCAAAGTGAGAGGCAAATTGCGAAAGACGTGGCTATCAAACAGAAGAGCAGCTCGATGAGTCTGTTCCAGTTCTAAAGCTAGCCGCTGAATTCAGTCCTATTTTTGTTTTGATTCGTGTTGATCGAATAATGGACTATTTACGGTTTTTCACGACGTTGAGTTAAATTTTTGTTACATATTTTCAACCCAAGATCTATTAGGTACAATTCAAACTGTAATGAAAATTTTATCTGAAACATATTGGACCAATTTTACGCGTTTAAATTTGTAGAATTTTTCAATACGTACTAAAACATTCAGGTTTTTAATTCGCCGGCGTGAGATCCGGTGGAACTTTATAATATGAAAGGGAACGCGTACATAAAGTACACTCAATATAATCAACTTTTACTAATTTCCGCAAGAGATTGGTCAAATTTAATTCTACTACTTATATTTTAAATACATTTTCAAATGCAATTTAATTTTAATTATCTCTAGTTCCTTACATATTCTCCTTGAAAACCTGCATTCAAAAGAATGACTTAATTCTTCAAATAATTAAACATTAATTTACTTTGTTATGGTTAAAAAATTTTAAGTAAACATAACAATAAGAAATGTATTGATCTTTGCAAAACTTTCTGATTTCTCAAGAAATACTATGCTCACTAACTTTCATCATAAATACAGAGTTAAAATAACATTTATTCATAAATGTTCTGTAAACAATAGTTCCGATCAAATTCTTAGGCTAGCCTTTATCGCTTCTCCGTTCCCCGCTTGGTCCTGATGCATCGATTATTGCACATGACACGGCTAGATGAAAAAAATCACTTTCCATGCGCATGACTGCCAAACGTCGCTTTTCTTACTCCGGCCCTCTCTCTCCCTCTCTCTCTGCCCTAATATAAAATTCTCTCACGGAGGATCCGTCTATATTCGCCTCTCCTCAGGAAGACCTTCTATACAGTTCCTTCGATGAACTACCCCTTCAAAAGCGATCGGGCCTGGCACGAAACGACGCGTGCTATTTATGGAATGGGTAAATACAGAAATTTTATCATCGCCTTACTCGTCGAAGAGTATAAAAGAGGGACTTCTATATTTACTCTTTTGGAGGCATTTTTGAAGAAAACGAAAAGGCTTTCCATAATTCTCCACCTGTTCGAATAACCGTTTTATAACACGTCGTTCGTTTTTTTTTTACGGCGGTCATTTACTCGCGAACTTTCTTTCCTATCTCGTGCGACTCCTTTTCTCTTCTCGCATAATTTGTTACAACAATGGGCCGTTCCCATAGGAATTTTCGCGGAGGCATTCTTCCCTCGCCCTTTTACCTTATCTATATGTAAATCGCTTCCGCGCGTCGAAATCATAATTTCTCGAGAAACGGAGGGATGTTTTTTTTATGGCTCGACCCTTAAAGCAAAATTCACCCACGGGTCCCAAAAGGAGTGTTTCCCTCGAATTAAAAAAAAGAAACGTCTGGGAATGCGCTTTAATCAAGGATTGCGCCAGTTAATTTCTTATTTGGTAGTAGGACTCTTAACGCGTGATGAAATCCGATGAAGAGCCTTAGCGGTTTCGAGGGGTCGTGGAACCTGACCGATAATAGTCCAATCCATCATGCACGTCCGAAAAATTTTCCAGTCCTATAACACGCAGACAAGGTCGAAGGAGAGAGAGAGGGGGAAGGAGGAAGGGAGCGAGAGAGAGAGAGAGAGGGAGTGTGAGCGTTCTCTTGTGTCAGATATTTAACGCACTCAAGAAAGTCACTCGAAGGCGTCATACGGTGTCCATGTCGGTGACGTAGCAAAAAGGTAAACAAGATGATTGGATGAATTAATACGTAAACAGAAGGAGAAGGCGATCCATTATTTCAGATGTCACGGAGCGTGCAGCGAGAATGGAAGGTGAAGACGCCCCCGCGACTACCACTAGTGCGGGTTTAAATATTTTCCAATCCGCTTCCTAAGTAGTGTAGCGTATCAACCGGGAGACACGATTCCTCGGGTGTTTTTTTTTTTTTTACCGACCACCTTTGTCTCTCCCATTGTGGTTATGAATGTTAATAGGCTATTGGGGAGGCTACCACATACATTGGAGATCTTATTACATTATCGCGTCGCGGAAAATAATACCATAAGTGGAAAGGGTCTGATCGTAAGTGAAGGTCACGAGGATATGAAATAATCGCGACGTGACGTAGCAATTTACATCGCGGAAATAATTTGAGACGCTTATTCGATGCGACATTGTATGTCTTTCGGATGTGATGGAAAGGAATTAGGAAGAAACTCGAGGTTAAAGACCTTCAAAACGGTAACGACGAGGGGAGGGGGGGGGGGGGGGGGGGAAATGGAGCAGGTGTCTGATTTATAATGGGGGTCGGAGTCGGGGTCCAACTCCTCTGCAATTCCCCACCCAGCCGAAAATGGCCTCCGAAACCCCTGCCGCATAATGAGGTTGTTCGGGATGGCGGAAAAGAAAGGAAAAAGAGAAAAGGAGGAATAAAAAAATTGGATGGGTCGAGGAGAGGAAGAAGAGAGAGATAGAAGGGAAGAGGAAGAGAAAATGGAGATAAAGGTGCATTGAAAATGGAGGGGGAGAGGGGGGGGGGGACAATCTGTAGAAAAGACAAAGAGGTTGATAATGAGAGGGAATATTTCTAGAGTGGGAGAAAAGCGAGTAAACGATAAGTAAAAGTAGAAAAAATTTAATGTAGAATATGTGAGAAGGAGAGGGAGTGAAAGGAAGATAGTGAGAAAGAAAGATGGAGAGAGGGAGAAAGCGAAGGAGGAAGAAGTGGAGAGAAGAGAGAGATATGAAGAGAAAAGGAAGTAGAGATACGGGGAGAGATGTAGATAAATACAGAGAGGGAGGGGGAGGGAAGGAAGACAAGAGGAGCCAGAAAAAGAGGAAGTGAAATGGGAGAGGAATGGGATGTTTTGGGAATTCGTGGGAGAGAGTGACTTCTTGAGAAATGGAGAGGGAGTTTAAGGATGGGAAGGGGGTATAAGCGGAACATGAGGGCGGTTTGTGGGGGGCCGTGTGTGTATGTATGTATATATATATATGTATGTATGTATATATATAGGCGCAGTGAAGGAAAGTGTTTGGGGGGGGGGGGTGGAATGGTAGGATGGAATAATGGAGGAGATTGCTCGAAATTTCTGCCCGTCTTTTATTTCTCGAAAGAAAGCAGTGTTTCTTGAGTGGGAGGTTGGAGAGCTCTTGGATTTCCTTGAACAATATCGCGAAGGAATCAAGCGTAAAAAATGCACAAGCATCGAACCGAAAATAGTCCCTCCCCTCCCCTTTACCAGAAGATACGCTGGGGATACGCCTATAATGACCAAATTTCACGTAAAAGCGTGCTTTTTCCTGAAACGTAAGTGTGTTGACTCAATTCAGAGTTGATTCTATTAATAACACGCGAGACCGAAACGAAACGGATTTGTGACGTCAATGCCAAAAGTATACGGTGAAAAGTCAACGTCATTATCTTTTTCATTCGACGTTTTACAACACGCAGTGACTTCAAGTATTTTATGCGGCTTTTTCGGCAGTCGTTTTTTTAGTGCCTCACAAGTTAAAGAAGGATGTTGTGTAAGCAATCTATTCCAGCTTCGGAGAAATCGAGGAACGCTTAACTACTGACAGTGTCCAAGATCAACTTCCCTCTGCTTTTAGTTTCCATCGTCAAAATCGAACGATTTTTCTCATACTCTAAGTCCGTAAAAAAGAATAAAGCTGTGCTTTGTGGCTTAATATTTGACCTCTGTTTAAATTAATTTACCAGTCGAGGCAATGTTCAAATGTGAATTATACAACATATCCCTATATCCGACTTAAGCTAACAGAGCTTGTATTGTTGTCTGCGATACCACTATTTTCACTTTTAAAAAATGCAACGTAATAGGATGTTTAAAAATGTCTGCATTTTTTTATTTTCCGCAGATCTAACGATAATTCGTTTCGAAACAAACACTTTTTTACGATTTCTAAATCCTAATTTTAGGATTTTCACGCTTCGGCTGAGCAGCTGCTGATTTATGTGTGATTAACACACACGTTGACGCCTTAAAAAGCTTTCATGGCGCAACTTATTTTTTGAGCCGGAAACAGACAACCTAGTAGGACACGTAATGAGTTTTCGGCTTGTCTTGATATGGTGATTGTAAAAGATTGATCACAGCAAGGTCATTATCACTTTCCAAAATATCCATCCAGAAGACGATTATAGCTTTTTGGAAACTGTTTCAGCTTTCTTGATCATTGTATCAATGAACAATCTTTCTCCGATAACAAGAGATAATAAGAGGATGGTAAACCTATAATTCATTTTATGATAAAATGCTAAGTTTAACGCCTTCTTACTATAGAAATTACATACAATAGGTTTCACGATGATGATGACATCCATGAGGTCGAAATGAGCTCCTAGTTTCACATTCCGTGGTTTTAAAGAATCATCTGCTTGTTGTTGAAGATTGCGTCCCTGCCGTGAAATGGACGCTTCTAAATCAGGTATCGGCAATTGTTTTTTATTGACTCTTACTCATTGTCAACGTTTGTTTACTCTCCCCACGTATAAGCGTTAAATCTACCTCTTGCATTTACAAAAAGTGATTCTTATAATAAGATATGGTGTAAGATAATCACAATCCAGAGTCAAATTAAAAGAAAAGTAAAGATCTTTGTCAATTTTGAGAAGAATAGATACTGTACTCAGAAATCGTCGGGCATTGCTTTCAGCGCCGCCAAAGCTATTGGTCCCTAAGGATGCTGACGCAGTCCAGGATTCATGTTACTAAACTGAAGATTAATGGGAGTGTAAGGCGAAGGAACGTGGTCAAAGCACGAGATACTGCAAAGTAGTATGAACACGGTCAACAATTTAACAGTGATTTATTAACTTCTTCCACCTCAACGTTGGCATTTATTTAAGATTTCTATACGCCGGTTTATTTTAGTGGTGCTGAAGGCAGTGGCAGGCGAATTCTGAACTTATGAGAAAATAAAATCTCTCTGGATTTTTTTCTGAGAAATAGCGTACCATGTAAATTCTTTTCGCCTGCCACACTGTGGCACGCTTGTTTTTGGTTGCCTGTCCCCGTCCTAAATCTATGGAGTAATTATATCGGTGTAACTACCCGTAAACCAGAATGTATGTATACGATTGCGTGATTCCAATATTCTTAGTCTTTTTACTTGCCATCCCTATATTCATTGCACGGTTTAAAGGTTATAAACTTACTATTTTAGTTAAATAAGGCTCTTATCAATTACGGCTTTTAAAATGGATGCTACGCAGAAAGAAATGTTTTCGTAGTGTTTTCCTTTGAATTGAACAAAAATTGGCGTAGGAAACGATGAACGTGAGAAGATACGTGTTAGACTTTCACAGAGGCAAGGTTTCTGAATACGGTTGCTACGTAGTCGACAGTAACCTCTCGCCCGAAAACGAAAATGGCACTTATTAGTATCAGAGATCGATTTTGGACGCAAGTGAAAGGAGATCTGCAGAATTTTTGCGCAATAGGAAAGCCGGAGTATACACGAGGAAATTTTTTAAGGTGTCTCGACCCAGTTGTGCATCCCTGTGCTAAGGCAGCCCGCAATGCACTATCTATAGAACCCTCGTGCCCTTGAATTAGAGGTCGTCCTACTTTTCTGATGAAAAGATCTGTTCATCAAAATGGGAGGGGAGGGTATCATATTTTTCATCGATGGCGAGTAAGATATGGGTCGGAGGTAGTTTCTTCTTTTTTCCCCTCCTAATTGCCCTCTTTTTAATCCGTAAAATTGGACGTAAATAAATATTAAGCCCTGAGGTAATGCTTTGGAGGCGAACTCTTACGTAAGTTAGTTCTTTAATTTATAAGCTAATAAAACTCGCTGAAACATTTTTCCTTATACTAGAAGCCTTAAATATGATAAATGCCGTCCTAAGATTGAAACAAACAACTATTGACCTATACACAATCGAACCGTGTAGAAATTTTTTGCTTTATATAGGCGAGTGAACAGTTTCTAGAAAAGGAAAGGTTTTAAACTAAAAAACTTTAAATTAATCGTATCAGGAAGATATGTCGTGATCGTTTTGTAGATGTGATAGAACAGTGGTTCTCAGCCTTTTGCCTCTTGCGTTCCACCTACCACCTTTTCAAGAAACCCTGGTCCCATCATGATATAAATAAAAACCACTTTTCCTAATAAATTTATTTTTACGTTTATGAGCATATAAGTAGCACGTTAATAATTGATAGGCACAAAGGAGATGGTCGAAATAAAAAAGTTTTATTTGGTGATTCCACAAAAATTTATTTATTCGTTTATTTTTTTAAATTAATTTTTGTGGAATTACCAAGTAAATCATTTTTATTTCGACAATATGAAGAAATTCATAAAGTTACGCCTGAGACTGTTAACTATATAAAGGAGAAGGTGCCAGAAAGTGTAGTCGATTGGGGTGCCAAAATATCTTCAGCCGGCTCTGGTCCCACCTAGACAGCTTTCAAGTCCCACCAGTGGGACGCGTCCCACCGGTTGAGAAACACGGTGATAGAATACAGTTTAAATTTTATTTTTAATAACGTTAATCTCTCTATATTATAAAATCGTAGTGTCGTTACATAATAATTCACTAGAGTCCGTCACGCTTTTGTTAGACACTTTCAGTTGGTATCTGAACTCGACAAACGCATAAAATACTGTGGATTAGAGCCCAAAAGATTATAATTTCCGGAATATAGTATGAGTTCGAATTCCGGAGTTATATGGGAGTGACGAAAACAATTATACCTTATTAATTAGACGATTTAGTTGCATTTTGAAAAAGTCAGAATTGAGAAACATACTCGAAACTTAAATGTCTGTCGAAACAGTATTGTATATTATTAAATATATTATTTTCTAATGCTACGAGAATTTAAATCGATTCCTAATCAGACCGACAATTAATTATGAATCCGAAAAGAGGTAATTTTTCACGCTTTCAACTGTGAGGAATTTTAACTGCTAAGGCAACTCGCACTGACGCCGCATTTGCGACTGCAATGCCTTTGCGTGGGAAATATTCACCGTAATTTGGCTTTTGTATTGTTGTGCGAAGTTTTTTTTTCGTGTTCTCTTTTGTATAGTAAAGATTAAGTTGTTGGTTTTATTATCTACCGCACTTTTCTGTTGCGTTAAGTTGTCCAAAGCAAACGGTCTGGCACACTACGTAAGTAGCTTTAATCAACGTTTAAATCATCAAAGTATAATGATAACGATATGAGTTGTGATATTTATTAAATTTTGGCAATAACACATGGATTTGTTCGTGTACGCTGCTATTTTGAATTAAACGCTTAGTCTACTTCTTGAACTATTTCAGTATTAATTTTAGATTTCGTTCATGCCCACCCGTCGTATTTGACGGGTAACTACATTGTGGTTTTAATAAAAGCTGAAATTATCTTTGTATCACCATTAAGAATCCCATTCAAGAATGCTTTTATTTGCGCATTAACTGTAAGAGCACTTGAGAAGAATTTTAATTACTCTCAAGCTTACTGTAAAATGAAACTGAAAGCGTTCCATTTCTTATTATCGTTAACATGTGTTATTATTTATTAACTGAGTCAGTTTCAGTTGTTTTAACCTTGTATTTATCTTCTTGTTAAGTGTATGATGACTGTAAAAATAATTTTAAAATTAGCGCCTTGGTTTCTCGTCATTAGCCTGAGGGGAATGTATACAATACAACTATTTTACATTTGTTTTATTTATTAATAACCAAAGATGAAGATTTTGTTTTTTACCGAAAAAGCATATGTTGAATAGCAAAGACATTTAAGCTTATTTTCATCCAGAATCTTCCGTTTTTTCATGCAGTGGCACTTTCCTTATTTTATTTAAAGTCACACGTTAAATAACGAGTGGAGAAATTAAACATATACCAAAAAATATTTTTTTATGAAAAGAATAGACGCTTTCGATTACGCTAATAAGTTTATCTCAAACAACAAACTTTTGCTCGGCTTATAATAATGTTATTTTAAGATCCTTCTTCGATTCCATATTTATGCCTCAACAAAACTAATTTTGATTTATCTCTCAGTTTACACAAATATTGATGAGTTTGGAAACTGGTGCATAAAATCCTCTTGGAATATTGACAAAAATGAAAATTTTCGCAGTGTTAATGTCCTCTTTAGTGCAATTAATCAGGCCGATAAGAATTTTTAAGTATAGGCCCAGAAAGATATTTTTATTAAAAGAACTACTGTACGTAATTTCAAAAGAAAAAATTAGCGGCATAAACCTGGCAGTCACTATATGATCTGAAAATAAAGAAGAGAAGGAAAAGTATAAAATAAAATAAGAAGGCCTCCAAGGCTGCGAATAATACAACCGAGCTGGGTCTTATGTATACCAAGGCCGAAAATGAAGATTTCCAGAAAATCTTCATCGCCCGTCCAAAGGAGGAAAAAATTCCAAAAAAACACGCTCCGTCCTTGCTTCCGGGACATAGATGCGGAGACGAAAAGAATAAGAGCAAATATCTTGAACTACAACCCTTTTCGTCCCCATCTCGCGTGTAGCTTGAAGTAGTATAAAGAGGAAGGAAAGGGATGTCGCCAATCCCTGGGAGACAATGGGAAGACGTAGTGAGAGAAAGGCACGGGGGGAGGGGGGAAGATAGAGGGGAGGTGGAGATAAATGTTCGTATGAGAGGAGGAAGAGAGGTGGGAGGGAGAGACGAAGGGGAAATCGGAGTTCCTGCGTCATCAGAACAGTGTCGGTCGCCAAAAAAAAAACGATATTTTCTCCTCTTCCTCTTCTTCTTCCCCCCGCACGTCACCGCCTCCCCTGCCACTCTTCCCTTTACCCCCTTCTCCCTCTTTCACCGAAACTACTCCAGGCGGCGCCACTGAACGCTTCGATCCGCAAGCTTTAAAGGGTCCAAGATTTCGGATGATACCTCTCGAATAAAATAATGACGGCACATCACCGGGGGATGTTGTAAAAATACTTTTTAAAACTCGTAGTTAAGGAGAGAATCCACTCTGAGCAAGCAAAGGACAAAAGAGACGGTATTAAATGTAACATACAAAGGGCTCTTCTTCTCGTATCTATTGTGTGTATCTCCGTCTCTTTAATTCCTCCGGGTATGGTGACCGCGTGTTCGGTGTGTGCGCGCGCACGACTCTGGCGCCTCGGACGATCCTTGTGGTCTGCAGCTGCACTAGCGCCATGCGTAAGACCCCCATTACCGTATGACGTACTGAGGTTTTTATTTATTTTTTCTTTTTCAACCGAGAGAGCCTGACCTCAAGAGCGGGCGCCCGCAAAACTCCTGTCAGGTGTTACTCCCTCCTACCCACTCTCTCCTCTCTCTCTCCTTTACCTCGTCACCCTATCTCCCACCTCCTGTCAACTGCAAAGGTGGACCGAAGGTCGCTCCACTGCACGCAGTCCGAGTTGCATTGCTTTCTCGATGTATTGGCAGGTAGAATGAAAGTCAGGTGCGATCGAGATGAAAGAGTAGCGCTCTCTCTTTATATTTAAAAAATTCAAACTTATCAAGATAAATTAGCCTCGTTAGCGACGAATTTGCAAAACATTCGTGTTACTTCATTTCAAAAAGGGAACGTGGCCCCTCGGCAGGCCCAGGACAGCCGACTCTCCCTACTGTACGGTATTGGCTCGCAGTACATATTATAAAAAGAATTTGTCAAATCCCATCCAATTAAAATTTTTTATCAAAATTACATGTAAAATATATGTTGGTACTATATGTATCGCATCATAATTAGACTTGGTATGATTCGATTAATTTCGATAAAGAGCGAATTTGTAAAAATCAAATATTCGATGAAATTTAATTGCCGTCGATAAGCATAGGTTTTTCATCACTAAATTTTTTGCGAAATTACAATCCATGGCTTTTAAATTTGGTTTTCCAAATTAACACCTAAAATGTATTTTAGTACCAAGAAAGCAACGCGTAAAAAATCCGTACTTGTCATAACAGCCACATTTTAATCGGAATTTCCTACACTACGCATTGTGAGGTCCTCCGTGACATTTTTAAGTAGCTGCATATCAAAAGTACGAATTACGTGAGAGTAGATCTTAGTATGAATGAATACCAATCGCCAGATGTCCCTGTAATACTTTAATTCTCACAAAATTTACATTTCTAGGGGCCATACCTATAATCCATCCTCCGAAGGTGTGTTTCCCATCATCATCGTTCTGTGTTTGCGTTCTAGGTATTTTTCTAGATCCTTTCTGATTTTTTACGAACATCGCAACTTTTTCCTTCATAATATTTACATATAAATTTGGTTGTATATTATAATAACGTAACATTAAGTTTGTTATTGAATGGTCGCGATTTCGTAATTGCACGATTCAACGAATATAATTTAGTTTCTCATCTCTAAAAAATTGGGAGTAAACAGTATTGTTCTTTAGAACTGACCGTACGACGACACTCCGAATGCTTGTGGGTCCGGACCCCGGGCCCAAAGACGGAATTTCCCGAAGGGGAGAAAAATAAGAGTAGTGGGGAGGAGTTTCAGGGTGTTAAGGGGTGATGAAAAAGCAGTGGGTTGGGTTGGGAAACCCAAATCCAAATCTGAGAAATAGAAATGGGAAATGGAGAAAACGTCGCCCGTTGGTATTGGTTGCACCCGTGTATTGCAATAGGAAAACCTTATGACAGATCCTAATACCGGGCCCCTCAGATGCCCGGGTCCCGGGGATATATATATATATACACACACACACACATACATACACATATATATATATATATACACAGTCGTGTATGTGTATATATATGTATGTGTGTGTGTGCGTGCGTGCGTGTGTGTGTACACAGAGCCAGGTAGAGGGGGGCCATTTGGCCCGGGCCCCCAAAATTTATTATAAAGGTTATGTGCTCAGTATATTTATTTTAATATATTGAACAAATAACCCTGGCGCAAATAAGTACCAATCAAAAGTTAAAGGGGAAGGGAGGGTTGGACTATGTAGAGTGGGGTGGGGCCCCACATTTGTGACTGGCCCGGGCCCCATCTCACCTCTTTCAGGCCCTGTGTATATATATATATATATATACACACACACACACACACACACACACACACACACACACACTATATATATATATATATACACAAGTCGACATATGAAAATGTACAAAAATATCTTCCAAAAAATTGGTGTTTACACCTCGAGTAAAATGTAAACCTTAAATTAGAAATTAATGACTTCGAATTTGAGGAAGGACTATTTGCTTGCGCTTTGAATCAGGATTTTCAGTTTTTACCATGTATTTAATTGATATATAGTACATGGTTGACAATCTGAATATATTTTATTCTAAATCGGAATTGATAAAAAATGCTACGTGACGTCATACTTGCCATGTGACTGTTTAGGATTTCTTTCGCATTTTCCCGATAGTAAAATCAGCTAACATTATTGGGAAATTTATTTCGGTATTTTATTCCAACCTTTGACCGTGTGGGATCTCAATTAGGCCTGAAAAAATGTTTCATGAAACGTATTACACAAACGAAAAAGGTTTATCTACTTCTACTAAGCATGCATTTAAAATCCGGAAATTCGAGGTGCAGCAATACGCTTCGCTGCACGATGTATAGGTAATTTTAGCTGGAGGTCAGCATACCTGGATTCGACTTCCGGCCGTGTTGAACCTTTTTCTTTTCTCTACGTTTCAATTTATGTGGCACCTATGGATCATGGCGACATACTAATGGTTTTTAGTCGAATAAGAAATCACAAAGCTTGGAGAGTTTTCAATCTAATGGATGAAATGAATGGCACCCATACAGAATCATCGATTGCAGAATGGTCATCCAGATGTTAGAACGTCAATTCACGTCGATTCGTTTCGATATATATTCACTAAATGAGTCTTTATACAAACTTGAAATTTATTTTTTCAATGACTCACGTGTTTTTCTGCGCAGCTTTATCAGTTGTCCTTTAGCGGTTGATACTGTGAAGGTTGTTTTGAACATTTTAGCTCAGGAAAGACCTTATATTTGTTCTTCGTATTGGCCCTCACGATGTTAGCCATCTCCAATCAAAACTTGAAATAACCTCTAATATTTTTCATTACTTTTAGTGATTAATTTCGATAGATATCATCAGTAAGGTCGTATTAATCTTACTCTATTAAAATAATTTCCCTCAAAAGAAACCGAGTAAAAATTTATTTTAGGTAATTAGAAAATGCAATTAGGGATTGGAAAACATATCTATTTCTCTATTTAATATTCGTTTATCTATTTCAGCCGAAAATAAAATTTCAGCTGACGATTCTGATATCAACACGATCTCGTAATCGATTTCGAACCTTTTTAGTATAGTATGGTAATGCAGAAACGAGTCTCGTCATATGCCGCTGTCAAAATTTAAATGCACATTTTGACAGTTTTTACCGATCTTGGTCTTTATTAATAGTGATGGTATCATGTAATGATTAACAGCTAAAATCCGATTGCTTAACTTATCATCATTTATTTATAATCGCCCGAAAATTGGCAAATTTCTAAGGGATGACTCCATTGAGCGGTTCTTTTTATAAAATATTACGCGACATAAATTTTCTGGATTAAAATCATCTAGGCGCAATTTTTCTGAATAAATATTTTCCGATGAATAAAACTCGAATGCGGTATCACGTGAGAAGTGGCGGATATCTAATCGTGTTTTAAAAGATTTTTTTTCATGCGCAAAGCAATAATCAAAGCGCCCTTTGTCACTCCGAGTAAGCTCCGAGAGAAAGAGAGAGAGAGAGAGAGAGAGCACAGAGCGAGAAAGAGGGATAGACATAATATTTACATCGGCTCCGTCTCGTTTGAGGCGGTCGGCGGCGGCGGTGCTCAACGACTGGAACTTCCGCCTTCCTACGTATTCCCGGTACCATGCCACCCTGCTACAGTAGCCAACGGCCGTGCCGCCAAACGACAGGGAAATCATGGCCCGTTGCCCACAGTTTACCGAAGCGAGGGACTCGAACCGAAAATAACGAAGAAGATTCGGGAAAAAGGGGCTTTTTAGCCGGATAATCGAGCGCACGAGAAAGGACGGTTTTATGCACTTCGGTTTTTTAATGTTCTTTTCGATCGGTGATTGCATTTCTCTCGAGGCGAACGGAAGAAGAGGAAAAATGAAAAAGATAAACGAGACTTCGGAGAAAACAAGAGAAAGAGAGATAAGAAACGTAATCGAAGGGAGTGTCGAAACGTTCCGCACAGTTTTCTATAGATAAACCGCAATCGAGCGATCGGTCGGAGTTTTTTTTTTTTTTTAACTGAGTCGCCAGCCGTCTGTCCTTTCGAAGGATACTTGTTGAAAGATCGGATATAGTGAACTTTAAAAAAAAAAAAGTGTCGCGTCAAAATAAAATGTCGAAGAGACACGCAAATTCGTTTCCTTTTTTCGTTATTTTTATTTAACCCCTCCCGTTTCGGGTCGAGTGAAAGAGTTTCGACGAAAATTGCTCGAATCATCGGGTCAAAAGCGATGTTTTCCGCGCAGATACGATAGGGGAAATTGGGTTTCACGACTGAGTGGAATCCCCAGGGGGGTTTTTTTTTACAATGGACGCCCGCGTCGTTTTTATTTCAACCTTATTTTCTGGCGTCGATGGAGGAATATATTCTGTCGACGAAGCGTCGCGTCGCAACCGTTGATCTTTTTAATCGGATGCTCCCGTCGAGAGAGCTGCTGCGAATCAATTAACTCACTTGTTTTTAATGTTTTTCGCGTGAAATCCATGATGTTTGCGCGTGCGCAATTGCGGGTATAGAAGGGCGGGCAAATACGCACTAGTGTCGAGCGAAAAATGTTAGCTGACCAACAGAAGAGTATCCGACTCTCAGTGTTAATTTTTTAATTATTTACTCCTGATAATTATTTGTTTCGCGTTGATAAAGGGTTGATTTTTTGCCATTATTTGCTCGCTATAGGTGCCAAATGCACTAAATCCATAAATCTGTAAACGAGAAAATTGCAAATAAACGTTATCAAAAACAATATTGGGACATGAGCGCAGGGCTGCGTTTGTAAATTTACACGGACGTCTGATATGGGGCAATCGTTAATTACTTTCTTTTTAAGGTCGTAATTTAGTTGATATCACCTAAAATCAATAATCCGACTATAAGAGTTAGGTAGCTTCTTAGCAGAGGCACTCCGTGTTAGTTTTATATATTCAAACTGCCTCAGTTCACTGCCTGAAAGTCGGTGGAAGGGTGTAAACGGAGGCTAAAGGGCGAAGCACAGTGGTGTCCTCGGACCCCGGTAGGTTCGGCCATGCTGTGAAATCTTTCTGCAATATCTCCGGCAAAAGTAAAAGAGGTACCTACTCACCAGCACGCTCTGAGCCTGCGTGGTGTTTAAGGCTCACAATCCCCCCATGACATGTACACCCATAAAAAACGGCCCTCATTCTCCGGAGGCTGGATTGTCCCTGACCGTGGCAGTGGTCAGGAACAAGGCATGAAGGCAGAGGGTGCTAAGAACCCCCGTAGGTTAAACACCCACTGCCACTCTTTCTCATCCTTACCCAGTTCCTTTAACTTCAACCTAACTACCTTTAACTGCTGGAATTTGTGCTGCGAAGATAGACTTCAAGATCTCCAAGAACAACTGGAGAAGGACAATATATTATATATATATATATATATATATATATATATATATATATATGCTTAAAGAAATGGAAAGGTAATAATAAAGGTGGCAACAAGGTGTTGGAGGAAGCCCAGTGGACACTTACCTAGATTGGAGAGCCGCTGGGGGTGCTGAAGACACACGAAAAACACAAAAACAACATAAATATGGAGCTTTCGGGCTGACGCCCTTCTTCAGCGACATGTCTCTCCGTCGCTGAAGAAGGGCGTCAGCCCGAAAGCTCCATATTTATGTTGTTTTTGTGTTTTTCTTGTGTCTTCAGCACCCCCAGCGGCTCTCCAATCTAGGTAAGTGTCCACTGGGCTTCCTCCAACACCTTGTTACCACCTTTATATATATATATATATATATTAGCATTTCGATTGGATACATACAGTTACAAATCTCCAAATCTCAACCTACGTTACGTTCGAGTTGTCAATTGAAAGATCGCCGTGGAGGATTACCAACATTCATATACTAAGCGACCGCAAAGACGAACAAACGGAAGATCGTAAATGAGAAAATATGCTTCTGTAACACTGAAGAAACAGAAGCGATAAGTACTCTTGAAGAAGACCTTCGTCCAACGAACAACAAAAATAACTCTGTTGTTGGCATCGCGCGTGAAAATATGATAATCCTTAGTCGGTTTCTCTTACACAAGGTCTACGTAATTATTTACGAAAGAAACGCTTTCAACTGATAAGATACTAGTACTACTTCATACTCACTTCAAACGAGGAAGACTTTGAAAAAGATAGGAAGGTCATTCAGCACGCAGAAGTATCCATTGCGGCAAACCTCCGAAGTACGCCTTGCGCTGGAAATTATGTGGCCGATGAGGTTACGGATTCCAAAGAGATTGAAAATTTATCACGTCATTATGAAAATTATGCTCTGAAGCCTTTCGAAGAATTCCACTTCTTCTCAAAGGGAATCACATAACAAGAAACCGACGAAAGATTTTTTTTTGTTTTTCGCTTTGTGATATGGAATTCGGTTTCGCAAACGGTCCACGTGTATTGTTTTCCGTTCCGAGTGAACGAACACTTAATACGTTCATTTCCGCGGCGCACTTGTTTCCACTCCTTCATAAAGAACGAAATAAGTGAAGTTGCAGTGTTTGTGGGGAGGTCAAGGTTTTGACGTTGGCGTGAATAAAAACAAAAATTATTCTTCAGATGTTGGATCGCAGCAATGTTTTTTTTTTCATTTTCAGATGCCTTCTTATTTTTTTTATTCTTGAGAATTTATAAACGATGCTGACCAACTTGACCCACAATATATCAAAAGGACGTGAACGGTTTTCGTATTCCATTGAAAGTCTCAGCCAATTTGATCTTTTGCTGACTCGGACAACATAAGCAAATTAATATCTTAAGTAAAAATATATGATTGACGCACTCCGCTGTTTTGAAACGAGTTGTTGGTGCGAATTGCCGATCACTTGATAAAGTGTTTAGAGAACTAACTAATCTTTTTAATGCTACTATGTGCCCGTGAAAGGAACTGCGCAGCGAAGAATTTCTGGATTAATCTCATTTTTAACTGGACCTTTACATACTTATAGCCGTTTCTTGCGCCGAAAATCCAATTTTCATGCAAACTTGAGCTGGAATAGCTTAACAACCTAGATAAACTCTTTCGTATCAGAGAAGCAACTCTACACTGATATTGATGTCATGTACTTATAGATATTTACATCTGTCTTCCTTCAAATATAATATAAGTCTGCGTGATTACCGTCGGTTATTCTTCGTCCGACCTTGGTAGAGGGGTGGCTAGCAATGCAAGGGTCGAAGGTTCAAATCTTGCCGAGAGCATGGTGTTTGTCATACGGTAAAGTTCCAAATCTCCCGTCTAGCTACCGCCCCATTATTCTTCTTTCAAATTTATCCAAAATTTTTGAAGCCCTCATTGAAAAAGACTTAACTCCTTCCTCCAAATTAATAATGTAATGCGCCCTGAACAAATGGGCTTTCGGTCCCACACCACCTCTCATCAAATTCTTCGCCTTCTTGAACTTATTTCAGCCGGATTTAACTTCCGTCGGCGTTCTACTCGGGCTGTTTTCCTCGACGCGACGTAGCAAAAGCCTTTGACAAAGTTTGGCACACTGGACTTAATCTTTAAACTCAACTCTGTCGACATCCTTATTTCCCTGCAAAAAATTATTGATTCTTATCTTTTCAGACGTCAGTGGATGGGGCCCTCTCTCCCAAAAGACGCGCCAGGGCCGGCTTTTAAGCCCGACCCTGTTCAGCCTTTTCATGAATGACCTCCTCTCTCATAAAGACACCGTTACCTTCATGTACGCAGATGACACCGCCATAGCCGCCCAATCCATGTATCCCGACACTGCCATTAGAAGATTAAATTCTCACCTTAAGCTTATTCAACTTAAGGACCCGTAAATGGAAAATTCAAATTAACGCAGACAGAAGCGCTCACGTAAATTTCTCGCGACACAAGAAACACCGTCTCACTCAACACCCTACACTCAACGGCGCCATCATTCCTACAAATCCCACGCATAAATTCTTAGGGCTACATCTAGATAGTAAACTTACATGAAACCAGCACACATCATTCATCCTCCAGAAAGCTGCAGCAGCCAGGTCAACCCTTTCACCCTTATTGTGCCCCGAAAGTTCCCTCTCCCGTATAAATAAAATCCGGCTCTACCTTTCTTTAATCCGCCCGGTCTTCACATACGGGTGCGAGCTTTCGTTCAATACCAGCAAGACGAATTTGTCAAGGTATGAAGTCTTTCAAAACAACAAACTTTCCTTTATCTATTTCTAGTGTAAAGTCCTGTCCACCTTCTTTTAGTTTAATCTTCAACTTTAGTCTTGGTAAATTATCTTTATAGTGTTTTGTAAATATTGTAAATTATTAGTGATTTATGGGATTTGGCAGAGGGAACAAAAAAATATTTTTTTAAATATTTAAAAAATAATCAGAAAAAAAAAATCCCAATAAAATAATATGTCTATAGTGCTAGATGGCATATTATACAAAAAAATAATAAAAAAATTAATAACAATTAAACTGCCAGTAAAAAATCAAAATCCCAAATAACGGAATTTTAATTCCATAGGATATTATTACATTAGCTCCTAGATTAGTCTTAAGTTTCCTCTTCTTTCCTCTATCCACACCGAGCCATCGCTGTTTGAGAGCAATTTGTTAATTTAAAGGGCAATTGTACAGAAAGCACGTCGGAACTGCTGTAGGACCGGGTCTCCCGGTGGAGCAGCAACCCGCTGGGCGACTTCGTCGCTGTAATCCCAGGTCAGCGGTGCTTGTCATAAATCTATTATAACGCATTTCATTGAGAAATGCCTGCTGTTAAAATTATTATTATTATAGTCTATGGAAACTAATGTCGCATGGAGAACAATAGGGCATCTATTTTTGTCGCGAATTTGCGTAAATTTGTTTTTCAATATATATGCGTTCGACGAAAAAGAAAAGGGGCTCATATAAACTACTTACCAACTCACTAAACATATGTTGCACAACCTCAATAGTGGGCGTGATAACATGACCTCTTTGATTATTGCTTTGTTGGCGGATGTTCGCACATAGTTAAACAAGGACGTGATATAGTTTTGGAACCAGGAATTCCCGTTCCCGACTCCCGGGAATTTATTCAGTATTTCTTATTACCGATTCCCGGGAGAATTTTTAATAATTCCCGGGAATTATTCTGTTTGAATGTTGTGCCATTTTATGATTTAAACGTGTTAAATAAATACAAGGTTTGGCAGCGAAATAATGAAAACATTAAAATATCATTTAGAAGAAAGGCGACAGAGCTAGTTGATATCTTTAATGGAATATCTAGGAAATCCTCTACATATTGAAACAAATTTAGACTATATATTTTAAAAATAAATTTAAAAAATAAAATTATAAAATATGCCAAAGATACAATAAAAACTATTTTAAAATACATATAGGTACTGACATTAACGAAGAAAGTGGAGAAGAAAATATTCCCGTCTTCAGAGGAACAAGGCAAAATGTCACTAGTTAATGAATTGGAATATGAAATTACAAATAGTTTGAAACGAAATTTGAACGAATCATACAGTACATTAATCAAAGAATTTTATTTACATGAAAAAACAAAAAAGTAACACCAAATTTATTGCTGTTAGTTAATGCGTTAAAAAGTATAAAACCTACTTCTACCGAAAGTTAGCGAGTGTTTTCCATAGCAAGTAATTTTGTGACCCAAGTAAGAGCTAATTTGAGTAACAAATCAGTCGATGGCTTATGCTTTTTAAAATCTTTTTAATGAACAATTGCGAATCATGATGAGAATACGAATGTAATATTTTTTTACGAGGTATGTTAAGAAAATAAGCAAATCTGTACATAACTATCAATTTCCTGGGATTTTGTTTTTAATTTTATTTGTTTTTCTTTCGTTTTAGTCGTCTATTTCTAAAAAGGCGGTCAACTTCTTTTTATAACCTACTTCATATATTTCATTTATAAGTATCAGTGAAAAAAGTATATTTAATAATAAAAATAGAAACTAATTAAATTTCCCGAAATTTTTGTAAATCTAATTCCCGTTTCCCGGGTAAAATTATAGGCGGGAAGCCAAACATAAAGTAAGTTATCTCTAAATTGATCAATAGTTTTATTGCCTCAATAGTTCAATTGCAGAATACCCGCCCAGCAGGTGGAAGACATAGAAATATCCCGACATAGAAATATCCGAAAGCGGTATCGTCAAATTACTAAGTCAGGTCCACAAAAGAAAATCGCCAGGGCCTGAAGCCATACCTGCATTCATTATAAACTCGTTAGCAAACGAATTAGCTCCGTACCTTAAGCTTCTATTCAGAAAATCTTTAGATGAGGGTGTAATTCCTTTGATATGGAAAACAGCCCACGTTACACCAATACATAAAACGGGAAGTAAATTAAAAGTGGAAAACTACCGCCCTATATCGTTGACGTCAATCTTCTGTAAGGTTTTTGAGCACATTATCGGTAGCTCAATAATGCGATTTCTCGAAAGCAAAGAAGCGCTTAACAGTAGCCAGCATGGTTTCCGGAGAGGCAGGTCATGCGAGACTCAGTTAGCTCTACTCACACAAGATATTGTGAAAGCAACGGATAAAGGAATAGGAGTTGATGCAGTATTTTTAGACTTTAGGAAAGCCTTCGACACCGTTTCTCACGTGAAAATAGTGCAAAAATTAAGGGCTTATTCAATTAACGAGAAAATTGTAAATTGGATCGCCTCGTTTCTTTCCGATAGAACCCAGAGAGTAGTCCTCGATGGAGTTGCATCAGACGTCGTCAAAGTGACTTCCGGCGTGCCTCAGGGAAGTGTAATCGGACCTTTGTTATTCTTGATATATATAAATGATTTAGCGGATAATGTAAAGTGTAAAGTTAGACTCTTCGCGGATGACACACTTGTGTATGGAGAAATCAACACAATACACGATCAGGAGAATTTGCAAAAGGACCTTCAGGCTATCACGAAATGGTGTAAAGATTGGCAACTCGATCTGAATATAAAGAAATGCGCCGCAATGAACTTCACGCGCTCCACGAATTTCAACCGTTACCCGTACCAAATATCCGAACTAAAGCTAAAATATGTCAATAGCTACAAATACCTAGGAGTAATTCTCAGTAGCAATTTGTCTAGTAGAGAGCATATCAAATCCGTTATAGCATCGACAAACAGAATTCAAGGGCTTTCCTCTAGAGTCCTGCGGGGATGCCCCTCGAATGTGAAGGAAATCGCATACTTTTCCCTAATACGATCCATCGTGGAATACTGTTGCGCCGTCTGGGACCCTTTCGAGGAGGGCCTAACTAGAGAGCTCGAAATGGTTCAGCGTAGAGCGGCTAGATTTGTAAAAGGAGAATATCTGTATGATGCGAGTGTATCAGAGTTATTGAGAGATCTGAAATGGCAGACGTTGAAGAGTAGAAGAATTGAATACAAGAGGAAACTATTTGAAAAATTTGAAAGTTCCGAATTCGTTGAAGACGTACGCGGCATAGTCGTCCCCATCGGTGTTAGTGAACGTAATGTTAGATCACAGTGCAGGAGAAAATATCTCGAAATTACCGCTAGAACAGAGAAATACTACCGATCCTTTTTCCCAGACGCGATAAGACAATCCAACAGAGGAATTAGCTAGACTTCACTTGGTGTTGTGACACCCCCTGCCAAACGCTTCTAGCGGCTTGCAGGGTATTTATGTAAATGTAAAAGACCCAGATTCAGTTTCCGATTAAGGTAGAATTTTTCTGCTACATTCGAGAAGTTTTTCCAGTTCATCATATGTCAGCAAACATAGAGTTTAAATGGCCCTCTCTCCTTTAGCATGTAATTGTTTTTTCGTGTCGTCCTGGAGGGCATCTTTTGGAGTAAGTTGATACTAGAGTTGCTTGCCTGATCCCAACTTGAGAAATAGTTACACTGGAAAAGGAGAAATAGTCTGCCTCGGTATTTTTATGGTAGAATATTCGCTCGGCAAGTTGAACACCCGGATTCGATTCCCGGTAAATACAGAATTTTTCCACTGCTTTCTAGAATTCCTTCCAATCGTTTCATTGCGCTTGATCCTTAATATAAATTTCTTTCTAAAATTTTATAAACCTTGAAAACTTTTTTTAATCCTCTTGTGTCATTTTTCGAACGAATGGCTTCCGAAGTTTTAAATCGATTATCTTATCGTTTAATCTTTCGTTAACTTCCACCTGAAACTTATTTCGAGCACATTTATAACCTAATCAAGTGTGTATTTTACTGAAAGGGAGCCCGAGGACGGTCTTAAATCACTTCCACCCCTATGGCGTAAATGTTGGTTTTTAACAGCACACACTGTGTGTTACTGTTTTACTCCCGAACCGTGCAATCCATCCACGACCTAGCTTCGGTATTTACCAATTGCGCGCATTTGCCACTTACTGGAGATATATTAAAACTGAAGAAAGTGAATGGAAGAGAGGGAAGGAGAGAATCGCGTAATTCCAATTCGACCACCAGTTGCGAAACAACCCTCAAGATGTTACGCGCGTCAGCATTCAGGTTGTCAATGATTCAGCGAATCTACGGCGATGTGCCGATCACTAAAATCGTTAGGAGTCAAACAAAATTTCACGCTAGGACCCTGCTTTTGAATGTTTTATTCTGGATGAAAAATTAAAGGGAAATTAACGTAGGTAGTAAGTAAGGGGCCGGTCCAAGGCGTGAGCAACGTGGGCAAAAGCCACAGGCGGCCTTTCGGAGGGACGGCCATCCAGCAACTTATTTGCGAGTATGGAAAGAGAACGGCGCGGAAATTCCATTGCCCGAAAATTTTCCATCTGTCCAACCGCCGACATGGTTTTTCCCATGTTGTTGGATTCTTGTTTTGGAAGGGGCGTCGAAGAAAAGAGTTGAGGATGCAATTATGTGCTAGAGCAAGAAAGTGGCATTGCCCTTTGGCGTCTGTGCCGCGTGCAGTCCGCTGAGTTATGACCCACCTCTCCGCGAGGGCTGATATTCTATGATGCTTCTATCCCGCTGACATGGGTTTTTTTCCCGAACTGTTCTATCCTTCTCGGATGTTGGAGACGTCGTGGCTCTTGTAAACAAAGGACATCTTTTGGTACCCTTATAAAGGTCATTGGCACCAAACGGAAGAAGTACCCAGGTTGAGATTACCCATACCCAATGTCGACTCCCCTTCTGCTACCATTCTCGGCCTCACTAACGACCTTTCCAACAGTAGGACGATGGCGAACACGCATCGCTACCCTTTACAACCCGGGTTGCAGATTTCTGCAGTGATTAGCGAAAGAGGCTGGGTTTCCTTTTCAGAGGTATAACGTCCATCGTCTCCGCGATTTAGGAACGGGTTTTCCCTAAAATAACTGAAAGTTCCTCCTTCCTCTCACTTCTCCTATCATCGGCGGATTCAAGGGGGGGGGGGGGGGGGGGGTAGAGGGGGTGATTACTCCCCCTCCTAGAATTTCCAAACTCTCGAAAAAATTACTCTTTATATCTCGTCCTTCGTTTCAAGCGAGTTTCATTTTGTCCAGTAGGGTCATCGGCGGATTCAAGGGGGGGGGGGGGTAATTACCCCCTCTACCCCCCTTGAATCCGCCGATGTTATTAAAATATATATTAAAAAAGGTAGTTCCAAAAATTTATTTTCTTGATTCCTAAATAACCCCCCACCTTGGATGAAGCCTGGATCCGCCCTTGTCTCCTATACGACATTTTTGATACTTTCCTCCAGTCTTTCATTGTCAGTTGTGGAAGAATTCTCAATATTTTTGTGCTCTGGACGATTTTCTTCACTCACTGAATTATAGGTTGGTTTCTTATCATTTTACTATTTATATTTATAGACCCAGCTCTCGATTTACGCCGATTTCATTTACGCGCTTTTGGAATAACGCGGAAGTGATATTACTACTATTTTCAAATTTACTCGGTCATTAGTTTAGAATTAGATGGCTAAAATTACGTACCTATTTGTTGTCATTAAGAATCTAATTCGGCGATTACCACTGATGATGGCTGCCTAGTAGCCTGAATGCTCGTCCGTTTTTTCATAACCTTTTTAGAGATCTTCGAGATACCTGATAAGTACTTATTTTTTAAATTTGATTTTCGCGTGCTTATTTTTTTGGTTTACTTGTTGCCCGCGTAAAATTTTACGAGGATTAGATCATTCACAGAAATTTTATCACGGGTCTGATTGTGAGTTCAGTACGTGTTTTCGCATTAAGGATGTTTCCGTAAACGATTTTCACTGCATTTTTATTTCACAGTACGTTTGCGACACCACAAACCCTGGACTTTATTTTGCCTCCTTATCTAAACGGCCATAAACCCTCCAAGGGGCATCTCTCGCCCTCTTTCACGAAAGATGTTCGCGCGATTCCTCTACAGAGCCGCGACGTGGGGAACGTAGACGTGACGTCACGCAGAACTTGCACGTTGAAGGCGTTATTTCACCGGACTGCGTCCTTCGAGAGCTCTATTTGACAAAAAAACACTCTGCACCTAGAAATTATCTAGGTCCAATCAAAAAATGCTACGCAAGCCACACAAAGAAAAACAAATTATTTCCGCGATATCTCCGAGCTGTGAAAAGTATCGCGATCGTAAAAAGTACTTGACTTTTAAAAGTTTTTCCATGCACGCGTCTTCGGAAGGTTCCTGCGTGCACAAAAAATATTGCGCATTGCGCTTTGGTCGATTTTAACCTTGGGAAAGGAGAGGGCAAGAGAAACAGAGCAT
Source organism: Uropetala carovei (assembly GCA_036926305.1). Taxonomy (NCBI): domain Eukaryota; kingdom Metazoa; phylum Arthropoda; class Insecta; order Odonata; family Petaluridae; genus Uropetala; species Uropetala carovei. Next base: position 1,771,829 of record JAXCHB010000017.1, on the reverse strand, counting down.
AGTTGGACTTTTTGCTTTAGTTCTATATTTTCCTCCGACTCGGAAGTGACCTTTAAGACCCTTGCCCTGACCCTTACGGACCAGAGTTATTCTTTAAATCGATGGCCATCCCGATTATGATCCACTTAAGTACACAAAGAAAGAGTTCTCATTATTTTAAAAAATTTAGTTATCGCATGCGTTAGACGAGAGTCTGTTTTTTTTTGCCCAAGAGGCAATGCGTGGGAATCGATCGGAGCAGCGGAAGTGAGATAACTGGTCATCGCTCTGGGGGAGGAAAGAGAATGATAGATACAAATGAACGTCGAAATGCGAAAGAACGAGAGAGAGAGATAGAGAGAGGGATAGGAGGGAAATGATGTGAGCTACGTGTTCGCATGTCACGCAGAATCAAAATATACAGTCCAGTCCGCTCCTAGCCTGTGTCTCTCTCTCTCTCTCGTCCCTGTTTTTATTGGACTTCATGAAGAGAAACGATCCGCTTGGAGTAAAAAGGAAAGGCGCAACTATGCATCGGATTCACTCAGACAATGAAGAGTGAATATGCATTTTCGTCTATTTCTTTCTCTAGCTTCCTATTTTCTTGCAAAGAATTTAAGGTGTGATTATTTCGTTAATTCCTCGTTTTCCGTTAATTTCTTATCGGATATTGTAAAAGGATTTAGATGACAATTGGAATAAATTCGGTTGTATGTTTTTTTTAGGAAATGGCAAAAACGTTAAGATTTATTCGCGGGTTTCTTTCGAATATCACATGTTGAGTTTCTCTGTGATCATACTTTTAATTTTATAAATGCGTATTTCTTCTTTTTAACTTAGTCTCAGGGGTCGGCAATTTTTGGCACGCGAAAGAAGAAATTATAAGGAAGATAAATAATTCATCTTTTATATATTTATTACAGGTGTGTAGTATAATCAAAGATTATAACTAACGTTATATTTTATAGTAAGAGTAATTGTTCACCTCTTAAAGTCTTCTTATTCTAATACTGTAGCACTATTCTCACATAGTTCACGTGCCTGCGTCTCGTGTTCTTTCTCGCCGCCTTTGTGACTAATGAACACAAAATGCGGAAATTCAGACCCATTGGTACAATGCAGTGCCGTAACTAGGGTTTGGCGGAGGTAGCATTTGCCATAGGCGCCGCTTGCAAAAGGCGCCAAACGTTCCCGCAAAAAGTGCGAAAAGTTAATTTTCCTATAAATGTTCTTTTAATACTCAAACATTGATTTATGTATAATAAAAGCGCTATTATTCTTTACTAAAACGAAGAAAAAATTATATCCTACATAATTAAGGTGTTTCCTAAAATTTTGCCATAGGCGCCATATCGCCAAGGTACAATGCATACCGTTTACAATGTGATCCTTCTTTAAGTAAACCGGGGGCGATCAAATAATAAAAATTACCATTTAATTAAATTAAAATTTATTACTGACACTCAAGACCATACATTGACGTGAATTTGGCACGCCACTTGTGAAATGTTGCCGATCCCTGATCTTAGTGTTTGAGTTTATATCGGTGAACGATCGAGTTTAGATAAAAAATGCGCGGACCTGAACTTACATTCTTAATAGTATTGAAAACGAGATGGATCTTCGCGTCATTCAAAAATTATAATCGTGTGGACTTAAGTTGTTAAAATCGATAAACATTTTAAAATATAAAATATCGGGTCTTGTATTTTAAATATGATCGAAAATACTAGAAATATAAATTCTCAAGTCGTAGATGGTGCTTGCAGTTATAAAATTTATTTTGCTTAATGGTACCTTTAGATCAGTATAGGCTCAAGTTTATCGTGAGCCTGTGATGTATGCAACTAGTTACCATTACAATCCGTGAGTAGAGGACAAAATGATACCGTGAGAAAAAAAGCATTTCGCCAAACCTTTTCAGTACCAAAACAAGGAGCCATAATATTGTGTATCAAAACAAGCAAAGTTTCAGCAAAAGAAAGTCGTTTTCGGCACACGTAACTCACCCTTTTGAGGTTCGTTAACGTAGTACTGCGCTAACACGCTACGCTTTGAGAACAAACACCGGAAGTAAACGAATGTGTTCAAATTTCCGGGGTCTCTCTCATAATTAACAGAAAATATGTCTGAGACAAAAGAAATCGTAAACGCGGAAGTAGCTGAGACGTAAAGATGTAAGGAGATTCGTCAGCTCATTTCGTTACAACATCAAGATTACTATAAATTAAGGATGATAATGTCAAGTTATTATTGTGCTTCTTAGAAGTTTCTTCCGAATATACTATTCACTTATTCATTGGAATCGTCTAAGAATCTAAGGTTTTCCCATGCATTTTATTTAAGTCTTTTCTATGAATGATTATAATTGCTTTGTCAATCAGCTCACTTTCACAACAAATTTAAAATGACGAATGAATAGTATTTCTCACACAGTAATACCCCTCCTGTTTCATAGCATAATGTAGTAAAGGAATCCTTCTTCATTCTAAATAATTAAAATGACTAGACTTCCGATTTCTCTCAGTAGGTATCTTAAGAAATTGCTTATGTGAACACAAAAAAATTTAAAAATGGATAATTATTTTCTCTGAGAAAGTGTATATGAAATAAAAATAATTCTTTTCCGAAAACTGTCAATCGATGCAGATCCAATCTGTATACGATATGCTCTGTAACTTAAAAGCACACTTAAGCTGTTCCGTTCTCTAAACTGAAGGTTATGGGCTGTAAATTAGGGAAAATAAAAAACTTTCTAAATACTACGTCATTTTTATTACCTTAATTGGTAGCAATAGAAAATAGATTTGTAGAAAAAATAAGCACGAATAAAGTATATTTATCGGAACATAAATCCCGTAAACGCTGTAGTACAGTGTGGTATTCCATAGGGTTGAATCTTTTCAGCGTCTGCTAGCGGTAGGGATGTTTACTTTACATATGGTGGACTGATAACACGCTTGTATCTAATTTAACGTCGGTACCGACCCTCCCCCCAGAGCGGTCGGCAGGAAATGTTTATACGTTCTTAAAAACACTTGCGGTAAGTTTATAAGATATTCGTCAATACAAATTCCGTGTGATATAGATGTCACGAGTGGTGTATGACCATCTGTTGTAGGAAGTGTATTGATTTTAGCCTTGTCCTGGTAGCAACGTAATTGGCTTGTTGTTAGATTTGCGCAGTACATAGTAAAATTAAATAGCCTCTGGAGTAAAAATATGGACGTCAAACATAATCTACAAAACGACGCTATTGATAACGTATTTCTTTGTATTATTTATAAAGTAAAATTATATTAAAACATTTTTTACATATAATTAATTTTAAAATAACATTATTAATATATAGATGTTTGTGTATACTGCATTCATGCTGTCGCCAAAAATATTTTTAGGCTCGAATTAAGCTACAATTAATCGTGAATAGGATAAATATTAAACTTATCATATTTCCAAAAGATAAAAGATGACTCGACGATTTTAATACTCCGACACCTTAATGGATCTGCACATGAATTATCGATACAATACAAACATTTGCGAAATGGAGCCTGAAAACGCACTGTATTGAATTATGGAGTAAGCCCTAGAAACAGATATGTAGGTGTTTCCCGGACTAGGAAAGCGGCAATAATGAGGTCCGTGAGAAAAGACCAAGTCGTGGAACTTTTACTTTAAACAAATATTATTCCGCGCGGAACTTCCCGTTTGTTTTGTTGAGAGGCGGCATTTTACTCGATCGAGAACAAAAAAGAAATGACCTCGCGTTATTTGGTTACCTATTCATAGGAATAACATGGCATTTTCCGTTAAACTTTGGAGCAGGTTAAGTTGTCGCTTGACTCGAACTTCCATGCAATTTAAATCGAGAAGTAAAACTAAAGCTCCTTTGCCAAGAAAACGGAAAGATGAAATAGAAATCTGAATATTAAGTTTTCCTCACTTGTTGCGGGAAAGTTATTTCTATGAAAGAACAAAATAATGAAGTAAAAACGCCGCCAGCTGATAAACGGAAGAGGAAATATTCGACGCAAATTTCGATTCTCATTCATAAGTATTTATTTTTGGTTAAATAATAATATTTGTATTGGAATCCTCAATACTTGTTGATTAGGTGATTAAGCAGAAAGGATTGACATCTTTATCGCGTAAAAGATAAGGCAGAGGTAGTGGTTTCTGGAAATCGGCAAGCTTTATTTAATATAATCATTATATTTCATTATATGAATAGCGTACCTAATAACTTTATTAATTGTATTATCACATTACATAATGAATGCCGAGACTTCAAATATAACCCTTTCTTGATATGACCTCTATGCGAAGGAAAGTAAAAATACCGCCATATTACAAATCACAGCTGTCCGAAGTTAGAATTAATTATTTTGATGATAAATGTAACTAAAGGGCTTTGACTCGTGGATCGATTATCGCTTACTTCCGAGATACAAGGAAGATATATGTATAAATTTATACGATATTGGCATGTTACAAAATGGGACGGGATTCGAAAGTTGATTCTGTTTGTTTCACGTAACACGACCGTTTTTTTCCCGCGGCTACGAATTAATCAACCTTGTTAGGGCGACAGGTGGCGGGAGGCGCTTTTGATGGTCGAGCTGTGGAGATCAGAATAATCGAAAACAGAGAATTTCGCGATAACCCGAGACAAGATGTCGCAAGGTCGGTCGGGATGGGAACGTAGAATGACTCGGCGTGTTGCGTGTTCACTGATGATGAAAAGTCCTCGAAAACGTAATGATATTCAGGTAACAATACGGAAATTAAAAATAGTCCCCAGACTGCTCCAGTTTATTTTGCCGTGTAAGGAGCGATAACGTCGAAACTGAAACGAGGCATTCTTCTTTCCCACATAACACTTAAACAACCAAAGTGGGCAAAGAGAATATGAGGGCGTGGAACAATTAGGTATGCATATGAACTTTATAATCCCTCCTAAATTAAATGGCACAAGCAAAACAAAGTGGGGTGTGGATAGTGCACGAAATGTTGTATGTCCCTAAAAATAACAAAAAGCAAAATATGCTGAGGATGTTTAATTTATCAAAACAAAATCCACCCATAATAGTGAGTCGAAGCAATGAAAGATATCGCAAATACGGCTTGATATTAAGCTATTCCTGATAACACGTTTGAAAGGAAACGTACGATATTTTCTACAATATCGTGTTAAATAGTAAATAAACCGTAAGAGTTTAGGGTAGTCTACGACTGATTCAGTAAAACATCATTCTTCAGGTAGAGGGAAAGAATTTGTAACCTTTCCGAACATGTGCGAGTTTGAGTGTTTTTGTCTTCCAAGGTAAACGTGACACAAAATATTTAATACACGTAAACGTATCTACATTACCTGTGATATGATTCCCATCCGTCTTCTGACGATACCAGAACGTCGAGCTCGTCATCGGTATCGTCGCTAGCGGGCCAGTAACGTTGCGCCATAAAACAATATATAATCGATACAAGGAGCGTTAAACACTTCTACGCGTCCTCTTCGTGACTATACCATCATTCAGACTGCTCGCAGCCCCAACACCGTCGCCTCTCCCTCCCTCCCATTTTCATATCACGTTCTCCAAAGATAAGCTCTTTCAACAAAACCTTCCCACCACTCGAAACCTGCCCCTACCACTTCCAAATCGTACGCTGATTAACTTCTCCGACGCACCCGATATCTCTCTCTCTTTTACTCCTTCGCCTCCCACCGAGCTAGACATATTCACGGAGTCACGTCCTCGCTTAGAAAAGTCTCGGCTCGAGAATTTCGTATTCTTTCCTCGTCTCGCGTGTCATACAGCCGTATAAAACCGAACTTTGTATGGAAAGTTTTTAACCAACCTCTCCTTCAGGTTCCTTCCTTTCTCCGTCTATCATTTCCTCGTTAAGGTAGACATGGGTATATTTACAGGATCGAGAAAAAGAGGGAGAGAGAGAATTACTTACTTTAGGCTCTTCGCTGGTAATTCATTTTCAGCAAAAATAGGAGAACGAAGGTGAAAGAGATAACTGGAGAGCATATATCTTGAATTTCACACTTTCTCGATAATGTTCGTTTGGAGTTGGTAAGTTTCTGCGCATGAAAGAAGCTGAGCAAATGCGTTCACCAGTTATGGAGCACTTTTTCTGCATTCTAGTGCAGTAAAAACTCCGATTATCTGTGTCGTTTTAATTTGTGTGCATGAAGTATGCTTTTTTAGAGCGTTTTTTAAATATGCTCTTATAGTTTCACTTTGGCGTCTGTCTGTTCACTTGCTTAAATTGAAATTGTGACAAAACCGTAAATGATAAAGAACTGAAACTTGAAGTGTAGATTTCTGTACCGCAGCCATTTGTTTTTCTTTAGATTTGAGTTTTGAAAAATATACAGAATCGGAGAGGGACGCATTAAAAAAATTATCTACGAAGGTATAAAAGATAGAACGCTGAAATGTTGAACGTACATTTCCATCTTGATGGCATTTACAAAAAAAACACTCTAATGACCGAATATGTGACGGTATGACGACATATAAAATAAATTAAGATAAGCTAAATTTACGCATGTACTATCAAATTCAAAACTCTCCTCAATTCGTTAATTTGGTCGAATGGGAGTAGTCTCCATAGCGAAATAAAACGCAAAATAATACCGAATTTAATTATAGAAATAAAACGCGCTAACTTTATCCATGTTCATGGATGGCAATCTGCTTTTTTACATATAAACATCTGCAGATTATTAAAGCAACATTTACTGAATTTCGTCTTTATAAATTTTATCCACTGGATCATCCGCGTTTGTCAATTATTCACGTGTATCCCAGGCTCAAATAACACGGATAATGGTGTTTTCTGTAGTTTTAAATTAATAACTCTGTTAATTGCGCATGAAAAACATTTTCCATGAAATTCCAAAAAGCAGAACTCTTTACTCTCTGTTCTCTCGAGGTAATAAAATATTTAAAAATTTCACCCTTAATAAAGTAGAGTACACTTTGGATGTTTTTTCATTCCGAATTTTCAAGAGCCTTTAAAATGAAATCAAACCCCAACAATAGCGATTCATAAATTACAAATATGTACTACTTCGATTGGCCGACTGCTTAAATGCTTGTAAACCATGCTTACATTATTAGTGTAACTGTTTTTAGGTTTTTTATCGATAAGAAATTTAACTCCGATTTTAGGAAAGACACAAAAAACTCTGGTATGTTGTCACTAGTACTTGAAACAATAAATTTATATCTGTATAGAACTCTTTGACTCACCTGGACTCATTTATATATGTCATACCTTGTGAACGACATAAAAAATAATCGATACGGTGACGAATTTCATTAAAACGTTACGATTTTTTTCGGGAACGAGTGGCAATCCTCTTTTAGTCTCGCGCGCGAGATTGTCGAAATCGTCCAATCACTCGACTGGCCGTCAACGATGTTTTCACCCTGGAAGGCAACGTACTCCGTAAAAGTTTTTTGAGGTAATAATGTGATGGTTTCCCTTAGTAACAAGACCCCTTATTACTCATCCCATCGCCTATAATGCGCAGTTTTTTGCGGCCATCCGGAAGTGATGTATCGATAAAAAGCAAACAATCAATTACAAGAAAAAACACTTTCGCCCTTGTACCAGCAGACGTCTGGCGCTTGGGAACATTTTTCGATTCGTAGGGGAAAATTATCCCAAATATTTTCTTATGAATTTTTGATGAATGCAATGAATTTGTAAGAAACGGATTGGAATTTATTTCTAGCGAGTGAATTACATCTGGGTTGCCCATTTTACGCTGTGGCTTGGTACACAATTTTTAATGACACAGCAAAATTTCTCAAAATGGTAATTTTTAACAAGCAAACTTCTTTGGAAATTTAAAAGGAAATAACAGTGAAATATTAATTCGTTAGAAATGGTAAATCTTGCTTTACGGTGTTAAAATAGGTAAGTGTTCCCATTTTAATTACTATTTCAATGACTCTATATTCATAAAAATCCCTGAATATAGAAGTATTCAAGAAAAATAATCTAAATAATTCAAGGATGAAGTCAAGGCTCAATTTTCTCTTGTACGCATCCAATTCTGCACGCTAATAAACGTTACTGCATAAAAAATTATTCAATTTTCAACGTGAGTTACTGTTTTCAAGCATTCATCATGGTTCTCATCAAAATTGTAATTAGTCTGCCATAAGCTACGTGCCCAGGCTCTTAAAATTTCAGAATGAACATTTCTATCTGTAAATTTATGCGATGTTTGTCCAATGAAAATCGCTTTCCGATGGGTCTATGCTCACTTAGTTACTTTGCATTTGATATCCAATCTCATCGGTACGTTTGTATGATAATATTGCCGATTAAATATCTCGCTGTAATTACTATAAATCATTGCAGTAATTATCGTCCCATATTATTAAATTTAATTTATTTTCTCACATATTTTTATCCTGTTTTAAGAACCCTCAGAGTATTAATATTTGTTAAATTAATTAAAGTATTTTTGATCATTTTACGTAGATAGCGATTCGATGGCTTTTCTTTGTTTTTAGAAAAGTTAATTTATCTTTGTAATAATAGTATGCCAAAATTTTGAAGGACTCTTATCAGATTAAACGTTATCAAAAACGTGCTATTTTAGATTTTCCTAGGTATAAATACAAATTAAAAATTCGAAAATTGAGATTAAGGTTTGTTATAATATAAATAAACAGGAGAATAACGCATTATCCAAGAAAAAGATGAAAAAAGTTCGCATTCTTTTCGAAAGGAATTTGATGTGAAACCAGAGGAGTTAACATGATATACTATATGTACAAAATTAGAGTTTTAAATAATAGTTAACAATCCGAGTGCTTGCTTTATTTTTATTTTCCCCATCCGCCGTGCTTGAGTCTTCACCACTGGTATCTAACCTATTTTCGATTTTGGAGCTTGAATTTGTAGGTTGATCAATAACGCTTCACTGGGTTTTGTGTACCACCCGAGTAATTTATTGGCACGATGACCCTCTGTCCGAGAGAGGACTTCATGAATCGATTTGAGATGCAATAGCGTTTAAACCTTTTTTTGTGATGATAGGGACCGAATTTTAAATATTTTTCAATTGTCATTTTAAATCTTGTATTTCATTCGGATCCTATGTGACCAAAAATAAAAGAAAAATTCATACAAGGTATAGGAATTGTTAAAAGCATAAAACAGAACAAAAAAAGTCGCACTTATCCTTCTTGAGAACAACAAAAAAATCTCTAACATTCTTTCAAAAAGTAAAATTTTCCGAACCTCAACATATGCAACCCTCGCAGCAGTTATTTTGATCGCATAAAAATGCGCAAAAGCCGCCGGTACAAATTAACACGAAAGGCGTTTAAAACGCCTCCATAGCCGTTAAAGCAGCTTACACGGAAAACGTTTTAAGTCCCTTGCGGCGAGAGAAAATTCGATCGAAATTCCCCTCCCGTACATTGAGAGAGTGAGGCGTTTAATAAGCCTGAGAGCGCCTCCTATTTATTCCTCATAATGTAGAACGGAGAAGGGTGAATAGAGGGTAGAGAGGGAGAGAGAGAGAGGATGGAAAGAGGCGATAGTTGAAAGGATGGGAGAGAGGAGAATGATATGGAGAGGGAGAGAGAAGGGTAAGGTGAGAGGAGATGGAGATGAAGTTTGGGAAGATGGAGGGGATCACCATGGTATCCAAAGGTAGAGCGAGGTGAGAGAAAGAGAAAAAGATGGCAACAGCTGTCATAAAAACGCGTGCCGTGAATATGTACGGAACGCCTGCCAATCAGTTAATAGATTAATCCGTACTTTCCGCTTGTCAATCGAATGTTGAAATGGAGTATGGGAGACGTTGACGTGGGGGGGGAGGGAGAAAAGGAAAGAGAGAGATGGGGGCGCCAGGGGGGGAGGGGGGGGTGGCAAATATCCCATTTTGCTGATGGGTGGATGAGAGAGGGTGCCCAATTTCGCTGAGAGGCGAATTTTCTCTCCTCATTTTGCCTGCGACGGAAAGCAACTAGGAACTTGGCGACGCTAGGCGTTCTTCGTTTGCTTTTTTACGCGTTTCGATCGACAGCAACACCTTCGATCGATATTTGATTACTGAATTCGGTTTATTCTCGTACAGATACACGTAAACGGTTTCGGCTTTGTCTCAATTCTTTCGCGGGTCTTCAAGAAATAATACGATCATTCACCGGTCAATAAAGAAGTGGTAATCCGCTGACCAAATGCGCGGAACTGCATGGTCAACGGTTCGACCCCCTTTCAGGGTTCTCCGATCGAACGGTAGAACAGACGTTTGGTCCGAACTGCATCGTCGACCTTTATTAGATGCCGAACCCTCTTGTACGCGGTAAACGTGGGATTTCAAAGCCGCAAAAGTTTTCGACACGGGACGAATCGATGCGAATTTCCCGGAATGGGAGTTATTTATTTTTTTAATGACTCACATGGACGGAGTTTGCTCGTGGAGGAGTTTCTCCGGCCGCTCCATGTGGTGAGGCGCTCTCGTCGTTCTTCCTCCCTCCCTCCTTTATCCCCTTCCCTCTCTCCTCCCGATCTTTCCGTCGTCTGCAACACCTCTTCCTCCGCCTCCTTCCTCCTGCCTCCTCCCTTCCCCGAATGCCTCTTCTTCCTTCCTTCGCGTACTACCGAGACCCTCCTCCTTCTGTCTCTGCCTCTCTCCATCTCCTTCTTTCTCTCCATCTCTCCTTCTCCGATTCGCCGTCGTATGCCGGTATGGCGCTGTACTCGATCGCCCTACGTCACGTATCCCTTTTCACTAGGCGTGAAGAGGGGGATAGGGTCCCCGGAGTGTATGTATGTGACTGCTTTGGCGCGCGGATGTAGATTGTGGGAGGTCGCGGGGGGTTGGATCCCGATGGAATGACATCTATTAAACGGGGCGTGGAGGACGCCTTCGTGGTATCAGACTCTTTGACTGTCAGGGGAGATAGGAAATCCAGCTGATTGATAGCTTCAGATCGGTGATCGCCGACTCTCTTACTGCGAGCTCAGAAGGAAAGTTTTATGATGCCTGCGAAAATTTTGAAACGCGGTGGTTCCGCGGTTATCCGGCTCCCAACTGTATGGCAAATCCAATTATCCCGAGGCTGGATGTAAATCGAGTACCTATTCCAGTGGGTGGTCAGCAGGACAACTGGTCATATTCTAAAGTAGTAAGACTATTTTATCCCTTTGTCTGCTACTAATCAATTTTATTGTAAGCTACGACTAATTTTTTTACTTAAAATGTACGTACTATAAAATGCTAAAATTCTCAAAAGTTTGATTTAAATTTTTGTCAGCTTTTCGAAAGGCGGAACAGCAGCGCATAAATATCTTCACTTCAAATTCACATTATTTTTTGCCAACTCACTGAGAATATTGCGTCTTTTTTCTTTGAGATGAAGAAGACATGCTCCTTATATATTAAAATAGGGAATTATATGTAAGATTATGATAAAGGAATATCTTTATTTATTGAAATATAAAAAGTCATAGTATTTGCCTAAGGAATAGGAAAGAGGTATCTTGAAGTTGAAGTAAAACATTTAAGTGACATTCTTACTTATGTAAAATGTTAGGAAAGAATTTTATGGCGATATTGGATATAAAATAAAAAATAACCACACGGGAAAGCATAAGGAAGGAAATAAGCTTCAGCTATGCTTACATTTTGAAGCAGAATAAGAGAAAAGATGATGTTTACATTCTTGCGCAAAATAATTTCAGAAATATTCCTTTATTGGAGTACTTCTGATATGTTTTGTATGTACTGCGGAAACACGTTTAATGTTTCCATGTAATTATCTTTGTCGCTTAATCCTATAGTCGAAATTGGAAATCCTTTCAGCGATATCATGCAATTTAAAAATGTTAGCATCATGCTTATTATAACTTTCAAATCCTACTAAAAATATTGAATAACAAAAAAGTTGCAAATTTTTATATAACGTTTTCCACAGGGGTGGGTTAGCTTCAAATGTCCCGCCCACAAACCCATAACCTTTTATTCAAGCTTTCGATTTTTGTTTGTTTTATCTATACATTTAAAATTTGTTCATTATTGAAATTCAATTTACTGGGGAAGAACGTGATATGAAAAATTAATGTATGTAGAGTTTCCTTCATTGATACAAAAATGAAACATTCGCATTAACAACGCTTTTAGCCTTTCTTCTGAAAGATGATTATGTCACTCCCTCTTTTATTATCCGAGATGATTATTTGGCTTAGCCATATTGCATCAGACAGAGTCTCGGTAATAGCCATTCGGCTTTTTTCAGACTCCTGAAAGTTCCTTATTTCTACCAGCAATCCTAAAATAGAAATACCATCGATATAATCTAATAATAGGTGTTTAAATGCAGAAAATCCCGATTCAGTCAGTTAGAGCGCAATAACTGCTACGTGCGTAACGATAATAATTCTCTGTATGCATGAACAGATGACGAATCTGTTACTCCAAAGGGTGATTTAGCGAACTATCGTAAAAATTAATTTTGAATCATATCTAAGTGATCTACTCGCCGCTGCAGCAGCCCAGAAATAATAATTCGGTAACTAAAGTGGAAAGTTACCACCAAAGAATCTAAACCATAAATTAAATTACTATTTTCCACCAATAAGTTTATATAAATGTATAGAGTAAATAAAATGCCATGGACATTTTAGTTAAATCATTATTAATTTTTACGTAAACGCTAAAGACATCAAGAAAAATAGAGCAATGCGTGCACTCGTGCGGAAACAAAGTAAAACGTTCTTTTGAAAATTACGCGCTCTGTTTAATTTCTTCGTTTGTAAAACATTTTAGGCCTACGCGGTGAAAGGTTTTGGATCATAAAGCATTCCCTTTAATAAAATATTTAAAGCAATTCCTGTTGTATATAGCCGTGAGGCGTTTAAAATTACCTCAAAATTCTTTACTTGGCGTCAAACTCGCACAAAGGAAAAGTGGTGAGAGAGCGTTCATGGTTATTTAAAAGGGAAAGACGCACGCGCATTAAAGACGCACCAAGTTTCTTTTTTCCCTTTAAATGGAAACGAGCCCAAAATACTGTACAAAATTCGGCGTTGCTTGCTCTCACGAGAAAACACGTAGTTTCCTTGGAGTCGCGCGAGTGTTTTTTTTTCTTAAGGCGCCACCGTCAAGATCGCCGTATTTACGTACGGCGAATTAAATTTTCAACATTTCGCAATCGACTTAGAGAAAAGTCACCCTTTCGCCTCGCTGTTGACATTTGTTAGGAGCAGGAGTTTAAATAAAACACAATAGAATGGTTTTTGTTGCGTGCCTCCACGTAAACATTGCCTCGTATCCCCGTAAAAAACCAGCCTTCGATCCTTGAGCGGAGCAAAAACCCTTTGAGGCTTCTCCACAACCTCCACGGCAACGCGCAAGCCAGAGGATCGATATTTTCAAGCCAGCCCTCCCTTAACCCATTTCTCCCTCCCTTCCCTACCTCCCTCTACTCTCCCTCTCTTCCTCTCTCTCTCTCTTCCTCTCTCTCTCTCCCTCTCTCTCTCTCCCTCTCTCTCCCCCCCCTCTCTCTCTCCCCCCTCTCTCTCTCCCCCCCTCTCTCTCCCCCCTCTCTCTCTCTTTTGGCTCTCTCTCTCTCTTCCTCTCTCTCTCTCTCCCCCCCCCCTCTCTCCCCCCCTCTCTCTCCCCCCTCTCTCTCCCCCCTCTCTCTCCCCCCTCTCTCTCCCCCCCTCTCTCTCCCCCCCTCTCTCTCCCCCTCTCTCTCTCCCCCTCTCTCTCTCCCCCTCTCTCTCTCTTTTGGCTCTTTCTCTCTCTCTCACACACAATCTCCTTCCTTTCCCCTCTTTCTCGTATCTCCTTCTCTTCTCCTATTCCTTCGCCATATAAATCCTGTTCTTACTTAGTCACGTATTTTCTCCCTCTCTCACTCCCTTCACTATCCCTTACTTATCCTCTCCTGAATCTCCCTCACTTTCCCCTTCGCTCTATAAGCCCTTCTTTATCAGTAGCCATCGGTTTCGTCTTTCTCCTTTATCGCTTCCCACTTATATCCATCAAATGCCCAATAACTGCTCTCCATTTCCTTCCTTTACCCTTCAGCACTTTCCTGCTGTTCACTCTATTCTAATACCCCTCTTTCCTTTCCCCTTTTCTCCTGTCTGTATCTTGCCTTTTACTGCCTCCATTTTCTCGTTCTCTCCATGCGTTTCCTATCTCACCACCTTTCCCTTTGTAATCTCTCTTTGTACTCTGCTCTTATTCGCTGTTCTCCAAATATCTCTCCTCCGTTTCTTTTGTTCTCTCTCTCTCTTTACAGTTTTTTCATCTTTTTCCTTCGTTCTTTTTTTCTTCCATACCTATTTCGCCCCTTTTTTTCTTATTTTCTTCCCTCCTATTTCTCGCCCTTGTCCCTCGAGACCTTTTCTCTTTTCCTTCCTTTACTCTCCCTTCCGCTTATCGCTTCTTCGTCTCTCACTCTCTCTCTCTCTTTTATCCCTCTCCTTTCTACTCCTTCCAATATCTCTCTCGCCCACTGTCCCGCCCCCTCCGGTAAATATTTCACATCCTCGCCCCTCCTGAACTATTTATTAAGCCCCTCTTTTCTTTTATGAGAGTTTCTCTTGAAAGCCCTTATCCAAAAATTGAACGCGCGCTGTTATTTTCCGCTCCGCTGCAACCCATTGCCTCCTTCCACCGCCTATTTGTTCTCACTTAATCCAATTTTATATTTTCGCCGTAAAAAAGCAAAGAAGATCGCTAAATGCGGCGTTTCGCAGCGTATCAGACCAGATGGGAATTTTTCGTCCCAAATGATTGCCTTAAAAGATGGAGATTTTTTTCGAACGCAGTTGAGCGTTCTTTTTCTAATTTTTCTCTTTAAGCGAAATCCGCGGATGGTGATGATAAAGGTCGTGGCCTGCGTAGGGTATATGCCGTCATTTTAAAGATATCGTTGCGAGAAAAGCGCACGGCGTCTTGGTTTTGTTCTTTCTTGGTAGAGCGCCTGCGTCATTTCTCGGAAATGCGTATTGTTGGATTTAAAAGATATTGGACAAATACCGCGCCCCAGGCGTGTAATTAAGCCAAATGAAAGTTTTTTCATCATAAAAAGGTATGCGAAACACGTGTATTATATTTATTTCTGTCCATCTAACAAATCGACGAATAAAAAAGAACGATTTTTAAATCAGTTAGTAGACGAAGAAGCGAATTTATCTTTCTCATGCAAACGTGATTTACCGGATTATTTTTCAAAAAAATTTCACGGCGTTTGAATTTTGAACCATAAAGAAAAGAAGTGACTCCAACAAACGGTACCTCCGACTTCAACTTCTCAATCTGCAGGCAACCAACCAACTTCCGTCAAATATTTGCACTAATAAAATTGTATGATTTGATTTAATTTGCTTATTTTCTCGTTTCGAAAGAGATTGCCACTTCCATTAACGAAAATTGAAATTCGTCCATTAAAATGAAATTATTAATGGTCATCGATCCTTTATCATTAAATCAGATTTCAAATATTATTTTATTATCTTTATCTGCCGTTTTAAATCGCTTTCAATTAGATATGATTAGAAGAATAGGCGAATGCCCATGTCATCATTTTCACTACATTAGGCCGATCATTATGTTCCGGCACCCATTGGGTACTTGCATAAGTCGGGTGGATTTTTGGGTGAATGGGGTACTAACCCATGTCACAACCCTCCAACCCGGTGGATCGATTCTTACGCAAACATACGTTCACACTGAAAGGAAACCATGTGCATGCATTAGCCTACTCCTGCCGTAAGCACTAAGGGAGCACGCTGCTTAACGCCCTTTCCAAAGGACGGAATGCCGTTCTTGCGTGTCCTCCTATTAACACACTAATCGGGAAGGAGCAAGCCCAAGTATATATAAAAAAACTTTTTTAAATTGTACTCTTTTTGAAAATCGCACCGAAAAATATAATATAGATTTTTGGGTTCAAGAAAGTATCTGGATCTTAAGGAAAATTTTTATTGTATATGATCATGAATCTCTATAAAAAAGAGGTATGGCATATGTTGATCAAATTATTCACTGCCAGGGGCGTACTGATAGGCCCCGCAATGCGGGGGGGGGGCCGAGATTTATGGGGCCCCCAATCATTCAAACCGTACTGATGAAGGCGTCCATAGGGGGCCCCGTATTATTTGCTGCGGGTGGGCCCCCAGACTTTCTAGTACGCCACTGTTCACTGCCATATAAATAAACTGTCAATTCTTGTTTAATCAACTTATGCCGTACCTCTTTTTAAAAGAGATTAATGATCATGTACAATGAAAATTTTCTTAAGATCCAGATATTTTCTTGAACTCAAAAATTTATTATATATTTTTCAGTGCGATTTTAAAAAGAGTATGATTTAAATTTTTTTTAAATATATTTTTATTTTATACTTCTTAGTGAAATGAATTTATAATTATGACAATGAGATCAAATTATGGTGTATTAATTTGCATCAAACATTACTATTCAATACTGAAATTAATATTGTAGCTAATATTGTTATAAAACTTTCATAAGGAAATTTTTTAATAGTAATATTTTGCCGAACTATGATTTTATGCTGTGTTCTATGCAGCCCCTTCAAAATACTTTTCCCAGAACTGAATTATGAAATTATATAGCCTTGAAATGATTAAAATATGTCTGGACTTCTAAAATAGCAGATAAGACTATTAACACAATATAAAACTTAAACTGGATGTACTGTATACCAGTAAATTATCAACTGGAATCAAATTTTAATATAATTTTAAATTAATTACTTTTCACTCATGCATACCATAAAATCTAT
Source organism: Uropetala carovei (assembly GCA_036926305.1). Taxonomy (NCBI): domain Eukaryota; kingdom Metazoa; phylum Arthropoda; class Insecta; order Odonata; family Petaluridae; genus Uropetala; species Uropetala carovei. The sequence goes on along the minus strand of JAXCHB010000017.1, from coordinate 1,755,036 downwards.
TAATTTGGCTACCAAAAACACATTCATCTCATGTTAAAAAATTGTGCATAGATTCTGCATGTGAATTCTTATTAATTTATGCTCAACAATTCTTTTAACAATTCACTAAAAATACAAGTTTATAGGCCATTAATAAAACTCGTAAGAATTTACCACTGTGGAACTAAAGCTGACATAGGATGCAGTGTTCATATTTGTAACGAAATACTTCTACTCACAGGAAATTTTCAATTCGAATTTTACTTATGTCAAACTCCCGTACAATATTTATATTTTCCAATGATTCTACTTAAGTACTAAACCACTTGAATCTAATGGCCTTGGCAGTATTTCTGAAAGTTTGTCAGTAATCTCAAATACATCTTGAGCAAACGTTATTGCCTGTCCTTTAAAACCATATTGCGCAAATCTGCCATTGTATTTGATAATTTTTATAAAAGGAAATACACGGGAAATCACACGTTTTTCTGCGTCTGACAAACTTAGTAGTTCATCTGGTATAATTCCAGGTTCCATGTTGTTCCAGTAAGCTCTTGAAGGGCATTCTTTTGAATTACTATGGTAAAATATTTTACATCGGTTGCATAACAAAAGTTTCTCTGTCTCAATAAGCTCAGGTTCCAATACGTTATAAAAGTTAACTCTATTATTTTCTCTTAAAACTGATAATAAGAAATAGCTACATTGGAATTGATAACACTGTTTCTTGCAAATGCAACAAATTTGATCGGCGTATTTGTGAATGTCTGCCATAAAACTATATTTGTTGGTATTGTTAAGATTTCGAGATCGATTTAAACTTAACTGGTTTAGACGTTTAACTCACTCACCTTCTCTTTCGTTAGCCAAACGTCGTGATTGATTTTCCCTCAACTTAACTAAATGTGCTTCTCGTTATTCCTTTGTTTCTTTATTAATACGAATTTCATTATTTACTTGCAAATTTTCCTATCGTTCAAGACGCTTGTTTTTACTTTCACATTCTCTCCTTATACTTGTCACGATTTTCACTCGCTCCAGTCTCTGCTCCGATGTCTCCCTTTCTTTTCTTTTAAGTAGTATTCTTTTTGCCTCGTTAATCTCACTTGCCTTTCTTCCTGTTTCGTGGGTAACTTTTCTTTTCATGTCTAGGGCTTCTATGAAGTCAATAACAATAACTAATACGATATTATAATCAAACTACACTAGGTGCGCGATAACTACGGTAATCGATTTGTTCAAAATAAAATGAAAATACCGAGAACGTGAAAATTGTTTAAATATTTTTAATCGTGGCACGTCCTAATATTTTTTATGTACAAACTTTGATTCAAATTTATTAATATACATTAATATTTCAGATTTGAAAGCATGTATATATCTGAGTGAAGTTAATAAAAAATAGTATAAAGAGTATCAAAAACCGGCATCCATCAGGATTCGATTCGGTGCCCGCTACAAGGAAGGCCAGCACTCAAGTCCACGTCGCACACATGTATCGCAAAGAAGTCGGCCAGAAAAGCGGTTAGAGGTAGTGGCATATTTTACGGTGTATTTATCGATCATCTTAAATTTTCTTGCTGAAGCAATCTTTGCACTGAAATTATTGAATGCCAAAATCTCATAGGTTGTGTAAATTTGCGCTCTTATTGTTAGACCGAAAGTTAATTTCTCTTTCGTAATGGGTCAGTCTACAATTATAACATTAACGGGAATAAATTTAATAGTAATAAGCTTTCAAACAAAAGCACAGACTAAGGTTCTAGCTATAATTAACAACAGATTTTTTCAGTATTGAAATTATGGACTTAATTATGGATTAATTTTTACCTCCGAGCATGACAACAGATATTCTAACAATAAAACGCTGATTTAAGAAATAAATATACTAGAGAGTAAATATAACATTGAAGTTATAAATTTGTATGCATTATATATGTGTGTATGTTATACACACACGTGTATGATACATAAGTATACATGCATAAATACATTTGCAAAATGAGATACATGCGCGCACGTGTTTATCAGCAAATATACAACGAGGCAAAGGCAATCGTAGGATATTTTTCGTTCCCAGCCCATTACGTAACCGCGCCTCTTATATCATATACCCCTCGTTTTTTTTTTCCAAATCCTCATTACCTCCTCAGAAACTTCATCCTTCCTCCGCCGCCTCCTCCTCTTGCTCCACTTCCGCTCTCCGACTCAGGGACATCGCCGTCTCTTGAAGGGGTCGCACATTCGGAGAGATGTAGAAACAAGACGGGAGTAAAGATGCTCGCGGAAGGACAAGAGGGTGTAAAGGGGGTGGGTGGTGGAAGATAGGGAGAGCGCCTTCCTCCTCCTCGCCTTCCTTGGCAATCCCTCGAGCGACGACGTTCGGCTTCAAACCCGCACTTCAACCCTCGGGGAATAATAGAGGCAAGAGTCGAACGATAACTCACCCACGAATTTCTCTCTTTCTCTCACCTTCTCCTGTCAACTGACGGTCGAGAAAAACGAATCGTTCTTCGCCCTTTACCTCACTCCCCTCTCCTCTCCCTCCCTCTCTCCCTCTTTCCATCGCCGTCGAAACACGAACACCCATCCACACGTTGCCGCTCTGAGGCGGTCGCACGCTTTTTCGTTTCCATGTGCGCGAAATCACGTGACCGCCCAATAACGTTCAGCGACCTGTCGTGGATAAAAAAATGCATTTTCCCCCCTATTGAGCGTTTCTACCGTAAGGGAACGAGACGAGGGGAGGGAAATCTTTGCGTTCTTTCACTCACGGAATGGAGGAGTGGAGAAGAAATGTAATTGAATGGGCCTCTCTCGTTCTCTCTCCTTACGAGAAGTAAGACGAGCAAAGCGACGAAAGTAGAGCGAATTACACTCTTTAATGTGGGAAGCCACCAAAAGGTGGCGGTAAACACGAAGGCGTAGTTAAAGGGGTTTGGGTAAAGGGTTTTTGGATGTTAGGGAAGCGGGAATTAGGCTTTTCGCTACCGAATACCGCCGTGGATGTGCCGAAACGTGGGCCGAGTAATGAGCGAATTAAAAGAGAGAGAGAGAGAGTGGGAAAGGGAAAGCAGCCTGCTTCGATTTCCTAGCGACGGACAGACGTAAACAATGCGAGGCGGAATATGAAAAGCTTTTCTTTGGTCAGGTGAGAGAGAATTCGGGTGATTGATTCCCGTGTGAAGAAGAGGAAGAAGGAGAGTTTTTCGTGTTTTTTAAGCGTACGACTGAAAATGCTCTAGAATGGGACTCGAGGGAAAAAATTGGCCCCATTTTCGCTCCAAAATGAAGAATACCTTTTTGTGCGAGTGAATATTCATAGCCCATATCGATTATTAGCTCGTTAATTCCCTAGCATTATTTCTCGCGAGTGTACCTATAGGCGCCGCTTGCAAAAGGCGCCAAACTTTTCCGCAAAAAGTGCGAACAGTTAATTTTCCCATAAATGTTATTTTTAATACTCAAACGTTGATTTATTTATAATAAAAACTATTATTCTTTATTAAAACGAATAAAAAATTATATCTTACATAACCAAGGCGTTTCCTGAAATTTTGCCATAGGCGCCATATCGTCAAGGCATGCCTCTTCATGAAAACATATTTTTTCGATAACGCGGAGTTTCTTTCTTGAATCCGACATGATTAAAAATTGATGTTGTTTATTGATCATCACTGGTTCTGCGTCACAAAGCTATACTCCATACCTACATAGCAGGTTTCAACTTCTTGCGCATATCCTCCTTTATATTCCACGTTAGTAGGAGTTTCTTTCTTCTGAAAGCGGCTTTTGCTTTCGTTATCCTAGTCATGATTTCATCGGTACATTTTGCTTCTCTCGTTATGATGCTTCCAAGGTATTTATAGTGTGAAACTTGTTCTAATGGCTTTCCTTCAATACTTATGTTCAAATTTTATTCTTCTTTACTTGATGTTCGCCTGACCTTGGATTTTTCTGTTTATTTCCATACCGTAGTTATCACTAGTCTATTTAACGTTTTCTGGAGTTCTTTTTCCTATTTTGTTAGAAGCACTTGATCATCCGCGTATTTTACTGTTCTTATAATCCTTCCTCCAATTTTGAAATCTCCCGTGCCTTCTAACGCTTCCTGCGTTAGCCTCTCTCCATATATTCGAATAGGATCGGCGAAAAACAACAGCCCTGCCTTACTCCTCTACCGATATTTACTCTGTCGGTGTCCGCATTCTCCAACCTGACCTTTACAACTTGATTCACGTATAGATTCCTGATCAGTCTCCTGTCTTTCCAGTCTACACCTATATCCTTTAATATCCTCATCAACAGTACCCAATTTACTCTATCAAAGGCCTTCTGACAGTCGGCGTAACATACGCAGCAATCTTGTCTGTACTCTATTGGCCTTTCTGATATGAATCTCATTACACCGATAGCATCTCTGGTTCCTCGTCCTTTCCTGAAGCCGAATTGATCTTCCCCTAGCATTTCTTCGGCCTTTTTATCTAGCCTTTTATTAAAAATCCTCGTGATGATCCTCGAAGTGTGTGACAGTAGGCTTATCGTTCTGTAATCTTTACACTGCCTTTGGCGCCTTCTTTAGAGGGATCATTGTTACATCTAAGAAATCCTGAGGCCACTCTCCCGAGTCGTAAATCTTGTTAAGTAGTTTCGTAATCACTTTTAGTCCTTCCGATCCCATGACTTTAACTACCTCTGCCGGTATTCCATCGCTACATGTAGCTTTTCCTTTCTTCAGTTCCAGTATCGCCTTTTCTACTTCGCTTTTCATAATACTTGGTCCCAAGTAGTCTTCATCAATGTTATCCCCTTCTTCCAATTCTGTTTGTGCCGATCCTGCCTGCTTGCTGTATAGTTCCTTAGGTTTGCATTTATCAAACCAATAATTTACAACTAATCTTCCCGTCGCAGCGTTAATTTGGATGTAACAATGAAAAGACATAGGAAAAAGGACTAAAAACATTAATTGTTACAGGTAATACGTATTATATATTAATTTTGTAGTTAAGCTAGTGCGTGCGTGAGTCACACCGATGTGGAAGCCGTAGATACATAATAGATGAGATTACCGTGTGCCGATTAGGTGGGAGGACTAAAGGAGTGTTCAAAAGAAGACGGATAAAAAACGTTTGGTACAAAATTGTTGCTTTCTTTACAATTATCGGTAGTCAACCCAGCGATTTCGATTGCATGAAGTGAAAGGAACACAACAGTGCGTGTCAGAGGATCATAAATTTGTGTGCCGGAAATGACGGATTTTGTCCGGTTCGCCTGCGACAACAACGTATGACCTTGATCAATGGTCTGTGAACTCTCCCTCCCTCTTTCTTTCCGTCTCTCTCTCTTTACCTCTCGATTTGCAAGCATAATGTTCGAATAGCGAAAAACGGATGGCTAATTTCCTGTTCCAAGAGAACTAACTCTCTTGATAAAAGCGCAAGAAATACGCTGCACTTCCCTGATAATTTTAAATAAGTCTGAGTGGAAGGAATTCATTCCTTTTATGATGTGAAAATATACCTGCTATGGAGGCAAACTTTACGAATCAGAAGTAAATCACTTGTCACGGCAAATAAGAATCGTTAAAACAACTCTGTCGAAAATTTGCACTTTGATTGCAATAGGTTTTGTGCTAACAGGCTGATTCAAATATTATTTGGAATTTTGAACTCCGGACAACGTAAAACCTTTTTTTTTAGTTAAACCGGCAATTTTCGACGAAATTATGAATTGTTTATTTTTCACTTGCGATATGGATTTCCAATTTAACTACAGTGAAATTCCGTTGACTTTAAGGTTAATATGCTATGAAACATCTGCAGCACGAGGAGAGTGTACACGAGTCGATAGTGACATACATTTAAGGCCAACCAAATACATAGTGTAAAATTCAAAATAATCACATTTATGCCGGGCGTTACTTTCATACTATAGGTCCACCCCTTCACATAGAAACTATAAGCTCCCCCCCTTTTTTTTTACAAACTTTTATATTCTAACTCCAATGCGATACGGATTTTTTGCCATTGTGTCTCAATTTTTCTCGAAACCAGCGCTGCTAACTTACCAGATCTCGAGTGGCTTTCTCCCTCCGCCATTTTATCTCTCCGCTCATTCTCAAAACTTTTTTTAACTCGCTAATTAATGAGGAGAAATAAAAATGGCCTTTCTAACGGATGACGGACAGAGGATTTGCAATGAAAGAAATTATTTCACGTCTCTAGGTTATAAACAATTACTCTTGATGTTGAGTTGAATAAAGTTATAGGTTTTCATTTGTTATGTTATGCGGATTTTAATCATAAGGTTTTTGTGATATTTTTCCGGCAGTTCTCTCTTCATGGCCTTAATAAGGTGTTCCATTTAATTAAGATTCAGTAAAAGAATTAATTCATCTGCAGTGTGGGGTTTTGAATTTGAGAAAAATATTCTCACTTACTTAATCCTACCGAAATGCTTCTAAACTATGAAAATATGGTGATATAATCCCAGAAATTTGCTCATAAAAGGAAAAATAGACATTTTAGTTTTAATATAGATGGACTTCATGGAATGGAATGCTTTTGATAATAAAAATGTTAATTTCGAAGCTTACATTTTAACCTCATTTTGCGAAAATTTTAAAGTATAAGATACATAAAATCCACATTTTCTGTTATTTTTCACATTGTGGTTTTCTTTGTTTTCTATCGGATTAAATTGAAACCAAACAATTCTGTCGTAAACAGGATTCTGTAAAAATTTTGTTTATTTATTGGTTGTTGTGATTAAATTTAATTCTGTTGCGAAGTAATTGACGTTTATCAATTTAATATCGTTTTATCTCTTTGGTGTTTGATTTAAATTCCTTAATAGATTTTTCGGGCTCTGGAAAATCAACATTTAGAGATGGAATTTTGTCAATAATTCAGTAAATTTGTTTGCATTCGCATATATACGGAATGCATTCTTTGGGGATTGCTATTTGATATTCACTCGTTTAAATAATCTAAATAAATACAAACAAAACTTTTTTGTTTCTTTTGAAAAGCCGTTCGTTTGTCAAATCTCCTGCGAGCGATTCAAACGACAAATGGGTGATAATACAGGCCCATTAAGATTTGAGTGTATCTCACTTAGCTTCTTCTTTTATAATTGAGGATATTATAGATAAACATTTTATCTGTTTAATCCAAGTATGTGGTATTTTTATATATGCTATATTTGACGACAAAAACATCAAATAATCTATATTATCCTCAAAGTAGCTATAAACAGTTCATACGGTAGTAATACGGTAATAATCCTGTTTAATAATCTGTTTAATCCAAGTATGTGGTATTTTTATATATGCTATATTTGACGACAAAAACATCAAATAATCTATATTATCCTCAAAGTAGCTATAAACAGTTCATACGGTAGTAATACGGTAATAATCCTGGCAATGTGAGAGATTAAATGCATAAAGTTGAATATTGTTATAACTCAAATAAAGGAACTTGCAGAAGGAATGGGCGTATCGGTTCGGTTTAATGTCGAACGATATATTCGAGAGATCATGGCGTGAGAAGAGAAGCTTGGAAGAGAGAATTTTAAAATTCCAAAAACAAAACAATGAAAATGTATCATAATTGCACTGCTGATTTGGTAACCTTCATCAGAGATTCGTGCCTTGTAGTCATGCGTTGATACTAGATTCTTCGAGGAATGTCGAGCTGTTAATCCTTCCCTCTTTTGGGTTTGAAGAACAAAACTCGTTCGCCCACATACTTTGGTATCTCGACAGGTTACCCGTCGTTGTCCGTGTGGCCTGTTTTCCATTCGTTGTTATGCTCTATTGCCCTCTGTTATTCTAGATAATGACATTTGCATTCTTATTAATATGATCACATTTTTTTAAACATTTGGTGTACGTTCACATATAAATACGCATTCCGCAATTTTTTATTCACTTGTAAAATCTTATCCGGAAGGCCAATGATGCTCTTCGAAATAACATATAATTTTTGTCTCGCCGCTGCATTCTTATAAAAATCTTTCAGACTGTAGAACGATTTTCGATATTAATATATTTTCGCTGATATTACGGCATAGGAATTGATTTCTTAAGTTTCATTCATTAAACTTTATTTATGTTGTTTATGACGTAATAATGTACTAGTATACCACCGTGGAGGTACTCTGAGTGAAGGAAAGCGGGGGGTGAGATGAGAGGCGTGACAAAAAGGATTGGAGGGAGTCAGGTCAATTGGTTCAGATGAGAAAAATATCGTCAGTATATTTCAGTCACAATAGTGGTCTGAGATGAGAGATACGTTGAGGAAGTGAGTCTCCCATTCCCCTAGGTACCAATTGGCATAAGAGGGCGCCATTTGAGTGCGCATTGCTGTACCCTTTATATGGAGATAATGGCGCCCTCCGAAGGAGAAGTTGTTCTTTCACAGCACCATTTCTGCCAAGTCCAATAGAAAATGGGAGGGAGGGTCTTTCGTCGGGTCTTGTGTCGAGTTGTTTTCTGAGAGCAGCAAGTCCGTCATCATGCGGAATATTGGTGGAGCAGACGTCAATGGTAGCCAAAATGGTGTTTGGTGGGAGGAGAGAAGGGAGGTGTTTAAGGCGTCGGAGGAAGTGGTTGGGGTCTTGGAAGAAAGATGGGAGTAGACTGGCGAGAGGCTGTACGTGTGAATCCACGATTGCGGAGATGCGCTCCGTCGGAGAGTTGAAACTCGCAACAATGTGGCGGCCAGGAGTGTTAGGTTTATGGATTTTAGAAAGAAGGTAGAAGGTGGGGGTACGGGGATTCTTGGGAATCATCAGGGCAATGGCCGAGTCTCTCGGAATTTCGAAAAAGGTCACGGGGTCGGCTCCAGAGGATGAATGTCGTTTCCCATAAGATAACACGTAAAAATCACCTTTTTCGTTTGAAGGCTTTCATTCTTTTACTCTTTAAAATATCTTAAAATTATGTTAGAGACACGAAATTTGCCCTAAAACACGCCAAAATGAATGATTCTTATTATTATCGTCGAATACTCAATCTCATTCGAATTCGCTCATATTTTCAATTTATACTCGAGTGTTGGTAAATTTTTTAACATTTCAATAATAATATTCCATGATTACCGGTATTGTTGTCCTCGGTAATTTCCGTGCATATGCATTTAAATAAAGGCTTAAAGATCGAAAATAAGATTAAAACTAGCTCGAAATGACCGAAGATATGAATTTCATGCAAATAAATCGAACGCAGTATTCATGTTATGTACATTTTTTAAATCTATATTACTAAAATCCTTTTTTTTTCTCTCTCTCTTTAACGCTCTATACCTCAACCATTTTTAATCTCCGGGAATTTCAGCCCTCTAACTAAGTTTATTTTTTATCGAGTTATTCAACTAATTTTCTTAATTTGTTATTACAAAACCAAACGTACATCCTTCATAAAATATATTCATTAAACTCATATTCAAAACATATTCCCGATAAGCTAAACTAAATCCACAAGGGAACGAAGAAACAGCGAGCAAAGGGGGGGGGTTGGCGAACGCCAGCGAGCAGGGGGCTTGCTCCCTAGTATATATATATATATATATATATATATATGTATGTATGTATGTATATGTATATGTATATATGTATGTATATATATATATCTCCCTAGTATGTATATATATATATAAAGAAGTGCTAGAAGGAAAACTGGATGGAAAAAGAGAAAGAGGTAGGAAAAGGTTTCAGCTAGTAGACGACTTGAAAGGGAAAGAGCTATCAAGGCATGAGGAAAACTGCGGAAAATAGGAGTATATGGAGAACCAAGTTTAACCTAGAATAATCACGGACCTGTCAACGGACAGACTACGTATGATGATGATGATATATAGGTATAATAAAGGTGGCAACAAGGTGTTGAAGGAAGTCCAGTTACTTACCTAAATTGGAGAGCCGCTGGGGGTGCTGAAGACACGAAAAACACAAAAACAACACAAATATTGAGCTTTCGGGCTGACGCCCTTCTTTAGCGACGGAGAGACATGTACTTGCCACCTTTATTATTACCTTTCCTTTTCTTTAAGTATTTATCTATATAAACATATATCGTGATTAATTGCAAAAATGCGTGATATTTACTTGGAATTGCAAATTTACGGTAGCCTGGTTTCGATTTTTAAATAATGTTAATAGGACAATCCTACAACACGCTTATGAAATCTGCTGTTACGTAAACAAAACAGAATTATCATTATTCAAAAATCGAAACCAGGCTACCGTAAATTTGCAACTCAAAGTAAATATCACGCATTTTTGCAATTAATAACGATATATTTGCTTTCGTGAGCTCTTCCACGCCGCTTAGCTTTGCCAACGCACGATGAATCTCGAATCAGGGCATGACGGTTCATACGGATATGTTAATTAACATCGCCAAATTATTTCCACAACGATGTCTCCAGACACTGGAACGGTGAAGTGGAAAACAAAAGAGCGGGAGGATGGCCCCTCTTCAGTTCGAACAAACGCCTTGCTGACGAAAGGAGCGATTCGGGTAGTTTCCACAGCTAGGAATTGTCAGTCAGAGGATCCCGTTAGAGTTGAGACCAAAAGAAGTAAATCTCATTTGAAGTGCAACGAAAAACATACTATCAATATTTTTTTTGTCATCGCGACGACACTTATGCCTATCTTCGTCACGCGCACACATAAATTCCTGAAAACACCCTTTCGTGCGGTTGATTCGGTTCTGAATTTGACGTCAGCGGCGTCTCTATTCAACGATCAGGAGGAAGCGAAGCTGCATTGATTTCTCTCTTGTTACCGATAGCTAGATAGGTCGAGTGATGCGTTTATTGTGTTTTAAAATTTTTACGATATCATAATTCAATATGCGGCAAATAGCAAACGATTCAATAAGAAGGGTTGATATTTGCGCTGGATTTTAAGTTTTAAGATTTTAGTTTATTACTTCAAGTTAGCTTCGGATGGTGAAGCAATCAATCCAGTTCAAACCAAGAGAAAAATTGATCGTGTTGAATTTTCAAAAATAACTCACCTATCACTCCTCATTTCAGATCCGCAGTTCCATCGCAGTTAACCGTAGTTTTCCGAAAGCATCTTTAAAATTTATGCGGCACCTTGAAATTCAGTCGAACCTCGATTACTCGAGCGTCTATAACTCGAATTAGATATATTCATACGTTAAAATGTAGTTTCATAGCTCTTGTTTCTACGTCTCGAACTTTTTCCTGACTCACCCTGATGTTCGAATTGTGGAGGCTCGACTGTAATTTTAAGCTCTACGCTCAGCGTCGCAAATAAATTATTTCGATGAAATTCGAGCAACGGATTCCGACCGAATAGGATTGCGCCATTTCTTTTTCTTTTTAGGCAGACTAATCTTATTCGCAGCCACAAATTACTCTTTTAAACCAAAAGGCACGCTGTATGTTTTCCTTCGATACTTCGCATTCTCGTCGCGGGCGAAAATTCTTCCGAGAATAACTCGTCTTCGGAAAAAAGAGACGAAACGCGAACAATTCATTATCCTCTTTTCGAGCGCACGGCATCACATCTCGCAAAAAAGAAAACGTCGAGTAACTATTCTAGAGTTCGCACGTGAGCTCCTCTCTTCTCCAATTTTAAATCCAGACTCGCGCTTCTCTCTCTTCATCTTTCGAGTCATCCAGACGGAGCAGTCGGACTCAGCACCACCATCTCTAGCCCTCTGGATGATAAAAACGTTTGCTGCAGCCATCGCAAAAAAAAAAGATCCCTCCATTAACCATGTTACTTTTTTCAAAACCGTGTCAAGGTTGGATAATACCGTCTCTTTCTCCCTCGTCGTCCCTTGTCGCGATAAGGGAGAGAGAACTCTTGTTTACCAATCATCTTTCCCTCACACTGGACTCGCTCCCTCCCTAAGTCAGAATTAAATGAAGCGATGTCTTCTATCTTATTTCCTCCCTCCTCTCAATTAACCATAACAATAAAACGAAAAAGTGACGAAAATATTCCAGTGTAATACCACAAGAAACGAACCAAGTATCCTTATAATTTTTCCTTACATTTTTAAGCGCGTTTCGCTTCCAGCGTGAGCGCATATTGTCGTCGGTCTGTTCGGCCGTCTGTCTGTCTGTCCGTCCGTCGTTTTTCTACAACTCTTGTTTGAATTAAATTTTCATATGAGGAATATTTCAAGAGATCTTCAATTTTCTTCGACATTGACGGTTAGTGGGCAGCTCGCGCGCGTGGTAGTGACAACAATTGAATCGCTAGCGCTGAAGCGTGTTAGTTGAACTGTTCCTATCGCTGTATTTATTTGATTTTAGTTGACAACTTACGTATGGAGAAAGTCATGTGTTGGACACATCAATTTATTATATCTTTTATAATTAATTGAACATTTCTTTGAAAGCAAAGGTGTTGTGAAATCTCTCTTTGTTTAATTCTCTCTCTCCCTTCCTACCCTTCCCCGTCACTCCCTCCCCCTCTCGCCGCTACCCTACCTCCTTCCCTCCCCTTCTCACTCCCTTTCTCTCAAAAGACCAATAATTTATTTTTAATAATATTATTTAATCTTCGTCGTTCTTCGGTTGCTTGCTGACTTGCATTTGCACGGTTCAATGCATTCCGTGCAGCGTTCCCTCTTCTGATTCTTTCTAACGTCTCCTGACTTTCCCTTACAACCCAACGCTGTGTCCTTTCTCAAGATAATCTTCGTTTTCTGTCTACTTGTGTCTCATCATTTCCATCCATTGCTATAAATGAATAAAGCTTATTTTTTGGAGACATTGAAATAAAAATTGAGCTTACTAATTAATCAATCAGCGGAATAATTTCTTTGAAAACTATCAGAACGAAAACAAATCACCATTGAACTGGTAACACACCAAACTTAACTAAATATTATCTGGCTTAGGTTCACTATTGTGCTCCCCAGTCTCGATGGGTTTTTGGCGTACATGTGGCGCGACCTATCGGGCGGAATGAGAACTACGGCCTGTGGCGACTTTTACGTACACAATCACATACTTGTATTTAATAACTTTCACGCAAAACTGATCGGTCTGTTGCGACATTTACCAACCCGATCACCGGACAACGGGGAGGATTAGCTTCGTTCCAGCGAGGCGAAGGGCGCGATAGCGCCCGGAGACGACAACTGATATAAAAATAAAGCGAGCCGAAGGCTCGCCAATATCCTCGATTACCAGGCAAAATAATAAACAAAACAAATGAATAAAGAAAAGTTTTAGCTGTTGGCAAGTTATGGGAGCACAGTAGTGAACCTGTTCCTATTATCTTTCAAATGCTTTAATTTGCTTAAAAATGTAAATTTCAGTGAAGAATTTATCGAAGAAAAATTAATTTGAAATCTATTCTGAATAAAGTGGGCTTTGCGTAATAATACAGACGATGTATTAAAGTGAGGATTACAAAGCAATTATCACAAAATATTACTACTTTTATTCTAAACAAATCAAAATAAAATATTAGACTTATCGATATCTAAATCAAACTTCGATGTATACTGCACGTTATAACAATGAAACTCGGTCATTATGTAAACAAAAATGTACCGATTTATTTTGTTTGTTTATATTGTTTGTTTATATGGAACGAAATGTTAACAAAATTGTTAAATAAATCAATCACAAAGGAAAGTAGTATTATTAGATAGGAAGAGAATGGATTATTTATGATGAAGAAAAGAACTTTAAAACGCTATTTCCCTTATGTACAGGTATATCATTTCTTTCTAATACTCCATTGCACGAAACGCGCCCTTTTGTGATACGCTGTACACTTTCCTTAGTCGTTTTAAATATTTCCTTACATCTCTGAGAAAAAATGGCCTCTCCCTTCGTTTATTAATTTATTTATATTTTTCTCTCGGAAAGAGAGGAAGGAGAGAAGTTCGTTGCATAACGAGGGGGCATGAGGTAACTTCGCTTTGCTGCTTTTTTTCTTCGAAGAATAAGACGAGTGGGAAATCAAACTGGGAGGGAATAGGAGAATGTGGTGTTGGGAGGGGGAAAGAGGAGAAGGAGGGAGATGAGGAAACGAGGGCGGCCGTAAAATGAAGAGGAATCGGAACGCTTGATACGACGTTTGAGGAAGGAGGAGATTTTGTCTGTGTGTGTGTGTGTGTGCGTGTCGAGAGGGAAGTAGAAATAGGGCACTTGCCTCATTGCGCTGGGAAAACAATGGAGAATCCGAAAGAATGCGCCTCGCTGTTGCGAGAGAAACGAGGAGGCGTCTGATAGGGTTCAAAAGAGAGAGACAGAGATATGGAGCGAGAGAGGGTCGCGGGAAAAAAAGAAGCTAAAATACGCGCTTCGCCACAAGATAATGTCGAGAAAAAAGAATGATAGTTTGGGGTGGGGGCGGGGTGAAGAGAAGATGATGTTTACGTGGATTTATAAGCGTTCTCACGAAAGTCGAGTGATTGCGTGAGATGTGGATCATTTAATGGTAGTTTCCCTTATAGCGCATAATATTTGGCGATGTCGATATCGATTTATTTTACCGGTTAATAAATATTTAAACTCTATTTGGTCACTTGCATCTGTTCATATATATATATATATATATATATATATATATATATATATATATATATATATACCGGGCGCTTCACGCGTCTGTGCGTGAATTTTGACGGAACTTCTCGCATATGTTGAGAAATAGTGCGAAAATGACTTCGCAAATATTTATTTTCTTATTTTTCGAATTTTTTGCTGAAAATTGCAAAAATTCCGCGTGGAGAAAAATATACAAACATTTTTATTACAGCGTTGATCCGATTCTATGAAACGTCGATTATCATCATCATGGGAAGTATGTCCATAGACAGGTCCGTGATTATTCATGGTTAAACCTAATTCTCCACATGCTCCTATTTTCTTCAATCTTCTTCATGTCTTGATAGCTTTCTTTCCCTTTCAAGTCGTCTATCAGCTGAAACCTTTTCCTACCTCTTACTCTTTTTCCATCCATTTTTTCTTCTAGCACTTCTTTAATCATGCTCTTTCTCCTCAGGTAATGTCGAGTATATTACCTCTTATTTCAGAAGCCTTCCAAAAAAGAAAAAATAATATCTTTGAAAGTTTTCGTTTTTATTTCGGGATATCTGAGAGATTAATCTTAATTGTCAGCGTTAATGTAAAAAAACTTTAAAATATCCATCTCTTTCTTACAGGATTTTCACAGCTTCTCATCAGACATCTGATATCCTGGAAGCCCGCTGTAGGTGGAGAATGTGAGAGCGGAGGGGAATATATCTCTGGCCCAGATTTAAAGACGCTTATGGATATTTTGAGCTTGCAGTCAATATTATGATACGGCAGATTTGGTAAGTATGTCTTGTCACGTATACTTTTTTGATGGGATTACTTATTTATTTGAAGGGATGCGCCTGAAAGTGTCACGAAATGGGCCAATCGTGCCTTTCTGTATCTCATTCGATATATTATTCCGTCGAAAAATAGGAGAAGCGCGTTTCGCCATGTTTAATTTTCGATTGCAGTCTCTCATTTCCGCTCGCCCCACCGACTAATTGGATTTCGAGCACGCAACCACACGAGAGCCGTTAATATAAAAAAAAACATTTTCCGTTCGTGTCCAACGAGCAACTCGTAAATCGTGCCATTTTTCGCGGACAAAAAGAGAAAGATTTTTTTTACCGATGCTTGAATGCAAATTCTCGCCACAACATTCACACTTTTATTCTAAACCTCCGCCGCATGTATGAATTGCATCTCTCCTGTTTAATAAACTTTTTTTTTTAGTATTTTCATATTCACGCTCGAATTACCGCGTCACCGAGCTCAGTAAAATTAAAAGTCGCTCAGCCACTGTTCAGTACAATAGACACGTATTGTCGAAACAAAAATCAAAACTTCAATACAACTTCTCTGGTATAAAAAAACGCTTAAATCCTACGCGAGTAAGTGTCTTATGAATTAATATTACAGTGAGAAGTTTCTAGGATAGCTTTTATCTATGGAAATTTTAATTCCGAGCTACACTTTGTCAGCACTGTTAAATATTATTCTCTTAGGAATAGTTTAGAGAATTGAAAAATTAAATCAAGAAGCGCGCTACGGTGCATTTCTTGTCACATAATAAAAGGACCTATTTGGACTAATCCGGAAGACTAGAAACGAATCCATACAATATGCATTTCATTGAGCGCGAATGAATTTCACAAGTTTAAACCAGGAGCTCCGAATCTAGCCGAGTAACGGTCAAAGCGAATTCCTCCCCCCCTCACATTAGCATTGCCCTTTCGTTGCGGCGAGGAGGAATTATCCCTTTCTCTCTCTCTCCTCTTATTCATACGCCCGTTAACCACCGCGGAAAAATAAAAACCAAAATAGTCTCATTTTGATGGTTTAACGCGAACCTTCTCTCCCATGTCCCCCAACATCACCCCCTCGGGGGAAGTCCGCCGAAAGGCATAATTGTCTGGAAGCCAATTCCATCGTTTTAATATTTCCATTAATAATCAATATACATACCTTTTGCTTTATTCTCGAAGGAGGGGAGAGAGGGGAGGAACCGTTACCAGTCGCGAGGAGCTCCACTTTGTCGGTGAGCGGAGAGGAGAGGGGGGGGGGGGGAGGGGGGGTTAAGAGGGAGGACGGAGAGGAGGCTGGTTCGCGACGAACCTGGTACCAAGCCCGCCCCCTCTCAGAGAATAATATATACATACTTTACATATTATATATATATATATATATATATATATATATATATATATATATATAATATGTAAAGTATGTATATATATATATATATATATATATATAAATTCGCCCCGGTGAAGTTTGAATCACGAGCGATCGGCCAATCCAGCGAAGCGGAATTCGTGACAGCAATCCCGAAGAGGAATTTTACAAGCGCCTCTCGGAAGGAAACGATATTTTTTTTAATGGTGAAAGGGGAAAGGAGGGTGAGTCCCTAATTCATCGGGGAATCCGAAATAAATCACGGACAAATGCGGTTATTTTAAGCGGACCACGTTTTCCCTAGCGACCAATTTCGCCGATACGTTAACAGTGGAACCGAACGAAAAGGCCCAATGTCTCTCCTCCTCCTCCACATTTTGGGAAAAAGAGAGGGACACTTGACTTCCACGTAAAGGATCTTCGGAATGCGACACACCCGCAGAGAAACAAAGCCACATAAAAGAATTAAACGACCGTGACCTTCAAACGACATTCGGTCGCATCTTCCTTTCATATGCGCTCTTTTTTTTCTTTCTCTCTCCACGTAATTACGTCCCGAGTTCGTTTATTTTTTTTTCGCCACAGGCGATTATAGGGGTGTATGGTCTATCCACTAAAACTGGAGCGAGAAAAAGAAATTTGGCATTTTATCGCCCGAATAGTGGAATGCAAGGGGGAAGTAATGGGAGCTTTTTCTCGTATATTTCATCTCAAACATTTATGGTTATTCTGGGATGACGCGCGCGTAAATGATACCTGTGTGCGGTTTGATGTGGGTTCCTTTCGCCAAAATATATTTCGGAATATAAAAAGGAAACTCGACGTGACCGCGTTGATGAAAAAATTATAACGACTTCGTGTCTTTGTTAAACCTCTTTATTTTTTAACGAAAGGATATTTAACGTCGACAGCGTTCGTGAAATGGGGTCGGATTATCCATCTAGAATATATTGCTATTTTTACGGGAATTATTTCATTACTTCGTTCATTCTCTCGAAAAGGTAATCGCTTCTGATTTATTGGGAGTGCGGCGATGTTTACCAAAATCTGCTATTTTTATCGATATACTTGTCAATATATACGGCGTAAACATATATCATAGGACTGTCCATACAGAATGTCTTCGTCCCAAATGGCTCTCAAACAGTTTTTGTGCTCTAAGTTTATTCGTTGGGTTATTTTTTGTAGTCATGAATATACGCTTTTCGAATTGTATAAAATAATATGACTTATTTTTAAACCACAAATTGGCTTCGATCAAACATAAAATGTGCAACGAAATTTTTATCCCCGTCGGCTCAAAGCATACCCGAAAAATAAATCTATCATTAATAAAATCGGCCCTTTCTGATCATTATCTCTGTCTTTCTGATTATAATAAACACGAACATTTCTCCGCAATGACCCTTTCGAAATTACTTTTTCTTCCTACGTAAAATACACAAACTCACTTAAAGGACATTCAAGAGACTGGTTAAAAACGCCGTCGCGACGCCGACGCGTCGTCTTAACCGAATGTCGATTTGCCACATATTTTTATTAACAACAGTCGGTGCTTTTTTCTATAAAAAAAAGTACAGGTAATCATATTCGACGGACTCATGGTGAATGAGGGGGAATTTAAAAAAATAAAACTGTCGGAAAAAATAATCATGCTATTAGTGCTAATTTCACAAGTGGTTCCAAATTTTATTCACATTTTCATTTTCTTTATTAGTGAAATATTTTTAAAAATTCTTCAAATTTTTTAAGTTTGTTGCGGTAAATATCCTGATTAGAAGATTATTGTCAAGAAGCAGTGTAAATTAAAAATCATTTTTTCAATAAAAAAGTACAGTTGTAGATGTTTCTGGAATATAAAAATGAAAAAAATCAATGGCAAGATAGGTACTGATCGAAGGTAACGTCTGGCTGTGAAAGGATTTTAAAGGGATGGGATAGGATGCTATTTAATGTCTGTTACGCTTCTTACGACAATCATTCGCTTTATCTATCAGGATGTGATTGTTTTTCGTTAACGCTGAAATGGGTATTCGATTTTTTCAACGACGAATTTATAATTTTTGGAAAAACGGTAACGATATTGTGTATCGCCGACAAAAAAACACTGACAATAATTAAACATAAAGATAAAGACCATCCAATAAAAACCATTTGTTAATTTATTACATTCACGATGAAATATTTATATAAAAATTAATAACATTGGAAATATTTACTGTTGAATATTATTAGTTTTTAAATTTTACTTCAATATTTTAATCGCATTTTAGAAAGATTTTACTTAAAAGAAAATTTACTTTGTATAAGTTTGCTAGATTAGATATTTATTGTTTAAATTTCAACGTCGTCAACTAATGATATTATTTCTTAAGGCATATCGTAACGTTACTTCCAAAATCAAAGTAAAATTGTACTTAATTATAACTTCCGCAGATAAATTATAAAAGTATATTTTAAAATTTTATTTTATGCATTATTCATTTGCAATACGTGTATTAATGCCTCCAAACAATCATTCTTTCATTCAACCTAAAACTGCGTTTACAAACTTTTTTAACGTCAACTTTCCCAGTCGACGTCGCTTTTTCCAATGCGATACGGCCTTTAGTTACCGACTTCGAATGGCTTCCCAGTCCTTTAAATGTGATCCTAAGGTATTTCTTTGGGGTTAAATCTGCCGTGAGATCGTTCCGGCGGTTTGTGTGTCAAAATGAGACAACTGAATCCGAGCGGTGCCTGAGTAGAGGACACTCCTCGAACTCGGACTACGTGTACCGCCTGTCGACTCTTCGCTGCTTTTCCACTTCCTTTCATCCGTCCGTCCGTTCGTCCGTTTGCCTGGAGGAGAGAAAGGTAAAAGGGTCGGATAAATACGTACCCAAGAGGTAGAGAGGAGAAGTGGCAAACCCTTTTCAATAGCCTTAATTGCATTCGCCGGATCACGTTTTCAAGGGTCTCTCCCGGATACGTGACTCACATTTCGAAAATAAAAGAGCAAAAGCAAACAAAAGACAGCGGAAAAGCGGTTCCATCGGCGTCTGAGGGAATAATTTTTGTTTCAATACGCGATCCAATTAGAAATAGAGAGAGGCTGGGATGGAGGAAGAGCGGCACGAATAATGAAAAGAAAGAGGTCCATAATTTATGTTTATAACTCGGAGGAAATTCGTTTATCGCGTTTTTTTAATGCAGCGCATTCTCGGTTCTTCGGTCGGACGCCATTTTTAACTTCATATGCGACGTTTTGGGCTATATTTAATAAAACTGGAAGATAAATAATTCGCTCGCCAGATTGCTTCTTAATTTCGAAGCTAGGTCGAGACTGTGATTTTACTATCCGAAATAGGTAAGACGGAAACAAGACCTGAAATGTTTTCTTCGCGATCACATTCACCGCGCAAGTATATTTCTTTACTTGTTTACATCATTAACACTCGTGGGAGCGAGTGCATGATCCCGAAAGAAGCAAGAAAACGTGGGAGCAAGGAACATAAAAACCGTAATAATTAAAAACGGGAAATATAGCGATCGCCTCTTATAGTAGAGCGGCATATTTATGCAAATGCGTGCAGAATTCTAGTACTTTTCGGTGCACCAACTCGAGCGAACGACTGATCAGGTCGAATGATTTTTTTGCCCGGTTAAAGAATCCTTTAAATAAATCATCTATTCGATTACGAGCGATAGAATTCCACAAAACTTGATCGAAAAATTCTTTCGTTGACTCCAATCAACATTCACGTCTTCCTGAAATCATTCGGCCAAGTCGATTTCACTTTGTCCCTTAGACTTTAAATTTTGAAATATACCTAGGAAGGTAATAAGTAATAATTAGACTTGTTCATGACTCCTGATTTTTCTCCTGGTAGGATTAAAAGTTGCAAGTTTGGCGATACGTGGTTCTATTCGGATCGTTATTACAATCTTTTGTTTATATTATATGCATTTTTTATGCTTTTTATCTCTCCAAACCGAAAATTTAACTTAGGAGTAACCGGTTTTAGATTAATCGCCTTAAACCTTGGACCCGTCAACGCCGGTTTGGAGGCAGCTCGCTTTAACTAGGGTATCCATCTAGGCACCGTACAATGAAGTAGTTATTTTAAACTCTTTTACATTAAAATTCTTCCCTAATGCAAAAGAATCTCATACTATTTCAATTTTTTTCCGAAAGAAAATTTTTATTCGAGGTCGGCTCGTATTCAGGCAAATACGGTAATTAGCGCGCGAAATCCGATGTATCACGCCTTTCGTTACCGCCGACAGTTAAATGGTACGTCACCACCCAAGGCGAAGCGGCGAAAAACTCGTATATTTTAGCGGTAAAAAAAATCGCACGCCGCTAGGATTTGGTTTTTTATTTTGGGAGCCATATGGCGATTTCGCGCCGCACGGAGCTTTCCCTATCCGTCGTCTGGCGCGGAGCTTCCTAATTAAAGCAGAGAGCAAGAGAGAGAGAGAGAGAGGAAAAAAATAAAGGTTACGACCTCCACCTCTTCTCTAGATAATGAGGAATAAGGTTGTTTTGGCGTCATCGATTTTTTCCCGCGCTATGCCACGAAAAAGCGGAGATATGGAATGCTAAAAGAGATACGATACAGAACCTGACAACAACGGCTATTGCTCGAAAAAAACGGAGTTAAATCTGTTTTTTTGTGCTACTCAGGATACGCCGTATGGCTGTGCAAATGCCAAGGGCCTTTGAACATAGAAAAAATACATAAACTTCTCGATATTACTTATTGATGTTTATACTTCCTATAAAAAGGTTGACGCAAAGCCGTTGATGAAGGAAGCTCCTGCAGTTCAATCGGTCTATTATTTAATGACTGTTAAAAATCAGCATGAAGGGACGTATGGAATCAAGCCCGCCATTAGTAATGGAAAATGCGGTGCAGATAATCAAATAGGAATATTATCGAATCCTTTTAAGTTAACTTCTCAAAAACAATAAATCGATGTGTTTGGGCAATCAATTTTATAGGTATACCTTAACGATTCAAATAATATATTTTTTTAGATCGATGTATATTAGGAGCCATATGGCTAGTCAAATTCCAAATTTATTCACGCTATATTCACTAAAATTTGATATTAAGTCAGTGTATCCCAACCTTTTATATTGGAGCTACATAGTTTTTTGTTTGTATCTGTATCGTTCATCGACTCTTAATGAGCGATATGAAAGTCATATTTAAAGTTTTATTTTAATTTTTATTTATACGTGGGAATTAAGGTGCGTCATGGATTCCTCTTAATGTCTCCTCTCTTCTAATCGCTTTCATTTCGCTTTTCGAGTAGAGCTTCGAAGTTTGTCGCGGGAAATTTTTTTTTACCATTATACAATTTGACTTCCTAAATTTTTTTAGTGTAACCTCTGGACCGAAGCCAGGCGACAAAAAAATTACGATGGCGAAAATGGCAGGCTATAAGCTCAGTAATTGAAAGGATTTATGATCGAATTTGATCGATCGGCGACCTGCCAAGGAGGACCCCGTAAACTGCGTTATTGCTGTTCTATAACGTACTGCTCACTCAAAACCGAAGATACAATTTTGCTTTTTAACCATAGTGCCCTTGAGTTTCACCACCTAAGAAGGTATTTTGGCACCATTTCCCTGCGATAAAAATTGGTTATAGCTTATCTCTTGGTAACGCGATTTTTATATAGGTGGAGTGGTCAAAATTCCATGTGTGGCGGGTTTGAGTTCGACTCTCGGCAGAGGTGGATTTTTCAGTCTGTTTATCACGCGTATACTGCGTTGGTAGCGTACGATAGGATTACGCTTCATGGCTTTGGGGTATTGGCTACCTCTTCCTGCTTCATACGTAATGTTTGCTTCTCATTCATCACTCTCACTGACAGGACCGGCCCGAGATACGGGCGATCAGGGCGGCTGCCCGGGGCGCCAAAGTGTTGGGGGCGTTATTCTGATCAATAATCCATGTATTACTTGCAGTCGAATAAATATTGGACAGCAATTTACACCGTGAAAGAGGCTGGAATCTTATGGCATTCCTTTTATTTTTTCATTATCAATAAGTTTTACAGAGCGATGAATAAATTAACGTGCACTTTGTAAACATCTCAACAAACATTTACGGAAGGGGGCGCTGATGCGCTATCTCGCCCGGGGCGCCAAAATTCCTCGGGCCGCTCCTGCTCACTGACTGATGCATTGCTTAAAAACTCGGTGCTCGTCTATCATAGTCAGACTTGTGACGATCACTTCACGATATTCGTTCACTATTTTTTTTAAATATGTGTCACAATATATAAAATGTGAAATTTTTTGTTTTATTTATTATTCACCAACAAAATTAAATAAACAAGTTAGGAAAGTGTATAGCGTATCACAGATGGGCGCGTTTCGTGCAATGGAGTATTAGAAAGAAATTATATACGTGTAGTAAGGGAAATAGTGTTTTAAAGTTCTTTTCTTCGTCATAAATAATCCATTTTCTTCCTATTTAAAAATATTGCACGTACACGTAAGGAAAGTAAACGCTTGTTTGTGAGATGGTTTATGCTAGCAACAATGAAGAAGTAACCATGCAAGAAAATTGTGATTTATGTGATTTTCTTATTGTCTTTGATTTTAAGTCCTTAATATCAAATTTCATGAAAATCCGTTCGGTAGTAGCCGAGAACGAACATGCCGACGGACGTACGGACGGACAGACAGACGGGCGGACGGACAGACCGACGATAATAGGCGCTCACGCAGGAAGCGAAATGCGCCTGAAAAGTATCGTTAACGTCAGACTCCTAATTATTTTCTGCAGAAAACGTGCAAACAAATCCATTTCCAATAAAGGGTCGTAAATGGAAGGAAACTGTAACTGATAAAAATTGTCCATTCGCCAAATATGCCAAATGGCAAAATTATTGCAAAAAAAGTTTGAAGTCGGTGTTTAACAAATTCTTCTCACGCAACAGCAGTAGAAAATGCTGTTTCTTTCCTCCAAAACGAGTACCCGAACTCGCAATTATAAGCTATGAATGCTGATGGAAATCCATTTCATAAACAGTTATAAATTAATATCCAAGTTCTTTTGGTCTTGTAGAAGCTGTATAGAAGACGTTAAAATAATGAGACTCACAATCAGATCATTATAATCCGATCATTATAATCCGCGATTTAGTCCTGGGGCATTACATATATTTACTTCGGAAAGCGCCATTATAAGAATCATGTCATAAATCCCAAATTTAAATACACTAATAATTTAACTTAGTTAATCAACAATTATCATCAATAGTGACTTCAAAGGACTCCTGCGCTAGTAGGCTTGTCAGTCTAAATCACAAAGCAAGCGAGGAGGGAAACTCGGTGCCGGCATAGTCCTACTCTTATCGAGAAGCACCAAGGGGGCCAACGGCTTTACGTCCCTTCCGAAGGACGGAGCGGTGATTTCTGTGTTCTCCTCTTAACCACTCAAATAGGGGGCCGCTTCGTACCCGGTGCGAACCGGGTATGCTCAGCGTAGCAGGCCAACCCCCTCAGCACTACGCCACGAATTCCATCGAGTTCTTGAATTAATGAAGTTAATATATTGTTTAATTAATTTATTATTTAATTGATTTATTGTTTAATTATTTTTTTATTTAATCGATGTTTTTTATTTTGAAATTACATTGTTTTAAATATTTCGCTCGGACAAATCAGTTGATTTTTACAGTTTTCCGCTCAAACACCGTAACTAATATTCTATCGCTGGGAACTCAACAGATGTCGCTTTTGAATCTGCCACCTGACGGTCCGACAGGAAAACAGCATCGATTCCCTTCCCTCTCAAAAGAATGGGCCTTAAAAGCGAATAAAAATGACAACGTGGATGTAAATACGTTAGAATGAATAGGGTAATATATATGTTCTCTATGTTTTAAAAGTTATGTAGGCAATATTAAAGATCATCATTGGAAAATATTTATAATCGAGTCATTTAATGGACGTTTTCTTTAGCCATTCCTTTGCCACCGATATAAAAAAACTAATCGTACATGAATAATAGTCTATCGCCAAGTTTCTTTATTTAGAATTTCCATTCGCGTGAAACGATCCATCGGCTCTCGTGTCGCTTGTGTTTACAGATGAGTTCGAGTTTGAAGGGGACATGTTTTCGTTCCGTTGTATTCATACATCACTGACAGTAAGTAATTGCTCTTACAGGTAGAAGTAATACACAATAATTGTTTTAAATGAATATTTCAGTTGAATACGTAGGTACTAATCTATAGAATAAGAAACAACGCGTCGCCAGAAAATTTATTTATATACTGAATTCTAAAAAACATATATACATATATGTACTTTAAGCATATATGCGAACTTATGCATGCTGAATTATCTTTAGTTGCCCCAGTATTTGATCTGATTTTTTTATATTATTAATCTTGGTTTCTAATTAACAACATTACGAAAATATTTTATAATTTTATGCGCTGCGAAACATTATTGACAGTTAGTGTCAGGGTGTCGGTGCGAACGGTGCGACTGCACCGGGCCCCGCACTTAATAAAATATTTGTCGTAATTATCAAGTATATTCATTTTTAAAAGAAAATCTGAAAAAATATCGAAGTTAAAAATTTTTGACGCGTAAGTGGCCCCACGCGCACACTTTGCACCTTGATTTTCCTAGTCGTCTCTGGTTAGTGTTTAAGAATATGAACAAAATACTCATAAAAATTTAACGAATAATCTTAGTTCTAACAAGTCAAGCAAAAATAAGGTTACTAAACCTACACGTTAAAAAGGCATGTCAACAATAGATTTAGGTGGACGTATGCTTAATCATTCAATAACGCTTTTAATCCAAAGAAATAAAAAGGAATGATTTGCACTTTAACTTTAAAATAATACTTTCCTAAAGTTTACTTTATGATAAATTCAAAATATATTGCAACATAATAATGAAATTCCCAAAAAAATACGCATACAGTAAATCCTAGCCATTCGCTGTTTCTGCGGTTCGCGGATATCAGGCTGTCTAGGGGCGTCCTGATTGGCCCCGCAATGTGAGAGGGGGGGGGGGCGAGATTTAGGGGGGCCCCAATCATTCAAACCGTGCTGACGGAGGCGTCCATAGTGGGGCCCCGTATTATTTGCTGCCCCCAGAGGCCCTTGAGGCTGTCCAAATACGTTTTGAGTGTTGCATTCTTACCCTTACCTCTGATGAACGACAATAAAATTTACTTTATGTTTTTGTATTACAAAAGCGAGAGAATAAATTACATTTCATGTAAGTACGAAAGACATGGCCGTCACCGACTGCAATATGAATAAATATCCTTCATTAAAGTCTAACCTCGTTAAATACTTCGACCTTCAAGAAGATGGATGCACATGTTACTGAATCTGATAATTTTTTAAAGCTTTTATTGAAAGATCGTTTATTCTTCTATCAATATATTAATTTTTATGTGCCTGGACCCTATCTCCCTTTGTCGGTTTTCCGTATTAGCGGTTTCTTCATTAGCGGCTCTATCAGGTACGAATTTCGAGGGTTAGCTGTAAAGTTACTCTTGTGAATCAATGGAAATTCCAAAAATTATAGCAGAAAATAAAGAAATTTTTCATCTATCCCTAAGAAATGGAATACGCCATCTCAGCTGTTAATTTTTTCAGTGAACTTTCACTTTTAGTTGACAACGGGTTGGATACCAAAAGAAAGAATGGGAAATCATTTTTTAAAACTATGTGCGCGATTTATGGAGCTGGTTTGTTCCACGGAATAGCATATGTGGACAAGTACAAGTTATAAAATGATCCCGTAATGGATATTGTGACACTTTTTTTTATTTCATTCAGTCCGTTGTTAATGTTGGAACCGATTTCGAGATTCTTGACTTTTCCTTGCAATTATGTCTGTAAACGACCTTCCAAAACGGACATGAGTTTCCAAACTTTCCCAACGAACAGCGACATCCGTAATAGCAAATGTTTTTCCTTCAGAGGGTTTTCTTCTCCTCCTCCGGCGGAAGCGTCGATCCAGAAGAGTCGCTATCGTCCCCACACAAAAATTCCGTCACGCTCTCCAGACCCTCGTCCTCTCCTCCCCCGTCTGCCTCGCTGGAGTCTCCAGGAGGCGAGACTCTTTCCGGCGTCCCTTTCAGCCCCTTTCTCTCGGCTTCCTCGGCTTGCCTCAATCTCCCTGGCAACCAAAAACAAGCGAGCAGGAGGCGGACGAACAGTCGACCGAGGAAGGCCAACGCGACGCACGCCCCTGCTGCCAAACCCATCCGCCAGAGGTCCACCGTAACAGAGGCCGCCACCTGTCTCGCCATAGCGGACTCTGACGATGGACAGTAGTTATCCAGGGTCGCCTCCTATCGAAAAGGATCGAGTTCTTAGGCTTTATTTCAGGTTATATTCTTAAAGAACGATCGCGAAGAAATATATCCTTGGGGTTATACTTAAGAGGATGCTGTGTTTAATCGCATGATTTTTTTTCTTTTTTCGCCAATATTTTATTTTTAAATTGGTGAGAAGGATATTATGTGGGGATATATAATTTTTTTTAATACGTGGAGAAATGGCGGTATCAGTACTAAGGCTACTATAGACGTGCAAACAAAAAATGCATTTATGTCGTTAATTTAAAAAATGATATGCAAGATTTCTTTAAAGATTATTTCCGTACGAATATGAGTACTTTATGTTAAATATAGAGAAAATGTGCAAGGAAAAAAACATCGTCTACCTCCTCCTCACAATTGGGAAAGGTTAAATATGCAATGTGGAAAATTATGTGTGTAAACAAGTTATCTAAGTGAAGACTCCCTCAGGAGTAAACAGGTTTTTTCGTATTTTATACCTAATTAATATTTAAGAAGAAAGTGCTTGACAAAATCTCGATTCTCTTTTATTGCAAAGAAGACTTTAATATGCTTAACCTAAGAATCGACGCGAAGTTTCCAGCTGATAACATTGAAATAATGTTTCTGACAAGTTTAAAGGTTTGAAGTTCGTTAGTAAGCAGCGCTGTAGTCTTAAAAAAGCAGAGGGTATACTGTATGCTAAAGTAAAACCTTGAGTGGGGGTTCTTACCCAGTTATTTTAGAGCATATTACAGGACTGTAATGTTACGATACCAGGAGAAAACGTGTGATCCTTTTTTTTTCAATCGACCTGTATAATTTTTCATAAGACGTGGGTATACGCTATTTGCTCGAAAAAGCAGAGGGTATACCCTATTTATTCGAAAAAAGCAGAGGGTATAGGGCGTATGCCACGGTACTACAGCACTGTTAGTAAGATCTAAACGTTGTTGCCAATTGGAAAAAAAGAAATGGTTTTAGTTTTAGGGAATACAGTCACAAATAAAAATATAAAAATGCAACAAAGACATTATATTTAAATTAGTAAAATTTCATTAAAAATTACTATTCGGATCTTGAAGTATCACTGGCAAATAATATAGAAGAATCAACAGCAATTATGATTTTAAGAACTATAATACGTATTTATAAATCAGATATCTCCAAAAGTGCTAAATGCTAAATTTAATAGTTTTCGTAAAATGGAAAATCCAGAAAATGTTATATTCTTGATTAATAGGTTGTAACAAAAAAGGAAAGTTATGTGAGAATTAATTAAAGACAAAGGTCGTGGTAATGTTGGTGATACTCAAATTTTCTTTGGACATTCTTTGTTTACCAAAAAACAATATTATTTATGCATTAACCATCGATGTAACTCTCGTAGTACGTTAGGCGTTGTTGCTCAATGCGTTTATTTATTAAAGGAAATGCGTTCGTTGTAGTGGCGGAACAAAGAATATAAAATTTTGCAGAGTAAATATTTTGCGTTAATTTTTCTTATCCAGTAATAAAGATATGTTCGCGCGTCGCCATGTTTCGTCATTCCTATCGCTCCTACTCCCGTTTTCATAGACTATCTCAGAAGTGCTTTTTATATAATGATTATAAGTGTAAGAACTCAAAAATCACAAAAATTCATACGGAAGAGATATAGAAAATTAATCTACTTATAGCTTCATTATTAGCCTCTTAGAATTTACATCAATGATAAAAGAACAAGGAGTGGCTAAATGTGGTTCTTTTGCAATGAATTCTATTTCAATTGGCTGGATGAAAAGTTTTAGTAAGTTCATTAAAAAATTCTATATTACGCAGATGTCGAAAAATATTGAATTTCTCGTCTTGTAATCTCGATGTTTTATTTCGGCACTGATAGTGGCCATAGACGCCGGTATAAATAACTCAAGTGTATCCTGGCTGTAATTGTTTGAAAACTGTATTACGTGCCTCCTTAAATGTGCAAAAATATATAAAAATATCTATAAATGGCGGCAAAATTCATTTTAATCAGAGATTGATTATTCACCGTAATGGTTTTTTTTTAGCAATTCCACCAAGAAAAACATATTCTCAAAATACACGATAAAAACTTCAAATTTACCTTATCTTTTGTCTACGAATATAATGAATATTTTTAACCAGGAAAAGTGAGAGGTTTAATTTAATAAAATTTCTTTTGTTATAAATCATAACATTTGGTGACAATTCAGAAATTTCTTCAACCAATCTTTGTAGATAAATGAGATATTTCAAACGGTTTTTGAAGTGGGTACCTTCGCATTCGTTTCTGATTCAACTTATCATCAAGCTACTATAAGGTTCAAAGAATCAAACCATGGCTAACATTTTCATTAAGCGGAAGTAATAGTAACTGGTTACCCACCTGTGTTACGCTTCTGTAGTTAAGAGAACGGATCGGACGAAGAAGTGGTCAGCGTCTTTCTGTGTACTGCGTCGCCGACTGAATGTTTCTCATGAACCATCGACCCTCGGTAAGAAAGAATGGTTTTTCATCGATGGCTCCTTATAGTCACGAAAAAGGGCTGAGTGTTAATGTTAGGCTGCAAAAAATCGGTAGCCAGGGAAATAATCGATATAAGGAAGAAAAGAGAAATGGCTCTTTTTATTTTATAACCATCACTATCGATCGACAGAACCAACATTTCCTTCAAAAATTATTCAAAGCTTAATAATTGATTGAAGTTGCTCATCAATAGGAGTGCAACTATATTATTCATCTCTATCGTGGTAGCTTATTGGTTTGCGTTCTTTCTTCGCCGACTAGCAGACAGGGGACAATGATTATTCTGACGACGAAAATAAAATAATGGTAGTTTCCTAAGAAAACTGTTATTTTCTAGATATTCATGAGTAGGATGGTAGAAAAAATTCCCACATTTATAATTACATTTTAATTCGTTATATGACAGACTTTTCATTTGAAAAAACTATTTAGTTATTATTTCTTTTAATAATATTTCGTCGATTCCTTATAATTCACGACGCAGTACATTCCAAGATTTATTTTGTTCATACTTCGAAATAATTGGTTTTTTCGATTTGTCGATAAACGGTTTTCAATAAAAAATATCTTTTCATTGCACATGTCTATCCATACGTAATTAGCTCATTTAGTGAAGTGAACGAATACAAACATTTAAATGATATTTAATATCTATGCTCTTTTTTATAGTAAGGGAAAAAATATTCCTGAAATCCGGAACTGTTATCAATTAAATTTAAGACAAAGAATATAAAAACAGAAATAGAAAAGAAAAATTATTTAATTGGACAGAAATGAATTGTTGCATGAACCAGACACATCGCTTTTGTGTTTTCATACTTATATCTTGATGTATATTTTGGGGTATATTTTCAGATTAAAAACTTTTTCATTAATTTAGTCTATCAGCGTTAAAAAGTTATATAGTTTTAGTTTTAAATATCATTTTGCGATAAAGCAATCAAAATAATTTCATGGTTGAAGTCGAAAAGTTAAAATTTTTAGAAATTGAAAGTAAATTAACAAATGCTTTGTGCAATTATGGCGAAAGTTAATAATGCCATGAACATGACAGAAATAGAATTTTATTTTTCGGAAATACACATGGCGCCTGTAGAATAGTTGGGAGCTATCTGTCGAGAAAAGTCTTAACTAAAATGAGTATGGCGATATATCGTCATAAGCTCACGTATGTTCGACTTATACTGATCTCCGACTTTTTTCAAGCTATCGACAGCGCAAAAATGGCGGACGATGAGTGTATAGGTGATGGTAGTGAGGATTTAGAGCAGGAAAAGTCCCAGAAGAAAGTTGCCAAGTATGACAGCGGTGCAGCTGATCTTGAAAAAGTTACAGACTATGCGGAAGAAAAAGAAATATCTGCCTCAGATGCATTTACAGGTGTAAGTATCTCTCGTGCTAGAAGTGATCGTTTGTATGTAAAATATAGTGCAGTAATTTAATTTTCGCCATTAAACTGTATCCTAAATACCTTTTTACATGATCAAACGGCCGTATATCTTTGACGTATGAAGTTTAGTTTTTTCCTTCCAAAATCATCTTTTATCCCATGATCTCGCCACTATGTTCTCTTATTGCATTGAAAAATTTTTAATACCCTAATTGCGCTCGTCCTGAGCTTTTTTGTTGACAAGGCTGGCTATCAATTTATTTATTACAGCCGTAATCCAAATTGAGTATTTTTATTACTTTTCAAGGCTATGACTCTTATTGGTGACAGAAGAAATAAAGAAGCGGCTGAGAAGATGGCCAAAGAGAGAGAATTACTAAAAGTGTCAATCAAAAAGGAAGACGTTGAGTTAATTGTAAGTAAACTCGGTTCCTTTGCAAAACAATTGTGATTTAAGGGTATCTCTGTTGCCGAATACTGTATCTAGAGAATTTAACCTTATCAAAAAGAAATGCAGTGCAAAAAAAACTGTTCAATCCTTATTATGGCTAAAAATGGTATAAATTTTTGCTTTTCTAAATTGTGGCTTCAGTGTGAAGGGATGGACGTCAACATATATGATTAAACGTTTGGCTTAAATTAACATTATCCCCAGTGGCGTTGGTTGGCTTTAGATTGATTTCAACCGAAGAAAATCATAGGTGACACCACTGATATTATGTTTATTAAAAAGCTGTTGTAAATTATCTCCAGAACTCTCTGTAAAATAGAAAAGTGTTAGCGATGAAGACAAACAATAAAAGTATTCCATCGATGGATTATTCAAAACACATTCTATAGAATCAAAAGTATATCTTAGCTATTTTCTCCAGTATGAAGTCTTTCTTACTAACTGAACTCGTCCCAATTGTGCATGCTAAAAAACATGATGATGTACAACTAATATGCGGTGCTACTCAAAAGTTATGAGAATTTATTTATAAACAAAGATTCGTTTAACTTACCTAATTTTGCATCATGTCCCCTTCAAAGTACTTCCATTGAGAGTTAATACATAGAGCGCTGTGATTCTGTCATCATTGGAAGCACGTCTGAAACTTCTTTCATAAAACCATAAAGTATTTCCTGCAATTGCAGCTGAATCTCCAAAACATCATTAAATCTCTTTCCTTTGAGCTTCAATTTCATCTTTGGGAACAAGAAGTCGCAGGGTCAAGGTCCAGAGAGTAAGGTGGTGGGAGACCACAGACATATTGTTCTTGGACTGACAGGACTGTGTGAGCGGATGTATTGTCATGATTAACCAACCAATCTTCATTTTGCCATTTCTCAAAATGTTTCAGAAGCTGCTTTACCAAGCTTGAAAAAAGAAACTTGATGCAAACACTTTGTTCTTATGAATTGCTCATTTCAAAAAAATCACAGAACACATTGTACACTCCTTCACTAAACAGCTTCACAAATGTGACTGATGCAACATAAAATGGTGTGCCGTCAGGCAAACTATTCGCAAAAGTATATTATATCACTACATTATGGAAAAACTGCTGTTACATGAGCATTCTCATAACTCTTGGATAGCACCTCATAGATGTGAAAAGAAAACTTAGGATGAAGCTGGCTATTTTTTCTCAAAAACTCTTGTTTGAAGTATCACCAGGTTATGTGACTGGCTTACAAGGGGACCTTATGACATGTTTATCGCCGATTTGGTTGAAACTTGGTGAGCATGTAGCACACTCCTGGTGAAGAAAAATGCCAAAGCAAGAAGACACACCTTTCAAGCATTTGCTAGATTTTTGCAATTAAATTTAGCGAACATACTAGGGGTCCAATTTATCTCCTAATATGAGTGGTAAAGGGCAGCTTAGGTGGTGGCCCAGTTGGTTAAGGGATGGCTCCCGAAATGTTTGGATGCGAGTTTGACCCTAACACTTGGAAATTTTTTTCAATTTTTATTTGTTGATTTTGTTCTATCGTCTTGTAATTTTTGGGGTATATTATTTGCTGAAAGTTTACTGGATTTATAATTACATTTTCGCTAATTATATATAGCAAAAAAATATTTTCGTGAAAAAGTTGGAAAAGAATTGAATTTGAATTAGCAGCAAAAATTAAATGGCAATAAGGGCCGTTTATCACACATATTCGACTCTTTTCTTTTACAGGGAGCTAATGCTTCATTGCAAATTATTATTGTACACATTTATTTATCGATTTTATTAGATGACGTATGATGTTTCGGGTTGTATTTATCATAGAATTACAAAAAACAGAGATCTAGCTTACACCATGCACACGTTATTAAACCAATTGATTGACAGGAACAGTTATTTTTAACAGATTTTGCTGAAAAACGCACATCATTCATATTCTTAAAAATCCTCTTATCACTCCAGTTTCGAAGCATACCACTCATACCTAATCATATCGCGAAATACTGGCGCCCTTAATTGGTGATGAAGCAACGAATATAATTTGATTGCATCCTCACATGATGATATTTCGCGCTTTTGTTCTATTAAAAATGAGCAATTCTGCATCCGCTTAATGAAGTTTTTAACCTGCCCATAAAAATAAACATCACAAGGTTGGCAGAGTGGAGTACATTTTGGTGGAATACCATATTAGCCCGAATATAAGGCGAGGTTTTTTCAAAAATTGTCTTTCAGGAAAGTGGGGGTCGCCTTATATTCGGGTCCTTAAGTATGAAGAAGTTACTTTTTTTTGGATTTTCTCATTGGGAAAATAAGGAGTCACCTTATATTCGGGTTAATACGGTAAATTTAACAGTGCACATTGATTCATTCTTATCGTCAACAAAGATTTCATCGTACACTGCGGGGTTAGTCTGACCTTCCCAAGAATCAGTAAGCAGAAGAAACTGTTCATTTCTGACATAAGGTAGAGGAGAGTTCTGCAAGAATAATTTGTACAGCTTTGCTGTTCGTTTGTCTGATTTTGAACATGATACAATTGCATTTCCAAACTCACTCATCGATAGATAAATGTGTACAATAATAATTTGCAATGAAGCATTAGCTCCCTGTAAAAGAAAAGAGTTGAATATATGTGATAAACGTCCCTTATTGCCATTTAATTTTTGCTGCTAATTCAAATTCAATTCTTTTTCAACTTTATCGCGAAGATATTTTTTTGCTATATATAATTATACTCTTTTAAATATGACATTGGGGGTGGCTGCTCGGAGATACTCGGAACACATCGTTCGCTTTCACTTCTAGGAGGTGGAGATACATGTTTGTGCGGGAGAATTCGGCACCGATGTTGTCAGATCTATTTCACATTGGGCTCTCTCTCTCTCTAGGCTTAACGAAATGAAAAGCTTATCAGCACGAATGAAACGCTTGGCAACACTGCACTCATAGACACAATGTAGGCACAATGGAGGTCTAAGAGCAAATGAGCTCAGTCAGGTTAAGCCTCGCAAGAGCCCTCATCTATTGGTTCTCGGTAAATCACGTGAGCGAGAGCTCTCTACTTCGCTCTCTCTCTAAACCCCAATCTCAATTTTAAAGACGTATCGCAAAAATGTAATTATAAATCCAGTAAACTTTCAGCAAATAATATACCCCAAAAATTACAAGACGATAGAACAAAATCAACAAATAAAAATTGAAAAAATTTCTAAGTGTTAGGGTCAAACTCGCATCCAAACATTTCGGGAGCCATCCCTTAACCAACTGGGCCACCACCTAAGCTGCCCTTTACCACTCATATTAGGAGATAAATTGGACCCCTAGTATGTTCGCTAAATTTAATTGCAAAAATCTAGCAAATGCTTGAAAGGTGTGTCTTCTTGCTTTGGCATTTTTCTTCACCAGGAGTGTGCTACATGCTCACCAAGTTTCAACCAAATCAGCGACAAACATGTCGTAAGGTCCCCTTGTTAGTTTTGACTGAATTTTGTGTTAGATCAGTTTCTTCAATATTTACTGTTGCACCACTTACTGCTTGTGCATTAAACAGATTTTTCTGACAGTTGCTGATTCACTTCATACAGAGGATTGTTTGGTGGGTGGGGAAGGAATTATAGTAGAAGTAAATGAAACCAAGTTATGCAAATGGGAGTATAATGTAGGACATCAAGTTCGGGGTGTATGGGTGGTTGGCAGTATTTAAAGAATACATATAATGTTTTCATTGCAATGGTTGAAGATGGAAGTGCAGAATAACTTTTTAAGTTCTTAAAAGACACATTCATTCTGGTTCCATTATCTTTAATGACATGTGATGTGGATATACTGGTATCACAAAAAAAACTTGCTGTGAAACATCACACTGTAAATTGAATTTATCCCAGCAGAAGATGGCCACAATTCAGTAGAAGCAATAAGGTGTAGACTGAAATTGCTAATCTCTAAAAGAAATCACACAAAAAATAGAAGACTATCTATGCAAATTCATTTGAAAAAAAAAGAACTCAGTCTCTGGGAAAGTTTTATTAATACCCTGATGTTTATTATGAATAGAATAAATTTTAATTTAAGTGTACTTCCAGCCATTGGGAATAATGTTAATGAACTCCAAACCTTTTTTACTATAATATGTATCTTTTCAATATTTTACTTTTACAGTCATATAGAATATATTTTGTTATTTGGGCTGATTTAGGAAATATTTTGTCTTAATTGTGTTCTCATATTCTCCATTCTATTCATAAGAACTTTCTCTGAATGTAATTTATTGTATTAAAGCATGTTTGATAAAATTATTTGAAGTGCTTTAAAATAACTTGATAAGTTGTAATAAGTTGAGATAGCGATGCAGAATTAGCAATTATATGGTGAGAAGGATGAAGATTAATTTTCATATCATGAAAATTCAAATCCCATTTGAAGAAGTCCAAAAATTATGTGTAACAATAAGACGATTTACAATATAGAACATTTTATCTGGTAAGCATGAGATATGGGGAAAGCCAGTTATCTGGAATTTCTGGTTATTTGGAATATGATCATAAACAATGCTCAGAAAGAGCTTGAACTCACCAAAACAGCGTTCTGGTCCATCGCATGTGTCAATAATATAGTTCCATCTCCTCAAAGGGTTTAGTAATACAGTTTTTTTAACTTTATTTAATAAAAATAATATAAAAAATTTTTCTTTACTTTATCATAGTACATGAGGAATAAATCAAAATTTAACTTGATTATAAACATTCTATCAGATATTTTGCATTCACTGCTTTCAATTCCACTACCAGAATAATACTTTCCGTTTTGAGCACTATTATAATACATATCTGTACTCAATGATGAGCTGAAGCTGGCTCGTGCGAGCCGGTTGTTAATTTTCCTCGGAATTTATGAGCCGGTTGTTAAAATTTTTAGAAAATATGAAAGTTTATTGATTTTGTCCTTTCAAGTACATTTTGCCCTATCTGACATGCAGTTACCAACAGTGTATGAAATGGAATATATTACAAACAGGACACTTGTTAAGCTAGTGTAACGGTATTACTTACCTAGAGAGATCAGGTGCCCATGGCATGTAGGCCTCTCCTTCCATCCTTATCCAAATTTCCTTACTTTTTTCTTTTTTAGAGAGCTGGTTCTTAATTTTATTCCATCTCATCACGGCCTGTACTGTACAGTAGTAATAATACTACAATAATCGGCAGGGTAGGGTTGATGGTGGTGTGAACAGTGCAACTGCACTGGGCCCCACACTTAAAGAGCCCCTGCACTCTCTAAAAAAATATTTTTTTGTCATACTTATAAAGTACACGCATTTTTAAAGAAAATCTGAAAAAATATTGGTGTCATAGCAAGAGAGACTGCTTTATTTATTAAAATTTACTATTAAAAATGTTTGATGCACAAGAGGTCCCATGCACACACTTTACACCAGACCCCACAATTTTCCTTGCCGGCTCATGTAATCAGATACTTTCCAATATAAGTTCCTTGTTCTCTTCCAGATTACGTGTTTACTTGTTAACCGGAGCAGTGGCATAGCTAGGGTCTTTGGCGCTCCTAAGGGGAGGTTATATTCCCAGTTTTTCTTGCCACCAAGTTCCAGGTGGAGGGGTTTACAGGGTCTTCTGTACTTAATTTAGCGTGTTGACGTCTTTAAGCAATTCCCTGTTTTGCTACTGTATGTAACAAACGTATTTGAATGGGAAATTGATGCGAGTAAGGCTAGATGGCAGGAGATACCTCAACTCAATTGCAAAGACTCCTAGCCCGTCGGCGCAACATCGTTTACAAGTGAGATCCAGTCTAAGAAATATATAGGCAAAACAAGAGTGTAACCCCAAACTCAAAAAATGAGCGATAACCCTAAAGACTTCAGGTGAGACATGAAAAGGTGGCAACCTGAGTGGCCACCTCATGTTCGTCAATGACCCGGAGATTTCCTTATCTGACCCGGTGATTTCCTGATTTAGCCCAGAGATTCTCATGTGAAGAAATTGAAGTATGTTTACTATTTTTAAATGTTTAATACAAAAGAGATAATTAGTTTTCATAGAAATGTGAATGTGATGAGCCATATTTTGTCGCTCTCTCACGAAACTTGGCGGCTCCCTCGAACACCAATGAAAGATTGTAGTGGTACCTACTTTATAACAGCGCCACCAATCCCAAATCACCGAATAAACGTAGTAATCAGAGCTACGAGCCATTCGCTGAGATTCAGAATTTGTCTTGCCGTAGATATGGTGCTAGCAAATACACCTAAATGCAAGTCACCCACAGAGTTTTAGCTGCTGATGCGATAAGATTTTTTCTGTGCGTATTTCACAAATTAGACGTCTTTCTTTTAAAATTCTAGTCTCATGTGTTTCCAAACTGCAAAAGAAATGTGCTGACCGAAGAGAAAATGTAATATCGAGGCCCTCGAGACTGTTACTTCATAGAGAGCATTCTGACTTATTTATGCACATGTGGCGATATAGCGTGGGTTTGGGATAGACTCCGGACAAAACCCAAGCGATAGCTATGGTCTGTAATTAGCACCATCAATTTTTAGACTTTCTAAATCGTACTTTCCAAACATCGTAGATAATCTTGCAGCCTTGAATTGTGGAGTGTCTAGGATGATCACATATGATTGACTATTTTAAGAGACAGATCCTTAAAAAAACCGGACTATTAAAAATTTTACGGGACTTTTTTTAGGTCTGGGTTCGTTCCGACTCATTCCGAGCATTGCAATAATTACATTACAATACGGGAAGTGTGGTTACTATAAGTTTCTCTGAAATCATATCTATTTTCATAAAAAAATATGGGACAAAGTATTGACTTCACACGAGACAAAGGACATTTAAGGAAAAATGGGGCGAAAAACGGGACGTGCCGTAAAATACAGGACCTGTGGCCACTCTGGTCCGTGTATGCTGTGGACCGGAGAATTTTACCCTTAATCCGGAGACTAGTCCCAAAACCTGGAGACTCTGTGTAAAATACGGAGGGGTAGCCACCCGAAGCAGGACTTCACAAATATTTTGTAAATATTTTTTCTCTGACATACGATTGCTATTTCTTAAGTCTAAGGGACCATCTAAACGTAAAGAAGCTACGGTATCACTATACCCTAAAGATATATACGAGGGTGATTCATTGCATCTCGGACCAGTTCCCAGAAACATTTTTTGATGGCTCGCACCTCTTTTGTCTTAATCCATTAGGATATTACGTTCAGAACCTTGCCGGCATATGGGTGCAAGTGGTGCATCGCAACCAGGTGGCTACATATTACGGGCGGCAATTCACGGGCAGAGTTTGTGTTTTGCACAATTTATTTCTTAAATTAAATACAACTTTTAATCTAAATATAGAAAAAATCTAGGCCAGGGTGATTTTATAAGTCCGTAAGGGGAGGCATAAACTACTTGCACCCAGCCGGCAAATATGCGTGGACGTGATTACGTTACTCCGCGACCTCCTAGCGAATCTGCTTTCATCGATAATAATCGGTCCGTGAGTTTGCACCCCTTAATCCCTGCGCCCGGGAGCAACTGCCTTCCTCTGCACACCCCTTGCTACGCCTCTGCTAAGGGGTATCAATTTAACGCTATTATTTTAACAGAGTTTGCTAGTTAAAAAATGTTTGGCAGGTAAATTAAAATTTTTTTAGTACAGTCAAGCATCGCTAATTCGTTAGTCCGAAACCATCTGTAATTCAAAAAGACCGATTTCCAACCAGGGCCATCGAGAGCTAAGGCGGGCCCCGGTGCAAAGTACATGACGGGCCCCACCCTTGTGTTTGTACATTAAAACTTCCTCCAACGCGGGGTTTATGTTCTACAAGGACGACGCTTTGCGCGAATCCACGTTGGAGGAATCATTAAATTTATGGGAATAATAGGGTTCGGTTCCGAGATCGAAAAATTGTATACGGAAGACGTTTTCTCAAATAACATATTTTTGCTTACATTGCCTTGAAACTAATTATATACAGTAGTATTACATTTACAAAAAAATAATTTTTAAAAATGAATTTAAAATAAATTCTTGTATAATTCTACTTTCAGCTGGTCTTTTGGGGCCCATGTTGATGAAAAAACAATAGTAAACACAGGAAACTTCAACACACGACAAAAGAATAAAAACGCTTATTTGCGCTACACTCTGAGTCACAATCGAAGGGATTCCCTGTTGCATTCTCCTTCCCCTCCCTTTAACCCAGACCACTTTAGAAGATCGTTTCGCATTGTTTTGTTTGCTAATCTCGAAGGACTTCCACGTTGCAATGTCCTTCCCCCTCCATTTTATGCCTCACGTGTCGTAGAAAAACTGACAAAAATGAATCTCATTTCTATGTTGAAGAAGTAAAAGATGGATATAGGTTGAAAAGCGTTGGACGATTTTTTATTTAGTGCCGATTGACGAGGCAAATTCTGTATTCTTAGTACGAATTTTTTACACTAACGATCGTTTCAGGATAAAAATTTCAATGGAAAGAGTCATTCGAAAAAACCGCGTAAACTCGAATCACCCATCTATTAATGCTTCAGAAACATCAAAGCTATATTTCTCAATGAAAATGTTAGCTTTTTGTTTTAAATCTAATTCATATAAATTTGGATATTTCCACAAAAATCCAAAAATGTTATCCAGTTCTGTCACAGTGTTATAATGCTATGTCAAGTTCCCAATAATGCAATCTAAAAGATTATAAAAAACTTCAATTTTGAACAAAACTTCTGGACTATGGAGTCCTTGTGTGGTATCTTCTGTACTTTCATCCAAAAATGTTTTTCTAAATTTGCATCTTTTCTCCGGTAACTTAATTGAAGAGGTTACATGAAGATTGTTAGCAACAAGTTCACTTTCAGTTAAAATAGCGCTCCAATTTTCTCTGCTATTTTTAAGATCTGAAAGTAAACTTTTGATATTTTCTACTTCAATTGTCGCGTTCATTGCTTGCAAAATAATGCTTCTGTAATATATTGCTGTCAGTATTTTATACCAAACAGTAGCAAGAATAATACATTGGAATGAATTAACATAGGACAAGACACCGTTTAATTCTGAACGAGTTTCTGCCGTTAGATTCAAAGACATTAATGTTTCAATAGCCTTTTTTATTCCGGGAAGATGAGCTGCAAATAGTTTTATTGCATCGACCCTAGCAGACCAGCGTGTGTCTGATAAACCATGTAAGGAACAACCAATATTTTCTTTTAAAATTTCCCGTCTTTGTCGGCTAGAACTAAATATATTGTAAATCTTTTGAACTACACCAAAAAATGTAATTACTTAGTCCAACACTCAGCAGCTTGAACTCCACACAGATTTAAACTGTGACAGAAGGACTATTATTAACAACAAAAATTAAACAATATTACGCAGCATAAAATAATTAGTTTTACATACCAAATACTGCCAATTGGATACTGTAGAAAGTGGTTGTTTTGGAAAAGTAGCCGGGAAAAAGAATAGGTTGGAA
The DNA here is from genome assembly GCA_036926305.1 of Uropetala carovei. Taxonomy (NCBI): domain Eukaryota; kingdom Metazoa; phylum Arthropoda; class Insecta; order Odonata; family Petaluridae; genus Uropetala; species Uropetala carovei. The sequence continues at coordinate 1,714,184 of JAXCHB010000017.1, read as the reverse complement.
AACAAGAACTTCTGAAGCTGTTCCCTTCGTCTGAAGAGAAACACTCGTGATAAATGTAAAATGTTTGGTTCAAACCACGAAAATTAATAATTTTGGAAGAATCTCTTAATCACCTTTGCGTATTTTCAAACGAGTTATCCAGGGCTCAATATACACAAAACATACGAATTCGAACTGTTGATGTTGTTTCAAAGAAAAACCAAATGAGACTAACCCTCCAAAATAACTTCTCTTTTCAAGAAGGGCTTGAAAACATTCCTAGAAATGCATTTCCAAGAAACTCATACGTAGTCCTTCCACTACATTGTTTCATACATCTGGAAACTATTAAAGGGGGCGTTTCCGTTTACCCCTTCGTGTGGACAAAAGAGAAAGATCGTAGTAAGAGCCCCCTGAGACCCTCTCCCTCCTCCTACAGTCACCATTCGGTCGGAATGTGGGAAGGGGGCAGTAAAATAAGCACGAGGGAGTGTGTGAGAAAAGAAATGCCTTGGAATTTCGTGAAAAGAAAGTGAGGCAGAATTAATGATAATTCTATTCACCTGACTGCTGTTATTTTTAGTCTTTGTGCCTGGATTATCTAACCCAAGTACTAACAGCGGCATCTGTAATTGGCGGCCCTAGGCAGCTGCCTAGCTGCTATATGCCTAAGACCGGCCCTGGCTACGCTACTGACATGAGGGAATTTCTCTCACGCCATCTTGCCCATCTATATAGGAGCTGTGACTCGGATAGTTGGATCGACGGCCGCTAGGGCAATGTTACATATTATGTTGCGGCCAATCCAAGGCTCCAAGGCAATGCCTTGTTGTGCCTTGCCGTAGTTTCGCCTCTGCACAGTGTGTATATATTGCAGTTTTTGTGGAGGAAAAATTGTCCTTGCACGTATTTATATTCCTATATGATGTGTAGCGTTTCTCACAAAACTGAATATGTACTTTAAAAGTTAACTTTTTTTATTCTGCTACTTTTTGCCGCCCCTTGGACCGTGCAGCCCGGGGCATCTGCACACCCCCCCCCAGCTATGCCACTGAACCGGAGAGCACCCAAATTACTAGTGAAGCTTTAAATTTAAATTTCTTTCTCCTAGCAAATTTTGAAAAACTGCATAATTTTCTAAAAAATAGCCGGTTAACTGGATTTCCAGATAACTGCTATCCGGATAAAAGGTTCTATACTGTATTTGCATATTTTAGGTTTTTAATCAATTAACCCCCTGGTAGCACAATTATTAAATTCTATTGTTGACTCTCTTATCAGTCAAATTTTTTCAAAAGATTCCTATTTAGAAATTCATAACTCAAGGAATATGAACATGACAGAAAGTCAGCAAAACACATCAACTTTTTTTATTCTTTATGATATAGCCAAGTTTGGTCCTGAGGTTAGTATTTCAGTCCGAGAACTTCCCTTGTTAATAAATTATATAATTTGGAGGCTCAATTTATTACTGTATTATTATGTTTCCTGTTACCTTGTGGTTAGGTACCTGAATGTGATTCTTAGAATTTATACAAATTTTTCTAAAATTTTGATTCCTAAAGATTCTTAAGTATTATAATGAAATGTAAAGTTTAAGGGAGAGAAAGGAAATTAGCAGTATATTCAAGCAAGATTAATTTGAAAAGATGTGCCTTTACTAACAATGTATCCAGTTTAAAGGGATGAAGAAAAAATTTATCTTATTTTGATTAACAATATTTCAATAAGAATAATATAAAAATCCGCAAAATTTCGAAAAAGAATGCGTATTTCTGAAAAATTCGACCGTGTAACGTGTAAACATCACAAGAATAAGATAGTATAGAGCTTTAGCCGTCGAATAAAGCAAAAAAGAAGAAAATCGGTCCATATTTACATATTTTAATGAAGGAAAAAAACCTTGCACTCTGAAAAATCGAAAACCTCGTGTAAACTTATGGGAAAATATAATTGTCTCCTGGATTCGAACCCGGGACACTTTAGCAAACAAAAATATTTTTCCATAGCCAGTAGAAACAAAACACCGTTTACCGCATATCTTTTACGACGAACGGTTCTCGAGAAATACGCCGATATAAATACGCTAGACTTCATACTCACGGACGCACGCAGCTACACTACGTGCATAATACATAGGATAAAATTGAAAAGAGTATTTGTATTCGAATACATTTGAATCGATTCAATTTCTACTACTACTTTTAATAATCGATTGTTTCGATTGATTTTAAGAATCAAATATTTCGATTATACTCTGCATTCAGTTCCTCTGTCAGTCAAACTATTACGCACCACGCGATTATAAGACAACTAGCAATTTTTTGGTCATAAAAATTGGAACAAAACCTCATCTTATATTCAGGTATATAGGGTATGTATGTGGTTGTGGGTGCTCTAACTCAAAAAGTACTTGTCATATTAATACCAAGTTTCGTATATAACACTTTAGCATGAGCACAAAGAACTGATTAGTTTTTGGACAATACGGTTAATGGGAAGTCGAGGTTTATTCAAAACCCGATTCAACTTTTGCGATATTTCTCCATTAAAACATCATTATTGTATATACAATTCTATACAAAGGTTATAGAGAATGTAATTTCCTACAACTTTCATTTGAAACAATTTTCCATAGGTTATTGTTTAGGAATTATTTATAAATAATCTCCTTCAAACATCGTTATTGGTAATCTTTGTGAGGACCAAAGTTGTAGAGAATAATATTTCTTCCAAGTTTTGTTTGAAACAAATTTTCGTAGAACCATCCATTTCAGAGATATTTAACTTTTTCGTAATTTCCAGTATACAGCGCCACCACCATGTAGTGGTGAATTCTTTAAACATATTCAAAATATAATTTATGGCAATAAGGACGACTGTATTCTTTTATGATATGAAATAATAATTTTGCCTTATAATGCTATTCATAATAATTTAAATATCTATACCCCAAATATGGAGAAAGTCATGTGTTGGCCAAATCAGATTTTTTCATTCACCACTCACCTTTCTACGAGGGATTTTACTTTGCTTGTCGCACTCAACAGTTCCAATGACAATGAGACCTTGTTTTGAAAGCAAAGTTTGTACTCGACATTCTTTAATACCGTGAATACTGTAAATTGCTTTTCAACACATGGAAAACACTACATTTTCAAATTTAACACTGTACTGTATATGTCTTAGGGTTTGGGTAGGCCTATTCTTAACACTGGAATGCTTAACATGATGGGATGTCAGGAGCGATGCAAGTTAAGCATTCTGTTTGTCAAAATCTCCAAGTTTCCATAATTCACTAAATATTACTTTAATTTTTTCAATATCAACCTTATCAAAGCATCTACACTTGCATGGAGGGCCAAGCCTTCGCTCATTCATTAGATTTTTTGTGAATCGTGATGTGTACTCCAGGACAAAATTCCTCTGCCTCTTAGTAACCTCTTTTTTCCAAGATGAAATCTTACTGACTCGTTTCCTTGAATATCCAGAAATGCGAGCCTGCTCTTCATCACTTACACTCATGATTATGGATACTTGCAGTTGGTGCTTTTATTCAGCAAGAATTTCTGCTTACTTTGAAAGTAACACTATTGGATTTAATGACTTTGGAAACAAAAATTTCAAAACACTAAATACAATTCTTCATAAATTGATATTAATTAATACTGTTTTTCTCTATCAGCATCAGAATACATTGTCAATAAATTGATAGAAAGGATGATCTGAAGATCCTTATGCGACAGGCAATGTCAATGATTCAACAATAATTAAAATTATTATTTTATTATTAGCATTTATTACTTTGTATCTGGAGGGGGAGGTATAGTGTAGAGCGGGGATAGGAAGATGGAGGGGTGAGCTAGCCAGTTAGGAGGGGAGGGGATTCTCAGATGGAAGGAGTGGAAAAGGTGACTTTGTTAGCTAGATGGAGGCGAGCAATAATAATGCATTGGTGTTCGTTCTTCGCTCACCAAATGTCAACCTCCTATGTCAGCTAGATCCACCTTAGTTTTTATATCATTCTATACAAGTGATAAGCAGCTACACTGTTCCCCAGTTATAATGCAGGGTATCGGGGGAGGAGCTGCGACCCGCGTTATAAGACAACCGCAGTATAACCGAGGACATGACTTTTCATTTTTTTAATTTCTATACTTGCTACAAACAACAAAATTCAAATAAAAAACGATATACAGTGAGTAGAAGAAATTTATTTAATCGATTCCTTGAAACGTCAGTATATTTTGTTTTTACTTTAGTACATACTAAAAAAACGACAGGACTTTCTTTCCAAGAAATAGGGAGGAAGACCCGCAGTATATCTGATTCTGCGGTATAACTGATGGCGTTATAACTGGGGAGCGGTGTATTTATATTAGATGATGTAATTAATTCCTATTAAAATCATAAAATAAATGTTATCAGTTCCCATTTAAAAGCATTGAGATCGCTGTAATGGTAATAAACATTTTTCATTGTTGAAAACTGGAAAAAATAGCCTTTTTCTGTAATTAAAAACTAACTTATAAGGCACTTCAGCACAGATTTTAATTCTGCTTTCAATAATTAAAAGCTTCATTCTTTCATCTATAGAACTGTTTTCATCCAAAGTTCATATCTTTATTTTAAGTAATTTTTTTTTAAATTTAGATTCCCTAGCACTAAACCCTATGTTTTTCGAAAATAAACACCTAAAAATTAAATTTTTTGGAATTTTCGATTTTACTTATTGGTTTTACCAATTGACTTATCATCCTGCCAAATATCAGGACTGTAGCTTTTCTAGAAGTACGTTAGGTTTTATATCATATTGATTAGACAAGCAACTTCCTGCTCTGGTTAACATCTCTCGGTGTCTTTGAGTGTTGACACTCTTTAAACTAACTGGATATACTGGGCCAGAATGGCTAACAACAGCCTTGGTGAAGGAACCGTCTGATAGATTTGTCTTTGGAATATATGAAATGATAGAAAATGCATTTTCGTCCCTACCGTGAATTCCTCATTCTGCTTCGCAACACCTCATATATGATGATCTGGTAATGATTCAGCTCATTTTGAATAAAACCATTAAAGTTTATTGATTATTATATACATTTACTTATTCATTTCAACTAATTAACAAGTTTTACATTTTTTGCAGGTAAAAGAAATGGAAATACCTCGGAGTAAAGCAGAACATACATTACGGGAACATCATGGAAACATTGTTGATGCTCTGATATCGTTAACAGATTAATATAATTATAATTGCATTTTCAGGTGAAAATTTTTCACTAGTTGAATTGTATTTCTAAATTAATAAAAAGCCTTCTTTTTTAATAAGTGCAATTGCTTATTTTCATTTGTCCTAGGATTAATTGAAATTTTGTTATTGAACCTTGTATTATCTTACATGTATGTACAATGTACATGTACAAATATACAATAATTTTGAATGTAATTACAACTTTCATTTAAGTTTTCGTTCATCGAATAAGAAATTTTGTGATAGTTATATTTTTATAATTTTCGTCTGTTTTTTAGCAAATGGCATAAAGGAATGGTCCGTAACCTATTCACTGACCACCCACCAATGCAGAACGCAATTATGGACCATCATCAATCTGTGTAGAGTTATAAGAGATGTTCCATAAGCTCCTGAATATTTCTGCATTGTAAGGTTCTTGGCAGAATCCAATGTCTCTCCTCAAGCCTGATTACTTTTTCCATGGGAGAGTATTTCAAAAAATTCTCTTCAAGAGCTTTCAAATGAGTGGACGCAATTTCTTTCATCTCTTGAAAATAATCATCATAAGCATTGGCAGGGCTGGCCCAAAGTACTGGTGAACCGGGCAGCTGCTTGGGGCACCAAAATATTGGAGGTGTAGTTTTTCAAGCACTCAACCTTCTTCAAATCCCCCAACAAAGGAGGGTGTGTAGGTAAGTGCCTAAGTCGGCAGTTTAAGTTAAAATTTTATGCCATTGAATGCTCACCTACCTTGATCGTAGTGTTTGTTGGACATCGCTGTGTCCACCGCCGCATCGCCAGTTGCCGTCAGCTACAAGCTGCAAAAGAATAATATGGAGAATGTCACAGAAGTTACTCGGGACCACAAGTGCTGCATGTCTTCGCCGCAGCGTATAACCACCTCAGTGGGCACTGCTACCAGTTTCTAGGAAGTTTCACTATCACATGCATCAAAGGTGATGCAGATAGGGACTGGAGATAGTGGATAAGAGGGGGAGATTGAAACCAAGCCCTATCGACGGATTGATCCCTATTAAACTTCCATCTCTCACCCGAAACACCTTTCTTCATCCGCAAAGACTATTCTGCCTCAGAGAACATTCTTTTTACAAGGTTTTTCTCGGTGCCGAAACATGCCTTTCTCAAATGCCTTTGCAATGATTGATGGACTGAACGCCAAGGTAGAATTACGAGGAGCACGCACAGATTGATTGGTGCTAACAGCAGGTTCATTAGAGTTACGATGAGGAAAGTGAGAAGTAAACAGTTTTGTGCGAGTTGTAAGGAGAATGAGAGGACGGGAAGTGGAATTTTTTTATTATTTTTCCGACAATGAAGGCTTTTTTCTTCGGCGAATTATTATTACTACGCGGAATTATTTTTCCCACGTCGAAATATTTGTTTTTGCGCCGGATTTTTTTTCTACGCCAATTTATTTTTCTTCGCTGAATTATATTTTCTTCGCCGACTTATTTTTTCTTCGCAGAATTATTATTTACGGTGAATTATTTATGTCGAGGATGAATTATTTTATTAATTAAGGAAATTCTGAATTAAAATTTATTTTATTACATTTTAAGGGATTTTAAAATTTTTTATTAAATAATGATGGTTTTAAATAATAATAATAATAATTACAACTTAATTTTCTGCATAAATTAAACTTTTCATTTAAATAAGAAAGCTCTGACACAAAATTAATCATTGAGTCTGCATTCCTGTTGTTAAACGCTTAATATCTGGTGTAAAGTTTGTTGTGTTCAGCCGCAAGGTTGAACACGGATTTTCATCTGTCAACTTGTTCCAATGTTTTGATTTATTCAGTTTCATCAATGAAAAAACCTGTGTGCATAAGTAAGTTCTTCCAAACAGACTTGTGCAAATAGCCGCCATCTGTTGTAGATTTGAATAGGATTCTTTAAGAAAGCATTATAAAAATTTATCAGAATTCTCTCCTTAAATTTTGACCTCAGTTCATCATTACTCTGAAGATCGATGATTTCGATCTGTAAACTGGAGTCAGCATCTTTATATGAGGTTTCAAAGGGATTCGCAAATGTTTTTAACAGTGTTTTGTCCCGCTCAGTCTGCAAATCTCTCACTGAATGACTGCTCGATATGTTCTATATGAGTGGCATATTTGAAACTATTCACATTGTATTTTTTAAATATTTGTTGGTAGTTAGGAAATTGACAGGTAGTGTTCTTCGACAGTTGCTCTCGTAATAATGATATTTTCCAACGCCGACTTATTTTTCCGACACTGAATTTTTTTTCTACGGCGAATCATTATTACTATGCCGAATTATATTTTCTTTGCCGAATTATTATTACTACGCCAAATTATATTTTCGTCACCGAATTATTTTTTCTATGGCGAATTATTTTCTTTCTATTTTGAATTATTTTTTCGGTGACATGGCGACAGGTGTTAGATTGTAATGGTAAGTTCGTATTTCAGGGTTTTTATGTACATTGTGCTGAAAATTATTATTATATTAGCTATAAAAATAAACCTCTAAGTAAACGGATGCAAATGATGCAAAATTAAAAGAGATAGTTATTTATTATATTTCGAAATTGTCGTATTTTAGATTTAGTTACATACCCATGTTGGATGTTCGAGATGATTTCCTGCCTACACTCCTTTTCCTGTCAGAAACTTTTTCATCTCCTCGAAGAGCGATATAAAACGTTACAAAACCTTGCCTCTGCTTACCCAACAGACTTGAGAATAGTACAGAACATCGCCATATTCAGCTTCAATTTCCTCTAGAAAAGCTTTGATTGTCTGTGGTTTAGCGCAAGTGATCTGATGAAGTTGACTACATTTAAAACATCACTCATAACTTTACTAAATCCTAGATCCTTCCCAATTAGGTTTTTCTGATGATATTTTATCAACTCATTTTTGAGCACCAACTTTTGGACATGTTTGGGCAGAAGAGATACCATCCCATTTTGAGCACCTGTCATAGAAGGTGCACCATAGGTAACTACCCCCACAAGTTTATTTAAGTCCATATTATGCTTGTGAAGACTTTTAAGCAATCCCTCAAGCAAATAAAATAAGATCATTTGGTCTCATCTCCCACAGATCTCCCACTAACATTTATTTTCGCGGTGTTCCTTTGGAGATAGAAAAGGTGTATGTCACAAGAACCGAGGAGATCAGGATATTCATATACTTTCTTGGACATTCTTCACATTTGGTTACCCTTCTCAAATACTCCTGGCCAATTTGCCTAAAGTTTCATGCTAGTCTGAATAATATTGTGTGCGAGAGGGCAGTGTCCTCCTCTACGATTTTTCATAGCTCAGGTTAAAATTCTTCATAAGACCATGTAATGTTAAGAGCGAGGCAACTTTAGGCAGGTTATTTCTTAGAGGTAGCTTGTCTCTTTGAGTCTTATATAGAAAAATAGAATGTTTTGTTGAAATGAAGTAAGGTAATAGCTGCAGATAACTTCACACTGTCGAATAGTAAAAATTATGCATACGAATTTTATTAGCTTCATTGTGAGAATTAACACAATGGGAGAAATTTTGCCATTCTTGAAATTTAGCATGTTTAACATTATTAAAATCTGGTTCTTAACTATCATTCTGTTTTTTGCATAGATTAAAAAGTGGCTTTTTTGTCAGCTTTATTTTTATTTCTAGTCGTACTTTGCCAGTGATCTTTCAGATTAAATAGATCCTATACCCCAGTCCCGATTTGCAAGCTTTGTTAAAACAATTGCACACCTGGTCTCCGCGAACAATATCCTGCCCTGGTTTATCCCGAACTTATTCCCTTTTGAGTTTCGTCTTAAGACACTAGCCAGATTCCCATTTGATTATGAGTTTTGTCCTCGTCTGACATGTTCCAGGTTGTGTTAGCCTTTTTCGATAATGATACTGTTAGAGAGATATCCGTCATTAAAAATTTGTGTGAAAATCTAATCCCATTTTTTCTTAAAAATGATGGGAAATGTCCCGTTATCATCTCATTGGAATATGGTCACCCTATTTAATGGTCAATGTGAGAAATAAAAATCATAGATGATGCAAATAAATGAATGGCCTTATCCTTGCATCATTATACTACTTTTGAAGTTTTGTTTATGCTCTCTGCACATCAGTCAAAGCAACTGATTTGGTGTGGATGCATTGAATCGACGTGATGTTGCAGTAATTTCACTCTACTCCAGATAATTAGACTGCATCATAATGTAACAGCCATTTTAAGTTTCCATAAATAACTTATGAGTTTAATTTCTCAGAAATAGTTACTTTGTGATTCGATAGATACGTGGAAATCTTTTGGCACACGGTTGAATGCTTTTCTTCCATAATGTGGCATAAAAGATTAACTTTAAATTTACATACTGGGAAATTCAAAATATTCACTTCAGCTCAGTTCGAATTTGCCGTGTATATTATACTAACTTGTAAGGCCAATCCATATGTAGAACGTATACATGTTTCTATACAGTGATTTTGCTGTCCAAGTTGCGGATCAAAAGAAAGCTGGATTTTTATGAAAGTTTGTATATTTTGAACACAGATATTTCGAAGTCATATATTTTTGTTCCCTTGAAGTTTGAAATGAGGTTTTATGCAGTCTAATTGTGAGAGTGCAAGGGCTTATCAAAGACCATTTCTCTTATTTTGAGGTATTTCTTTTATAATGGGGGAACTATTTATATCTTACTACATGAAATCATCTTTTTATAGGGCGATTGACTTTACATAGCTTTTGCATCTAAAATACAATTCAGTTTATTTTAATAAGTTCCTTCTTTTTTCTTCTCTTTGCCTAATAATTGCTCACTTTGTTCATTTGTCTTTCTGCTGAAAGATACTTTCTTTTGGTGAGTGGCATTCTGCAATCCACAATGGAAATAATTCTCCAAGAGTGTAAGCAAAAGTGCTAACAAGCTCTTATAATGATTAGTAATGAGCAATATAATACATCTTTGCTGCATGGTGGTATAAGAAGATATATTACATAGTATGATAATTCATTAGAAAAAATATATTTGGCTTCCTTTTAAAAAGATATTTGCTTTTCAGTTACACTCCATATTTTAACAGTTATGCATCACAATCAGGACTTATCATCTATAAAATCAGTATTTATCAATCCAACAGATGAATTGAATTCATTAATAGCACATGTTGAGTCATAATTTTTGTATACTCAAAGTTTTTCACCCAGTAGAAAAATATTTCTGAACCATACTACTTAACTCATGGCTCATGTACCAGTTGTGGCACATCAGTTTCATAATTGGCATGATTTATTTGGGTGTCCAGATGAAATATGTTATCTGACGTTACTGAATGTCCTGTTAAATTTAACTTTAATTTTACTGCGACTACAAAATTAAAAGATTCTTAGGGCCAGTTAATTTTGAATTAATATATACAATTAAAATCAAAAATTACTTGCCCTTAGTATTCTGTTTTTGTTATAGTGTTTGTATTTTATTGATGCTCATTTATGTATAATTTCAAGGAAGTCACACTTTTTGACTTCTTTACTTTTGAAGACCTTATTGCATGTGGGAACAGTCTTTCATGACAGGTGTCCTGATGGTGTAATATAAATGACATGATGAACAACCAATAATTGAGCCTGTAGATTTACTTTTCTTATTAGGAGAAAATAAAGGTGTCAAAGCTTAGCAATAGTTGGACATGTGACTCAGTTCATAGTCTTCATAAGAGGCTATGCATTTCGTGATATTAACCATCACTTGCCACCTGTCAAGTAAACTTTACTATATAGCTTCCAAATCCTTATGTCGTTAGGTATTCCCTCTCTATGTACTATCTAACATTAACCCTTCCTGATATATTTGATAGTGATGACTCCCTTTCATAGAATATCTCTCCAAGACATTTCATTACTTCATCCATCCTCTTTCTTCTAAGCCTCCAACTCAGAGAATTCAGCTGCTGATTATGGTGATCATTCATCAAAACCTTAAATTTGTGAAAATAGTAAGAAGTTTTATTTTCATTTTAAAAGATGCACTCCTTCCCCTGAGTTGATGATACACAGTGAATCTAAGCACCACTGCTACCTTTGATCAGGTGCAAGTTGTATTTTAAAACACCACAGTACAACTTGGAGTATAAACAAATTAGAAATAACTTGGTACTTTTTCCACAATTTAAATTAAATTTAGGAAAAAGTACCAAGTTATTTCTAATTTGTTTATTCTCCAAGATGGATAAATTCCACAAAATAATGCCTCAAACCATGGATTTTAACCACAGTACAATAAAGAGTAATTAGGTCATCATTATGACTCATACTGGGAATAACTGACTTTGTTAGTTAACATTTCTCTTTCCATCCATTGCTTTAAGTGGCTAATTTTTAAGCCATGAATTATTGTTATTATTTTTCATATTTTGAATCCAGCGACATTAAATTACTCTCTGGGCGCGTGAATGCTTAAATAATATTTTACATTATACATTTATCTTTTTTATGGGTGCGTATAGCAGTGATCTGTTTGTTGGACAGAATAGTCAGTAGCAAAAACAAATTTTAATTTTTTGTTCATTTATTCAACCCTGATTTAATTTTCTGATTTAATTAATAGGTTTTTATTTACGGTGTGAGAGCTGTTTCTAGGTAAATGAATTTGTACAAAGTCCCAATTATTACAAGTAATTGTGTTTTTACTGTGCAATATTTTTTCACATTCAACTTTACATTTAAAGTATTGTGATAATAAATCCAATTTATATGATAGGAATCTGTTTGTACTTTTATTTATTTCAACACACAGTGCTACTAAAGTATATATTGTTGTATACATTGTATAGGTCTTAATATTGAATATATATATCAGGAAAATGTGACAGCTTTCGTTAATGACATAGCGCAAAAGTTATCACATAATTTCCTGATATGAACAATGTTCCATATTACACTTACTCCTCATTTTACGAATGCTCACTTAACGAATTTTCACATTAACACATTTGAAAAAATAATACCCCTTTTTCGGTATACACGATTTTTCACTAAAATGAAAATGGGCTAAGCTGTCCGTAATGTTGCAAGCCCTGCCAATTGCCGATATCCTAAATCAGGCATGTCAAACTAACAGCTTACAGGCTCCATGTGGCCCTTTCTGTGCCTTACTGCATCTTGAATGCTAACTTTTCTCTTGACTAAATTGTTTGAGATTTCTTTATAAATACTTTAATTTTGAGAAAAGGGACAATATTTTTCCTTAGTTAATGAGATGCAATAGAACACAATTTCTAAATCATTGTTATTAATATCAAAACAAGTGACCAAACTTCTAGATAGTCTATTTTGCCAATCCTGGCCCTCATTAATCCGCAACTGCAATGCAGCACTAATGCTTCTTTGAATTTGACATGTCTGTTGTAAATCCTTGCTCATGTGGTCAAAGGATAATGAGGTTAATTAAATTAAAACATAAATACTCCTTAACCATACAAAGTGAGAATATTTAGAGACAAAATAAACAATAAAATAGGGTTTAAAAAAAAATTTTAAATAAAATTAAAAAAAATTTTGGGTTAAAATAACGGGTAAGAAAGGAGTCAATGAAAAGAAAAACAAAAGTAACACTTACAGGTTTTATGGGGAAGAAAACCTCGCAGGTGGCCTGGTGTCACCCGTTCATGTACTCATATCCTTCCTCAAAGGAAAAAAAAACTTTCCTTCAGGAGACCAATCATTCAAACACGCACTCAAACAAGAAAAGGAAAAAAGAGCAGAAAACCTAATACACATTCACTCCTAAAGAAAACAATGTTTTAAAAAAACACATTTATACGCACACTCTCGCAAAACAGGGAATCTCTAAATATTCAAGGGACACTGATACGTATTTCGGACGCGAAGCGGCCATCATCAGAGAAAGATGTTGAATGAAGGTCTGGTGTGTGGTTTGAAAGTGTTAATGGAGAAGTGTTTATGTGAGAGTGAAAGGAGGAGGAAGGATGGACCATTAGACTATAAAGAGGGGAGTGGGGGAGAGGGCCAAAATCGCTGTTCATAACAGTTCCTTTGTATTTTGCGATGAGCATACTTTCGTAGACGTCCAGTTTAAAATCATTGTGTACAGATTTAAAAAGTGATAAGTTATCAATGGTAATGGGATGATTGTATTCCTGTATGTGAGATGCTACACTGGAATTAACAAACCTCCCAAATTTAAAATGTGCCAAATGTTCCTTAAAACGAGTTTCCAGTTTTCGTTTTGTCTGTCCAATATAAATTTTGTCACAACCCCGCATGAAATTTTATAAATACCTGATTTCTGTAAAGAAGGAATGGTGTCTTTCGAATAGTGGAAGAGGTTAATAAGTTTATTTAGTTAACTTGTACAGTTATAAAACCGTGTTTGGAAAAAATTTTTGATAGTTTACTTGTGGTCCTTGGGGAAAATAGAATTTTCATATATTTTAATTTGGCTGCAGAAATGTTAGTGAGAGTCGTGTGTTTTAAGAAAAAGTGTATAATTATGTTTTCGTAGTATATTGTAAATTATGTTTGTGTCATAGCCATTCAGTGTAGCAGCATTTTTAATGTGATTCAGTTCTTTTTGAAAATCTGTTTTGGAAAGTGGTATATGTAGGAGTCTATGTATCATGGAATGAAAAGCTGCTAACTTATGTGAAATGTGGTGGTGTGACTTAAAAGGTATATAAATGTCTGTGTGTGTAGGTTTTCTATATATGTTAAATTTAAGTTTATTATCTAGTCTGGTAACTAGTAAATCAAGAAAGGGCAGGCAGTTGTCTTTTTCTTGGTCATATGTAAATTTAATGGTTCCATATTGTTTGTTTAAATTTTCCAAAAAATTGGTAATGTTGTCTTTAGATGTGTCAAAAATGGTAAAAATATCATCAACGTATCTAAACCACGTATTTGGAAAGTAGGGGAAGGTGTCTTTACATTGTTGTTCAAAATATGTCATAAAAAAATTTGCTAAAAATGGGGAAAGGGGGTTACCCATGGTTGTGCCATGGGTTTGTTGGTAAATATGATTGTTAACTTTAAAAAAGTTCTGATTCATGCAAAGGCGAGTCAGGTGTATGTAATTCCTGACTGTTACTTGGGGAAGATGTTGTTCCTTGAGCCATGTTTCTAAAAATTTCATAGTTTCTTCTAAAGGAACATTGGGAAAAAGGGAAACAACATCAAAAGAGACTAAAATCTCGTGGTCATTAATGTTTAAATCTTTAATTAAATTAATAAAGTGAATGTTGTTCTTAATGTTTGAGTTCTGAATGAGGGGCCATAATTTGTATTGTTTATTTAGCCAAATGGATATTTTATATCTTGGAGAATTTATAGCAGAAACAATAGGTCTAAGAGGAATATCTTTCTTATGTATTTTGGGAAGACAATACATCCTTGGAATAGTGGGGTTGGAGATGTTTAATTGAAACCGAAGTTTTTGGTAATCACAGAAGTACAAGTTTTAAGGGTGTTTTTTGTATCTGTAATCATTTTGTTTAAAGAAAACTTAGTGGTTTTTGTCTAAGGTCCCTCTTCTAGCATTTGTTCAACTTTATCATAGTATTGTTGTTTTTCCAAAATAACTACCGAGTTGCCTTTGTCTGAATTTAAATAAAAACAACCTTTGTTATTTAGTGTTTTAATGGTGTTATAGTCCTGAAAAGTGTGTCATTTTTCTGAAAAGTTTTGGGCAAGATTCTCTTTAATTTGTGCAAATGTGGTGTTTCTAATTATGTTTTTTGTGTTTACGGATAATAATTGAATAGCCGACTCATTGTCTGCGACTAACTCTTCTGTTGGCAGTTTTTTATACGGGAGGGTATAATTCAAACCTTTTTCCAATAAGGACATTTCTGCATCGGAAAACGTTTTTCCAAAAGGTTAATAATATTCTGGTTGTGTGGTTGAGTAGACTGTTGTCTGTCCCTTTGTGGTTCGTTGTTTAGTGAGTTAAATTTCCTGCGTAGTTTTTTGTTTTGTTTAACATTTTTCGTTGTATGACGGCGTGTATGTGTTTCATGTATTGGTCCCAAATTGACCATTCAAGGTTAATAAGATCAGTGCCAATGTATACAGTAATTTGTTTTAATTTGTAATTTCAATTTAGTTATTATTCATTATAATAAATAAATACACCTGTGTACTTTATATTTACCTTTCTTGACTATTATTTATATATATGTGTGCATTGTCTCAGGTCACAGTATCTCTCATAACTAAATTTAAATTAATGTAAAATTTATTTTCATTTAACGAATGACTTTTAAGGAATGCATCCCTTTCATAAAATGGTGAATTATTGTATCTAAATTCTTGATTATCTGAGGTCGGTGCAGTCCTGTCTACCTCGGATAATTGGGACTCGACTCATTTATTTTTGAGCATGGCTTGCCAAAACTCTTCTCATGATAATTTTAATGTACCTCACTTTTGACCAAGCGTAATAATTCTGTTCAAAAAGTTGTTCGTTGTATTAGGTGTTACTTTGACACTTAAGCTGATAACATCACTCAACCCTTATCCTCATAAACATTTAGTTTTTAAGTTGTAATGGACCCATTCACTTGTTGCTTGGTAGTTGTAGGCTCGTAAATTGCTGTGATGTAGGCCTAACTAGTAAAAAAATCAGTACAACTTACGTTGCACAGACTTTCTTATATACTAATGCGTCATTTAGTTATCTCTAGAAAATGCAAATTGTATGAGCCAGTTTTCAGAAAATCCAATTTTTGTTCAAGTTACCCAAGAATAAACGAGCCTTATATTCATTCTTTGAGAAATATGAAGTATGTAGTATTACTGCAGACATATACTCAAGTAACGGTACAAAATTTTATCAAAATCGTTAGAGCGGTTTTTGAGAAAATCAAATTGTTGTTAAAAATGCATAGAATAAACTTCCCTTAATTATTGAGCAAAGTCAACCATTTCTTCATAGCTCCTACTCTGTATGAGGTTAATTCATTTTTGCTCTACTGTTTAGGTCCTAGAGGTAATAACAGACAGACGGCATTGCAAAAACCACTTTTTGCGACTCAGCTACACCTAAAACATATATTTCCGTCAAAATCTCGAGGTCGAATTTCTTCGCAATTACAATACTTTCTCAATATACTGGCGACTCCCGAGATTCGACGGGGATGCGTTCCTGAAAACGTAGTCGAATCTCGAACCGTCACATGTCGAATCAGCACAAATTCAAACAATTAAGAGCAGAAATAACGATGTCTAGACTGAAACTAAGCCTCTTGTGGCCTGGCGGCCCGAAAATTACTTCGTGTAAACTAGTTTTTAATTCGACTGATCAATCGGCTGGGTCGATTCGATCTGTCGAATTCTCGAGTTGGTCGAATCTCGGGAGTTGCCTGTACTTCATATATGAGAAAGTCAAAAGTTATCATAATTTCAATTTCTAGAGAGTTAACACAAGAACGTCTGAACATGGCGTACCCCCTAGAACGGCGGACGGGACAAAAATGTCCTATACGACAAAGTCGTACAGTCGCAGTACTAGGTTCAATTTTTATGAACGTTGCATACTTTAGCATGCTGTAGAATGCAGCATTACACCATACTCAACTGAAACGCTCTAGTAAATTAGCCCGCAAACAGTGCTGCAGGACCACGTTCTAACCTGCATCACACTGCGGTAGCAAGTGGAAGGTGGGAAGGCAGGGGCTAGAAATTGGACTGACGAAAGATGAGAGGGGAGGAGGGGAAGGGCATGCCATAGTCTGCAACAATGTTACAAAGTCGCCTGCATAAGAATAATATCACAGAGAATGTGAAACAAAGTAGTAACTCATTTTGGGACAAAATTGTCCCATCTGCCGTTCTAGGGTAAAATGGTTTTATAATCCTTAATATTGAGGGGGAGGATGTTCAAAAGTGTAGAGTGGAATGCAACCCTCAAATGATTAAAAGTCACGAAATCTCCACTAAATTAAACCGGAATCACAGAAACTGTAGGGGACGTAACATCAGAATGGGACAAAATTGTCCCGTCCAATGTTCTAGTGTTAATACTTCGTCTTGCTCATCTAGTGTTGCTTTTCAAAATGTTGTAATGGGTGAGTGAAAAATCTCCTAGTATGGAGGTTTCTTTATGTAATTTGTAGCTTAAAACCTTGTGACCGTGACCACACATTTTCATGGCAATAATCTCAGCAGTTAATTTTCAGGCAAATGTTTACACTTATGTCTTCAGTTTCCTTGGAGAGATTTGGAATAAATGGTCTAATTTCTCCATGCCATTGGTATGATATGACCACCTTTTTTTTGATTGAAATGGAAAGCTTAGTATCATCATAAAACTGCAGTCACGGAAAGTTAAACTACACTCTGCATAAAGAACACACTACTAAATGTGATAAGAACATTAAAATCAGCCACATTCTTTTTTTACTGTTTCAGGAAACCAACTGCATCAGGAAGTTGGTTTCTAAGATGGACAAGAAGAAAAATACAATAATTTAAAATGTTATTTTATTATGCAT
Organism: Uropetala carovei; assembly: GCA_036926305.1. Lineage (NCBI taxonomy): Eukaryota > Metazoa > Arthropoda > Insecta > Odonata > Petaluridae > Uropetala > Uropetala carovei. The sequence goes on along the minus strand of JAXCHB010000017.1, from coordinate 1,696,468 downwards.
AAATTCTGATAATATAACAATTGTTACTGTTATTGTACTGTTAAACAATAAATGAATGATAATCAATAGGGCCAAGTTTTCTTACAGCACTAAAAAATGAGCCACATAGGAAGGCGTCATCTGAGAGATCAGCAAGTCATCTGGCTGAGTTATTTTCAGGAGGTTTAACTTCCTGATCTCCCAAACAAAACCATGAGACGAGGCATGGAAAGGAAGCTCACTGCCTGAGTTAGCCTCACAAGGGTAGGCATACTATACATGCAGTTCAGAAATAGTTTCCTTCATTCTATTAGATCACTTTAGAATACGCCTTTCTCATAATGCAGCACTCTATAGAAGCATACAGCAAACTATCGAAAAGGCAGAATACTATATATAGAAGTCTCCTCTTCATTAAGGCAGCAAACTATAAAGAGAAGCCTTTCTCTCATTAAGTCTTCATATCTTTAAGAGAGCACACTATTAAATAGAGTGAAGACTAGACTTCTCTCTATATTGAGAGCATGCTACTATATATAGAGAAGCCTTCCTTATACTACAGGACTATAGTGAAGACAGCACACTATACTAGGGATCCTTTGTAAGTAAGAGAGCACTCTATAGTGAAGACAGCACACTATACTATGAATCCTTCCTAAGTAAAAGAGCACTTTATAGTGAAGACCACACTATATTACTGAGCTTCCTTCTTAATAATACAGCACTCTATAGTGAAGACAGCACACTATATTACTGAGCTTCCTTCTTAATAAGACCATTCTATATTATGAAGCTTCATATTAAGTTTCCTATCATTAAGAGAGCTCACTATATAGAAAGAATACTTCCTCCTTTACATAGCACTCTAAGAGATGAATCTTTATTACTCAGGACTTAGAGAAGCGTCCTTCATATTGAGACAGCACACTATATACCTTCTTTCTACACTAGGACAGCATTCTAAAAGAAGACACACATAATACAGGACTCAAAGACAAGCTCCCTCTATAGGCTTCCTTATAATATAGCACTTCAAGACTTATTCTCCGGAAATTAAATTCCTGTCCTTTCAGATAAAACAGTCCCTTGGCCAAGACTTCTATAATTATGAAAAGGCTGCAGATGTTAATTACATTTTAAATGAAAAGGCATTCAGGATGAAAATTAATACGAAGAAGACAGAAGTGATGAGATTTTTCTTGAGTGGGGATATCCAGGTCAATGTTACACAGAAGGAAAAGGCTGGAACAGATGGAATTTTAAAAACTTATTTCGCCATTATTGTCATAGGATAATAGAAGCATGAAAGAGATCAAGACAAAGATAGCAAAGGAGGCAGATGTAACTACATTAAAATAAGGTTAGTGAAAACTTTGATATGAAGTCTAGCATTACAAGAATGAATGAATATCGTCTTTATTTCTGGGCGAGATTGAGACTGCCCTTCTGCCATGGGTGAAAAGAAGACATGAGCAGAGAGGTGTTTGTGGGTATGTCAGATACTAGAGCATGGCTGCCAATAATTTTTTTTCTAAATCCTGTTACCAGCATCAAAATATCCTGTAAATCCTGTAATATCTTGGTTTTTTAATACAAAATGTACCAATTTATGCTTTCAATATATTCAGCATCTGCATCTCACATTTTAGGTAAAATTATTTACAACTGTTTATGCATAGCCTTGTAACTTAAATTTAATCCTGCTTTCATATGAATTTTAAATTTATCCTGCATTATGAATCAACTCTATTGGCATAGAAAGTTTTAAATATATAGTAAATAGCACAAATGCATTGAAAACAAAAAGTGACCATAGGCCTAGTTTACAGGACAGATTTGGAAATCTGTTAAATAAATTTATTCTCACTTTTAATGATATCAATATAATGACTCAATATAATTAGTCAAAATGAAGAAATGTTTACTTCTTTAATTTCCTCCTCTTCTTCCTCATGGCATCTGTTGGCTCAAAATCTGCAAGATATTTTCTAAATGAACACTGCATCAGAGCATTCAGTGCAGACTTGTGTGCACTTTTAATAAGATTCAGATTGTTAAAAACTCTTTCCACTCAGCACTACTATGAGGAAGTATAAGCATTTGCAAAGTAATAGAAATTGCAGCCCATAAACATTTGTCACACGGATATCATCGCAAAAATAGTGAAAACATACTCAGAGGACCTCAAAATGTGTATTTCCATTGAAATCTCAAATTCTTTTGCTTTTCACGAAAACAATACTTTCTCCTGTATTATGCATGCAGAAAGTAAAAATATAAATATGCCGTAGGATGCTGATCTAATTCAACAGCTAGTTTTTGCATTCAGTCTCACAGTAAGTAGCGAGTTTTTGCCCTTCATCCAAAATATATTAAGATATGTACATACATACTTGCAGAACAATTTCATCAAATGTATATTATGCACAGGATTCGTATTATTCATATAGAAATATCATTAATCTCTGAATTTTTTAGTAGTCCATGTATTTTTTATGCAAACATCTCAGATAACTACCGAATTTTTCCTTACATCCGTGAATCACGGAAATGTCTCTCTTTATTTAACAGAAATCCGTGTAAATGGCAGCAGTGGTTTCCAAACTATATGGTGGGCGTGCCGGGGGGGGAGGGGGGGTGCATAATGACTTCACATTGTATTTGCTGTCACAATCGTAAGACCTACAACATGCAGTCACCAAATTCTAGGTCTCAAGTGGCTAGGGTATATCATATGACATATAAGGAGGTGCAAGGATGTTTTTCTTAGTTGAAGGGGGGGCATGACTTTGTAAAGTTTGGAAACCATTGCAGTAGAGGAGAAACAGTTGAACAGAGAGACAAACAAGTGAAGTTATAAATATAGTAAGAGAAGAGCATAATTAGAGAAATAAAGGACAGACAGAAGAAATGGGTGTATGAACATTTTAAAGGAAATGGTTTATTGAAAGAAGAATGTTAGCAAAGAGGTAGGAAGAGGAAAGGTATATTAGATGTATTAAAAGAAGGAATTGGGAAAACCTGTTTGTGTCAAAAAATTATACGGATAAAGCCATTACAACAAGGAATGCATATCTGTTGCAAAATAGGTATGTGGAATATCACCAGTTCTTCATTCTAAAAAGAAATACTAATTTTTGGTTTTTCTATGAAAAAAGTTGATCTCTCTGGGCTAGAGGACCACGATTAATTATAGAGCTAAGCATACAACTATAATCCCAATGATAATCAAGGAGACACTAATAGCCACTAAATACCAAGGAAATTAGATGGAATCTATGAACCACTGAATTCATTGGAACAGCTTCTAATATGACATTATTCATTACAGAATTGTTTTGCAAAAGGAACAAGTTGAAAATACTATATTATATGGAATTGACTTCTTTCTCTGACAAGCAAATTATATCACTGGATAATGAAAATGTTTGCTAAGCAAAAATTCATCCATATAAAATTTATTGTGAGATAAACCTCTTGGCACTTTTAAACACTATGAAGTATAGAAATTCTATCTCAATAGAGTTTTTACCAGCTTACGAAAAATGATGATACATAAAAATTATATGTGATGGTAGGTAATACATATTCATACCAAATGCTTGACTACAATAGGCAGGAAATTTTTGTGATAAAATCAGTAGGAGGTTGCCTCACTCTTGGCTGTGGGATTGTTCTGAAGATGTTGCTTCTAGCTCTAATGTCACCTAAAAGAAACAATTGGTAGAACATACATTGTACAAACTTTCTCATATACGTACTAATGCTTTGTTTAGTTATCTTTAGAAAATGAAAATCGTACGAGCCTGTTCATAGAAAATAAAATTTCTTGTTCAAGTTGCCCAAGAATAAACTAGCCTTATATTCATTCGTTAAGAAAAATGAAATACGTAGTATTATTGTAGATGTATACTCAAGTAACTATACGAAATTTGATCAAAATCGTTATAGCCGTTTTTGAGAAAATCGGATTGTTGTTAAAAATGCGTAGAATAAACTACTCTTAATTATTGAGCAATGGCAACCATTTCTATGTATGCTCTGCTCAGCAAGATAAAATGCCTACGTACGAGATTACATTCATTCCTGCTCTACCATCTAGGCTCCAGAGCCAGTAACAGACAGACAGAGAGACGGCATTGCAAAAACCACTTTTTCGGATTCAGGGACACTAAAAACGTATATTTCCGTAAAAATCTTGAAGTCAAATTTTTTCACAAAAACAATACTTTCTCGATACTTCATATGAGAAAGTAAAAAATTAGTGTGAGTTCAATGTAGCAAATGACTTTTTGGCAAGAGCCATTGCGTGTAATCCAAAAGATCACAAACGAAGTAAGACTAAAAATAAAATTAAGCTAACAAAGAATCCACTTTTTAATCTATGCAAAAAACAAAATGATAGTTAAGAACCAGATTTTAATAGTGTTAAACATGCTAAATTTCAAGAATGGCAAAATTTCTCCCATTGAGTTGATTCTCACAATGAAGCCAATAAAAATTTTTAATATACTGCGGCTATCACTTCAACAAAACATTCTATTTTTCTATATAAGACTCAGAGAGACAAGCTAGCGAAAGTTGCCTCACTCTCAATATTACATGGTCTATTCGAGAATTTTAACAAATCGTAGACACTGTCATAGGAAAAAGGCTGCATACCAATACACACATTGTTCAAACTTATTTTTGCATTAACTCTTTGGAAAATTTCTATTATTACTTGGTACCACATTTTTTCATAAAAAGAAATCTCCCTGAAAAACTCATCAAAACCATTGCGGCAAAGTGGAAATCTGTGTACTTACTCTGTCTAGTTACCATATAAAATTTATTTAAACAATTTAATGAAAGTGAAAGAGGAAGTAGATGAGTGATTGCGGTATATGAAATAACTTAGATAACAGCAACATTCTATTGGTATATACCTCTTTCAGATCACTAAGTTTATGCAAACTATCCTTACCCATTCACGGCAAATGCTCAATCCTCTCTTAGTGCCACAAAAGAATTTAAAAATATAGAAAGAAAGGTCCCTGATTCGAATCCATCTCTGAATCTCTTTTTGCCTAAGGAAATACTTGGGTATACCAGCATGCCCTTCATTTCAAAATGTGTTATAATCGATTTAGGTACACTTGTCTTAGGCATTTGTACATGCAAAAGAATGAAGTTTATTTTCCCCTCGCTGAAAAAACTTAAATCTGTTTCCAGAAAGCAAGACCGATATCAAATTTAGTTTGGCCGACTCGCGAGATGATTTGTATTACCACAGATACACGTCACACATAATTAAAATATTACCAAGATATCACCTTTTCGAAGGGGCTATAAAATCATTCGAGAGTAGCGTTAAACAAGTCGAGTTTGCATTAATCATGCGGTATGGTATAAAAAACCAAATCGCATCTATCGATTTAGATCCGACTAGCGACGTAAAACGAAATTCAAAAGAATAAGTTCAGGATAAACCTGGGCAGGTATGTAATTGGTTTAACAAAGCTTGCAAACGTATGTAGCTTCCAAATCGGGACTGAGGGAATGGTTCCATTTAAGGCACCCGTGATAACTTTCACGAAAAAGCAACTTAAAGAAACTCAATTTTCCCTCACACAGAACAAAAGATAAGAAAAAATCGGGAAGTGTCATTCATGCAACATACTGCATAAGTGCCCACTGTGGTGCCGTTCGGCCTCTGTAGCGGGTTTTGCTTCCGTTTACTTAATTAGTTATTTTTCTTCCAACTTTTAAAAATTTAATTGTAGTTACATGAGAAAACTGGAAAATTGTAAAAACATTACCGCAGAAAACAAGTCAGTGATGCAATCCAAAAACAGCAGCACTTTCTTGGTGCAGACCTCATTTTTGCATGAAAATTGCCATTGATGGTCCCAACGAGTTGCCAACTACATTAATAGATAAAGTTATCGACACATGTGTTAAGAAAAGACAAAGGCGACTCAGGTTAATTTAAAGCTTTTACTTATTAAATCATATATTGAATATTATGGTTTATACTATACTATCAGAAGTGTCCACTGAATTTCAAAGGATTTAGTGAATCTAAAACTTTGTCCGTGTAACATGTAAACATCACAAGAGTAACATGGTACACAGTTTTAACCGTACAATAAAGCAAAAATAAAGAAAAGCTATTAGATGAATGAAGGAAGAAAATCTTTTACTGTGAAAAATTGAAAATTACGTTTAAACTATGGGAAAATATTTATTGAATTAAGTTCTCCCTCCCCCAGATTTTTTATCATCATATAGCCTATGTTACCAGCAGGGTAAATTTATATACCTATGAGAAGTTTCGTGACGATATCTTCAAAACGAAAACTGTAAGTAAAACCAGCAAGAACACAATAATCAACATAAAATGAATGAACAAAGGAACAAACGACATTAATTAATTTAACGAAAGACAAAAAAGTAAATAGAGAACGTTTAAGAATCACAGAGTGTATATTATCCTCCGACTATTAGCTCGATTCTCACATCCATGAGTTCTATTACAAGAAAATTGTTTATGTCAACAATACTTTGAAAACAATGAAACTATTTATCCAATCACAAAAACAGCTTGCTTTGAAGAACTCTACGCCAAACAAAAATATCATTAAGAACTATTTATTAGTAATATTTAAAATCAACAAATATTAGGTTGTCATGTAACCAAAGCAAAATCACTCGCAGAAATTGAAAAACGATATCACGTTAAAATTTTTCCAATAGAAATGCATTGGACTCAACTTCGACGACAATAGGAGTTTGTCATGGTAGCTTATAATAAACTGATAAAAATCACATATCTTTCTGATTCTAATGCATTTTTACACTAATTCGATCAGAATTTGGATTCTGTCTTCAATAAAAATAAACTTTGTTCTTTTCTTCATGGAACCATTCAAGTTTCAAGTTTGTAACATGTTTCTAGGTAATTTTAAAATTCAAATGAAAACTAAGCTGCAATCATCCCTATGTTATTCAAATGGAGAAAATTTTTTAAAAAATTTTTTTTAAAATTAGACAGGTCAATCAAATCGATATAAAACCCTGACTACACCACTTAACACTTTATTTGAGTTAAAATGACACCTTCCTCTTGTTTCTACGTGCTGTAGTTGCTGCGCTATAAAAAACATACATAGATACAAACTTTTCTTTATAGATATGTATAGATTATATATAAGTGAATTTACAATTTGTTTGATATTCCCGTATTATCCAAAGACTTTTCTAGCAGTAATGAAGTTGGTGAAATGTCATGTAAGCAACACACTTCGAAATCACATACAGACCTAAAGAATTGTATCCTTCTGGCCAGGCCCGTCTTAAGGGGGTGGTGGCTGGGTAGGCAGTCGCCTCGGGCCCCGCGCCTACGAGGAACTCTACTAGAGATTATGCTCGATAAATTCTGTCTCGAAAATTCTCATTAAAATTTGTTATTTCATATTCTCGATTACCAATAAAACCATTTTTTAAAAATAATTCGGTAATATTGCTTCTCAATGAATTCTCTGGAGAATCTCAATAAACATCTCTTGGGAAACCATGCAAAAAGTCGATACAATGCATGAACTTGGGGATAGAGGAGTCGGCAATGCGACCGCTTCGTCAAAGAATTAGGAGAAAGCTATGTCCCTGCCTCCAAGACACACATGAGGACGTCATTTGCAAAATTCAGTCTTTGAAAACATCTGGCAGACATCGACATAGACCCCGACAACGCCGTTTCCCAGGCATTCTTTCGGAGATCTAGACTGCTTTTCCATATCCTAATTCCTTTCGGGAAAGGGAAGACATGCACAATAAAATTCTTATCTTGCCTTCAACAAGGTCAATGCCACTTACAAAGTAAGAAGTGCCGCCCGAGCTTTGAGGTTCCCACCAGGAACCCCTACAGACTCATTTCCCTTTCCCTAATGGGATTGTCCACCGAAAAATAGTGCAGAACGCGCATAGTGGCACTTTATCCCATATAGTAGAATTCAGAAGGGATATGCGCAAAACGAGGGTGAGGACACAATTTTTCAGCCAAATTCGGTTCGGTTTATTGCTTGCAGCTCTGGTGTCATTTTGGAACTTAGGAAAACAGTGAAACGCATCTCCTCAGTTCTCCTAAAACTGTGGTAGAAGGAACATCAACTGTGAGAACTTTTTCTTGTGGCATGTGAATCTTATCTGCAAACAAAAGGACACCTGGATTTATTAGACATTTTCATGAAGAATTTGACATTAACATAGAAGGTTAGTGCATTCATTTATATTATTTAATATTTCAGTATGCGTACTCATGGGCCATTTAAATTAATTTAGAATGCTATCTCTGTTAAATAGTGAACCTTTTATTCTTTGGAAGTTTTGGACGTAGTCTGGGAATTGAGCTCAGCATTTTAGTTTTAAAGGTTAGTACCGATATCTCTTCATTATTGTAATATAAGAATATGATACTCTTTTTATACGACTTTTAAAATAAAATTCGCGTATTTTATATTCATTAGTATCCCATCACGAAAAAATGAGTGCCTCCAGGGAGAGAGATATAGGAAGAAAAAAGAAGAGTGGATCACAAAAAAGAAAAAGGGTGAAAGAAGTACAAGAACAATTGAAGAAACAAAACGGAACATTAAAAAAGTTCATCAAGACCTTTCCAGCGCTAAGTGACATCATATCGGGTAAAAGTGAAAGTAAAGCAATGATTTCTTCAGACGTAAGAATCGAGGTGTCAACAAATAGTGACAATGAACAGCAATTTGCCAAACACGTTCACTTCGTTGTGACTCCATCACCGAGTACGCCATCCTTTTCTTCCCGTGATGTGAATAACGCTTCCATAAATATTAGTCACAGTCACCTTGCTGTAAGCTCTGAAAATTTTAATTTTACGTCAGACCCCGGTACATGGCCTACATTTATTACTCCTTCTTATAGAGATCTTTCAGTAGAAATGGGTCCGAAGTACACTGAAGAAAAAATGAGGAATTATCCACGCAACTCAGAGCACAGATGCTTTTCTGACTACCATTTTTATAGGATTTTGAAAAATGGGAAGAAGGTGAGAAGGACGTGGTTGTTTTATTGTGAAGAAAAATATGTCGCCTTTTGTTTCTCCTGTAAACTGTTTCCATCATCAGAGTCAAAGTCGGCATTGGCGTCTGAGGGGTTTAGTCAATGCTAAGTTGTACTATTCAATTATTCTGGCTTGTACTCCAGATGTGAGCCACAAAGAGCAAATGTCAGTAATTCTAAGAATAGTTTATATTGAAAACAGAAATGTAGAAGTAGTTGAACACTTCATAAACTTTCTTGAAGTCACAGATACTACAGGAAAAGGACTTAGCCAAGCTCTACTGAAAGAATTAGATGATATGGGAATTTCATTGAAATATTGCAGAGGGCAAGGGAATGACAACGGTGCGAATATGAAAGGTCATGAACAAGGAGTTCAAACACGAATTTTAATTTTAAATTATAAAGCTTTTTTCATGCCATGCAGAGCACACAACTTAAATTTGGTTCTTAGTGATATGGTTCATTCCTGTCCACGAGCAGTCATTTTTTGGTATAATTCAAAGATTGTATACTTTATTCGCAGCTTCACCGGCAAGATGGAGTATCTTAAAGAATTACGCAGATATATCTCTAAAACCATTGTTTAGTACTAGGTGGGAATCCCGACTCGCAAGCATAAAAGCTGTTCGCTTTCATTTACCAAAAATAAAAAATGCTTTACTTGAGATAGCTGAAGTTTGTAAAGATACGAAGACAAAAAGCGAGGCAAATTCACTCTTTTCCCATGAATTAAACAGATTTGAATTTATCTTATCTGTTATTGTTTGGTATGACATATTACAAACTGTAAATAAAGTAAGTAAGGTTCTACAATCTGCTCAAATTCCATTGGATATTGCAGTTAAACATCTGGATGCTTTGAAGTCATCATTAAATATATACAGAAATGAAGGGTTTAATCAAGCCATATCAGTAGCCGAAACAGTCGCCAATGATATGTCAACTGATATAGAGTTTTCTAAAAATGTAAAAAGGAGACATTCAGATGCACAGGAAAGCTCGAAGAAGAGGTTTAGAACGGATTTCTTTCTGCGAGTGATTGACATGGCACTAACCTTTCTGTCGTGGCGTTTTGATCAGTACAGTGAGTACATTTCTAGATTTGGTTTCATGAACAGCATAAGCCAAATTAAAAATTGGGATTTATCTAATTTACAGAGAGTCTGCTGCGATATAGAGAAAGTTTTGAAGGATGAAGGAAGTTCAGAGAGCGACATAGATGGAATTGAACTTAGTGAAGAGTTAAGAATGTTATCAACGGTTATGCCAGAAGATCATAGCATAATTGATATTTTGAAGTTCCTACACAAAAATAGATTGCAGGAAATATATCGAAACATAGAAATACTTTGTAGGATAATCCTTACAATGCCAGTGACAGGTTGCATCAGCTGAAAGGTCGTTTTCAAAATTAAAATTAATAAAAAATTACGATTGACGATGTCACAAGAGAGACTGATTGGATTATCTCTTTTGTCAGTTGAACACGAGGAAGTTGATAAGATTGAGAAATCAACAATAATCGACATATTTGCACATATTAAAGCTAGAAAAGTAAACTTTTAAAATTGTAGTGGGCTGGTTATTATTTAGTTTATTTGTGTAACCCTTAACAATTACTAGTTTTTAAAATTTGTTTATGTATTTCTGAATAATACTAATAATTATATTGAAAAATACTAATAATAATACTGAATAATACTAATGTAAACTTGAAAACAAAAATAAAATTGTAAGTAGATGAGAAATTTGATTTTTCTGTGAAAAGTAGGGGGCCCGCGGAAACCCTCTCGCTCGGGGCCCCGCGGATCCTAGAGACGGCTCTGCTTCTGGCCTCACTTCAACACAATGTTCTTACTTTTCTGTAGATGCTATTTCTCGCCTCGATATTGGCGTTTTCAACAGTTCTAACTAGAACTCCGGCAAATCCGAGAAAGGGAGGACGTCACCTATTCACGTACATACAAGAAGAGCTCAATTTAGAGATGCAATCTTTTTTCTTGAACCTAAAAGCATATTGGCCTGTAGGTATTCGAGAAGGATGGTCAAATGAACGTAGTCTGAAAGGCATTTCAGAGAGAATAGTCAATCGTGCAACAGCGTAAACAGGCTTTGAAAAGACCTAAAACAGACTTATGAAGCCATTATGAGAATGTGTGATGACTTACAATTAGTGAAATATACCATTTCTCTCTCCAAAGCAGGTCAAAAAAAGTTAATGTTATACCTATAGAGTGAAATGGTATTTTTGGGTTCGACCTCAGCGGCGGGTTTTGCTTCCGTTTACTAAATTAGTTATATCTCTGACTATCAGTTTGGTCAACTTACTGTATGAAGTTCCCGCCATCTCAACTCATTCACTTTCATTATATGATGTCTCTCTAAGATTTTGTTCAAAAATAATTATGTAATACGTTGATTTTTATGTAATGAAATGAAAGCATTAATAGCTGCATTTATCTACGTTTTGCCTATTTTCTAATTATATAGCATAAACTATCCATGCCATTTGTAGTATCAGGTGATCAAAATTGTAAAGCTCTTCATTAATTTCATTAGGTAACAATCCTATTTCTAAACATCTTCAACTTCAGCCTGTACATATGAGATTATTTTTTTTTTAAAAACCCACTAAAATGCCTTACGTTCCAAAAACTATTGTTTCTGCACAAATAAAAGTTTAATGAGACACACTGGAATAACACTTGAAACCATGCAAGATCTAAACAAGAATACCACAGAAATCAACCTGATAAAAACAGCACGAAGTGGGAAGCGAATTCATTCTACTTTGTAACAAAAATTGATTATACTCAACACTATTCTTTCTTGATATCACGAAATAGAAGAGGTCCATGCAGATCTGGTATGTCAGCTTTGTGTCAGGCTGCACGTTCAGAATGGCCAGTTAACTTTTTCTTGGAGTCACGTTTCTGAAATAAAAAGAAAATCTAATCAGAAATTTTGTACCATAAGAGATCATTATATCTATATCTACAGTCCACCCTGCATGCCACCGCAATGGTGTGTGGCAGGGGGTGCAATAGCACCAAGGGAAAACGCATAATAATGAATAGTATCACTCATTCTGACAATAGTGCACTTTGTGATACTCTTATTTCCCTCATGTCAAATCATTCTATCATTTTTAAAGTAAAATTTCTTTCAATTCGCATGTTACCCTTTCATTTGAAGGTTTTCAGAGAAGAAAATGAGTAAAATTATATTTTGTAAATGTATTAACCGTCATTTCTAAGATTCTCAGTTAAATTGTAGCTTTTGGTTCAAAAACAATATGTATTGATTCAAACCTTGATATCAACATAACTAAATTATTGCTATTTAGAAATATGACCACATAATTGTGCATATGCTATAATTTCAGAACTGCTTTAAGACTAAGAAAATGTAACCTCTATCTCCGTGGAACAAAATCTGTACAATTAAAAATTCTGGAAAAATCCGATTCTGTAAAGACATGCAATGTTGCATGCATCCCAAATGCTGGTCTCTCTTTGTTGATACTAAGTTATTAGTATTCATCTTGGGTTTAATATCTGTGTATAATCAAATCTTTTATTTCCATTAGTTAAGAACTCAATTCAAACATTAGCAATTCAACAGAGATCACACATGGATTATAACCTACAGATACAAAGTCACAAAGTTCTTTCAAGGTTTCTGTTCTGGCCGTGAATACAGAAAAACGATTATAAATTGTAACCAAATATGATTCAATATCAATTAGCCAGGAATCCCTTGCATGCTGAACACAATTATGTAAGATATACGGGCAGGGCATTTTATTCCAAGTAATTCCCCAACTTCCGCAGACAAGAGTACATAAACATTGCTCTGTCCATTTCCATCAACATAACCAAAATTGGAGTTGCAGTTATCCCCTCCAAATGCGATACACTCTTCTGGCCAATCATATGTTTTTAAAACAAGGTGACTTATAGTCCCCTCTGATTCATTTTAAACATTTCAATTCAACTAGCTTGTGTGAGTCCTTAAACATGACGATCAAAATACTGTACAAGTATTCGAAAAATTTTTCGTGATAAATTATTGCTACCATCAGTGGAGATCCTGATGTACATATTCAAGTTTAATTTTTATTAAAGGTAGAGAATGTGGAGCTAATACCTTGTCAACTATTGCTTATGTCTTAGCTGTGGCTGGTGAAATTTTAGTAGCCATCTTTGAATCCGCAAATAATCTTATTTGTGCAAATCACTGATCGATAACTCAAAGTGATGTCAAACTGAATGAAAGCCTAAAGTTACAAGCAGAAACAATTTCAGCCTACTTTCTATTTTTAGTAATAGCATCATTTGTAATTTTTCCTCATGTAGTGCCAGAATTACTGTTTCTCATATGCTTGGCTGAATTTAAATGCTACTCCAAACCTAATTTTCCCTTTTCCACTACATATATTGATTTTAAGACCCAGTAATGTAAAACTTTCATTTATAATTCTTGCTTGAGTGGTGAAAGACATGCTATCACAGTCAGTGTTCCAACAGGGATCAAGTAAATTGTAGTCCCCAGTAGTAAATTGTACAAATAGTACTCATCTGCTTAAGACCCAGTAATGTAAAACTTTCATTTATAATTCTTGCTTGAGTGGTGAAAGACATGCTATCACAGTCAGTGTTCCAACAGGGATCAAGTAAATTGTAGTCCCCAGTACAATAATATCAAAAAATTGTTATTATTCACAATATCTTCAACCACTTCACAATGAGATAAGTACTTATCAATGGCAGAGGCTGGGGGGATATACACTGCCCCAATTAAAACCTTTGCCTCTTGACTACAAATGTTTACAAAAATGTTCTACATTAATAATTTGGCTTATAACCTTTACAGATTGCAATTTTGTTTTAATAGCAATTAAAACCCCACCACTACGAACTTTATTAGAAGTAATTACACTGCGATCATGTCTATAAATGTCTAAATGAGGTAAGTCCAATTCAGAGTTATGTCTTCACTGAGCCTAGTCTCAGTGAGTACGATAACGTCATAGTCAGCGGTAGAAATAGCTAGTTTAAGTTGCTCTAATTTTGTCCTTAATCCCCTTACGTTCTGATAATAGATTGAAAGCGTTGTTAAGGACATAAGTCTTTTGACACTTTTTGCTTTTTTACTGTTAGGAGTGACAATACTACTTGATATGCTACTCCTTTACATTCAAAGGAGGAATAGTGGCCTTATGTTTTTATATAAATTGTTAAATAACCATATTAAAAGCCCAGAATTACTTAATTTAATAAACCTCAGAGTGCCTTTAATGTATACAAGGTTAGATATGACTTTTCATATACCATATATGGACAAATTATATGTGCATTTTACCTTTGTATACTATGATGAGAGACTACAACCTTATAAGTCATAAAGTTGATATATTCAATGAATCACTGCAATCATTTAAAACTAAGCTGCAATGCCTAACTTAAATGTGGTAGAAATTTATGCCAACTTATGTCTATTTTAATTCAGGTAAATTTTTATTAAGTACCATGAATCTGATATAATTTTACTTTATGCCTTAGAATATTTATTTATTTATCATTTTTAAAGTTTACCCAACAAAATAATTACAGGATAAACTGGTTTACATTTTAATAAATACACTTGATTCTAATTATCTTGATATCAAGATGGCAAATTATATATGTAACGAAAAAGCAATACAAAAGCATATACATTCACAAGCATAAAATATTCATTATTCAATACAATGATATATATATATTACCATACACGACCTATGAACTATTTATAAATAAGGCAAGTAACAATGGTAGTTATACAATTGTAGTTATGTATTACCAATAACAACGAATGAAATATATTTATAAAAGAAGTGAGGCAGATAACAATCATATATTCCTTCATTTTCAAGATATGTACATAATTTCAAACAATGGTGAAATTATAAATTCATACATATCTTTTATTGAGTACCCCAATAAAGCCGATAATTATGTTATATACTCAGACTTTCTGATAAAAATGTCTAGATTAGAGAAGTACTTATTATAACTAGCACATATCCTCGTTAATGTTGAGTTCATACAAAGGTTTGTACGATATTGTTATATTGTCAGATGGATTTTGAATATAATTTTTATAGGATTTGTGATTTTTATGTGCGATAGTATAATTTTTCTTACTCTTGTGCTTTAATGGTTTATATTGTATTAGAACGCACGTTTAAATATTTTGGCTTATTTTAAATACATTTCTGATTGTATTTTTAGGAAAAGGCCTTGTCCCGTAAATAGAGTATTATTATTATCAGTGTAAAATTCATAATAGAGAGGAGTTTACCTTTATAAAATATACGATAATATTACAATAATAAAATTTTATAAATTTCTATAAATTGATGCAAAGGATGATTCGAATATACTTATGTGACAGGCATTAGCTGTAATAATGGGAGATACAAATGGAGAAAGACGGTCGGACAATTGTAAAATTAGATAAAGGATTTGTTGGAAATTGACGCACGAATGCTTTTTTTGAAAATATATTACGTGAGTTTTTGGATTTCAAATAGGAAATGAGGTGGAAGTTTACCGTGAAGAAGGAATCACCCGAGTTTTTTATGGTTCTTAAGTTCTTATGAAGGCTAATTCACTTACTAAATAGAGTATCTTAGTTAGGACAATTACAAGTGTATTTTTCTACCTGTTCCGGACATCTGTGTTTGTAAATCAGTAGGTTCCTACGGTAGGTACCTACATTTCAAATTTATACGAATATTTTATCGGTATCAATTGAATATACCACAGGTTTCCAAAGTACATGGATAAGATAAAAACCTGAAAGTATTTTCCGGAGTATAATTGCTATTCTTATAATTACACTCGTGAATAGTTTTTAATAACTAATAATTGTTTCCGCATAATTTGTAAATGCCGCCGAAACTACCCATGTAATTGTTTATGAAGACGTCCTACAGAAAAATAAATGTTACAAAAAAACGCATACGTATTTGGACCAAAAATTCGTTATTAATTAATTAATTACATTGTCGGTTATTAAGCAATCTGAAAATATATTTTAATGCCTTATTTTTACCCCTCTCCATGACGAATCCAAATTTAGGTTTGCAAAGCAAAAGTTTAATGCCAATAAATTTGATTTACTGCAAGTAATTTATAACATTTAAGCAAATTTTATCGATGCTACAATAAGTTATAATTGTGTTCCTACTAAAATGAGAAATCAAGATATAAAAAGGAATTGTTTATTTTTTGTGATTTTTTTGTCGAAATTGTAAATATCCAGGTTTATAAGGGGAAATGTTGGTTAGCCTGCGCGCCTGCGCGTTACTTCTGGTTAGTTCGTAGAAATCTTAAAATGGCTGACGGGGTTGTCTGTTATGTGCGTAATACAGTTCGAAATTTATTTTGTTTCCATCAGACCTTTTTAGAAGGAAAAAACTAGACCTTTTTATTGTATTCGAAATTTAATGTTGATAGTTATGATCGTGATATATGTTTGGCCGTGTGTTCTTCGAAAACTGGTCCACGTGATAATCATTTTGACAGCAGAGTTTTAATACTTTTGGTTATTTTATGTGTTTACACCAGAACTTTTTACAAGTAAAAAACTAATCCTTTTTATTGTATTCGAAATTTAATGTCGATTGTTTTGATCTTGACAAAATTTTGGCCGTTTATTCTTCGAAAACAGTGGTGCATGTGACGCATTTTGACAGCAGTTTTTAATTATGTACTTTTAGTTTGATTTGTGTACGTTTTAAGACACTTTAAGCGAAGTGAAGTATTATCTAAAGTTTTTTATAGTTTCAATGTGTGTAATCTTCACATTGCTTACTGGACATTAATTAACTTCTCTTAATAGTACTATTTCTTATTTTATAATACAATGATATGTGAATTTGTATATGTAATTATTCAGTATGCCCTGCTTTGCCACTTAATTGTAATTTATGGTGATGTTTTGATGTATTATTGTTTTTCGTTAGTCCACTCGTGCTGTTATATTGTTTTACTTTGTATTTTCTTTTGTGATTGAGTTTGTCTTATTGATTTGCCATGTAACTTTGATCTTCTGGAAAATAAATGTACTGTTATTATTGTGTGATACAGCTGTCCTGGTCAATCTCCTCGAGGATTTATATCTACAAAGGTAAGGAAATCTTAAATAACTTCTCTGTTCATCTTTGATTTATAGTTGAAATATCTTTACCGTATATATATGTATATAGGAAATGTTATATTTATCATATTTATGTATAATGGAGTAATTATTTTTATAAATTAGTCCTTATGTATAACATTTTGTTACTTTTGTTTAATGAGTGATTTTATCGTTGTAAAGTATCATTTTCTGTGAAGAGTTGGTAAAATTTTTTGCAAGGACGGATTTGTTTATGGGCAAATATAGCCAAGATATGGCGTTACACTCTTAACGTAGGATTAATTAAGGGTTTGTTATCAATATATATTGTGTTTTGAACGTAAAAATTATAGTTTACCTCATAAAATGAGAATCTGTGTTTTTAAAAACGTATGAATAATACATTATTAGCCGGTTTCCATTACTTTATAAACTTCAAATCAAAAGTTATTGTTAAGGTTTTGTAGAATTTTTATCCTTTGGGTGCGAGATTTCTGAGTTGGTTCTGTCGTTGTTTCAGATGCGAGCCTCCGAAGAATGAAGTCTGAAAACGCAGCCAGCATGGTAGATCTTCCACAGGCCAGCTCTGCTTTGCGATGTCAAGAAAGAAGATGGGTGAGTGTGATTGATTTTGCATTTCAAATTAGAACTAATGAGCTTCCCGCTTTAAATATATATTTCATGTCCTGGCATGTGCAGAAACTACATTAGTCTTACGTATTTTTACACGGGTATTTTCTCTCTACGGCAGTTTTAATATATCTGGAAGCTGCGGAAGTGCTCTTCTCGTACCAGCATCTGTTATGCTTTTCTCAGTTATTAAAAAACAAAGCTCTACGATATTGACATTCTTTATTAATTTTTCCTAAATGTGAATCATCTCGTCGAGTAGCTAATCCGTTTCCTATTGCTGAGTTTAAATTCGTGTCGTTTCTTCGTCTTCCGCCGTTGGCTGCATCGATTCTGTTTTGGCTTCTTCTTATATTACTCCCTTCTTCAGTTTGTTCGTTTCTTCTTTGTTACCTGATTTCGTTTATGGTCTCTCTCGCTGTTTGCCTTTGCTCATCTGTCCGTATTTTATCTTCTCACTCTTTCTCTTCTACGTCGTTCTTCTTTATCTTCTTCTGTCTCTATAATATTTATTTATTTATTCATTTAGTCACATGGTGGCTGGATGTGCCAGGTGGCGACAAGTAACATAAAATGACACAATAAAGTACGTTTGAATCAGATTTACATTAAAATTTTCGAAAGAATCAATTTAGATTCACGTCATTGGTACATAAGTAAAAATTACACAGATTCAAAGGCCTCGTTATCTTCTTCTTTCTTCCATTTGATGAATTAATGGGCTATTATTGCCTTAAACTTTAATTAAAAGTTATATCTGTAGTAATTAAAATGCTGATAGTAACAACAACCTGGGAAATTGCAATTGATAGTGCTTTACCGTCAGAGGTAATAATGAGTAAAAGCGTTGTTATGTAAACTAAACAAACAAAATTATAAGTTCTATTTGATGAATTAACGGAGTACTAGCTGTACCCACACAGTGTTTTCACTGTTTTTTCAATTAATTTATAAAAAATTAAGAATTGTGTAGAATAAGTTGATCTCAATATTTCACGTTTAACTCAATAATTCGCATTTAACTCTGATAATGCATTTCCCCAGTATAGGTAAGGTTAGCGGGTAGAAATCTCGCTGAGGGCGAGGCTGTGTGTGCATATTGACAATTAATTATGCAAAGTCAGTAAGAAATCTGTATTTTAAAAGTCAAATTAGAGAGGAAATTAATGCTACACAGTAATTGATTGCAAACTTTTATGTTTTTAATTTTCTTTGTTTCTTTTTATTGAAGTATACGTCCTTTTTTTCATATATCAATCAATGCAACCG
Source organism: Uropetala carovei (assembly GCA_036926305.1). Classification (NCBI taxonomy): domain Eukaryota; kingdom Metazoa; phylum Arthropoda; class Insecta; order Odonata; family Petaluridae; genus Uropetala; species Uropetala carovei. The sequence goes on along the minus strand of JAXCHB010000017.1, from coordinate 1,677,343 downwards.
TTTATTTAGATTAACAATGAAGAGAAGATAAGTTTCGGTGAGTTCTAGGTTATCAATCTAAAAGAAATGTTTTCATGCTGCTCCTGAATAAACGTAGCCCGTCGCCTAACATTCTTTGTCATTTAGATTATCTACGAAGGTGACATAACCATATAACTTTCAATTTGTTAAAAAATAATGTACGTCCCTATTCTCATCTGATTTTAAATTTACGCATGAGACAATTTGCCTTAATAAGCATTATAGATGTTTAATAGTTTTACTTACTGAAAAAGTAAGATTCCAGCATCCGAATGATTTTAAATAAGATCAATTGCTTTGATTAAATTGCTAGAAATGCTTCCCATACACAGTTATTCACTGGATAATTATCCGTAAATATTTGTGTTGCTATCTATAAAGTTTGACATTGCTACAGCATTAATTTCGATGCTTAAAGTGTGAAGCGAATAACACTATTCTTTCACTTATTTGAAGGTTTAATTGGCACTAATTGAATTGGAGGCAATGCCAGGAATCTTTCTCTCTCGGTCACAGTGCAATCATCATTCATTTGTCTGCTTCATTCAAAACTGGCATCGGAACTTTTTAATTTTTTTGTACCATTTGACGACAAATGAGGGTTGATCAAAACAACGATTAGCAATGGTGATGTTTATAGAGGTCCAACTGTATTTCAAATGTTTATATAAACTCAGATAGCGCTTGCAATTGGGAGCTTTTAGAATAACAAAAGATTGTTTCATTTTTAACTCTTTTTAAGTACTAAGTTAAGATTCCATTATAAGCACCTGTTGGCATAGGTTTGTAAAAGTTTGAAAGGATTGAAAATATACGTTGGATTCGTTATAACTATTTTAATTTTTATTATTCCAGAGCTTGCGATTATATACTTGATACGTTTTCGTGTATGGTATATTCCAAAACGTGGTATTGTACACAGTCCGACATCGCATTCTTTACATACGTACAGTGAAGCCTCGATATATTGGACTAAAAGGAGGGGAAGGCCTGTCTGTTATATCCGAAGGAAACGTATGTGTTGCCTTAAATTGTTAAAATGCGCATGTTATGAAAGACAGTGTTTTACTCTGCTATATATTTATACAAATTGTTAAGAGCACATGAAATAATAGCACAGAGTTTTCTAATTAATTTAGGAAAATAGGAATCGTATTAATTTTTATATTTTACTAGTAAAAGGTGCTTGCAGTGTGCTAGCAGGAGCATACTTTTATAAGAACATAATTAAGAATGAAATAAATTATAGTGACCATAAGAAAAATTGATTTTCCCTTGCGTTCTTATTTGAAACGGAATTATTCTTAGGAATGGAACTTGGGATACTTTTTCGAGATTTTAGATTTTTCCGGACCCTGGTGGAAATTGGCAGAAAGTAACAATGAATACAAAGAATGTTTTAAGACAAACAAACCCCACAAGTAATGCAAGTCAGTCAATTTCAACCAGTCACAAAGGTCAAACGGAGGAACAATTAATTTTTGCGGATTTGCTACACCAATAAATTATACATTGTATCTACCATATATACTCGTGTATAACGCGCTGTTTGAAGACCAAATTTTCAGGTCATAAAGTAGGGTGCACGTTATACACAGGTAACACTTCTCTGCACTTAAAATGGGAACCTACCTCGCACCAGATTCACGCTTTTTGGGTTAATTAATGGGAAAAGCACAATAATTATTGATACTCCAGGTTATACATACATAATTATATGTATAGAACACCTAATTACTTCTATACATTTATAATTCCATCCTCTCTAACTATTCCGCATTTCACTAGCTCATCAGCTGATTGCTGTAATTTTTGCAAAATCACAAGATAGTCTTCCCGCAAAACACACATCAAAAACAAAAAAAACATAGAATAAGCAAATTGAAATAATTTTATTTAGTAAATGATTCTAGTGTCTACGATTGACAACGTAAGTAATTTAAAACCCATAGAATCTCGTGTGTGAACTTAATCATACCTGTCGCGTTTCCTGTTTCCAGATTTGTTTGTTAAATTTTTACGTTATTCCTTCTCTTAAACAGTTTTAGAATGAGATAGGAAAGAGAGAACCAACGTCCACTTTAAATCAAAACTAATTTATAGATCCCTTTTTGTCTGATTTAAAAGGATTGGCAACAGTGGCGCTGCAGTTTTCTACACGGCATCACTTTGCCCAACTTACCATGTGAGGTTGCTGCCATCTCAACTCAGTCGCTTTAATTATTGACGATGTCTCTCTTAGACATAATATGGAGCTTATTGAATGTAATACACTTATGGACAAGTCCAAACGTTTTAAAATTCATATACCTCCCAAAAATCAAGGATGTGTGTCATACACGTGGTATCAGAAAAAGTCGGGATTTTTTGGAATAAAGTACGAGTGCGCATTATACACGGCAGTTATACACTGGGACGCATCATACACGAGTATATACAGTAATTATATACATTATAATATGTATATATATATCCATATATTGCGATGTATAAGTCGACCTTGAATTTTCAACTTGAAAATACTAGATTAGGTATATGTTCGCAGTATAAGTCGACCCCCTTTGTTTCACTTAAAAATACTTCTCATGAAATCGTTGCCAGGCAAAATCAAGGTCCTGTACGATCCAAGTTTTAACAAGATACAGAAATAAACATAGTAATAAAAAAATATAGGAATATTTTTTCGAGTCCGTGCTATTCTTCTTGAGCCTTCCATTTGACAGGTGTTTTAATTTCAACCAATAAGAAACTGCTATTCTCAGAGAGCTTGACCAACTAAATAATGGTTCCTATGATTTGATTGATGTCGGCTGTTAATGATGCTATCAAAATTAACTGCACCTAGTTATCGCAATCAATATCTACGGTGGTGAAATTCAATAAAGTATTGCATGTTGGCAGGCGTGAGGATGGTTCTGATAATTACATTATTCCCCTTTTCAAAAAAGGAAATGTTTTTTCCGCATATTTTTTGATTATTTTTTTTTTGTCTTCTTTCATGTACTTTTTTGTACTTGATTTATTTGCATATTCCACATATAATTATAACTTGCAATTAGTATGGTTAATTCCGATCGAAGTGTACCTCTTCTATCTCACTTACTTCTACAGCATTACAATACTTTGGATGATACAATTAAAAAAACAAGGTAATTGTCCGTAATAAACATTTCATAAATGTCGTATTAAAGAATTGATATTTTAATAAACAATCAAGTAATGATTATAACATTCTAAATTTTATTATTTATTTATAATTATAATATCATAATTATATGTGGAAGGTGCAAATAAATTAAGTACAAAAAGGTACGTGAAAAAGACAAAAAAAATAATCACAAAAAATTGAGGAAAAAAACAAAAATACAAAAAAGACAATAATAATACAATTTTACTAGTTAAAATATATGTACAGACCACTTCTGAAAGAAAAAAATGCTGGCTGCTGGGAGCGAACCCCAGCCCATCCGATACTAGACATTCATTCTACCCATTCAGCTATCGCTGCTTCTGTTTGTAACCTTAAGGTTAATGGTATATGTTGCATCCGTGCTTACACCTGAATTTAAATTGTTAAGATCTTTTAAACAAGGGCCCATTGGCAAAAACGCAGAGAGATATAGGTGATGTTTTAGTTCTAGTTTCACCTCCTAAAAGGGTATTACGAATTTCAATATTAATGTTATGGCCTCCCCTTGTTGGTAAATATCGATGTTATTCATCTGTAATTTAAGGTTCACAATTTTATATTTGTCGTATAAGTCGACTTTAAGTTTTAGGAAAATTTTTTTAAGCTTCAAAGGTCGACTTATACGCCGTGATATACGTTAGTTATAATGTTGCGATGTATTCATTAGGCCTTCCAAATAATGCACATGTGATAGGTCCGCATGAGACACAATGTAGTAGTGGCGTCATTTAACTGTTTTGCATCGCCGGACATTCTCTCCGTTATATCCTAAGTACGTTCCATCAAGGTCCAGTATGCAGAGGGTTCAATGTACTGTGGATTTCTTCCTTTTCATTGGCTTTGTGGTACTTTTGTTTCGGATGATACACTTCCTCATGGCTAATCTCATCACAATTTACCGAAAGAAGTGAATAATATCAGTCAGTCTCTCTTTTATAGTAAGCACCGCCTCGAAATATTCCAATTCTTTTGCATCGGAATCAAACCATTATCAGTTTTGTCTTTTCATTGGGAATCAGTGGTCTAATGAAGTTTATTCTAATGAGTACTTGAAGTTGTTTTATTTATTTAACTAGTTTATAATTTTTACTTTGCAAAAGCCATAAATAATGACTTGAAACGCTTACAGAATGCAAGTACCTTCTACTTGTATATTGAACAAATAAGTAACATATCATTCTTGTCATTAAAGACAATTTTTAGTAATGTATGTGTATCTGTAAATGTAATTACATGCAAGGTTATTTGTCAGGTGCGTTTCGCTTCCAGCATAAGCGCCTATTAGTATTAGTCTCCATCTGGTCTGTCCGCATGTTCGTTATCTGCTTCTACCAAGCAGATTTTCATGAAATTTGATATTAAGGACTTACGGTCAAAGATAATAAGAAAATCACATAAATGAGTCACGTAAGCCAATCAGGGGTACCACTTTACTGGTGATAAAATATGAACTTTCCCTCATATCTCGTAAAGTATCGGTCATATCAAAATATTTATCAAGTAAAACTTGTGCAACTAATAAAGCAGGGTATTTCTTTTCCTCTACATTTTTATCGTAGGAGTCGCCGTTTGCGAGAAAATCGAACAAGAGTCGTAATTTGAGTTGAACTTTGAAATTTTCTAGCATGGTTACTTCTTCATTGTTGCTAACGTAAACAATCTCACGGAAATATGTTTAATTTCCTTACATATGCATGTAATATTTTTAAATGGGAAGAAAATGGATTATTTATGATGAAGAAAAGAACTTTATAATGCTATTTCCCTTCCAAACACGTAAATAATTTCTTTCAAATACTCCAATGCACAAAACGCACCCATTTGTGTTACGTTGTACACTTTCCTAACTTGTTTATATCTTAAAATCTCATTATAAATATTAGTGTTATTTTAAACTCTTGTACTAATTTTTAAACGAAGTAATCAACTGATATTTTATAATTATACAGTTTGCGTAAGCACAACATTAAATTACCATAACTTTAATGTATGTTAACAACAAATTGTTGACAGCATATTTGTAGTGATTCTGAGATAAATACAGAGTTCATAAAATTATTTCTAACGAAGAATGTAAATTAAACTACAAAATATCCTTCTAAGATTTAGTCACATTAAACGTTTATTAGGAAAATTACACTGTAATCGTTTTTGTGCATCAAATCTTGGAGTAATTATTGGAATTTATTTTACAATGCTACACAAACATCTTTATATAGTTCTCTGGTGAATAAATTAAATTAAAATGGTATTGCAAAGTTCTTTGCTTATAAATAACTAGCAAATTTACCCAGCGTTGCTCAGGTTATGTTTTAAATCATCGTGACTTCAAATTATGGCAATAATTATGAACAAAAAATTATATCTATGCTTGAATTAAGTTTTATTTGGGAAATTTTTTCATATTTTAATTGATATAAATGAAAGAGTTGGAAAATATTTTGAGGATTTGTAATTAAAATTGGCAATCAACGCAGTCGATTCATTTTGTGAGGTGATGCTTTTTGCCAGGTGGAGTTCGTTCTCTAAGCTTCCGGTAGAGAACGTGCATGTAGAGTACAGGTAGTTCCGCCTAATGTAGCAATTGAAAATTACTAGAACTTACCTTACGCCTCAGTGATCGGAGGTAATATGTAGAGTGGAGGGGAACGAATTCCATTAGAATAGAGGGGCATTGAAGGTGAGCGCGCTTCCTAGAAGGGAAATCCCCTTGCACGCAGAGTAGAGAGGTGACTTCTTAAGTCAGTTACCATACGGTAGCTTTGCTTTACGCATGGACAGTTATATGCAGGATGCTCAGGAGTTCAAAATAAACATTCTTTAAAAATTCAGATAATACCAGGTTCCTAGAAAGGAGCGTCTGTCTCACACAACATTGTACGAGGGTTTCCCAGAAAGTAATGCACCACATGTTTTGAAATTACGCACATTTAACGAATATGTGACAGATTTTGACTTTTATCGATAAGTTTCCTGGACAACGAATGTCATTTTTGAGGCTCGAGATTCATATTATTGCCTCGCGAGAGATAAGGGGGGGAACAGCAGAGGGAGGGAGGGGGATAAGGCATTGTCAAGTGCAATTTGTAACGTTTTAACAAAAGTATTGTCCACTTATTGTAACAAAGTATTATTCACTTGACATAAATTTATTTTAACAAAACTCTTTGCTTAGAGAATCATTCTAAGAGTCGGAGCATTGAATTTCTGTGTGATTTTAATTCTCTTTTCTACTGTTTTTGTTTTTCGTTGCATTAATTCTTTTTGTTTGTTCATCTGTTGTTTGTCGTTTTGTATTAACCAAACCACATCCAACACAGTGTAATGTGAGCAAATAAAGTAAGTGGTAAATGTTTTCACTTGTATAAATTGTGTAGTATCGAAAGTAAGATTGAGTAACCCGGCCGCTGTATGGGTTTGTTGTCTAACTAAGTAGGCTGTTATGAAGGTTGGCGTTGTAATAGTGTCTCATCGCACCGTCAAATGTCATGGATGTCTGTGTTGACCAGCATCATAGCTAATCCTAATATACAATAAACTTTGAAGCTTCTTTGTTTATTGTAAAAAATTCTGTCAACATTTCAAATTTGAAATGCAGGCATCTCTAGTGGAATTGTAAAATGTTATATTCCCCTATATTATTATTATTATAGCACTGACTATAATTAACCAATTGACCAAACCTTTTATACATTCATCAAGTTAAGATGTTAATAATAATTGTACCAAATTTTAGTTATTCGTGTCTTATAGTTTATGGCATGCATAATGAGACACGCAAACAAACTTTTGCAAATATATATAGATTGTGGGAAGCTCATTCAGTTCTATTTGGTATAATAATTATAGGATATTTATTTTGTTTCTCAATTTTGTAGTTATTCTTTTGATTCTCAGGTTGGTCTCTATGTAAATATTAACGTTGTCTCTTGTTGGTTGAGTTTTATTTTAGATTACTTAACAATTTCATGGCTGTTGTTTAAAATATCTTCATTAAGTTATCGTAACGATAATTTCGGTAAACTCCATATGAGATTTTGACTTATTCTAACATAAGCGTTACTGAAAAGGAATTCTTTAAATTTATTAACATAAATAACTCAATTGTATACAAATATTTAATGAAATACTTTAGTTTTTCGTGCACTCAATACTTTCATAAATTACAATCTGAAAATTCTTCAAATATAAGTTTTTAAATAAATGTTTTGTAATGATAATGTATTGCTACTTACAATTTACACATTTATAATGTTAAAACATATAATTATTGATAAATTTTTAATGATTTGATTTGCTGATTTTCCTTTTAAATTTGACAAATTGGCCATGAAAGTGTTAAGCTATCGATAAGGAGCACTGTGATTTGTTAACGATAGTGAGTTGAGTCACGCAATGCAATTACTACTTAAATTTAAAGTAAATTAACCTCAAGTCGTTAAATTTTACGCACTTACTGTACATTACCTGGAAATATAAGACAAACTTTGAGAATATGCTATATTTTTTCATAAATAGGGTGTTTGCTTTGATTAAATCAGTTATATTTTGCATAATAGCTTTGAATCTGAACTTTACATTAGAACAAATATGTTTTTGATGTTGTAAATATAATCTCACCTTGATTAATCAGTTATATTTTTAAAGACAAAATGTATTTAGTTCAATCTTTGCTGTTATAAAAATTAAATTGCTATCAGAAGTAAATCTTTGTTTATATTATGCTATTAATCTTTTTCAAAAAACAGTAATACGTCTAATTGAGGTAATATAATTTGTGCATTTATACAATAATTAATTTGGCAAATATAAAGGTTTAATTTTATTAACATTTGAAATAGGTATGACATGAAATTTTAATATTGCATTTTTGAAGTTTATTTCTGACTTGGAATAGTTTATAAAAATGTTATCCTGGCATTTAAGTAATTCCAATTAAGCATTGCTTTGCGAGATTCATTATTTTTTCGTCATTTATGCAAACATTGCTCCCATTTGGAATCAGTTGCGTGCATTCAATTTTACGTATTTCTTGACCAATAAGAGACATTGTTAATTGTAATTAAGGTCATTGATAATGTGAAATGTTTCTTTTTTAAGTGTTTCCAGAACAAGTACTTTGAAAGATTGCTTGCCTCAGATAAAAATAGCTGCGACAGAGTAGTGAAAAAATTAACACATGCATTTCGACTTCAGAGCAGTTGTCGTCAGTGGCATTTCGCCACTGATGATGGCTGTTCTGTAGTCTAAATGCTTGTATTAATTTTTCCACAGCTCAGTCGCAGTTATTTTTATCAGAGGCAAGTAACTTCTTCAAGTGCTTGTTCAATAATTTATTTCAGCTGCAAAATGTGTTTGATGGTTTATTTTTTCATGTTATATATGTATTTATGTCAGCTGTTGAACAACAGTTGAAAATATTGTGTTATATGTAATATGTCAGTTGTTGAATAGTTGAAATGCAGATAAATTGTCATAATGTTGAATAATTTGTTCAATAATCAGCAAAATTTGGCTGAATTGGTGGTCAAAAATGTCATTTTTAGGTTAAAAATGTGCTAAATTTAGCAAAAATATACCTAAAAAAACCCCTTAAGTCCAACGATACCTAAAAGAGGCTCCGAGAAAAAGAAATTATTCCTATCTAAAAGGAGTCAACAGGTTTTGATCATAATAAAATGTCTTTATTGCAATTAAAATGTACAGTGTATACATACAAGTTCAATAAAAATTTTACAATCTGAAATAATACATTTTGTCTACTTATTTTATCCTGCACCTGAAAATAAAAATTATACTGGACTTAAAAGAATTTTTGACTTGAGAAAAAAAATTGATTTGTTTACAATTTGTACTTAGAAAAACTTTTGAAAAAGTCCCAATTCCAGAAATCTTTCAAGTCTAAGAGTTAAAAACTATTGTCCAATTTGTAAAGTAATTTGTTTACAATCTGGACAATAATTTTTAACGCTAGACTTGAAAGATTTCTGAAATTAGAACTTGAAAAAAATTAATTTGTTTACATTTTGGACAGAATAATATCTGACTTAAAAAATTTCTGGACTTAAAAAGATCTGAATATTAGCACAAATCAAAATTGCCATTTAAAAATATTCATGAACTGCAGAAAATTTTTTAAATATAACAAGCACTAGAATAAAAGTTGGACATTTTTACAAAGTACTTTGGCAAGGATAACATTTCTTTAATCTTTCTATTGGTGAGAAAGTAGAGAGGAAAAATAGCATGGCTTAGAAAAAAATATGAAATGAGAGACGATAAATATATACCCAAAAGCGCTGCTAATTCTGGTTTGTTCAGATTTAAAAAAATGGCAATAATTATACAGAATGGAAAAGCAATAGCTTATATACATTTAGACAAAAGAATTGCAATTGTTCTGAATAATATATAAATAACACAACACTTTGGAAACGTATTTACAAATAAATAACATCTAGCAAATTGGATATTGATGGAATTATTAAAAGAACTTTTTTCTGGACATTGACTTTAATTAAGAATAAAATAACCTGCACAATTTTTCTTAATTAAGAAATTTAACTCTCCACAAAGTTAAATCTTTTTCTAAATATCGTCTAGAATCAAGAACAATTAAACTACCATTTCCGATGCATGGCTTAATAATTGGAGAATATAAACTTTTCACAATGAAAATACTTTACATAGTCTGGATTTTCAATCAAAACTCAAAACTAACTGAAATTTCATTTGCATTTTATCTCTTTATCTGATTTTGATAACTTGAATAATGAACTGAATTTGTATTGCCTCAGAATTTTTTCTGCCTTGAATAAACAACAATAAAAACCCCAAAGAATATTTTCTGAATTAATTCAAGCAGATCCTACATCTCCAAATTTCTTTAAATTATTAAATTAAATCTGGAATTATTTAACCATGACAAACCCTCTTGGTAAAATATTAAATGTAGAACACCAAAAATCCCGATACAAATAATCTTTTTTAATGGCTGCTCCTATTTTAAGATTAAATTTAATTAATTACTTTCCAACATCCAATTTGCGGAACGATATTCACATGACAAGTCTGCAAACATGAGCAAATACAGTGCTGTCTCAGAAGTCAATACGAAAACTTGGCATTTTATAAGTTTTCTAAAGTTTTTAAATTCAACATCTTCGGAAATTCGTAAATAACTTGTTACTACATTTGATTCTTATTAACGGAAGTGAATTTAACAAAAATTTAAAATTTATAGAAGTACGCTAATAAACCTTTACAAACAAAATGGAATATTCTTTATAAAATCAAATTAAAGAAAGTTTTCAGAGTTCAAACTGAAAACCAACACCTTATATTCTTGTAAATTTATAATAAAAAATTAAATGCATTTTATAAAAAAGTTGAGTTATCAGAAAGTTTTTAAGTTCAAACAGAAAATTGATGCCCTACATTCTCAGAAATAAAATACTCTTACGGACGATATCAGATAAAACTTTTTTTTCAGACGTAGCACTATATTTTCCATTTACTTACTTTTAGTGTAAGTTGATTAAACAATATTTTTAAAAGAAATCAAATTCTTGGGGAATCGTTTAATCCTATCGTAAATTTCTGCTCATTCTGAATGACAGGAGAAAAACCTCCTAAAAATTGGAATTCTTATTGTATTGTATTTATTTTCATTGGTTGTGAGCATAAAGCTATAATAATGCCAAATTTGAAGCGTTTAGCTCATCTGAAAGGGACTTATAATTTACAATCTCTCCTACATCCTCCGTAAGATGCAGCTACATATTATACAAGATATTTATCGCCTGACATATTGAACAAACCAGAATATAGCAACATATAGGTATAAAAACCTTCTCTCATCCCATATGTATAGCCTCCAGCTCAGATTCCTCTATACTCTCGCACCCAGGTGTATCAATTGTCGTCTCAGCAAAGCAGTACTCTTCGATTCATGGTTCCTCGACGCCTCAAACCATCGCATTTTCACTCAGCATCAACTGTGAATGCCTACAATGAAGAGGAAAAATGGTTGTGGTGAATTCAATAAAGAAATATTAACTAAAAAATCTAAATATAAAGGATTAATTTGCTTAAACAACATGAAAGAGCACATTCACTTATCAAGGTCTATTTAGAATCTTAAAATTTTAAATTCTTTACGAGTTTATTCAAATTATTATGTGAAAGATTCGTTTGACAATTAGTTTTAAAATTTTAACCTTCCACAAGGTGTAGTGCTTAGCGTGTCAGCTTCCCATTACAAAGCTGCGGGGTGCGATCCCCGCAAATGGAGGTTTTTTTCACAAAAAAATTAATTACTTAATTAATAATAAAAAACTATCATTGGTGTCTGGCAGTAGGCAGCAGTACTGTCGGTACGGTATAGAGATGAAAACAAATGATGTTGGTTGGGTATATATTCAATAGAACAGTAGGCATGATTTGATCGGCTACAGTACTGCGATGTGGAAAGCAAGAGGGAAACTACCACATTACATTTCCCTAATAATGATTATATTATATAATATTCCGGAGGTAAAATAGTCCCCCAATCAGATCTCCGGGCATGGACTGCCTTGAGGAAAGCAACTGTCGAAGGTAACTTATGCAAAGATACTTGGAATTTAAAAACCACGAGGAAGGCAGAAAAGCTAGAGAACCTGAAAAATGAAATAGGATTGACGTCATAGGGCTGAGCGAAGTCAGATGGGAAGGAGAAGGGCAGATCTGCTCGGAAGAATTCACGGTAGTTTACACCGGAGGAAATAGTGAGGCAAGGGGAGTAGCTCTGGTACTTAAAAGATATGATGAATAGCGTGACAAAAATAACAGCAACGAACGATAGGTTGATGGCAATAAAGCTAAAAGTTGTCCCAGTTAACATGTTGATAATCCAGGTATATATGCCAACAACCGCTATTGAAGAAGAATAAATCAGGGAGATGTATGAGCAAAAGAATGACATTTATGAAGTAGAACTGCACAATAATGGGAGATTGGAACAACACAGTTGGAAAAGCCCAGGAGATAAAATGAGATGCCAAATAGATTACATCCTAGTAAAACAAAGATTCAGGAACAGCATAAAAAATACTAAGACATTACCAGGAGCAAACATTGATTCAGATCACATCCTTCTAATACTCGATGTAACCACAAAGCTGAAACAAATAAGGAAAACGAGAAGAGAAAGACAGACTTGGGACCTAAAAAAACTGAAAGAAAGGCAGAATGCTTTCAGCATGAAGTCGGAAGGTCGCCTTAGAAATTTGGAAAACAAACCAGAGACCGTGAATACAGAATGGGAAGAAATTAAAGCCAGCATCAAAGACACCTTGAATAAAGAGATTGGGAAACGAGAAGAAAATCAAAAACCCATGGATCACTAAGGAAATGCTGGAGATAATGGATGAGAGAAAAAAATGGAAAAAAATGTTAACAGTGAAGAAGGTAGAGCCAACTATAGATGCACAAACAATGAGTCGAGAAGGGTAACAGATAAAGCTAGGGAAATTTGAATAAAAGGAAAATGTGAGGAAATACAACTGAGAAGTTAGGACGGTATGATATGATGTATGCTAGGGCACTGGAGTTAGAAGATTAGAAGTCTAATGGGATTTGTGGTAAAGCAATTATGAACGCAGATGGAAAAATAGTCGCAGAACCAAAGGATGTAGCACAGGTATGAGAAGTATACATTAAGGAACTATACAGCAAGCAGGCAGGATCAGCACAAATAGAACGGAAGAAGAGGATAACATTGAAGAAGACAAACTTGGGAACAAGTAATATGGAAAGCGAAGTACAAAAGGCAATTCTGGAACTGGATAAAGGGAAAGCTACAGGCAGCGATGGAATACAGGCAGAGGTACTTAAAGTCATGGGATCGGAAGGACTAAAAGTGATTACGAAACTAATTAACAAGCTTTACAACTCGGGAAAGAGGCCTCAGGATTTCTTAGATGTGACAATGATCCCTCTAAAGAAGAAGCCAAAGGCAATGCAGTGTAAGGACTACAGAACGATATCCCTACTGTCACACACTTCGAAGATCATCTGGAGGATTCTTAATAAAAGACTAGAGAAAAATGCCGAAGAAATGCTAGGGGAAGATCAATTCGGCTTCAGAAAAGGACGAGGAACCAGAGATGCTATCGGTGTAGTGAGAATCATATCAGAAAGGGCAATAGAATACAGTCAAGATTGCTGTGTATGTTTCCTCGACTGGCAGAAGGCCTTTGATAAGAGTAAATTGGGTACTGCTGATGAGGATATTAAAGGATATAGGTGTAGACTGGAAAGACAGGAGACTGATCGGGAATCTATACGTAAATCAACTGGTAAAAGTCAGGTTGGAGAATGCGGATACCAGCGGAGTACATATCGGTAGAGAAGTAAGACAGGGCTGCTGTCTATCGCCGATTCTATTCAATATATATGGAGAGAGGCTAATGCAGGAACCGTTAGAAGGCATGGGAGATTTCTAAATCAGAGGAAGGAGTATAAGAACAGTGAAATACGAGGATGATCAAGTACTCCAGAAAATGATAAATAGACTAGTGATAACAGGTAGGAAATATGGAAATTAATACAGAGGTTTAACTACTGACAAGTATTAAATATTATCTGTTAATAATTTCAAGTAGTAACAGCAATATTCATTTTAATTTATGCTATAAAATCAACTAAATTGATCAATTAACTTTATAAAAATCATTCCATGTACTCTTTAATTGGAAATTATCGACAAATCACAGCATTTATTATAATGTCTATATCTATAATACAACCTAAAACCATTGTCATATTGGATAAAATTACAGTTTGTTTTTACCTTTAAAAACGATCAAAGAACATGAATTCAGAATTGAATTTTAAGCCAAAGAATAGTAAGAAAATATTTCTAATCTTCCTAAAGCTTGCATTGTGACAAGACCACTTAAAGAGGTAAAAACTGACATTATCGCTTCTGACTTGATCTCACTTCTTTATTCATTGTCTTTAATACTTTGTAAATAACAGGCTAATAAGATAAAAATCGTTATGTTAATGCTATGAAATATGTTTCACATTTTAAAAAGCATTGGACCTCTTGTCGCACACCAGTTCCACCAAAAATAAAATCCTCTGTCATAGTAATAAATGGCATAACACATGACATACACCCCGCAAACATCAGCCTTCTATCTCTTACAGTTAAATTTCTGTTTTGATTTGATTGATTGAACATTTATAAAATAAAATGCACTAAAATAGTATTTGAATAAATTTTCTACAATTTTTTGATGCTCAACTGATGATTAGCCAACCACCGATGGAAATAAGCATAATAAAAACCAACTGTCATGATAAACTTCCATTAGCATAGCAACTTTTCAAAAATTTGCATGTATTCCAAGAATTCGACTAACTTTGACTAAGAAATCCCTTTCCTCAAAATATTTCATTGATTGCTTTAGAAATTTCCATATAGATAGCCTTTTCCAAGCAAAATATTTTAATTACTTTCCTCAAAATGTCTCCATAATTTCAACATTAGTTTACACCTCACCAAAGAGTTAAAAGTCAATGAACATTTCACGTTACACTGTCACTACAAAGTAATAATTTTGTTTCTATGAAATCATCTCGTGTTTATAGAGCATACTTAATTGATTTATGCTGAAATGGATGTCAGTAGATTGAAAAGTAAAATTTCCCAGGTACAAAGTATTTCATAAAATATGCCAAAAATTGAAGCATTGATAACACTTATGTTAACGATAATTAACAAACCTTTCAAAGTCGAAATTATAAAATCAATTTTATTCTCTCAATGAAATATTCACTTAAAATAAATTGAGATTTATCACTTTCCAATGTAAGCTTAAGTTACTACACTTTCACCATTAATAGATGGAAAAATTAGTACAATAAGTACTGCACATATATAGACGCAATTAAAACACATGCGTGGTTACACGACTAAATTTATCCTATCTATTCAGTAAAATACGTCGATAATTCTCACTGGAAACTTCAAGTAACAGCCAATACAAATGCAATTGGCAAACTACTTAAAAGATTGTACTCACCGTTAATATGTATTTCTTGATATCACACAAGGGAACATGACAGCTGTTCTGTGACGTCTTCTGCAAACATTCCTCTGAAACAAGAGAATGAAATCTTAAAATATGTACCTACTGTATTTTAATTCTGAATATTATTTCTGATAACCTGATTACATTATGTAGTGTCTCTCGTGCTAAATCACTCCGATAATATTCGAAAATATTGTATTGTAACTCAAATTCCAAGATTTGTAAAATATAAGACTTATATTCCTTAAGTTGCTAAGTTAAGCTTAATACTTATTTCAAAACCATGACACTAGTATGTATTGATTACGTAATTAATATCATTTCAATAAACGAAATACAGCATTGCTTTGAATGAATTTCTCGATAATGGTTGCCAAAATCAAATACAGCTGCACACGGAGAATTCTGTCTGAAAACTGAATAATTAGGAGAAAACCTTATCAATATATTTTCAGTTGCGCATTAAAATATTATTATTTTATCAAACATACGCTTTAACGAGATTAAAATACACGAAAATGAGATGGATTACCTCAGAAACTCATATCAAACTCCCACCGTTGGCCAATCTGATCATAGGCTAACACCGTATACATATATCATTTCTAAAAATCAAAGTTGATAGAAAACGAACCTTTACCTTCAAACTATACGCTTACACAACCACTCGACAAATTAATAACCATATTCATGTCTCAACTTGACTCAGTTCACCCAAAATACACGTGATTAACTTTCACCAAGGAAAATAATTGCATAGATCCACATATATCTTACGTAAAGGTCTCTCCTAATTAATGTAAAGATTATGCCGACATAAAATTCAGTGAAGAGATCAACCATTTCGTTTAATTAAGAAATAATTTCACAAAAGCTATGAACTAAGGATCAGAAGAAATAATGACCTTGAGACAAAATTGAACGGTAATATTAATGCGATGATGCTACCCCGATGCGGCGTTCCGACAACGACAATTAAATTTTCGCTTAATTCTAACTAAAGCATTTAAAACCGACAATCACTCACAGTAACACGAGGTCGACGTCAATCTCTTGCGAATTACGAACGGAAAGTTACTTACCCGTTCACGACCCTACTCTTCCTGGACGTAGAATTACACCCAGATCCATCCCCTCCCCCACTTTCATTTTGAAGCACACCCAGTGACACCTACCAACAAAGATGAGCGTAACTTGAAACTCTGAAAACCGTTGAGTTGCCAGGGGCTGCTCCCGACCCTGCCGACAAAAACTATGATTAGTTCATTCCGCCGGCCACAAGAGGTCACAGTTTCGCTCTTGAAGGTAGTGCTATGGAAGAATAATTAATTATTATTATTCTTCCATGGTAGTGCGGTGATTAGAGAAAAATCAAACTGCTTGTCAACTGCAGTCAGTTTCGTGGTTTTCGACGTTACGCGCAGCTCAACATGGACTTAATCCAAACCTTGATAAATGAGTCTTCTCTAAGGAACCGCTCAAGGTATAACCCGATTTTAATCAAATAACAATAAATCTGTAAATGTTAAAAAGGAAAAATAATTGACAATAAATATAGGTTATTGTCACTTTTCCGTTTCTAGAAGGCTGAAGCACTTTTAAGTCCGAAGAAAAAGGTTTACTGAAAACACCATAACCCTCGACGAGAATTACTGCAGGTATGCCTCAAGTCAAGGTTACGTTAGGGGTGGGTAGGATATAGGGAGAAGCTCCGAGGGTTGTTCGTGAAAACGGAGTGAAGGAAGACACGTCAGCGATGCCTTGTAAAGAGCAAACTAAGAAGTGCGCGAATTATATATTCGTCAAACAGAATACTTTCGGTGAGGTAAGCAGTCTGAAGGAGTGGGTCGTTGTGGAAATAAGCGAGAGGAGAAGAAAATATCGCTATGATTGTCTATTTAATGACCGAATGCATCGAAATTTTAAATAATAAAGTCACTGTTTCTGTAATTTTCTTTAGTACATTCTCAGTAAGTATTTAGAAGTTACGGAAGCATTCAACAGAAATAAGTTCTCGGAGAGGCAGAGACGGATATATGTAGCGCCAGGCGAACGCCTAGGGCTGTGGCTACACTGCAACCGTGTCACACCGGACCCGACAGCAGACATGTCGGGAGGAATCAAACACAATGTGCCTTATCGACGTGGCTACACTGCCGCCGAGTCCAGGGCCGGTTTCCGACGTAAGCGGTAGCTTACAGGCGCCACTTCAAAGGGGTGGCAAAATCAATATTTCGGATTTTTTACATTTTCTTAAAGGTTTATTGCACAGGACTTGAAAACATCGCGTCAAAATTATATTTTACGCCATGATATGTCATGTACAGTCATTTCGAAAAGTCAAGCGACACGACTCGGTCACGCCACACATAGGCCGGAGCTGAAAGTTCCGAGTATGTTGGTAGCAACTGCTTGAGGGGAAGCAGAAGAGAGGAATGATAGGGAGGGGCTGAAGATTGAGGAGGTGGGTTTCGAAGCCTGGGTAGGCTTGCAGGGAGAAACGAACGGAATGAGAGCCTACGAGACAAATCCCATTCAACAGTGCGAGGGCATCCATTCCAACTCGGAAAAAAGGACTCTCTCGGTGGTTGCCTTCGCATGCCAAAGGTAACAAGAAAACCTCCGAGAGAAGGAGGCGTGTAAAGAGAGGGGAACATGAAGAATCTACCGCGTCTAGAAAGCACTTGCGGAAAAGATGCAATATTTTTATCTTTGTGGGCGTTATTAATGCGAAATGCTAGGCTGCACTTCACTTCGGAAAGCGTAAAAAATCATCAATGGGTCAAGGGCAAAAATTATATAATACTCCATAAATTACGATAACAAAAATGAGAGCTGTTGATTTAGTGGAAATCCTGAATGAGCATCTTCTGCCTTATGTCAGACAGATAGTGCCAGACGGCGAAGACGTAGTAGTAATACAAGATAATTCATCGTTAGATACGGCCGGTGTAACTCGACAATTTTCGACGTTTTTAGTTTTCTGCAATTTCTATTAAAATAATTTACTAACAATAAGCCAATTTCTTTCTTGGAGGTTTTATCAGGGAGAGTTGCTGTTGGGAGCCGCACGCAAATCCTTAAAGAGCCACTTGCGGCTCAGGAGCCGCAGGTTGCCGACCCCTGGTCTGGACGAACCAAACGTGTTTGAATTTCTTCAGACTTACTCCCGACTTCCTTGGTTACTCACGGCGACTTCACTCGTTCCATAGAGTCAGTGAGGAATTACGATTCTAGTTTTAATATGGATAAATCCATACTAATACATTTGCTGCAGGAGAGACCAAAGGGATAAACATTACCACAACAAATTAAAATATTCACCTTCTTCGTGTACCCAAAATCGTCTTGTCCCTTTCCCCTTCAAAAACGAATTTTCTAATAGATATTCATCCCAATCGTCATCGGAACTTGAAGAGCTCATGATTGCAAGGCAGCCGACGCCAGACTGATCTGCCGTAATGTAGCCACACAGCCAGACATGTCTGTGATGGAGAAAGGTCTGGAGATCGGGTCGGGTCTGATACCGTTGCAGAGTAGCCACAGCCTAGGGCAGGGGTGGGGAACATGGGTGCCCGCAGAAATTTTTTCAGGGGGGGCAAAGTGCTTACCCATTAGCATTGGTTGCTCACCTCGCAGGGGCTACTTACACAAATATAGCAAAAAACACGTTTTTAAATTGATTTTTTAAGCAAGGCCTTATTTTCGTTTTAGGGGAGTAGTCTTGCACACCGCAGATAAAATGTTGGTTTCTAAAATTCTCCGTAAAGTATTACTTACATATAATGTCATTAGCAACGCGAGTTAGTTGCCGCGATAGATATCGAAAGATTCCAAATTACTCAGCGATGTAGGTTTTTTCGTTATAGATAGGGTTGCCAGATTTCGGTTTTGAAGATACGGGACAGACAACCAAATTCTTAATTAAAATACGAGACAAATACGGCACGCTTAAAAAATCCGAAACAATCTCTATTCTTGTGCGTTAAAACTATTCTTAGCGTCAATCTTTATTTTAAGCAATAAGAAATCAAGAAAAACACCATATAAATTTGTATGTATATATTGCAAAATTAATCTCCGTCTTACATTGTAAGATTAATTAAAAATATGGCAAATTATTAATATTAGTTGACTTACATTTACGAAATTTTATTGCCATTTAACATTGTAATACTAATTTCAAAATTAACTGGCATTTTTATTTTTGAAAATTTTACAAATTAAGATTTTTCTGATGATTTTGTATCTCTCTAGATATGTTCGGTTTGAAGTACATTGCACGACATATTTAAATTCGCAAAATACTGTGAAATTGACTCCAGGGTAGATATGTCCAATCGGTTCCTCTCTTTGCTCCATTGGCTGGTCATTAAGTAGAAAATGCGTCCTACATGCACATTATGCGCCGTAATACTGAATACAAACTCGTATATGAGTAGTAGCTCAGAGAATTGTCCCGGGGATTCGATTTTCTGGAGAACACCTGATTATTTCGGTACATTTAAATGAATACCCTAAAATCCGCCAGAAGCGTTAGGCAGGGGCTGTCACAGCACCAAATGAACTCTAACTAATGCCTCTGTTGGACTGTCTTATCGCGTCTGGGAAAAAAGATCTGTAGTATTTCTCGGTTCTAGCGAATTTTTCGACATATTTTCTCGTGCGCTCTGATCTAACGTTACGTTCATTAACACAACTATGCCGCGTACGTCTTCAACGAATTCGGAGCTTTTAAACTTTTCAAATAGTTTTCTTTATAACTCAATTCTTCTACTCTTCAACGTCTGCCATTTCACATCCCTCAAGATCCCTGATACACTCACATCATACCGACATTCTCCCTTTACAAATCTAATATTCCACAACGGGTAGTATTAGGGAAAAGTATGCGATTTCCTTTATATTCAAGAGGCATCCCCGCAGGACTCTAGAGGAAAGCCCTTGAACCCTGTTTGCCGATGCTATGACGGTTTTGATATGCCCCCTACTAGATAAATTGCTAGCGAGTGTGACGCCTAGGTATTTGTAGCTATTGACGAATTTTAGCTTTAATCGAGATATTTCGTACGGGTAACGGAAAAAATGCATGGAACTAGTACTTGAAACCGAAACCAAGTTGCTTCTTCTTGGAGAATTGGATTTTTTGTCACGTGATTATGTCGTAATCCGGGCTAAACGATTTAAAAAATGTATATTTTAGCAATAATTGTGGGAAAGGTGATTTAACTTTTCTGTTGGCTGCATGGAAAAAAATGTTCTATATAGTCTCGATAAATTTGGTTTAGTGTGCCGCGAGGTTCGAGAGCACCCGATAGTGTGCCGTGAAATTTAAAAGGTTACGGAACAATGCTAAGCGGCAGAGACCCTTGTATATTATAAGGTTGGCAATTGAAGCGAACCGGTTGTTAATAATTTGGATGACACCACTGGAGCCTTCTACTTATACATTCTTCACGGTTAGACGGCGAACAAAATGCTGAAGATTACGTAAACTTACGAATATTATGATACATGTTAATGAATTTCGTGGATGAAAGAGATTTACCATTCAGACAGGTTACCTATAGTATTAAAGTAGCCGAAAAAGTTATTGCTGTCAGTTCGGCGGAAGCTGAAAGAACTTTCAGTTTAATGTGCCACTGATCAAAGAAATGCACTACTTGTAGAAAATAATTCACATCTAATGACTGTCAAACTATTTGGAATACCTATCTCTGGTTGGGATGGACACTATTTGTCAACTCGTTGTTACGGCAGAGACATCATACGGCAGACGATACGAGAATTAGAAAAAAGTGGATCAAGAGTACTTACAAAACCAGATGGCAATTTGAAGTTTGCTTTCGGCTATTCTTTATAATTCACGGTACGTAATATTACCTGTTATTTGAAGAAAAATATTTATTAAATACAGTATATATAATTTTTGTCATGTTTATAAAAAATGGTCGAACTCTGATGGAACCGGTTATTAATAAATTGGGGCGACACCACTGATATAATTAATTGAATATGAACACACATTCCTGAAAATCTTAAAACGTCTACATAAGTCTCAAAATGAGAGCACAACAAATCTGAAGTTGAGAGATAAGAAGGATGTATTTTTATTATATGAATTATTTTATATTAATTGTTGAGCTGCTCTTACTGCATTTTAGCCATTTTAGCGTCAAAAAAATCACCGTGAATTGCTTAAGCAAAGTCCTAATTATTTAATGAAGTTTTTCACAAAATTTCAAAACACGATTTATTATCTCAAATTAAAACTAACTAGGCTGTAAATAATGTCATAAATGTTGATTGAAACTTAACAGATGTTCATCTGTCATTGTTCCAAAACGATATCCTTCCTCTTAGTTCAGTTAATTATTTTAAGGATACGCATAGGTAAACATGTAACCTAAGTAGCCGTCTACAACCAAGGTCGTCAGAATCCCTGCTACCG
Organism: Uropetala carovei; assembly: GCA_036926305.1. Taxonomy (NCBI): domain Eukaryota; kingdom Metazoa; phylum Arthropoda; class Insecta; order Odonata; family Petaluridae; genus Uropetala; species Uropetala carovei. The sequence goes on along the minus strand of JAXCHB010000017.1, from coordinate 1,655,598 downwards.
AGTAGTTAATTATGACTCTTGCCCCAGCGAAAAATACGGCAAATATTGCCTCCTTGCTGCCTCAGTAAACAGTGAACACACACCGTCCTAACCGCGTTTGCCCAAAATATCGCAAAGGGAGGAATAAAGTGCCTCGAATAATACGCATAAAAAACATCGCGTTGATATTCCACCTCCTCCAATTTCTTCTCTTTTACGTCAATCTTCCTCCTTAAAAAAAATTCCTCTTCCCCTCCTCTCATTCTCCTTGCAACTGACACAAAACTCTTTACTTCTCACTTTCTTCATCGTAACTCTAATGAACCCGCTGTTAGCACCGATCAATCCGTGCGTCCTCCTCGTAATTCTACCTTGGCGTTCAGTCCATCAAACAACCATTGCAAAGGCATTCGAGAAGGGCATGTTTAGGTACCTCGTCGTAAAAAGAATGTCCTCTGAGGCAGAATAGTCTTTGCGGATGAAGAAAGGTGTTTCGAGTCAGAGATGGAAGTTTAATACGGATCAATCAGTCGATAGGGCTTGGTTTCAATTTTCCCCTCTTATCCGCTATCTCTAGTGCCTATCTTCGTCACCTTGGATGCGTGTGATAGTGAAACTCCCTAGAGACTGATGGCAATGTCCACTGAGGTGGTTATACGCTAGGGCGAAGACATGCAGCGCTCGTGTTCCCGAGTCACTTCGGTGAAGTTCTCCATATTATTCTTTTGCAGCTTATGGCTGACGGCAACTGGCGATGCGGCGGTGGACACAGCGATGTCCAACAAACACTACGATCAAGGTAGGTGAGCATTCAACGGCATAAAATTTTAACTTAAACTGCCGACTTAGGCACTTACCTACACACCCTCCATTGTTGGGGGATTTGAAGAAGGTTGAGCGCTTGAAAAACTACGACTTCATTAAAATCTCTGACGGTCAAAATAGAACAATGAGTCCGCGGGTAAACCACTGATGTTTTTTTGCTGCGATTTTGTTTCTTTGTGTTTTAGACGTTCTGAAAGTTCCACAGACTGCAGCTAAAGTAGGAAAAAAAGTCAAGACAATGTTTTTGATCCGCTAAGGTTAATCCCTGATTATTGGTGATGTGTTGCGTGGATTGTTTCTCATTTTGATAGAGTCTATCATCTCCGAGAAAAATAAAATGGACGTATTGAACAAAACTGAGTGCGAAATGTGCATTCCAGAAGTTACATTTGGAAGACTTTGAGGATAGAAAACACTCTTCGTCAAGGTTCCCAAAATCCTCTTGTGATGTAACACGTATTCATCTTTCAAAATAATTCTTGAAAATGCATAACATTAGAGCTTAGTGAGGCATTGCCTGGAATATTACATCTAAAGTGCGTTTGATTGGCGTGATTCGAATGAAAACATCTAATATTTCCAAAAAAAAAAAAGAAGCAGTCGATGCGAAATAATTGTTTCTGAACCGAAAAATATCTCCGAAGAATTCCATGAAGATAAGATCAACGGATAAAACGTTACAATAGAACTTTGTTTTCAGATATTTCCTATATTTTTCCGCTGTTGGTGCAAAAGACCAACATTCACTTTTTAAAATCACTAAATACTTATAAATTTTCCGAACAAAAAATCGTATTTGCTCAGCTCAAAAATTAAGTTATACATTTATATAGGAATGTTTTTCGGGCCTTTAAATGACGAAAGCTTGGGAATTTGATGTACAAAATAACAATAAAAGTGAACTGAAGCTGCACTGATAAGAGATCGAATTGGCTATCTTTTTATCTAGATAGAGGACAACCGAACGTCAATAGTGACCTTTACTTTGGATCATTATTTTCTTACTAGCATAAGTGCCCGTTGAATTTCAACGGGTTTAATGAATCTAAATTTTCGTCAATGCAACGAAAAAATCGCAAGAATGAAATTGTGCACTTTTTTAACTATCGAATAAAGCGACAAATGAAGAAATACAGGCTGCATTTACGTTTTTGGATGAATGACAGAAGAAAATCTAAAAATAATTATTGAATAAACTCTCCCTCCCACCCATTTTTATTGCCATATAGCCTATGTTACTCGCAAGTTAAAATTATATACCTTGCAATGTCTCTTGAAAATATCTCCAAAACGAAAAATTTAAATAAAAGCAGCAACAACATAGTGAGTAACAGAAAATAGATGAACGAAAGAAATTAATTGATCTAACGAAACTCAAAAATGTGAATATATGACGTTTTAGAAACGTTAGGAATTAATGAAATGATTTATCCAATCATAGTTTATGGATAATGTAAGTTTAATTATTTGAGTTATGCAGTTAAAAAAAGTTAAAAACAGTTAAATTTCAATAGAAAATATCGACTATAATTTGGAATGAAACCAAAATATAGAGGGAATTAGAAATGATTTAAACTATCGATTATCATATTAATAGAAATCTTTGCTGATTATTTTCTCTTAGTTTTACCTACTTCCCAAACAATTCTCTCAATGAACTTTTGATTTATTTTTTTGGAAGGTAATTTTGAAGCTATGATGTTAATCAGTTAAATGAGTTTTAACAATTATTATTTAGCGGAAGTGCAATTTTGTTGTACCAAAATTTCTGAAACAGTTGTTGTAATCATCAAGTTTAGAATTTAAAGACTCAATAATCAATAGAAACATAACGTTTGGATGTATTATTATCCGTCATGAGAAGGGATTTTTTTTATTTAAAACAGTTTTAAGAAGGAAATACTTTTATTTTTTAAACATTATTGGAAAATTTCCTTATATACGACATTTGTGGTGAAAACTCTTTTATCATTTTTAAGTCTACCTTGAGATGTTGTGTCTTTGATATAGACTTTTATGTTATCCTTGGTTATGGAACGTGTGAAAGCTGTGTACAGCTGTCCATGATAAAAAACAGGCTCATTCAAAAATATCCCAACTGAATTAAAGGTTTGACCTTGGCTTTTGTTTATCGTTATTGCAAAGGCATGTATGATTGGAAATTGTCTGCGCTTCAGAATGAATGGCAATTGGGTATCGCTTGGTGCCAAATCTATTCGGGGTAAGAATACTCTATCACCTATGTTGGTACCGGTTAGGATCTCTCCATCCACAAATCTATTGTGTAAGTTTCTTATAATCAATCGGGTACCATTACATAGGCCTTTTTTCGGATTTAAATTCCGAATGAGCATCACAACTGAGCCTATTTTAAGCCTGAGTTCATGTGGAGGCATACCGGATGGTGTTTGGGCATGTAGAAACTCTGCAGGAAAATTAATCGCATCTTGGAGATCTTCAGATACAATGGAATCTGCACTATAATACACTCTTTCCTCTCCTGGAAGCAATTTGAGAATGTCGTTCTTTAAAAGCAAAGCAGTTTTATTTTTTGTAGTCAGAATTATTTTGGATGATAGATTTTCCGCATTTTCAATATTAATCCTATTTCCATAAATAGCTTCTATGATAGAACTATTGACAACCATATACGAAGGAATTTCGATAACGTTTGATGGAAGTCCACAATCGTTTGTTAATGTTCCATTTCCAATACTTAAAAGCCATTCATTAAAAGAAATTTGACCTTCACTCATGTTTTCGGTTAAATGAAGATGTTAAAAATTATGGTATAAGGAGCATGATTTAATACATTCCTCAATTATGCGCGTTTTATTTCCCCTTGGAACTACTGGCAAGGTTTGTCTGAAATCTCCCCCGAGTAGAACAACCTTACATCCAAATGGTTTGTCAGATTGCATTAACTCTTTCAATAAATGATCTATACACCGTAAAGCATGTTTACTTAACATTGTTGCTTCATCAATGATAAAAAGCTGAGCTTGTTGCAAAGACATTGCTTCGGAAGAGTTGTATTTAATTGCAGAAGTTGAGGTATCTAGCAAGGGAACTGGCAACTTAAAAGTACTGTGAACAGTCCTGCCTCCTTTTAACAAAATAGAGGCGATTCCTGTTGTTGCTTGTGGAAGAACTATTTGTTCATTTCCCCTTACAAAGCACATAATGGAATTATATAGGTAGGTCTTATCAGATCCACCTGGGCCATCAAGGTAAAAACATCTAACCGCACAATCTTCATCGCCGAGAGCAAGGGTTATTCCGGTCTAGGACAACTGGCCACGGCCGACTGGACACAGCCGACTGGCCGCGAGACAACTGGTCGCGAGACAACTGGCCGCGAGACAACTGGCCGCGAAACCACTGGCCGCGAGACAACTGGCCGCGAATAAGTTTCTCGAAAATGGTCTGCGATTAATGAAATACTGTGCAATGGTTGTGAACCCGATAACATTGAAATGGGTTTATTTAATTATTATTAAAATTACAAACAATATTTTACAAAATATGAGAATAGGAATTGATTACTAAACATTATAATTATTTGTAACATTTGGTAAGTTTTTTGTTCATTACATGTGAAAAGAGTATGAATAATAGACTGCGGCAGAAAATAAAAATAGCAAAGGCAAGGTTACATATCAATGAAATTTATTATAAAATATCAAAACGTAGGAATTAATAATAATACAGAAAAAATAAAAATATAGGTAACATCGTAATACAGATAATAAAAAAAGTTAGGCGTCCATTTCAAAATTATGGGCAATACCCCTTAAATATTCGATTTTGTCTCTATTTCCGTAATCTGCAACAATTGCTAAAATTCTAGCTATGAAGCTGTATGTGCTGTGGAGTAACTTATATCGTATGCCCTGTGGGCTGATTCCATAACTTTCCCGCTTACGATCGATCAGAAATCCGACCCCTCATTGTTGTTTCGATCGGAGTATTACATTATATCACATATGTTTGACGATATTAAGGGGCAGATCCTTAAAAAACACGCGACTATTATACATTTTAATGCATTATTACTGACTTATTAATTGCTTTTTATTATAAATAAATGAATGAAAAATTGAAAGATTTGAAAGCAAAAAATAAAATGCGTTATAAAATTTTTCAAAATTAAATTACTTGAGTAAATAAGGAACTACAAAAATTTCTCATTTTAGCTATTGGTTCAAAAGACGGATAGAGCAGTTTTGTTAGAGTGATTTTTTGGTTGTTTCTGAAGTAACCAGTCGACTGTGGAGAAGAGATATATATTTCAATGTTATCGGGTTCACAACCATTGTACAGTATTTCAGTAATCGCAGACCATTTTCGAGAAACTTATTCGCGGCCAGTTGTCTCGCGGCCAGTCGGCCGTGGCCAGTTGTCCCATTCCGATTTGAAGTACAGCTGCTTCTTCCAAGCATTTATCCCATTCGTCGTCATTTTCCAGCAATCCCCTAGCAAAAGCTGCATCTTTGAATGTGGAGTATGTAACACCATCAACAGTGCGTAAATATTCAAAACGTATAGCGCCTGGTGTATGAAGTACTATTAATCTTAAATAAAATCTTTCTATATCTTTCGGACTGACACTGTACATTCTGGAAATGATTTTTCCTGCACCTCGTTTTCTCACAATCCATTTACTATTTTTAAAAATATAGTGGAGTGGAATCTCGGTATAAATATATTTTCTTGCTTCAGGGTGTGATTGATTCAGAAGAAACCAAGCAGTAAAAGTTGAACATTTGTTTGCAGAATTATCTAACGCTTGTTGTTCTTGACCTTCTTGAAAATAAACTAAATGTTCAAAAGGAAGCTGAATGGCAAGTCGAATTACGGCATGCGATCTATCATGCATTTTATTTTCTAAGAGCCGCCACATTGCTTCACATGCACTGAAGTAGCGATTATCTAAATATGTAGAAATTTCATTGTGGATTATCTGATGGTTATTTTGAGTTCCAATAATAACGTCAGCACAATCATATCCTTTGTAAAGGTATTTGAATATATATTTTACAACTTTTATGGAGGTACTTATTTCAGTATTAATGTGCGCATCATATTTTAATGTTAAATATATGTTATAAGGCACTACATATCTGTTATCAACACAGCAACCCCTTACTAATACATCTGGACCTGGTCGACGTCTATATAACGGATACCCATCCACATTTACTTGTGTTTGATGTTGGAATTGTTTAGGAAAACCTTTACTACAAACACCTTCTTCCATGCAGGGAGCATGAGGATTTATAGTTCCACATGGGCCGTGAGTCATAGTTTGTTTTACGATTTCATAAAGACGCGGATGTTTGGAATTTCGGCAGAAACAGTTCGATCAATCAACTCGGCATCAGTGAATTTATCTTCTTCTCGTAGAATAACCAAAATATGCGCGTGTGGCAAACCTCTTTTTTGGAATTCTATGGCATAAACAAAACCAATGACCTGACCGAAAACTCCTTTAACTGTCACATCTTCAAGTAAATTGGCAAGTTTTAGTTTTAAAACTCTAGCCAATAAATCAGGGCGATCAGAAGGTTGTTGTCCCGTATTTAAGTTTTCTTGGATTTCCTTCCATTTAGGATTGCAGGTAAAAGTTAAAAATAGATCAGGACGTCCATATTTAGAGACTATTTCCATAGCATCGTGAAACTTCTGTGTCATATTGCGTGGCGACCCTTGAAATGAGGAAGGAGGAATTACTGATCGACCAACTGCTCCATCACCATTTGTACCATCGTTTGTTAAATGATCCATTAGACCCTTGTAATTTTCGACACGAAGTCGTGATTGTTTATTTCTGATATAGTTCAAGTTATTAGCCTCAACTTGTGTATATGAATCAACAATCCATTGCTGCGTCAATTTCCCTGCACTCAATATAGGATTGAACCCATCTCTAATTGCAGTTTGACAAACTTTAAATTGTAACAATGTAACTTTGTTACGCACCGTATTTTCAAAACCAGCAAATTTTTTGTTTGGCTGCCAACCAGGTTCTCCATTCGGATAAAGCAGTACGTAAGTCATAGGGTCAAGATTTGGACTAAGAATATTAATATTAATTAATTTATTGTCCTGTGATCTAGGATAAATTCGAATATCTCGTTCGAATGGAGGCTCACCATTTTCATTTTTAACAACCATAGCGATTTCATTTGCATTTGGTAAATTATATCGATGGGCGTCATTTCTTCGATCTTTCCGTAACACCATATGTACTAAAGGAATTGAACTATTTTCTGCTAATGCTTTATCAGTTTCTTCCTTTTCTATTTCACCCATCATCTTATAAGCAGCTGCAAATGGGTTGATTTGTCGAATTATAGAATCTAAAATTTCTAATATCGTTCCATTACATCGACGATTTTCGTTCAAATTAAGCCTTTCAATAACAGCTTCTTCAGTGTCAAGTACATACAACTGGGCATATTTTCGTGCTTCATTATTTTCTGGATGGAGATGAGAAGTTAGGTGATAAATTTGGCCATGTATGCTGAAACATTAAGGGCCAGATCCCTTTAGACTATCTATTTTTGCACCCATCGATGCAAATGACAAATCACTATTGTAGCATCTGATATTTTCCATAAAGTGACAGTGATATGGATTGCTGACATTTGTCATAAGATCTTGCAGATATTGTGGAAATAGTGGCCGTTCTTCTAATTTTACTTCGCCTTTCTGACAACAGTTGTTGAATTTGCCATCTTTCTTCAACAAAATTTTTTGACTTACAAAATTCACAAATTGCGGACATGTTACCTAACGTGAATAAAGGTATGATGCTTTCATCGAACTCATTACCAAAGTTTTGTGCAACATTTAAATTTTGTTGTGTTTGAACCTCTCTTAATCTTTTATGTCTCTCAGTATCTCTCTGCCTTCTAACTAAGCGCTCTTGTGGGGGTTCATCGAGCCTTCTGACAGCAATTCTTTCTGCTTCAATCCTGCGACGATTTTCAATTTCTTCTTCACTTTTGTTTGATCTAGTCGCGGCTATTCTTTCAGCTTCAATCCGGCGACGATTTTCAATTTCTTCTAGGCTTTTGTTTGATCTAGTCGCGGCTATTCTTTCAGCTTCAATCCGGCGACGATTTTCAATTTCTTCTTCACTTTTGTTTGATCTAGTCGCGGCTATTCTTTCAGCTTCAATCCGGCGACGATTTTCAATTTCTTCTAGACATTTGTTTGATCTAGTCACGGCTATTCTTTCTGCTTCAATCCTGCGACGATTTTCAATTTCTTCTTCACTTTTTTTGATCTAGTCGCGGCTATTCTTTCTGCTTCAATCCTGCGACGATTTTCAGTTTCTTCTTCACTTTTGTTTGATCTAGCTGCGGCTATTCTTACAGCTTCAAGACATCGAATTTTATCTCTACTTCCCTGGCTTTGTCTAGCTAACCATCTTTGCCTTCTTTCCCTTGCCATTCTTTTCTTCTTCTCAGCTGTTGTTGCATTATTCATCCTGGAAACTGAATATGAACACTACTGACTGATCAAATTCAATAAAAATTTAAATTTTTACAAAATCTAAAGGATTTCTATAGTATAAGTCTGTTTTAATTAAATAACCAAAATCTCACAGCAATTCCTTGTGAATAAAATAGTACCTTTCTTTCTACTAAAATAGCCATTGTTATTAGTTTTAAATTGATTATGGCATTAGGATTTTAATTTCATTAAATATGCAGAATTTCTCATTTTCCGAAGCAAACACTTTCACCAGTTTTAAATGTATTTCAAACTTAGAAGAGAACTTGATGCAACAGTTTTAAATGTCCTTTTATGAATTTTAATTTATATTCGTTTCCAAACTTCGGTCATTGTTACGAAATTAATTCGAGGAATAACAATATAAATTCGTAAGCACGTATATTTTACAAAGAATTTAATTTAAGAATGCTTTTTATTTCCAATTTTTCTAAAATGACACTGTTGATACTTAAAATATTTTATATTTACGTTAATATACTTACTTTCCAAAAAACACGCCAATCTCTCCCCTTCCTTCCTCTCTCTCTCGTATTGAAGCACTCAAGGCACGCTTATTCCCTGTATACAATAATAGTAATTTGAGGTGTAACAATGATAATGTTCGACATAGCAGCATCACGTTAAAATGGCGAGATTTCCACAAAATATGTAAATTAAACGTTTAACATGGAATATTTCGAACTGTGGGCGAAAAAAGACGAAAGGAATAAGAAACTTTATAAATTTTTCTTCAAAATGGTTCAAATCCGAAGGTCGTCTGTTAATTTCTTCTAATTTTAATTTCCAAAGGAATAAAAGCCTGCACGTCGAAAAATCGCGTTTTACATGTTAAGTAATGGGAAATGGAAATGCCTCTCTTGGAGGCGAACCAAGGAATTTTTTCGCGATTTAAATTCGTCATTCTCTGAATAAGTGTTAATCAAGCATCCCTACCAAATTTCGAGTTTCTGTCATTATTATTTCTCGAGTTATTAGCGTTTGCATAGCGTGACCAACCAACAGACGACGGCTTATATTATATTAAATGCTGTTAGTAGTGGTACCTTGGTGAGAATTCAACTAGCTTAACCATATCGACATTTACTTATCACCTAGGGCAGATGTGCTCAGACATCTGGTTGCTAAAGCTCCACTTTTGTCAACTTCATTCCAGGGCGATCAGCCATATCTAATGCATATACTATATTCGCCATTTATTGTTTATTCTCATTTCGATAAACTGAATATGCAAGTTTGTTGGCGCAGAGTTAAAATAAGAATTATATAAAAACTAGTATAAGTGCTCGTCAAAAATGACGGGGAGTGATTTGGTTTATTGGCATGGTACACATTAAATAAAAATGTATTGAGTGGGCATAAATTCGGACAATGCACATACAGAGTTGGCTAGCCGCTTCCTTTTATAGTCTTCCGCACTATGAAAATCCTTCTTGGACTCTGAAATTATTTTGATGCTCCTTTTCATTTGAATGACACGCTATGCAAACGGCGGTTTTCACATTTTTTAAATCTTTTATAATTAATTGAACATTTCTTTGAAAACAAAGGTGTTGTGAAATCTCTCTTTGGTTAATTGTCTCTCTCTCTTCCTTACTACCCTTCCCCGTCACTCCCCTCCCCCTCTCGCCGATACCCTACCTCATTCCCTCCCCTTCTCACTCCCTTTCTCCCAAAAGACCAATCATTTATTTTTAATAATTTTATTAAATCTTCGTCGTTCTTCGGTTGCTTGCTGACTTGCATTTTCACGGTTCAATGCATTCCGTGCAGCGTTCTCTCTTCTGATTCTTTCTAACGTCTCCTGACTTTCCCTTACAACCAAACGCTGTCTCCTTTCTCAAGATAATCTTCGTTTTCTATCTACTTGTGTCTCATCATTTCCACCCATTGCTATAAATAAATAAAGCTTATTTTTTGGAGACATTGAAATAAAAATTGAGCTTTCTAACTAATCAATCAGCGGAATAATTTCTTTGAAAACTATCAGAACGAAAACAAATAACCAATTTATATCAACATTGTAAACTGGTAACACACCAAACTTACCTATATATTATCTTACAAATGTTTTAATTAGCTTAAAAATATAAATTTCAGTGAAGAATTTATCGAAGAAAAATTGATTTGAAATCTATTCTGAATAAAGTTGGATTTGCGTAATAATACAGACGATGTATTAAAGTGAGGATTACAAAGCAACTATCACAAAATATTACTGCTTTTATTCTAAACAAATCAAAATAAAATATTAGACTTAACGATATCTAAATCAAACTTCGATGAATACTGCACGTTATAACAGTGAAACTCTGTCGGTATGTAAACAAAAAAGGACCGATTTATTTTGTTTGTTTCTATGGAACGAAATATTAACAAAATTGTTAAATCAATCACAAAGGAAATTAGTAGTATTAGATTAGATGATGACCATCGAGACCAATAAATTGTTAGAAATTAATTTTTCATTTGTGAAAACGTATCATTAACTCACACACCTGTGAACATTTCCCAATTTTTTCGAAGAAAATTTTATTTTTAGTGATTTCTTACAATACAGCTGAGTCCAGGAGCATTCCTGTCCTACATAAGAAATACGAGGAATTTGGCTCTTCCGCATTTCCAGAGGCCACATTTTCCCAAAAACCTGCTCTCGCATTAGGCCCTTATCACTTTGAATTATGAACCCTTCCTCGCAAGTCGCGACTAAATAACTATACCTTGAAGAAAGTCTATGGGAACTTTCACAACAACCCTCCAATATATAAAAGGAATAAAACATTTATTTTTATTGCAAATTTACTGAAATTCATCTCAAACTTTCAAAGGATGCTAACTTTTCTAAGTTGCCGAAGGAATATATGAATTGTGTTTCAAAACTCTAAAAATAATCTTTAGACAAGTTAAACTAAATTTATCACCTGAAACTCCGAGAAAGGTATTTTTCGAATATTGATGCAATGGATTCATGCTGCATCTGTGCTATAAATCCTAAAACAGTCTATGTTGAAACTAATCCTATTTTAATTAAATGGCAAAAACTAATATATAATATCAGGTAAACTAGCAAAACAATAACATATTATATTGCAATTATTCCGATATATTTTATTTCGTTAGCATTACAATATATTTAAGGCGAGAGAAACTAATAACAATTTGGATCACAGATTGACGAGAGCATATTTTAAATAATTTGTTTCTGTTTAATTTTCAGAATCGACTTCCATACCTCAGGACAAAATAAGCGTTGAATGCACGTTGTCGGATTTTAGTGTAGTCGTTATGTGTGAACTACAAGGTAAGATGCTGAAAGCACATAGTTTTAGTCATTATGTGAATTTTTAACATTCCCTCGATAACTCAATAACTGGAACGGAAATATAACAGATGGTATTCGACTATAAATTGGTCCGTACTAAATGGTACTAAACGAATACTGATCATCTGTATAGTCTTTTCCATAGCAACGTTATCGTGCATTGCTGTTATAAAAATCGAGAAAATTGGATTTAAAAAACTAACTAATTTTAATGCATAAAACCGTGCAAATACATTCATAATTGCATATCGATTGCTTAAATAAAACAACCATCGGGTATCAACGCTGTTGAGTTAGCAATGAAGGAAGATGCTGAATATTTGCGATGGTTTACATTACGCTTAATTCATTCTTTAAGATTGTACAGTGAGTCTCTTTATTATTGGGCCAACATAAAAATAATTTTCAAAACCCATATATTTAAAAAATAAATTATAGTAGTTTTTTTGAAACTTATTCACCTCTTTATTGTTGGTTTCCTTACAAAAACAGGAAGGTAATTAGTAGCATTCGACTACTATGGCAACATATATAAACATGTTTATTCAAATAAACAAAAATATGATATCACAAAATTATTGGGTCAAACCGTCATTAGATACCATCGATATCCAATTCATTATCGATTAGTGTATGCTGTCAGTGCAGTATCGTGCGTTGGTCAATAAGTGCTTCTTGAAAATTTGTGTGCAATTCACAATTTTTTTATTAAAGAAAGAACTGAAATAATCTACGTGCACTTAAAATGGGACGTAAAAGTGCAAACACTTCTTTTAATCAGCGTCAACTGGTTATTTTCCATCATGCCAAGGGCAAAACAGAACGGGAAATTGCTGTAATGCTACAAATGCCTAGAAGTACTGTGGGTAATATTATTAGACTTTTTATAAATGAGGATCGTATAGATTCGAAGCCAAATCCTGGAAGACCAGCATTACTCAATGTTCATGACAAGCGTTGGATTATGCGAAAAGTAAAAGTAAATCCTCGTTTAAGCGCCCTGAAAATTGTAACTGAATTGTCAACTTATTGCGACAAACATGTACATCCAGAAACCATTCGGCGTTGCATAAGGGAAAATGGTTACAATGGTCGAGTAGCTAGAAAGAAGCCATTCATTAGTAACGCCAATAAGAAAATCAGAATAGCATTTGCAGAAGAGCATTTGGATAAGGGCAGAGATTCCTGGAATCAGGTAATATTTGCTGATGAAAGCAAGTTCAATGTTTTTGGGTCCGACGGTCGTGCCATGGTGTGGAGAAAGCCGAATGAGGAACTAAATAAAGAGAACCTTCGACTGACAGTAAAACATGGTGCAGGATCTGTCATGGTATGGGGTTGTATGTCCACCTCAGGAGTTGGAAATTTGGTCTTCATAGATGGTATAATGGATAAAATGGTCTACCTGAACATTTTAAAGAATAATTTAAAACAGTCGGCTGAAAAAATGGGGATTTTGCAGACCTTTCAGTATTACCAGGACAATGACCCAAAGCATAAAGCTCACATTGTGCGCGAATGGCTGCTTTATAACTGCCCAAAAGTAATTGGCACTCCACCGCAATCCCCTAATATAAATCCCATTGAAAATTTGTGGGATGAGCTCGACCGAAGAGTCAGGAGTCACACAATCAGCAACAGGGAAGAATTGAAAAAACTGCTGCAGGAAGAATGGACCAGTATTCCTAGAACAATCACCAAAAAATTAGTAGAGTGAATTCCAAATAGGCTCAGATGTATTCTGAAAAATAATGGGTACCAAACAAAGTACTAAAAATAAGTCTGTTAGTGTATTAGTAGTATAACAATTTATTTTCCATTTGTGGTCCAATAATTTTGTGATGTCATATTTTTGTTTATTTGAATAAACATGTTTATATATGTTGCCATAGTAGTCGAATGCTACTAATTACCTTCCTGTTTTTGTAAGGAAACCAACAATAAAGAGGTGAATAAGTTTCAAAAAAACTACTATAATTTATTTTAAAAATATATGGGTTTTGAAAATTATTTTTATGTTGGCCCAATAATAAAGAAACTCACTGTATATGTGATTTCACACTTTGACATCTTTGGTGTCGCCTTGGATTGAGGAAAACCCACATGCGTCAAATTTCAATAAAACGTTTTTGATTTGTTATGCTTCTTAAATTGAATTAAATGAAAAAAACAAAAAGGTTCTATTGAAAAATACCATTTTTAAATAAAAGTATAAGGGACCTTCAAAAAAGAATTTGCACTGGGACTCATACAAGTTTGCTAAGCATTTCGGCCAAGAATAAGACCACGACCAATGTTAAACTTCTTGAAAATTGTGTGGAATTTGATTAGCAGGCCATCTTTATACTTCTGGTTGGATCTAGAAGCTCATTGTAGGAGCTCATCATTCTCACCCACTTTCTTTCTTAGTTGGGCCTGGAAACCAATTGCGAGAGGTGGGGGATTGCCGCCTTTCCGCAAATACTCAAAATGTGCCACTGAGAATCCATAAGTTTAATGTCGGACACCACCAGCCATTATTCTTCTATTTCTTTTCCAACCTCACTCCGTGCATGTATGAAAGCACATTTTTATCAAATTAATCATCTCCCTAAAAGCATTTTATGCTTAAATCACTACGTCCTCACTCTTAATCTTTGTTTTTTGCAGACACTGATTCCAATTGCTCGATATGGTGCAAAGGTAAAGACAATGGCATGTGTTGCCAGAATAACGATTGTATGTGCTGTTCAGATGATCAAATCTATATTGACGGTCATTGCAGGTATGGGCATAATTTTTTTTAACGATAACCAAATATGCTTTCTGGTACATAGTTGTTTCGGAAATTCATCCATCTCTCCTCTGTTCCTTGCCGTGCCTAGTTTCTCCCTGAGGTTCATGGTGGCTGCCCAAATAGCTCTAGGAGTTGCACTACTGCTGGCTGTGTCTGCTCTGACCTTCCTAGTTTGGAAGATGTGCTTCAGGTACATAATAAATATAGTTTATAATGCCAATATTGGTGATAACATAGTATAATAGCATAAAAATGGTGTTTCTATTGTGGGTCATCTGAGCGACACTTCTAAAAAATCTTTTCCTCGTGGACGACATTTTCTGCTTCTCCAATTAAACGTTGATTAACTTAGAATATAAATAATATTTGAAAACCCAAAAATGGTATAATTTAACTTGTCTCCGAATGTTATTGTTGCAAAATATTGCGCGAGAAATGTATAAATGATGTCGTGGAAGCGGGCCCTGAAAATTTCGATTAGCTGATTTTAAGATCGTGACGTCGGAAATAGAGGTGAACGACAAAAATAGGATCGAAAGTGTAAGGAGATGGCTTAAATTCGGCCACGGTCCGATTTCCTTGGAAATCACACTGACATTTTCACTCGGAAAAATCATGGAAAAACTGCGTTCTGGATTCCCATCACACTCACACTCATTGAAAACGCTTCTATTTCAACAGGCATGAATAAAATTCCTTTGACTTATAAATGTAGAATAACTTAAATTAGTTTTATTATTTTTCCAAAGAATATTGTTTTATAAAAAATTAAAAAGACTATATTCTTTGAAACAATTTCAATGACTATGGTCTTTAAAAATTACATGGACAATAGTTTTTAAAAAATTTCATTTGGAACTTTCAAAAACTATACTCTCTGAGAAAAGTTCAAGATTATAGTTTTTGAAAACATGTCAGAGACAACACTTTTTCAAAAAATTCCAAAGTATAGTACCTGAAAAAATTTCATGTAATACTATAGTCTTTGAAAAAATATCAGATTGAAGTCTTTAAAAAATTTCAAATTGAAATATTATGTTCAAAGAAATTCTTGCGAAGATTATACATAGTAAATGAAATTTATTCAGAGTCTTTGAAATTATTTAAAGAACTACATTAAATTTTTCAAAGAATATAGTCTATGAAATATTTTAAAAGATTTAGCCTTTTAAATTTTTTCAAAGGCTATACTCTGAAATTTTTACTAGGACAATAGTCATTGAAATTGTTTGATATTTTTAAAAAGACTATAGTTCATAGTCTTGGGAAGTTTTTTTAAAGGATTATAGAGTTTGAAATTTTTTTAAGACTATAGTCCAGACGTGGCCAAACCGCGGCTCTTTTGAGTTTAATGTGCAGCTCGCAGAAGAATATCTATTCATTTTCATGGGGATATGAGAGTTCTGTATTCAGAATTTCATTCTACCTTCCTATACCAATGGAATGACTTAGCGTGCATGGAACTAGAGCAGTGACGGCAAACCTTCTATTGCCCACGTGCCAACATTATGAAATTGTCGAATCTTTTCTGCCTCGCATGCCACAATAGTCCTTGATTTTCTTTGCGTGCCAACAAAATCAAATTCGTGACCAAGACATAAGAGATTGAAACTTGTAACCATAAAACTAATGTTTACAATAGTTAACTAAATAACACAAATGTTTATTGGGCACTAAATCAGTACGATAAATTATTTGATTGGTATTCACCTTTCGTTGGCGTGCCAACCAAAATCGTCTGGCGTGCCATAGGTTCGCCATCACTGAACTAGAGCGTCCCTCGCTTCACATGGATTCGTATACAATGTAGTGATCAAATTTTCGAAGAGATATGTAATGTTCTTTTCATCTTGAATCGATGTAGCAAAGACTGTGTCTGTGAAAATGCTACTTTTTGATTACTCTCGATTTCGCATCTGACTGATCATATTCCGATGCTTTTTTTTCGTCTTCTATCATGTGATATTTGAATTTCCCTTGGTCTATCTTTAGTTGTCGACTGGCTTACGTGAGATTGACAGCATTTTTTTTAAGTATATGAATTCGATTTGCAAACCAAAGTCATACCGAAAGGAGAAATATTTTTTGACAGTGACTTGGAAGCTTGTGAAGAGTTGAGAGTAAGAGTGAAGAAGAGGATCAACAGGTGGAAGTAATTTCATGAAACAGTGCATTAAATGTAGGTCTTATCGCACTCTTGAAAAGCGATCAAAAATTTCTTGATTTTCTTCCTGTTTATTGAATCATTCACCGGGAGTATCTTGCAACCAAATATTTCAAGTACGAAAATGTTATGAAAACGGTTCTGGAAATTGTAAATTTCATCTGTTCAAGTGCGAAGACTCACCGACAATTTAAAAATTTTCTCGAAGAACTGGACCTCGAAGAAAAACCCAATTATATCTCTTTCTACTGTCTTGTGAGGTAGTTATCAATTAGCAATGTCTTAAATAGATTTGTTGAATTGCTGGAACCTATTATAGCATTTCTTAAGGAAAAGAAAAAGTCTTATCCACAACTGGAAGATAATGAATGGGTGCTGGATCTAATGTTTATAACTGATATTATGCAACATCTACAAACTCTCAACTTAGCATTACAGGGAAAGGATAAGATTATTTCTGACCTTGGTCAAACAGTATTCAGCTTTCAGAAAAAAATATTGCTCCTGCAAAGAGACGTGCTTTCAAGAGATTTTAATCACTTCCCCCATCTCAAGAATCGAGTAAACTCATTCCGAGACTTTGAAGTACAAGATATAAAACTTGAATAATACAGAGATAAATTACAGGGACTATTTGATGATTTTCATGTCAGGTTTGAAGACTTAAGGAAATTGAAATCTTGTTTCGCCTTTCTCGTAAATCCATTTATGGTTGTTGTAATCAATGACCGATTTCCGATTCCCAAAGCCCTGCTTACAGAAACATCTGCTGCAGAATTGGAACTATTAGAAATCCAGGAGAATTAGGGTTTACAGATGATGCACAAATCACAATCTACTATCGAATTCTGGAAGGTAATGCCAGAAACGAAGTATCCTCAACTTAAGAAAGCAAGCTGTAAACTAATTTTAGTTTTCGGTACAACGTACTGCTGCGAATCTTTGCATTCCACCATGAAATTCGTTAAGTCAAAATATCGTGCAATACTTACGGATCAGCACTTGACAGATCTTCTTCGTACCACGTCTACAAATTATCAGCCTGATTTCAAGACATTTGCGAACAGGATGCAGATTCACAAGGCCTCTAAATCTAGCGACAGTTAAATAAAATATTACTGTAATTATTATATAATATTTGTGTAACTTATATTATTTGTATTATTATGGGAACTTATTTGTTTTATATGAATAAAATTAAACGAAAATGATGTGTACGTATCACTTTTCTCAATTGTCCTTATTTTGAATTCTCAACCCCTGGTCACTTATGTTACCACGCCTGACTGCGACTCCCGAACTTTTGAAGAATGTGATGTGCGGCTCGCAGGTTCAATAGGTTTGGCCACCCCTGCTATAGTCCATGAATTGTTTTCAAATAGTATAGCATTTGAAATTTTTTCGAAGAGTATAGTCCATGAAATTTTTTAAAAAATCATAGTAAATGAAATTTTTTCAAGGACTACAGTCTTAAATTTTTTCAAAGATTATAGTCCATGAAATTTTTTAAGACTTATTGTCCATAAAATTTGTAAAGACCATAGTCATTGAAATTGTTTCAAAGACTATAGTACATGAAATTTTTCAGACTACAGGCGACTCCCAAGATTCAACGGGGATGCATTCCTGAAAACGTGGTCGAATTGTCGAATGTCGAACGCCGTTCTTCCATATACTTGCCTGTTATAATCAGGGGATACGTTCCCGCATCTCGGGAAAAAATTATTAAGTCTCCCCTCATGTTATATAAAGATAAAATAACATTACTAATATGTTAATACAACAATATTCAATTATGAATAAATTAAATAATATTTTAAATGTATAACTTATTTTTTGTACTAAAAAGGAAAAAATGAATTTTTGTTTGTATGAATATTTTACGTAATTTAAAAATCTAAATTAAATCAAATCAGCCTCATCCATTCCCATGTTATTTAAATGGAGGAATGAGTAGTATTAGAAATGTTAAAATGTGTTGATAAAGGTGAAAGCCATATTGAAATCGCACAATCGTTGGGAATGTGTTATTCAACAGTCCTAGGCGCGGTGTTGTGATTCCTAAAATGGAAAATTTTTAAAACTTTGGGTAGATGATCAGTGTCAGAAACACATTCCTATTAGTGAGACCATGATTACAGCAAAGGCTAAGGATCTCTGTGATGACTTGAAGGAAAGGATGGATGAAATTTCTGTTAATGAGCCTCCATTTAGTGCAAATCATGGCTGGTTTGACAGATTTAAGAGAAGGGCAGGTTTGCATAACCTTAAATTAACTGGCGAGACTGCAAGTTATTTTGTGCTTTTAAATAACTTTTATATTAATTTCGCTGTGATATATAGTTGTATGTATAGATAGATGTATGCAGGGTTGTGCTGCAGACAGCCTGGTCCGACTCGTTCGAGCCAGACCGGGCCGTCTGCAGCCTTTGCTCTAATCATGGTCTCACTAATAGGAATGTGTGTCTGACATTGATCATCTACCCAAAGTTTTAAAAGTTTTTCCATTTTAGGAATCACAACACCGCACCTAGGACTGTTTATTGTTGTTATCAAATTACGTAAATTTATCACGTTCTAGAATTTTCTCCTTCTGTTTCACATAAGTGCTAATAGTTGAACGACACATTCCCAACGATGGTGCAATTTCAGTATGGCTTTCACCTTTCTCAACATGCTTTAAAATTTCTAATTTCAATTCATAACTATGAGTCTTATGGACTCTTTCATTTGATTCACTTACATTATCACTATTACATTTCCTTTTAGATGCCATGTCAAGCGATAAATTTATAAATAAATCAATAAAATAAATTTAAATAAAAGACTAACAGAAAATAGAGTGAAAACAGCACAAATTCAAACAATTAGAGCAGATATAACTATGTCTACATTAAAACTAAACCTCGCGTGGTTGGTCAGCACCAATTACTCCACGTAAAGTAGTTCCCAATTCGATCGGCTATGTCGAAATCTCTACTTTGTCGAATCTCGAACGGTCGAATCTCGGGAGTCGCCTGTATAGTAAAAAAAATTTTTCAAAACATTATTCTGAAATTTATTAAAAGAAATTTGACATTTTTCAAAGACTGTTGTCAAGAAATTTTTAAAGACCATACTCATTGATATTGTTTCAAAGACTATAATAGTCATTGAAATTTTTTCTATAGACTATAGTCCATGAAATTTTTTCAAAGACTACAGTATTAAATTTTTTCAGACTGTTATCCATGAAATTTTTAAAGGCCGTAGTCATTGAAATTGTTTCAAATAAAATAATCTCTGGACTATAGCCTTTTTAAGTTTTTGAAAGAATATTGTTTTTAAAATATTTCTGACTATAGTCTTTGAAATTTTCGTGGATTATATTCTTTGAAAAATGTAATTGAGTATAGCCCTTGAAAATATTTCATTTTAAAAAATTTTCAGACTTTAATCTGAAATTCTTTCAAAGACTATATTATTATAGATAATCGTGAAGTATGATTTTATATTGAACAAACGCACACTTCAAAATATTTATGTATAGATATTTGTTGAGAATCTTCCTACTCTCCCACCTTCCCCTGATCATAAATATGTCCACCAAAATTAAATGTAAACCATAATGAGTTTGGCTTGCAATTAGTTTGTCTTGCGATAATATTGACTTGCAACAATTTTTGCCTGCAATCATTTTGTTTCGCGATAATATTGTCATGCGATCATTTTGGCCTACCATATTTTTGCCTTGCAACATTTTGAGTGCGATCAATAGGTCTGCGACGTATCGAGCACAATATTTTGACATAGAACCTTATGTGCAAAAAATTATGCTTGTAGTGCCTCCCTCCCCTCTGGTGATGGACTATTTTTGTTGTGGAATTTTTGTTGAAGATAGCCTGCCAATCGGGCTCTCCATCTGAAATGTATTAATAAGTAATTTAAAAAATTTTCTGAATATCAACACATTAGAATTGAGCCTTGTGCGGGGCCCTGTTCATGGAAACCGACTGCACACGCCTCACGCCGGCCCTGAAAGGGCTGTATGAAGGTAATGTACTTCACCCTGTAAGAGATTGAACTGATAGTGATTATATTTTTGATTAAGATCTTTTGCACTACATTTATAACATTTTTTGAAAATCTCACGTTATTTCAGTTTTCCACCATGGCCTGAAATAGGTTTTTGAATTTTTCAAAGCAGATAATGTCCCATTCAGCTTTTAAATATCCTCTTTTCAGGTAATTTTGGTTTTTGGACAACCGATTTCAGGATTTAGCAGTGTATGTCAATTTGGAAGTCGTTATATTTACACATTTGGAAGTTATCACATCGTATGATGAGATACAATATAAAATTTTTTAATGGAAATTTAATGAACGCATGACATAACATACTTATGGCTTGTCTATTGGCTATCCTGTTTTTTGTTGACACGCCTTTGGGGACAATAAACTACATTTGAAAAACAAAGATATACAAACAAATGACCGAAGCATTTATAAGGAGAAGCTAGTGAAAATGGTATCCACAACCTTTCATGCAACCAAACTATCCTTGAATTTTAACTCAGGTGATCCAGTTCAACGTGTAATAATTTTAGTTTCAAATGCACATGCTGAATTACTGCAAGTAGCTACATTATTTGTAACACAATAAATTAATTAAAGCAGAGTTTCTGTTACCTTCTGTAGATTTAGTAGTATTTGACTGATTCTGTCATTGACTTGTTTCATTCAAACATCAAGGAACAACATATCTCACATGTCTGCGAGAAATCGTATGAGAGTATGTTGTGGCCTGCCTGAATTATCACGCAGAGGCAGCAGAACTGGAAGCCTTAACAGCATGCAACGCTTCGTCATCCAGAAACTGAGAGACAGACCACCACGTTACGAAGAATCTCCGCCACAGATGCCACCTTGCTATGATGAAATAACGTCATCTGGTACGACAGTGGCTCCACACGGCCTCTCAGGTGTCTTCCCATCATCGGTTGGGTACTCGCCTCCTTATATGGAATCCACTTCTGGAGAGGATTGTGTGCCACCATACAGCATAACAGCTTCTTTCCCGCAGTCGGAGATTAATCAAGTAGAAAGTGGTGATGTGGCATCGGGTGGGGAAGATCTCTATCCATACCACCTAGCATCTGGTTTTCCACTTAACACTGTGATAGTAAATGAGGCAAGTGAAAGATTTTTGTATTTGTGCATGCTTTGTTGATAAGCTGCATTAATTTTTACTGATTCATAACACTGCTATATGTCTAAATCTGCGGTTCCCAATCTTTTTTGGTTGCGACCCAAAATTCAAATTCTCATTCACCTCGTGACCCAAACTGTATCGGTACCTCCAGATCAACTGCCCCATGACTTTCAAGAAAAATAAATGAATAAACATATCAGCTTCATTTCTTCAACTTTTATTTATCTTATATACGTTGTAATTTCTTAACTCTGCACATAATGAAGAAAATGAATTATTCATTTTTCAATTTTTTGGGTCCCTTAATGACCCAGGGTTTGGGAACCCCTGGTCTAAATAGTGAACAATATAAAATCACTTTCTACATCAGCTGCTTCTGATGACACTTTACTCAGAATATACCTACTCCTGTCAGGATATTTCTTTCCTTTTTCCTATGAAACATATCTGTAGAGCAGAATCTATGAATTTGGTGTGGAATTTGTGAAATAATGCATCCGATAGAGGGCAATGGGAATAACCAAGGAGAAAGAAGGGATGATGTCTACTCCTTGGATCCACTCCTGATATACACACATACAAAGTGGCATTACTACAGGTCAAAAATGTGATTATTTTCATACACATCATTCTCTCTTCCATGGAATCTAATCACTTCCTCATATTTTCCAATGCATGTCACTGAAATATACCATCCTGCCTTGCCTGGAAAGAACGTCCAAATTTATGCCTCTGGGAATAGCCACCTCAACTCACATGTGGTCTCTTTAGATTATAGTCTAAGATTGGCTGACCTGGGCCTGACAAGCAGTCTTAATTTGTCAGTTAACATTCTCAAAGAACCAGTTTTACATAATGATAGTAGTAATCATTATACCAGTAGGGCTCAAGACATCAAACATGATTGACCGGTCGATTGCCAACTCGTTTTAGGTAGATCTCTGAAACTTTCTGCCCCATTTGAAAGAATTTTTAAGAGTGAAAATGGAAATTTGATCACCACATAAGTGGATATTGATAAATAGCTCCAAGGTTTAACTCCTCTCCTCCTGAAATAATTTTTAACAGAGAAGATGGAAGGTCGATCACCACATAAGTGGGAAATGACAAGTAGCTCCCAAGCTTATTAAGTCTGAGCACCCCTGCATTACACAGTTTTATAATATACATTTTATATATTTGTGATGTATAATAAGTGAAAATATTGAAAACTTACCTGTTCACTTAGTTGGGATTCTGACAATCCTTGATTTTGACAATTTCTTTCTGGTTAGGGTTCAGTTGTGGGCACACACAAGGATGTGTGGTAGGGGCTTATTCTTTTCTTCTATTCCATAAACAATTTCACTGGCTCCAGAAGCTTGATGAAACTCTAGAGAGACATTAAACTTTGCTGTGATATGGCAAATCAACAGAGGAGTTACCTTCATTCATTCTTCAATTAGAACAAACAGTGTTTATACTCAGACCTCCAGGGCCGGCATGAGGCGTGTGCAGTCAGTTCCCCAGAACAGGCCCCCGCACTTTATTAGGGGCCCTGCACAAGGCCCTTGCAGGCTATATTCAACAAAAATTTCACAACAAAAAGAGTCCATCACCACAGGGGAAGGAGGTATTACATGCATCATTTTTTTGCGCCACCCAGTATATAAATCATCATATAAATAAAATAGAATGTGTGTGTGCTTGTGTGTGTGTGTTAACGTTGTAACTCCAAAACCAATAAACCTATAAAGCTGAAACATGGCATGTGTACTTAGGGAAACCTGAGGATGTGTACCACGGGCTTATTTTTTTAAATCTTTGTCTTGGAAGGGGGGATCAAAAAAATTAAATAAACTGTCATAAAAACTAAGGAACTGAAACTTCGCATCCGGAACGAGTGCAGCATATTTTTCATTTGCATTTTAAAATTACTTGGAATCATCGTACGAAATTAGGACTTGGAAGAAAGAATGCTTAAAAGAATAAAAATTCATTTTCTTGCTGTCGTTTTTTAAACTCTCTCCATAAATTAGTTTTGGCCCCAAATGAAAAAACGAGCAATATTGTATATCTTGAAGCTCTATACGAATAAAAATTAGAGATGTTTCAAAAATTAATTACTGTAAACATAATAAAAATAAATTAATATAGATTTTCGTTTTTAATTACTGTCCGATTCAAAAAGACATGCAGTCAAGATATTTTGTTTCTTTCCCAACTTGTTAGCAATGCAACCCCTATGTATAATATATCATTTCAAAGACCCATTATTGTACTTTTCTGTAGCATAAATATATATTTTCTTATACATTGGGGTTGCATTGCTAACAAGTTGGGGAAGAAACAAAACATCCCGACTGCACGTCTTTTTGAAACGGGCAGTAGGTCATTTTTACACTGTTCTGAATCCCGGGCAACGCCGGATAAACTATCGCTAGTACATAAAAAATCTGATGTGGCCAACACATGACTTTCTCCATATTTGGGGTATAGATATTTAAATTATTATGAATAGCATTATAAGGCAAATTTATTATTTCCTATCGTAAAAGAATACAGTCGTCCTTGTTGCCGTAAACTATATTTTGAATATGTATACAGAATTCACCGCTACATGGTGGTGACGTTGTATACTGGATATTACGAAAAAAGTTGAATATCTCCGAAATCGATGGTTCTATGAAAATTTGTTTCAAACAAAACTTGGAAGAAATATTATTCTCTACAACTTTGGTCCTGACGAAGATGACCAATTACGACGTTTTTAATGAGATATTTGACGGAAACTGAAAAAACCGATTATTTATAAATAATTCCTAAACAATAACTGCTATGGAAAATTGTTTCAAATGAAAGTTGTAGGAAATTACATTCTCTATAACTCTTGTATAGAATTGTATATACAATAATGATGTTTTAACGGAGAAATATCGCAAAAACCGAATCGGGTTTCGAATAAACCTCGACTTCCGGTTGACCGTTATTGTCCAAAACTAATCGGTTCTTTGTGCCCATACCAAAGTGTTATATATGAAAATTGGTAACGATATGGCAAGTACTTTTTGAGTTAGAGCGCCCACAATCACATACACACGCACACACACAGGCATCATTCTGAAAATAGTCTAAACGTGTTCTAGGGACCTCAAAATGTGTATTTCCGTTGAAATCTCGAAGTCGATTTTTTTCGTGATCACAATACTTTTCCATTACTAAGTATGGAGAAAGTAAGCCCTGTTCACTATCGAACTAGGCCCCACAAATAATCACGCCAGCCCTGCTTATTTCCGAGCCCAAACTGAGACCATAGAACTTCCAGCCCAGAGGACGTGCTTGTCTAGAGTATACACGTAATGTCACAGATGTGACTGTGGAAGCTAGTCACCATATGTTTGTTCAAAGATTAAGGGAGATGCACATTAACTTCTTAAAAGTTGCTGATTGGCCACCCCTGCTAGATAGCCTTCCTCAGGAAAAGGCTCTGTGTTCCTCTAATTTTCCAAATGAATTAGCAAACTTCATAATGGACAGAAAATGTTAAGTACATATGGGTAATTCCCTCTAACAAATCAGAACTGCCAGATGAGGAGAGCCTGAAGGTTTCTTTGTAATACACACCAATGTAAATGACTTTTCAACTGCCATAACTGCAGATATCTTAATGTATGCAAAAATATCAATACATAAATGCTGCATCAGCAGCTAGTAGAATTGGTAAATCTATGGCCTGAAAAATAGATAATACACCAAGAAAAATCCTCTTTGTTTAATTTAGTAAATTTAAAAGAAAATTCAAGTAAGGAATATAACCTACAAATTCTTGGAAGTCCAGGTCTGAGTTACTCATGTTAAAAATCTTTCTGAGATGAACTTACATTAATAAATTATATTTAATTTTATAAGTATTATTCAATTGTCTATTTAAAATTCCATGGAATTTCTTTTAGTTTAAACCTCTTTACTTCACTTATATTTTATTATTTTTTGAAGTCATCTGTAATTCAGATACACCTTCACCACATATGAGTGAGTGGTATGAAATCTTTCTTTTGAGGTCTAAGAATTAAGCACATGATATCAATAAATCAGGGGGCCCTGGGCAGTTTCCCACTTTGTCCATTGGATAAAGTGGCCCTGAAAACAGTCATAATTAATTAAAATGTCAATTGAAAAGGATAATTTGAAAACACAATAAGTAAAAATAAATACCTTTTTCACTTTTATATAAACCAAAAAATACATAAATTAGGTCAAGATTATTTCTTCTACAACTAAATATAAATAACTCTAAAAAATATTTTTCTCATGAATCTCCAATAGCCACAACAGGAGATACCTGAGACAACTGTTTTTTAAGTGGTCGTTCTTGAATTTTTTTCAGCTGTAAGATTGGCTTAATAACTCTCTGCTGAATAAATAGATCTGATAAACTGAAATTAAAAATATTTACTAAAACATTTGCACTGTTGTTGTGTAGGTGTTTACCCTTGCATGGTACTAGTTTGTTGATCCCTGATTCAAAGAAATGTCCCAAGAAGTGATATACATGAAGTACCAGACTCCTACTCTCTGTCATAACTTGCAATGCATTGACCCCCAATATGTTTCTTCAAGTGAAACATTAACAACATTTGTAATGTATGAAAGTTATGTTTTCCCTGACTATGGTATAAATAAAGCAATCATTGTCATCTGTACTGTGCTGACCACTTCATCCCTCCTCTCCAACATATGTTCTACCATTGCCAAAAGCTCTATACCAACTCCAAATCCATAAATACATTTGGTCTGTACACCCAAATCATTTTTCCGTGGATTTAATCTTGTTGTTTTTTGTTTTAAATGCAAATAAATGCTACTATCCATTTCACACCACCTTTCCTTACATCCATCCGTTTTGGAACTGTTTACTTAACAAATGAGGTTCTGCAACCTTATTAGGTAAAGTGCAGCTTCAGTAGCACGCACAGGATTCTCTCAAAGGGATTGTCCGAAATATTTGACAAGCACAAAAGTTGTATGCAACTTAAATCAATGTCATGTATTACATTATTAATTAATGATAAAAATAAAGGGGCAAAAAGTCTCCTATTCCTTTCTGACGGCACCCATGAACCCAAATTTAAAATAACGATGTATGTTACCACAGTTTAGAATAATCACAATTTTCCAATGGGAGGTCCGGACCTGGTGGACCCCCACCATGTGTGTGCCACTGTGTAGCTTATTCATTACCAACAGAAGGATACCAAACATTCAAATTTACCAATACTGTTGTTTTAACATCTATAAGCAAGTTGTTACTTAATTTATTGAGATGTCCTTGCATGTAGCATAATTTATGAACATGATTGTAGCTGTAAATGTTTAAAATGATTCATAAGGTACATCTTTGAGCACTCTACTCTTGAGTTGCTCTGTTGAGATTGCATTGAGTTCATTTCTTAAACTAATGAGTTAATTTAACAATTGGGAATTCCTAGATCTGCATCACAGGTAGTCTGTCTGTAGACAGGTCTGTGATTATTCTTGGTTAAACCTAGTTCTCCACATACAGGCAAACTTCAACTTACGAATATAATGTGTACATACCTGAAAATGTGTTCGTAAGCTGAATGTTTGTAAGTTGAATTGATTTTTACTTTCTCCATATACATATGTTTAGAGAAAGTATTGTTTTCATGAAAAAATCGACTTCAAGATTTCAACGGAAAAACATGTTTTGAGGTCCCTAGAACACGTTTGGACTATTTTCGGAATGATGTCTGTGTGTGTAGTTAACTTTTACATTAAAACATATCGTCACCAACACAAGAAGCCTTGAAGCTCTATATAAAGGGTGCGGCAGAAATAATGAACGGATTTTAAAATTAAATAGCAAATTAGAGGAACCAAATAATTTTATTATGAATACATTTTCTGCTTGTACAGAAAGTGGAGATTTTTTTCCAAATTATACGCATGTCTGACTGGAGCGTATGGAGAGTGTGACTGCAACAGTACATTCAGTGTGATGGTGGACACCTCAAGGACAAAATTTTCAGAAAATAGAATATGGAAAAAAATCTCCACTTTCTGTACAAGCAGAAAAAGTATTCATAATAAAATTATTTGGTTCCACTCAACTACCATGGCAGACTAATTCTTGTTTCAGAACGGGAATAGGTTCTGAAACAGGAGAATTAGTCTGTAGTTCAGTGGTAGAATATCTGCCCAGCAAGTGGAAGACCCGGGTTCGATTCCTACTCATGGCAGATTTTTTCACCCATTTCAACATTTCATATAGCTAGATTGAATTGCATTAAAAATGTTTGAATGGCATTTTTGGAGAAAAACTATTCAAAAAGCTTGCTGTTATTAGACTGATAAAATACAGCCAACCAATCACTATAAATACATATTCTAGATCAGGGGTCTCCAACCAGTCGATAGTGATCGACCGGTTGATCTTTGGCCCTTTTAAAGTCGATCACTGAATCTTACCTCAGCATAATTAC
This sequence comes from Uropetala carovei, assembly GCA_036926305.1. Taxonomy (NCBI): domain Eukaryota; kingdom Metazoa; phylum Arthropoda; class Insecta; order Odonata; family Petaluridae; genus Uropetala; species Uropetala carovei. Next base: position 1,627,335 of record JAXCHB010000017.1, on the reverse strand, counting down.
TTTTTATTGAATCAAGTGAGAAATGTTGAGCTGATACAGATTTTGAACTTACAGTTGGAACTTTTTTTTATCTAGTTATGCAGGCGATTTTATAATCGTTCAAAAATTAAGAGCAATTGGAAATCATAAATCAAATAATAAAGATATCTATCGATATCAGTTTTTGCAGGGAGACATGAGTGTATCGATGTTTATCGACCCTGAGCATGCTTAAGTGTTGCTCGACCCATGGTGTACCAATTGCGAATTACTGCAAAAGTCAAAAGTTTGAGGTTAACTGCAACTTCATGTGTAACTTGATTAACTAATTCAAGTTATGCTTTGGTTGATTTCTTCCATCTGTATATTTATTTAATAGCCTTTCTCTTCAACTTCTAATAGTTTAGACTTAGTAATAGGTTAAATTATCCTGGTGGATAAAATTTGAATAAATTTTATTGGAACTAAAATATTCTCTTGTACAGAATGAAAACTCGAATAAAGCTTGATTTAGGCTTGTTTAACTTGAATAAAAAGTTGTTTGTTTAAATTGGATTGATGTGTTAAGCAGGACATTTCATGTTATGATGCTGGTTTCGATGTCTCTCGATGTTTGGGAGAAATTTGCGAGGATTCCCCTCCCCCTCTACTCAACAGTATTTCTCGTATCAAGACTCATTCGGCTGGGTCGCTCCTCAGTAAGTTTACAAATGAATAGTAGATGTTGGGTGGTGAAAGGTTGGAGATCCATGTTCTAGGTCAGTGTTTCACAAACTTACAATAATTGCGTACCCCTTTTGAGACTTAAGTCTTACTGGCATACCCCTTCTTACGCGAAGATAATTTGAGGATAGTAATACTACTAGCTAGACTAGAGTAAATAAATGTATTGTATCCATTTACATATTAATAGGTATAAAAGTTATACATACATATCATATATATAGAAATAATTAAAAAAATAACAATTCAAATAATAGAAGTAATAATAAAAATCAACAAATATTCTTAAAGGGTTGTTTATGTTGAATTCGTACCGGTCTGAAATTGAAGCACACATGTTAACAAATGAATAAAAGCACATTTTTAATAATTACCATTTTGGCATTGAAGCTGTTTAGTACGAGGGATGGAACTGCTTTTGATCAGACACCAATGCAAGGATACCCGGGTCGATGTTTGTGATTTTCAGACGAAGATGGGATTCCACATCAAAAAGACGGATTCGTTTTTTTATTTTGATGCCAACCAGGCAGAGAATCCGACTTTGCATAAATACGAAGTGGGAAAGGGTAGAAGATACTTAATAGCTTTGTCAGATATAGTTGAATATTCAGAACTAATGCTCAACCAAAATGATGACAGTGTATTTTGCTCAAATTTTCTTTTCAAGAAGCCATCTGTAGCCAATTCCAAGAGCTGTTCTTCTTCTGAATTTGTCAAGTCATTTGGCAATATTTGAACAGTTATAATGAAAGGGTTCCTTCTCCATTCAAAATTGTTTTCCAATTCAGGGAAATATTTACATAGATTTTTCTGCAAACTTTCCAAATGTTGTTTTATAGTTCGTAACATATCATTGTCAAATTTGTTAGCTGAATGTGTTACTAAATTGTAAAGAGATGGAAAGGAATCTAATTCTCCACGATCAAGGCATTTATGCCACAGTTGCAATTTTGCAATCATGGAGTTCACTTTGTCATGAACATGAAATATAGTTATTAGTTTCCCTTGCATGGATAGATTGAGATTGTTTAAATGGGAAAAGACATCTGCAAGGTATGCTAATTTACATAGCCATCACCAGTCATGTAAACGGTTCCGCAGATTAAAGGTGTCATCTAGAAAAATTTTAAGTCCTTCTCGCAGCTCAAACAGGTGATTGAGGACTTTTCCATGAGAAAGCCATCGCACTTCAGTATGAAATAGAAGTTGCGTGTGATCACTGCCCATTTCATCACAAAGCTGAGAAAAAAGCCGTGCATTCAGAGGACGGCCTTTTACATAATTAATAATTTTAATAGATTCATCAAGCACTAATTTTAGATCTGCAGGAATTTTCTGGATGGCGAGTGCTTCTCTATGTATACAGCAATGTGTGGATTTTGCTTCTGGCGCAACAGCTTGAATACATGCAACAACTCCTTTCTTAGAACCAATCATGGCTCTTGCACCATCCGTGCTTATTCCAACACAACGATTCCAACCCAAGTTATTGTCTTTAATAAAGTCATTAATAACTTTAAAAATTGCTTCCCCAGTTGTATGTGTTGGCAAACTTTGGCAGAACAAAAGATCATCATGGATTTCATTATTTAGCTCGTATCTGACAAACAATAAAAGATTAGCAAAATTCACATATCTGTAGATTCATCAGCTTGCAGTGCATAGTAACGACTCTGACGAACTCGTGACAATAATATCTGCTTTACATTTTCGGCCATATCTATGATTCTACGATGAACAGTGTTATTTGAGAGGGGAACATGGTCTATAGCTTCCTTTGCTTTATCTACAATCATCACTTGCACCATTTCTTTGGCCGCAGGTTTTACTAATGTCTCGCCAATTACTTCGGGAGCTCTGGATTTTACTATTTAGTACGCCACTCTATATGAAGCTTCGTAAGTTTTCATATTTTCACCTCCTGTCACACTGCGCATTACTTTCTGTGAATTTTGAATATCTTTGCGCCTATTATCAAAGAATTCTACAGGCTTTCTATGGTACTCTTTATGTTTTGTATCGAAATGACGTTTAAGGTTTGACTGTTTCATACTTTCATTTGTGTCTCATAACAAATCACACATAGTGGAACAGGCTCTATCTTATCACCAGTCCATGAAAATCCCAGTTTAAGATAATCTTCATCATATTTGCAGATTTTTTTCACTTTCTTTGTATTTGATGGTTCTCACACACCACTTATTTTATCACGAGATATGTCTGCTGCAGGTATATTGCTGCGTTTTTCCTCAAAATTGTAATTAACACGTTCAGTTTCTTCATTATTTTCACTTCTACGTTTCACAGATCCAGTTTTTAGCCAACGATCCATATTAAAGGATTAAATAAAAAATTTAATAAAAAATAGAGAAATTCTGCCAATTAATACACTGAGCAAAATCTAATTTGAAGAGCATTCGTTTTTAAGAAAATTAATTTATAATAATACAAATTAATATAAATTATTTTTCTTAAAAACGAATGCTCTTCAAATCGGATTTGGCCCGTGCACTTTAAGTTTCAGTAATAATTGTCAGTATAGTTGTTACGTATCTACTGTAAAAGCAAGTATATCACCCGCACAGCTCACGATTTTCCATTCAGCTCCACTACTAACGTATACGTTGCAATCAAGAACACTATGCCGGCAATGACACATATGCGTTGTCGCCGACTTTTGGGCGATCACCGGTTATAATGTTATATTTTTAGTGTAAATATAAGTTGACATGGGATAAAACAGACAGAAATTATGTTGGCATACTGCAATGGGCACTCATTTCGAAGGGCAAAAAATTTTAATGACCAGGGTGAAGCGAGCGACTAAGTGAAAAAATAAACTGGCTTTCTCCTGCTATCTGCTTTATGTTTCTCTACATGAAATACAGTGTAATAATATGTATCTCTCCCGCATTGAAGCAGCAACTATATATCTTTCTTCTGTGTTCAAAACTTACATTTTACATACGGATTGGTGAGAGGGAGGGGTGTTCCAACGCTTCAGTAGATACAATGCGGCGTCTATTGGTTACTATGTAATACATAGTAACCAATTTTGTCTGGCATAAATTCATAATGATAGGTTTTTTCTTTCAATTTCTTGGTTTTTTATTAAGTCCTATGGGATCGACCATTTGCCGAACCCTGAATTATATAATTAATATTTATTAAATTTTAATCAATTGTTTTTTAAAGCTGAAAAAACTATTGTTAAGTAAAATAAAAAATTCTTCTGAGTACCCCTTCAAATTCTTTCGCGTACCCCTTGGGGTATATGTACCACACTTTGGAAAACACTGTTCTAGATAAACATTATGTAAGCATACTTCAATGACCCTATCTAAAATTCATATACTAGCTCATTCATAAAAACTACAGTATGATAGAAGAAACCAGTGAAACATTTTTAGAGGATTATTTCAACTAAAAAATGAAGTTAAGCTATTAATCTATAAATTCATATCACAGTTTCCATTCCATAAATATTGTTTAATTCTCTTCCAAAGGAAAGCACAAGCTGTTCCAGAAATCCAGCCAATTTAAGTACAATATCGACAGAGGAAAGTGCTGGACCAGTGCACGATTCTTACAGGATAGGAAGAAGGCACCGACCTTTATTAGATGAAGCTGCAGGGGGGTTTGACAATCCAGCTTTCAACCCAGACATACCAGAGCAGCACATATAACAAATTTCTGTGATGCAGCTAAAATATCAGATTGTATATCTGTATGGAAGGACCCCAGAAATTCTGCAAATATTTGATAAATCAAGTGAGTGAAGGCCAGTCATTGCAGCCTTTTATGAAGGCTACTTACAAGCATTTTGACCTTGAAATCTTTTATATAAAGGCATATGAAGGATATAGTTATTCCCGAGTATGAAATTTAGTTACAAAAGACTACAACATTTCTCAATTACTTGCGAATACATATATCTAAGTTGAATCCATCATAATTCATTGCTGTTCAATGCTGAACTTTTAGATTCAATGTTACTTATGCAATAATGTCAATGAATTTATATCAGCCTTGTGCAGTCATTGGAGACTACAATGAAGTATTTTCCAATCATGCCTAAAATTCACCCTAAACTATTTTGTATATAATATTTCAGTGATTGTATTATGTAAAAACTGCAAATAAAGTAATTTTATGTAAATGTTATGAATCAGAACATTGAGCAACTTCATTTTTAGGTTAATTCAAGTATAGAAATGTACTTTTCCATCAAATGTTTATAATTTTTATAAATTCCTTCACGCTTCATGTCTTTTTCACTTGGCAACATATTTTGCTTCACATAAACTTGAAAAATATTTATAGCAATGAAGAGACATTGCAATTTACATAATTGGCAGGGAAAATGTCAATAAAACAATTTTTCATCATGAAAATGTAATTTATTGATGTTGGTGCAATGACTTTTTATGAGAATCGAAAAAATGGGTAATGATTATGGGACATATACTGCAATTACCACTTAAACTGGTTTTTTAACACAATCTGTTCACAGAAAATATAGAAATATTAGTTTGAGAACATAACATCCTCCTTTACACTTCAGCATACAACACACCTTCCCAACAGCTTTCAAGCCATAAAATGAGGTAACACTGTCTTTATTGTACTTCGTAACCAATCTGCCATCAAAAATCTTGATTTGCTGCTTTTCTTACACACACCATTGTATTCAGAAGACAAAAACCCTCATATTGGCTCTGCCTCACTCCACCTACAACAACCCAATTGATCAAACTCTTTTATGTCCCACATAAATGCACCATCTCAACTATTTTTCACAAGTCACAATTCCTCTGCTAAAACTAAATAAGGTGGGAGCCTGACTGGAGTAATAAAAAAAGAAACGCATATCACAGAACATTTATGGCATGGGGGTTTGGGAGTAAAGGGGTGACGTAATGATTTCTTTCACGGGATGGGCGAGTCTGGCAGGCTTGAAGAGGAACACAAGAAAAAGTTAAAATATAATATGCTCCAAATGATATATAGAGTAGGACTTTGGTGAATGGCAGCAGTGTTAGGCGCCTCTCAAAGTACCAACTTGGGAACTCTTATTTTTAAAAAATAAAATGAAATTTGAACTAGAAAAACACATCAGGGATTACTTTGTATGATCTCTGAGTAAAAAAAATATATGGAAATACTGATTAAATTTTACCCCATTTCTCCCATGACAAGAGGACAAATTATTGGGGAAAACTTAAGAATACAACACAACTCGCAATTAATTGAAAAAACATAGCCACAACAGTTCACAACTCCTATAAAACCAGTAAGTACCGTTCGTTTGGCAAGTCGATCCCAATGCACAGAATCGTTCGACGGTCAGCAAGACAAGAGCCGAAAGATGAGGGCTCCTTAGAAAACAATCTCTGGAGTCAGCGTGGATACATCTGAACATTAATAATGTGGACTTTTCCTCTACATGACCTAGCTAGCTACTTCTCACATTATATAAAAGAAAACATAATGAAACAAACAGAACCAGTCCTCTGCTAGAAAAATGCCTTGATTACCAGAATATCACATATGAATTTATTACAATGTACAAATCAGCCTCACCATGACCGTTGACCCCAAAGGCTCGCTCTGATCGACACACAGACTAAATGCACTCTCAAAACAGAAGGATAGAACAGACGAGGAAAAATTATCCAAACACTCTAGCGCCAACGTCACTGGAAAGGCACCACCTGACAATGACACAAGTACAGCACTAGAGGCTAATTGCTCAATCCCAAAGGCAGATGAATGGGAGGAATGAAGAGCGATTGTTGAGACAGGTTAAGAATGACAAGCGTATTACACAACTGCCAGATCAGGAAGTGAAATACAATGATCAATGCTTGGAATAAATTATTTTCCCCTTATACTTCTCACAATGGGGAAACAAAACAATAAAAATGAAGATGAACAGAGATCGAAAAGTGGACGATGCCAGGATGGTCACAAGTCCATGGTCCAAGATTTGTCCTTCTGCGCCGCAGGGTCAAATCTCAAATTGGAACCAATTTCTTACCAACTTTTTAAGCACATTTTATGTAACTGTCTTTGACTGCAATGAGAAAATCACTTGAAATGTGGAATATTTACTTTTTAACAGATTTTCTCTACCCAAGTTGGGCTTGGCATGAATGACATTAGGACACTCGGAGAACTTTTTTATTTCGCCTGGCATCTTGGTGGGAGGGTTATCTCCATCCATATTGCAGGATGTGAGGACTTTGGGGAAAAACTGGAGAGTGAGGTCCTTGGGGCTTTTCTTTACCACAAGCTAGAACACATTTGCAATTCAAACGGTAAAAAAAATGTCTCAGAACTCTTAACTCCATGGCACCAGTGGCTACTCAGCTTATCAAGCCTACAAACCACTGCTCCGAATGACACCATGGAGCTAAGTCCAAATTACTCGCTTATGCAATACATCTTCCTTTCTTGCCAGGAAAAGATGACTGTGATATCACACACATTTTCACCCACACATTCATACAGTCAAGCATATGCACAGTTAACTGTCACTGTGAATTCACAGCAATCATCTGCAATTCCACTCTTACAGAGTGAAAATGAAACTAAATATTTTGGCATACTCATAGGGAACAAGGGATGGCCAGTTGGCAGCCCTGTGTAGATCCCATGCCCCACCGTGCACTACAACGCTCTTTGGTGGATAGGAGGCACAGGGATTTAGGTCGGGAAGAGAGAGAGAGATCGAGGCGGCCGAGTAAATCGTCCAACTTGCTATGTGAGATCTGTGCCACAGGCGACCGAGCCTGTAGCCGTGGGGACCCGCCCCGGATGGTGTCCCACTAGAGGTTGACCACGAGAGCTGCACAGAAGCGGCACCGTCACATACGATGTGCTCTGATGACGCACCCACAAACCACCTGACGAGGGTGGCTGACGAGCTGCTCCTGTACGAACTTCCCTGCACCATGATGAGAGGTAGAAAACACGAGGGGTAGGAGACTCGCGTTGCAGGGCTGGAATCGCCTGCGTCTGCTGCCATCCAGACAATACCCGCCTGCAGGTTTGGAGGCCTCCCCGCTGTTCCAGGGCACGGGCGATGGAATCAAGAGTTAAGTCTGTCTGTCACGACCCATGGGATGAGCCCCCACTCCCACTAAATGGCCCGCAGACCCCTCCAGAGGCAACAGCCGCCCCAGGTCGGGTCACGGGTTGCAGGGTCTGCTTCCCACCCCCTCAGCTCTGCTTGACTCGCTTACGTGGTGGTCCAATGGGAGGAATCTGCTGTGTTGCAAGGGCACGAAAGGCCTCTGCTATGAGGTGAGGGTGAGAATGGATCATAGACTTCCAGCCAGCTGTCTCCATTACATCAGTTGCATGCCTGCAAATGAAAAAAGTGCTCGTTTACTCTCAAATTGATTGATAGAAATTCATGTAGTTTTTAGGCTAGAGTAAAACTAACACCTTGCTTTGACATCATACGAAGTAGTTTTATATGAGAAAACTAATGTCACTTAGTAATAATTCATTTTCAATTTTGTTTTATGACAAAAATCAATAATGCTTAGAATTTCGTAAACCAACATTTGATTTAGAAAGGAGAAAATGATTCATATAACCTATCCTATTTAATTCCTTAGCAGTTTCCGACAATATTACGTTCAGTTCACATGAAGCTCTAGCAACCACCGACATAATATTATGTTATCACTGCTTCTCAAAATTTTTTAGCTATCACTGCTGTAATATGCCATTTAGAATCAAATTCACTTCATTAGCAATATCCCAGTGTGTGTTTATTTTTCCACTGGAATGTGCTCAATTGTTGATTACTAACAACTTAAACAATACTTATAGGTTTGCCTTGCTTTAAAATTTTCCAAACAAAAACAGAAGTACCTTAAGTTTTTTCAAATTGATTGGTGGTTATTTTTATTAAAGAGCGATTTTTCTGTTTAAATTACATTTTTATTTTTTACAAGCCTTGTAATAGTAGATTATGATGTAAGAAACATTATTGGTTGCAAAAAGCAAAATGTTGCAAATTAATGTCTTATAGCCTAAAAATAACCATTAAGGGGTTAACAGAAAAGGCAATTAACAAGTAAATAATATTTGCAAGAGGTTAATGAAATAAAATCAAATGATTCTTCAAATTAAATAGATGTGCTTTAAAGCCCAACCACAAAACAAGTTAACTATTAAACATCAAATCAAAATTAAATGAGAAAGAGCACCACATCAATGCAAATTATTAAACAGTCATTATGAAGCTGCTGCAAGTAGGGAAGAATGAACCCATGCTTACCTGGGTCACGTAGTAGGGCAAAGTCTAGGATGGCACACAATAGTGGAGTGATTTTGACAGCACTGCAGTCCTCATCAGCAAGGGAATGACACACAGTGCTGTCGCAGAAAACGACCCAAGTGTCACCGAAAGATATCCCGAAGAAATAAAACCACATAACCCTATTTCACGCCCGTTATTTATTCAGAAGAATTGTGCCTCTTGTGGCATCTCATTTAACCTCAAAGCAAGTAAATATTGGGAGGATTCAATTATCTTCTATCCAGTGCTTTTTTTGTGACAGTATGCACCGGTACCTTTTTTCAGAGCGATGTTGACCCACGTCTAATTTTGGTACATTTTCATTTTTTTAATTCTTTAAAGTAATAAAGAGCTTCTACAAATGTTAAACATTTTGACTTTTATTATCAATTTTATTAAAAGTTCATCACAAATTCAATAGAGAAGGGGGAGAGGGTGCAGGAAGAGATGGAGGGAGGTGGGAGTAGGTACCGGCACAATTTTTTATAAAAAAGCACTGCTTCTATCTATCTCAAATTTACATCAAGGCAATTGATTCTTTTTCAAGTTTTTCTTATATGTTTAGAGAACATTGAACTGAGTGAGACAAAACTGTGAATACAGATGATATAGGAAAAAGAAAATCAAAGATTTCTCAAGAAACCATAACCTTCACATGCAAAACAAAGGTGTTAAATATAAAAACAAGAAGATGTCTCAATTGAAGACTATAATTTCAAATATACTACATTTCAACTTACGTATTGATGAAGTCGATTGCTTGTGCCTTCAATTGGTCTGCACTGTGCAAATCTGCAAGAATCAGGATATCAGCTGCATTCTCAATTGATAAATTGGTGCACAGCGCTTCTTCACACATAACTTTCAACCTCTCCAGGGCATACTGTTAATTAAGTAAGTTTTCTAATGAATATTAATTACATCTTAGCAAAATTAAAAATATTACTTATTTCTACAAACTATTTTGCTATCCTCCACATAAAATAATTTTATAAAAACTTTTACAACTTTCGTAAACTCAATCATTTTTATGGCTTTTTCCACTCTTCTTATAGTACAGGAAAGTTAGGAAAAATAGCGGAAAAAATTCGAACAAAGCTGATTTTTGGCAGAGATGCTCAGACTGGCATCTAGTTCAACATACTATAAGTCCTCAATGATCCGGTGAGAGCTTCGGCCGCCATATTGGAAAAATGGCGCCCGAAATCAGTTTTTCGTGAATATATCGCGAACGGTGGCACCTACGTGAAAAGTTCCAATTACAAAGTTGTAGCAAATTCAATTTCCTACAGAAAAGGTTCTATCATTTTTTGTCGTCGGAGTAACCATTCTCCGTCAAAATAGCGAAAAACAAAGTGAACACAATGAAAACGGCGATAAACGTGGCGAAATCCGTACCTTGTCTCTTTTTGATGAAAACGGCACGCGAAAAACCAACAAAGCAGAGCGTTATGCAGTTTTTGAAAAAAGTGATCCTACGGTTCCGGATGATTGCACCTGCATCATAGATGGAGGATGGCTTCTACATCGCGTTATTTGGCCTACAGGTAGCACATTTTGTACGGTTGCAAATAATTACGTTTCATATGTCGAACGAAACTACAATCGTAAATCAATTGTCGTTTTTGACGGTTACTCAAAAAACGTATACAATACAAAAGCAGCTGAAAGATCACGTCGCTCTTATAAAAACTTCGCGCCTGATATCCAGTTTGATGAACACACGAATGTAACAATACCTCAAAAAAATTTCTCTATAATGATCGAAATAAGACGAATCTTATCTCCATGGTTATGAAAACATTTTCGGAAAAAGGTTTTAACGTACAGCAGGCTCAAGGAGATGCAGACACACTAATTGTTAATACGGCTATTGAAACAGCAGGTTCTGGTGAGGCTACAGCTATTATAGGAGTGGACGTTGATCTCCTTGTTTTGCTGACTGCTTTAGCGCCTCCAGAGAAAGAAATATTCTTTGTAAAACCAGGTAGAGGTAAAATTCAAACAACCTTATATTCATCGTACAGTCTGGAAATAAAGCAAATGTAAAGAATTATATTTTGATTCTGCATTCTTTCTCCGGCTGTGACTCGACGTCTGCTGTATTCGGGAAAGGCAAAATGTCACTTGCGAAAGTTTTAGAAAAAAATGAAGACGTAAGAGAAACGGCTCAAATTTTCCAAAACGAAGAAGCTTCTCACGATGATATTGCTGATGCTGGAAATTTAGTTTTTCTTACTTTATATGGCGCTAATAAAGATGAACAATCTCTAAACAAACACCGTTTCATCTGCTTCAAAAAAGGAGTTGCTCGAGGAAAAAAGAGCTTCTCATCATTACCCCCAACCGAGGACGCTGCTCGCCTGCACAGTTATCGCGTTTACCATCAAATTCAGTTATGGCGTGGGATTAAAATGCTTCCTGAAAACTGGGGCTGACAAATCCAACCTAATTTCTCACCTCTTCGATTAACCAAACCACCTGCTCCAGATAATATTTTACAAAGTATTTCTTGCAGCTGTACTAAAGGATGTCGCCAGTCTTGTGGATGCCGAAAAACCGGATTGAAGTGCTCAAATGTTTGCCTAAATTGCAGTGGAGTATCCTGTGATAACGCCAGGTACTTAGTAGTAGAAGAAGAGGAAGATGTTGATGATGTCGAAGCAGCAGAAGAGGAGCAGAACGTTCGAACATCACCTGATAATGGAGAAGAAAATAGCACCGACTATGATACCGAAAATGAAACCGAAAATGATACAAAAAACGATGACGAAAATGAAACCGATGATGATACCGATGATGACCCAGTAAATGAACCATATGTATTCGATTATGATAGAATGGAGTGTAGTGATGTATTTCCTTCTACATCTACTGAGGATGAACCAACGACCAGTACAGCTGTTAAAAGACTGAGATTGGAATAAGCTGAACGATATTTTGTGGACTAGACCTACTGGGGATACCACATTAAAAAACGCGCCATATACTTTACCTCCAGGGTGGTGTGGAAATAAGTATAAAAAGATGTAAATGTGTACATCAGAGGTATATCGTTCAGCGTTTCTTTCCCCCCCCCCCCCCCCCCCCCCCGATTTGACAGTGACCATTTCCCCCTAACCACCCCCCTCCACCACCAAAGCACATATACAAAACAAAACAGCGATGCGGAGACATTACCAAGACATACTCATACGGATTTCGCCACGTTTATCGCCGTTTTCATTGTGTTCACTTTGTTTTTCGCTATTTTGACGGAGAATGGTTACTCCGACGACAAAAAATGATAGAACCTTTTCTGTAGGAAATTGAATTTGCTACAACTTTGTAATTGGAACTTTTCACGTAGGTGCCACCGTTCGCGATATATTCACGAAAAACTGATTTCGGGCGCCATTTTTCCAATATGGCGGCCGAAGCTCTCACCGGATCATTGAGGACTTATAGTATGTTGAACTAGATGCCAGTCTGAGCATCTCTGCCAAAAATCAGCTTTGTTCGAATTTTTTCCGCTATTTGGTAAAAAATCGTCTAATTTTCCTGGACTATTATGGTATTATTGCAAAAATGTCTTTTGATGACAAATTGGAAACAAAACCTGGGATATAAGCAATTGAAAGGCAGTCAAAAAGACACCTTAATGCACCCAGCTACGTGAAAAAATCGACGTAAATTCTAAATTAATTCATATCTCAAATTTATTTATCAAATATTAATAACAGGAATACACTAGTTATTCTGTAGATAGTGATGAAAGCAAATTTGTTTAAGTATTAGATTACTGAATGTCAAGTTTTTCAAATGTGTACTCGTTAAATTAACAAGAATAATTAAAACTGTTCAAATGATTCATTATTGGATATAATGCAATTAGATCACACAATTACTTCTAAACAACAATCAACAAACACAAGAAATTATGTTGGTGGGAAAACAACCAACCACTCTCAACAAAGCAGTTACTCACTTTGTCAGCAGCTGCAAGAAGATCATCGGCCATCTTTTCAAGATTTGCTGCTTTTCCAGTGTAGATGAAACGTAGCATCTCCCGCAATACCTCATGATCAACATCCGTTATTTCTACCCGATTGTGTTTTCGCTCCTCCATCTCATGCTCGAACATTGCAGCAAAAACAGGACTCCTCGCTATAACCAAAGAGTATCACTCAATGTAGAAAATTCTTTTTTTAATGCTCAAACACTTGACAAAACAAATCTACTACAGTGAAAATTTTTTAAATTATCTTTTCAAAACCAAAACTGCTATGCAGTACAGTTGATGAAATATAAATGCTACCAACCTGCTAAAATTGCTTTATGCGCTTGGAATTCTCGTCCTCCTACTGCCAATGTGACATCACTGAATTTCTGATTCTCAAATAGCATACCAAGATCATCAGAGAGTCGACACTCTGGAACTTTGAACTGGATAGCATTTGACTGACCCGAGATGTTTACACTATCTGCAACCACACTCACCTAAAATGAAATAAAATTGCTTGATTGAATGAAACGCAGTCTACAAAAATAAAACATTTTTTGATGGTAATGAAAGTTTAATTTCAAATTTGTAAAGTCAATCAAGGAATAAAAAGCACTAATGTGTTTTAACTTACCTCGCAGAATATTGTTAGTTTGTCATCAGGTAGTAATCCATTCGCTTCATCTAGAAGAAAATCCCTGCGTATAAATTTCTTAAAACCCCAGTCTTTGCCCTGAACAAATCTGTAGGCTCGCTGACTCTCTATCAAAAGAAAAACAATGTAAATTATAATCATATCCTGATAAAGGGAATGCAGAAAATGTATGCTATTCTTTATAAAATCAAAACCAAAGAAAATAGTGTAGAAAACTTATAAATTATTACCAGAGAATTTTATCTAATAAAACTTAATATTTCTTAAATACCAGAAAAATTTAAATTGCTTAAGTTTTGAATTTCATTGATTTCACTAAGAATTTTTAAAATGCCTAAATTTCCTTTGATATGAATAATTTAGTCAAATTTTAAATATCCATTTTAAACATTCTAACTTGAACTTAGAGCTAACTTTATCTATGAAATCTAAACTCACCCATTGCTTTGGTCTCTTCTCTTTTGGCATTAAGAATGGAAAATTTGAACTTGGCCCTGACTTCTGATTTGTTACAGGAGACTAGTAATAAATATAAGGAGAGGTAATCTTTGCTTTCTTCATCCAAGCCTTTAGGGTTCACCCTCAGGCACCTGAAAATCATAATTAACAATGATGTTAGGGTATTAACTTGGTACGATGCACTTCATTTACTCTTGTTTAGAATGCTAAGCAGTATTTAATTTGATCATTCCACATCTGAAATACTCACCACTTCAGTTTGTCATTGGCTCCAGCTGAGAAGGTAGAGGACTTCAAGACCTCACCCATCTCCTCCCGACAGAAACTGAAGTTATTTATGGTCCACATGTAGCTGAACTTCACTACTTTTACCTGTTTATTAAAAACGAGAAATAAATCCTAAGTATTTTGTTTCAAATATGCCATATCAAATCACTTAACAGCACATGCTTCAATTTCAACAAAACAATCTTATTTTGTCTTCCTCTAAAAATATTTAAATGTTTTGAACAGAGGCAAATATAATAAAATAACTTTAGGAATGAATGCATACAACAATGCATGTTATATTTCGATTGCATTTAAAAAGGATATAAACACTCCTCCCTTAAAACTATCCTAGCTTCATACACTGGACTCCATAACATAGATAAGGGATAGAAAAGGAAATATATGAAGGAGACAAAAAGAGAAATGGACACATGATATAGAAGGGAGGATATAAATGGACTAGGCCAGGGGTGGGCAAAGTATTCTACATGACGTTTCAAATCGGTGGTTGCAAATTCTTTGGAGGGCCAAATTTGAGTTTCTTCGGAAGTTAACTAGAGACTCTGAGGTATATGCGATAAGTTTTTTGGAGTTGATATTTCAATATTAAAGACTTATCATCGAAACTTCAAAAAATATACAAGATTTTGCGAATTAAATTTATCATTTAAATAGCAAGATGAAACTCCCCGCGCGCCGCAGGTTCCTCACCCCTGGACTAGGTGGTGGAAACATGAAGGAAAGATGAAAATAGGCGAGGGAGGGTTGGGCGAGATTGGGAATAGCCGAGTAAAGGAAAATAAGGGTGAGGATGGGTGGGGGAAGAGGAACACGATGGAATTGGTGGGAAGGAGGAGGGTCGGGGAAGATGGAGTTGGACGACACGGTAGAGTCACTGTCCTCGCGGTCAACGCCCTTCCTCTTTCTAGGTGGCAAACCACAGTCGTTCACCCTCACACACACAACCTCATCCTTTCTCAACTGCCTGTGGGGGCCCATGTTAAGGAGACCACGCTCGCCAGCTCCTCTTCCGAAATGACTCTTCTCGGGTAAAAACAAAATTTACCGACTTCGAAGAACCGAGTGTCGGCACTTACACGACGTACTAAGCGGAGCGTAAGGATGAAGAGAAATGCCGCGAATGCGTCACACTACAACGAGAATGATGCAGCTCGATTGAGACGTCCTGACAATATACGCGAGTGTCGCGCCGATTCTACGTATGCTCATTCACGAGCTATTTATCTCTGAAACCCTTCTAGCGAACACTTTCATCCCTCGAATCGATATTTCGAAGAAATATAAAGAGTCGCATTGCATTCTCATCCATTCCAACGTTATAGAAATACGCGAACTAAATAACACTTGGCAGAAATGTAAATTTTTAAACTCGTAAGAACAAAAGATTCCTGATGGATACACAACAATCTACAGAATTAGAAGCGCCATCCTTTAGTAAAGCAGTGGGTAACCTCTAATACATTATACTTTAAAGTTTGTTCCTCGGCATTTACTTAAGCCCTAATAACGCTCGGTTGATAATGGAGAAATTATCAGCACAATATTTTACATCCTAGCAAAGAAAGCGTAAACAAAAGTCCGAAGATTGGCATTAGAGATGAGAGCCAATCTCCAGCAAGGATGTCTTATTTCGATAGAGCATTGACTTCATTATCGCAGAAAACTACATTCCGACCGAATCTGTCGCAGCACGTCCGAATGCCAATCTGCCGAAGCACGAGGTTATTGAACCATTTAGCGAGACGACAACAAAAAAGGAACAAATCTGATAGGTGGAAACGTGATTCGATCACGGGGAAAGCGGCTAAAGAGTCTAATGAGGATGGGTCGGCTAAAGAGTCTGAGGAGGACGGGGCGAAACGTTCAGATAACGTCGAATCGCTCGGGTTTCTCACCAGGGGGAATTTAGGCGCCCCTAGATTCAACGGGCTCGGGAATGTGAGACTGACGGGGAATTTTTACTCAGAGGTTGCGAAAATAGAATACGCCAGACGACGCCCCCCTTCCTTGCCTAACCCCTCCCGAACGCGACTTACCCTCCACCCCCTCGCCCCTGTCCACTCGATTCATACCTGTCACGAGGGAGAGAAGAGTGAAACGAGAACGAAATACGTGTGTCCGTTCATGCAGGGTATTAACGGTATGTCTCCGACTTCGTCATAGACCTACTCGACTTGACTGTCATTTATCTACATTAAAACCTGAACGCTTTATCCTCTTTAATTTTATGGAAATGCATTTCACTTCGAGATTAAAACATGTTTAATTCCCCACACATGAGCCATTTACAACAAAAATGACGTTCCGATAGACGAAATAAATTTAACTGAATCTTTCGGTCGGAATTCCATAGGCTTATCGTCTCCATCGTCTGATTTCAATTAATGCTGCATTTTCTAAGAAACTTTTAGAAAGTTTAGCAAAATCTTCCGCTGTGGTCTACGATAGAAAACTTTTAAATATTAGGTGTCTTTTTTAATCTTAAATTAACCGACTATAAAGAAAAGAAATCAATCCCATATGTAAAAACTGAGAAAAAAAATCATCAAAACGTGAAAAAATAAACCTCCCGCAACTCAATGAATTAATTACTTTTCCGACAAGAACAGCTACCTTGCAAAACAATTTTCGCCTTAAGCCAATACCGGATTTTGACACGCGAGGTCATTAACTGCTAAGTATTTATAACCTCTTCGGAAACAAAAGCTGGCCACGTGACTTTTAAATGCCTCAATCAGTTTTAAGGGCGCCTCCTCTCCCCAGTAAATCCAAATTAAATTAACTGATAAGGCTTTCACGGCCGGAAAGAGACTTGCTGTCTCACCTATTTGGGTTCGTTGCCCTTTCTTCATAAGGTTTCGCAGACAGTCAATACCCGATTTAATTTCGTATCGGCGACGAATTAATGAACCGCCGAGACTGAAAGGACACATGAGGAAAAATGCACGAGAGGAGCGAGCAGTTCCCGCGATAAAACATGACACAAGGACAATGGCGGATCGCCCCCTCCTTGGATAACTCCATTGCCCTCCACTGGGTGCATTCTTAAATTCATTCCGAGCAAAATTCTACTATTAGGTCTGTATGGCAAGGGAAAGATTCTGACAGGGGTAGGGATTTTCAAAATATAGGGTCGTTGGCAGGGGTGGATTCTATAGGTGGAGAAGTTTCTGGATCCGCCCCTGCACAAGGAGATATGCGTTGCAATCGTCATCACTACTTCACCTTTTGATATGATAAGGGTAGAACATAACGTACTTTAAAAATACCGGATAGCAACAGAGCGAAAAATAAATAGAATGGATAATAAATTCTTGTTGCAACTAGGGGACAATTTACAAATTTTAACCTTGCGAATTGAAGGAGTTGACCATTTTGGAAACAAGATATATAGATTTGGCTAATTATAATATTAACAACATCAGTCAATAGCTTTTTATAGCAGGTATAGCAGCCAGCTCCGAATTCATTCAGATTGTTATACATCTCACAATTAAAACTCTCATCTCTCAGTAAAGTCTCCCACGATATGATTCTAGTCAGAAACTTTGGACTTCAATAAATAAAAATTAACTTGCATTAATTAAGAAGAAAACCCGTATTAGCAATGAACCAAAATTATCTGAAGTTCCATGAGATAAAATCACTCAAACCATGCTAACAATAAGCAAGTCCTTAAGAATGCAAGGATTTAACCAGCGTAACGTATCTGCAGCTACTAAACCTACGAGAGCGTGAGAGAGAGAAGCATTTTTCTCTTGAATGGGTCACTCGTAGTTGCAGTGCCATCTACGTCACGTCCGCTGTACACTACGCACACGCCCGATTTATTACGAAGCTAAACGAGACCGTGAACGTAACGTAGTGTGAGACGCGATTGGTGGAAGGTGCAGGAGAGGGAAGAGGGGAGGGGATGGAGTACGCGAGCTTTTCGTAAACGTAGATTTGTTTGAGACGAGTTGGTATGGGAGCGATGCAAAGGGAAGAGAAGGGAGAGAGAAAGAGGGGAGTGAGAAAGAGATAGAGAGGGAGAAAGGGAGAGATAGGGAGAGAGATAGAGGGAAAAAGGGAGATAGGGAGAGAGATAGGGAGGGAGAAAGGGAGAGATAGGGAGGAAGGGGGAGAGAGATAGGGAGGAAGGGGGAGAGAGATAGGGAGGAAGGGGGAGAGAGATAGGGAGGAAGGGGGAGAGAGATAGGGAGGAAGGGGGAGAGAGATAGGGGGGAAGGGGGAGAGAGATAGGGAGGAAGGGGGAGGGAGAGATAGGAAGGGGGAGGGAGAGAGATAGGAAGGGGGAGGGAGAGAGATAGGGAGGGGGAGGGAGAGAGATAGGGAGGGGGAGGGATGGAGAGAGATAGGAGGGGAGGGAGAGAGATAGGAGGGGAGGGAGAGAGATAGGGAGGAATGGAGAGAGATAGGGAGGGAGGGAGAGAGATAGGGAGGGAGGGAGGAAGAGAAGGGAGAGAGAAAGAGGGGAGTGAGAAAGAGATAGAGAGGGAGAAAGGGAGAGATAGGGAGAGAGATAGAGAGGGAAAAAGGGAGATAGGGAGAGAGATAGGGAGGGAGAAAGGGAGAGATAGGGAGGAAGGGGGAGAGAGATAGGGAGGAAGGGGGATAGAGATAGGGAGGAAGGGGGAGGGAGAGAGATAGGAAGGGGGAGGGAGAGAGATAGGGAGGGGGAGGGAGAGAGATAGGGAGGGAGGGAGAGAGATAGAGAGGGAGGGAGAGAGATAGGGAGGGAGAGAGAGAGATAGAGAGGGAGGGAGAGAGATAAGGAGGGAGCGAGAGAGATAGGGAGGGAGGGAGATAGATAGGGAGGGAGGGAGATAGATAGGGAGGGAGGGAGAGAGATAGGGAGGCAGGGAGAGAGACAGGGAGGGAGGGAGAGAGATAGGGAGGGAGGGAGAGAGATAGGGTGGGAGGGAGAGAGAGGGTGGGGGGGAGAGAGATAGAAAGGGAGAGAGATAGGGAGGCAGGGAGAGAGATAGAGGGAGGGAGAGAGATAGGGTGGGAGGGAGAGAGGCAGAGAG
Source organism: Uropetala carovei (assembly GCA_036926305.1). Classification (NCBI taxonomy): domain Eukaryota; kingdom Metazoa; phylum Arthropoda; class Insecta; order Odonata; family Petaluridae; genus Uropetala; species Uropetala carovei. The sequence continues at coordinate 1,607,896 of JAXCHB010000017.1, read as the reverse complement.
AAAGGGAGGGAGAGATAGGAAGAAAGGGAGGGAGGGAGAAAGGACAGATAGGGAGAGAGGATGGAGAGAAGAGATAGAGAGGAGATAGAGAGAAGGGATAGAGAGATAGGGAGAGAAGGGATAGAGAAGGGATAAAGAGATAGGAAGAGAGAGGAAGGGAGGGAGGAAGAGAGGGAGGGAGGAAGGAAGGAAGGGAGGGAGGAAGGAAGGGAGGGAGGGAGGGAGGAAGGGAGGGAGGAAGGGAGGGAGGGAGGGAGGGAGGGAGGGAGGAAGGGAGGGAGGAAGGGAGGGAGGAAGGGAGGGAGGAGAGAGAGGAGGAGGGAGAGAGAGGAAAAAGAAGGAGTGCTGCAAAAAGGTGAATGCGCCCCTCCCCTCCTGCTCCCACCATCCACTCTCGCTCTGCCCTGGCACAAGAGCACACAGTGAGTAGGGAGGGATGGAGAAATAGGGGAGAGGAGGGGAGGTAGGACTTCCTCGGCAGCCTCAGCTGTCGCTGGAATGTCATGAGGGAGGAGGAATAGGGGATAGTGAGAAAGAGGACGAGAGAGAGACGGAGAGGTTCAGCGGCGAGCAACGACCTCACACAAGCGCAATACCTTCTACCTCCACCCTCCCCCTTCCCCTGAAACCCTCACTTGCAATCCCGGCCTCTTTATACCGCCACCCCTTCCTCCCCCTTCCTTTCTCTCAACCTGCAACATCTCGCCAAATACCGCTATGTCACCCCGCGCACCCGTGGACGCTTTACCGCGATCTTACCCTTAGCCCAACCTCTTACACCCCTCTCCCTTTGCGGCTGCCTTCTTTCGGCCCCCCACCCCTTTCCCCTTCGACCCGAACGGACTCCCACCCCTAGGATATCTCTAGAGACTGCTGTGTGGGTGGCTGAAACTATTCAAATTGAGGGACGTTTTATTTGGTCTACGAAGCAAAATGTAATGACAGAGAAGGGAGAGGGATAATGAGCAGGGTTCCTGTCTTGCCAATCCAGAATTTAAACACTTTCGTGCCCCCAATAAGTAACGTTAGGGTGTTCATTCTTATTTTAGACGATTTTTTTAATTACCACATTTTCAATATAAACGGATTACAAATATTTTTCTCCGCTGAAAATTCGGCCAACGTTTATAAACGGCAAGAAGGAAAATGCAGGCCGAGGCCACGGCGGTATTTCGAAAATCGAACGATTCAACACAAAAAAAGAGAACGCAGAGCCTTCTCCATCGTCCGTACCCAACTAGCCCAATTAACCGAGAGCTGAATCAATCCCATTTGAGGTCGGTCTACGCTCTAACTGTTTCGCAGATCTTCAATTGCCTTTTGGAGGAAGGGGGAGGATGAGACGGAGTAGCGGGCGTGGGAGGTCGAATGTGGGAATTGAGGCGGCTGGGTGGAGTCGGTCACCGTGGGGAGGAGGGGGGTGGGGAGAGGAGGGGGGGGAGGAGAGGGGGTGGGGAGAGGAGAGGGGGTGGGGAGAGGAGAGGGCGGAGAGGGGGAGAGGTAAATAAAGGCTCTGTGAGCCCGAAGCGGTTCACAAGAGATGTGGGAGGATGAGCAAAAAGGAGGTGGTCGTCTCATCTTCGCGCACGCAGATAAAACTCTTTTAGTCAATCGGAGCGGAATTAGGATTTCCGCATTCCCTGCGCCGCTATGGCCGAGATTCAATCCGCGAGCCACCTCTTCCATCTAGGGCATTTACATATATCTTCCTTCGCAGGCTTATCAGACCACAGGGCAACATGCGCTCTCGTCGTATATTTCTTGGACGTTTTAAAGCAACAAAAACCTTATGGATATTATTTTTGTTCCGTATATTCATAGACATTTGCGGAGAGTAAAATATTTAATACGCAAAGGGCTATGGAACTATGGCAACAAAGACGATACTATACCACTCTCGTTCAATAACGACGTATTTTAAGAAAATCACTATAAATATACTAATTACAATTTTTATTCTCACAAATAGCGCGATAAATACGGACCCATTTGCTTCAATATGCAATACATATTTCTATTGACACTTAAAAGCTATTTAAAAATAATTCTATCAAGTTAAAATAAAGAAATTAAAACTGCTTAAAACGGCTAATCGAGGCAATTAATTTGATTAATACCATTTAACACATGCAAAATTCCTAAATTCTATAGAACGACAGTTATTACCATCGAAGACATGGTCTTTTACGTTGGAATAGAGACATTAACGAGCCTCCCTCCTTCCACTTTCAGTTCAATCCATCGCGATCAACATACTCCTCAACAGTAGAGAGTCCTTACCTGCGTGTAGCACCAGTTCTCCGCGACGGGAGTGTTAGCCTCGGGGGGCGGTGGGCTCGGCACCCGGGACACCGCCATCCCGCCTCCGGCAGAGTGGCTGGACGAGGCCCGTGCCGCTGACTGCGGTGCTGTGGTGCAGTCGCTCACAACCGGGAGCCTGCGGGCGGAGGAGGAGGAGGGGTTGGGCGCGTGAGACGAAGGTAGTGGCGGCGTGGACGAAGTCGAGGCCGACGTCGGCGGCTGTGGAGGCGCCTGTGGTGAAGGAGGAGGAGGCGGCAGCTGGGGGGGAGGAGGGCACGGCGGCTGACGCGACGGTTGCCGAAGCTGGAGAAGCAGCGATGGGTCCCACAAAGATTCTCTGGGGTCGCTGCTGCAAGAGAGAGATTGTTTGGGATTGGGAGCGGGGGAGATGGGAGAAAGAGAGAGGGGGAGGAAAGAGGAGGATGATGGGACGGTAAGAGCGGGTCCACGATGATTGATTGGCGAAGAGACCAAAACAAACAAAACAAAACAATCCGCCAAATAATTTTTTTAACATTTTTTTCCATGTTTTCCAAATTAAATTATTTTGAGAATTATATGTGATGATCATGGAATAACAACAGCAACGACAAATAATAGCAATGCAAAAAACATCAAAACTCAAAAAGATAAAAAATATTTTAATATCTGATGATTTCAAAGATTCGTGCAAGAAAAGGCGAAATGATTTCGTGTGTTGTGGCAATTGAAGTTCCACGTGATAACTAAACAATAAAACAATATAATGGAAAAAGCGGGATTTGATATGGTGGGTTGTTTGGTGGGATGGCGGGGGTATCGACGTCCACACGTGAATGTGCGCCATCAATCTTATTCTCTCGCTTAATGTCCAAGCAGGAAGCTACATCGGCACACTCATCTTACGTTGAAATGCTGGTATTTTTCACTAAACAGCAGCAGAATAATTCCCCATTAGAAACATTTCCAATGACGTATCTTTTGGAGGCTGGGCGTACTAGCAAGGACTTATTGCTAGAAGAAAAGGAGCAATCGGCCATGGCTATGATTTCAACAAATTAGCTAAAACGCTTCCTTACTTGACCACTTCAAGGACTGATCAAATGCTCAGTGGTTGAAGCTGTGCATACAGTTGGTTCGGCGCGTTGAGCACAGAAACAAACTGGGAATTGAATTTATCATTTTCTGTCGACAATTATTTATTTCTCTCTCTCTCTCTATTTCACTCTCCGATAAAAAACCTTAATCCCAAAGTCATAATCGCGCAGCATCCAATTATAAGCACATACCTCGCGCCGATAATTCCGTGCAGATCTCTAACTAAACTTACATTGCCATCTCACGCTTATTAGCAGTTATCACCACTACGAAGAACCCTCTCGCGCCAACGCCATTTCAAAAATAGTTCGAAGAATAGCTTCTCTCGTTGGCATTACTTCCCGGAGCAACTGACCCAACATCTACCTCGGAGTGCCCTATTAAGAGTTGCAGCGACGTGAGATAGAAGAGAGGGGACTGATATTAATTTAATACTCCGAGCGTTAGGGAGGAGAGTTCGGTAGAAAGGTAGGGAGACACTAGTGCGTGAGTACTGGAGTACGTAACCCCGGCAACGGAGTGCGAGCGAGGCCAAAATAAACCCCCTCACCACCACAACCGTGGAGAGTGAGGGAGAGGAGGTGGGATGGAAAGGGTGGAAGGGGAGAAATACGGCATAAACGGGAGGAGAAAGGAAGAAGAACGAGGTTGACTCGCCGGTCGAGTAAAAAAAGGACGTCCGAATTGAAGGCAATAATGACACGTGGGAACTCGTCTGTTTATTTGTTAAGTGGCAAAGAAAAATTACGAACGAGATGAATGGTGAGAGAGAGCACAGAAAGGAGGAAGACGGGAATAAAAAATAGATGATAGGGAGAGGTCACTAGCTCCGATGATCTCACTGCAATGCGACGCCCCCCCCTCTTCTTCCTTACCCGTCTCTCTCTCTCTCTCTACTGAGCCCCGCCCCCCTTCGGCACACACCCTCTCGGGCTCTTCCGATGCCACCCTCCGCCGAAACTTCCTCCCTCCTGCAGCAGCCGCCGCCGCCTCCATTACGCCACTGCATTGGCCCTTCGTGGGCACACACACATGTACATACACGCCACTTCCCTCGCAGCAGCGCAGATAGCAGGGCGAGAATTCGCGCGACGTTTTGCTGAATAACGATGTGAGCTGAGAGGACGGTTCTCTCCTCTTGCTGTCGCGGGGATGAAGCGCTGACTGGACAGTGAAAAAAAACACCGCGAAATTTGCTTATGAATGAAACGCGGAGATTAGAGGGCGGTCTGAAAGTCGGGCTTCGGCTAAGCTTCCGATTCTGAAGGAAACACGATGCACTTCCGACGCGGGCTCGCGTGTGCTTTGCGTGTGCTTTACACCACAATCCCTTTTGTTGTGGAGGACTAACGCTATTAATTGTCCCTGCGCCAGAAGCGTCAGCGAGGAAGGCCGGTTACGGAGCCGAGATTACCCGAGGCCAGGCCGGGAGCGCAACTAGACTGACTACCGAGGACGCCAACTTAACGAGCTCCGACAGAAATGGAAACATCCGTAGAGCTTATTTTAAAATTTCTAGGATGACACAGTTTACAAATTTCAGATTCTCTACATATACAGAGCGCACACGCGACTTTTGTAATCCTTCTCATTTTCCCTTCTCAAAACTTTAAAGTTTATATCCTTGAAAAGGCGCTATTTATTGCTTTCAACGGCAAATTTGTTCTAAATGACCCTTTTAAAAAACTGACAACGAAAATGATGTTCTAAACACGATCGAAATTTGTTCAAACCGCGTCTCAACGACAATCCATTTATAAAAAGGAATTCAGCTCTTTTCTTCAGTCGGAAATACGAATATTCATTCGCTGCTAACCAAACAACCGCTTTCATCCATCACCATCCGCGGCACGGAACGAATCATAAAACCCCTAATCAAAAAACCTCACACTACCGAGTTTCAAAAAGTCGCACTCGCTAACTACGGACCGTTGCGAATACGAGCGCTAAAGCCTCCCCTTAGCAACACGTCTTCTCACGCAGAAAACACCCCTCTTCGGACAAACCCCTTATGCGAAGGGAAGAGAGACCCCCAATCGTCACCATCCTTCCACATCGCTCCCTTCCACTTTCTGAAGCACCGTCTCCAAAAACTCCCCTCCTGCATCATGCCCCGCCAGTAGTATAGGTAGGGAAGCTGGAGGATGTAAGTAGGGAAAAGAGAGATGGCTGGATCGGGGAGATGGACAAAGACAGATGGAGTGGAGAGCGAGGAAAAGGAGAGCGGGGGCGGAGTAGGTAGGAAAGAGCGAACCTCCCCTTCCACGTGCTCGAGGGGGACGGAGTGGGAGGGATGGACCCACCCAAACGACACTACCCACCCCCCATTCACATCCTTCCCATCATATAACCCTCCGCACATCCATTACACAAAACCCCCCCTTATACTTCGGGAGGAGGGAAACTGGGAAGGGAAACGAGTGAGGGGAAGACTACGGTGGGGGCGTATGGGGAGAATAGGGCCTCGGTAAGGGTGCACGAGAGAGGGAGAGAAGGGTCCCTCCCTTACCCTAGGAAAAAGGGAAACGAAAGCGGGGATGAAAGAGGGAAGGATATGATAAGAGGGAGCTCGGGGATGAGAAGGGTGAACTGGCAAAGGTGGACGAACTGGGCACGGGAGGAGGGAACGGCGCTATAAAGGGAGGAGAATAGGGAGGGGGAGGCACAACGGATTGGAGGGAGAAGACCTTGAGAGAGCAGCCGATAACGTGGAGCGGGTACGCAGATGGACGGTGGCACTGCAAGAGGGGAGAGCGAGGAGGGAGGCGAAGAGAGAGAGAGAAAGAGGGAGTAAGCAGAGGAAGGGCAGGGTAAGGAAGAAGAGGTGGCAAGGGAGGGGAATGAGTAGCGCAAGGTCGAAGGCGACGACTTATGAGTGTGTGAGCGGGAACGGGTTACGAGAAAGAAAGAGCTAGAGAGGCAGAGAGAGAGAGAAAGGTAGGGAGAGCGAGGAGAGTCGGAGAGAAAACGAAGGGGAGAGGAACGCACAGACGTCCCGAGGAAAATGGAATAGGAGGCTAGAGAAGAGGCGGAGGGCAGGAGGGGGCAAATCCGTAAAGCTGCGGCAGAAGGGAATGGGGAGGAGGGTGGAGGAAAGGGGAGAGATCAATAATACCACACACTTCCAGCGCCAGTCTACCGTCCCCCACTCTTCCCATCCTCTCCGCTCTTTCCTCGTCTCTCCTCTCTTTTGCGAACCCTCTTCTCTATTCCGGAGGGACGATACGCAGTGGCTAGGACGAAAAATTGCCGCAAGAGGGGAGCGAGAAATTCGAGAAAAGAAACGGAGGGAAATTGAGAAAGGAGTACGGGAGATGTGAGGGTGAAAATTGAGGAGAAAGGGAGAGAGATCGTTCATCCCAGCCGTTTTACCACCAGTGGCGCTGGTGCTGCCACCGCCCTCTTCTCTCACTTCCGTTTCCGCCGGCGCGAAGAGAGAGAAACGAGTGGGAGAATGAGAAGGAAGAGGTAGACATTTCGACACGACCGACTAAGCTTGACCGTCAACGGTCATTAGGAGAAGATACCAAAAATCTAGCGGGTGAAAGTACGTAAGCCGCTAAGAAAATAACGACCACTACCTGTGGCCTTTTATTTCGTGCTATTACTACAGTCGCGGACTGGGATTGAAAAGGGCAAGCGCCGATAAAAATGTTTTCATTAATGCGTATGGAGCATATCAACGTCCTCGAACACTTTCACGATAGAATTAAGCTACTTTTAATAGTCATATTCTTCAACGGTTCAAAGCGTGTAGCCTTCCTTGGCCTAATCAACAAGTTACCTACGAGCATTATTAAGATTTCTTATGCGATGATGCCAATCGATGGATTGGAAATTCGTTAAACATTTAGCACTACCACTGATATGGCCAAAATAATCCTATTAAAATGATCCTCAACAGAATCCAAAGATTAAATGTCTTGAATATAACAATGCTAATTAAAGATTAAGTATTTATCCACCATGTACCAAAGATGATGGCCTCTATGAATGCTTCGTCTGAGTAAATGGAATGCGAAACGCACCAAAGGCAACTTTAAACGATAGGCATCAGTCGATTGTAAGATAAACCGAACCTCTCGAGCCAACTCACGATAGGAATACGAAACTAGTGAATAAGAAGAATTGGTAAACTTTACAGAGAGAGGGAGAGAGTCGCGATGGCCCTATACATTCCCGAATTCGACCTCTCCGTGTCCTTCACCACTTACGGGGTCCTTCGCCTTAAAAAAAATATCCGAATCCGCCCGGTACTATCCCCCCACCAAAAATATGCGCGAGTTTGGCAACGCTGTTTCTGCGATAGCCACGAGGATGAGCGCACGAAGTCCCCAAGACACGCTCGGACAGAGAAAATAAAGCTTCGAGAGGGATTCCACGAAAGGACCTCAAACTAACTACTCGAAAGCGCAGTGAATCGGGAGAAATAGCGAGGTGCGGTGAGGAGAGACAATGGTTCCGCGGCGACTGGTTAAGTCAGTCGAAATCGTCCTGTCGCCACTCACCGAAAGTCAGGAAGAGAAAATCCGGGTCTTTGCCTCAACCTCTTTAAACAAGAGGGACCTTCGGGTATTCAATGGCAAAGACAGAAAGAGAGGGGGGTGGTAAGATAAGTGGGTGGGTGAGTTCAGAAGTAGCGAGGTGACGCTGAGAAAGATTCGAAAACGGAAGGCGAGTAGGAAGAGGGAAGCAAGTGCCCATGGCCCCAAAAAAAGCGAGAAAAATGCTAGCCGTGGGGATTGATAGGGGAAAGAGATGCGAAGAGAGGAAGCCGCTGTCCGGTTCCTGAGATCGAGTCATGGGGAAATCTCAATGCTAAGGCGTTTACAGAAAGGAAATGCGGGAAATTATACGGACCGAGAGAGAGAGAGATATTTAAAAAAAAGACAATGAACTAATTCTTAAAAACATCAGAAGACAAACTAACATTACACACGTGATTTATACATGAACAAGAAAGTTGAGCAGTTTTAAAAAAATGCAGGTAAAATAAAACTATCGAACGAATAACCGGGAAGCGTATCCAACAGTCATTTCTCAATTACACGAAACGTTGAGGAAAAATACGAGAACTTCAATGAAAAGACGTTTTTTCCGACGCCGAAACGAATAAGATTATTAACTATTGCCGATCGAGAAAGTTGGATATAAACAGAGCGGTAAATTAACCTCACATACTCGAAGAACTCGCCCGGGTAGGGTATTAAAATGATGGATAAGTGTGCTGCAAGGCCGATGCGAGTGTTAGGCGGCTGGAGGACGTTAGGGGAGTAGAGGCGGTGAAGTGGGTGGAGGTGGTGGAAAAATCATAGCGGAGGATGGGATAGATAGAGGCGAGAAGAGAGAGGAAAGGCAGCGATTACGTAGGAACGAAGAGTAATGAAGAAATCAGGAAATGGGACGGTGAATAGCGGAGGTTCAACGAGCATCACACGCGAAAAAAATCAATATGTTTTACAACCGTATCGCTCGCTTCGGAGCAAATGACCCACCTCTCTATTTCTTCCGAAGCGGACCATTCATGCTGAGGTTCCCGCTCTACGTTACTTCCAGAACGACTGCTACTTCCGCGAATCGTGTGGAAATACTATCGCTCTATTTTTGACATATAAATTTGCTAAGAAACTTACTGTACAATCGACAAAACTAAAGAGCTCGTACGGGATATAAATTCGCGAGAAAATCATAAAACCAGTTTAATTTTGGCGTACAAATCGGGGACGTAGAACCAATTATAAAAGTAAACTGAATAACAATGTGATAATTCGCAGGTACAATATTTTGAACGAAAAAATTCATTTACGAAAACAGAAAAGGACGCGGGAATAAATCAAACTCTAAGAGGAAATTCTAAGACTGAATCGAACGATGTAAAACAGGGAGATAGAAGCAAATGTAAAGTTGCGGATATCGGAGTATCACTGAAAGAGTGTCAGGATAGATTCCGTGATTCGCTGCCACTTCGCCCTTCCCACAAAGAGATCACCCATCCTCCAAACCCACACACTGGTATTTTACGCGACCTGGATGACGATGAGCGCACGGGATGTTCCGTATGACCTTGACGCTTTCTGACCACCTCCTTCCTTCGACATAAAATAATAGCGATTGAATGCAGGCATCTGTGACAGATTAGGGATACTGGGACTTATTCTACCGACAGAGTGACGAATAAACTAAGGCGGGTGATAAGAAGGGATATAGCTGGTATTAAGAGTAATTCCAATAAAATAATGACGTTTTTGTCAGATCTACGATAAAAACTTGAACGTTTGCGACAATTTCGATTTTGAAGCAGTTTTTCACGACACGTGACTGCAGCGGACGGGTAAGGATCTTTCGGGAAAGACCTAGAAGGTCGAAGACAGTCCCTGCCAGATGCGGGGCGAATTCACATTTTTTTCAAATGCCCACAGCCAGGGCACGGGATGCGAGGCAGAGGTCTATATAAAGCCATCCAGGTAACTCCCCAGAGAGCCAGAAAAAAAGATTCTTCCGTATCCATTCCTTACCCTTCTAACTTCTATACATCCCTACGCCCAGGTCCGAATAATAAAAACTCCAACGGAAGTCTTGTAAAAAAAACTTTTTTCGAGACGTTACCCATCATGAAAAAACCTACCGTCTAAAAACTTTCCCAGCGTTATAAAAAACCTCGAATCGAAACGTATCCGAAGAAATTGGAACGAGTTAAGAATCGGTTCGCTCCAAAAAAAAAAAGAGCACTCTCGCGGAGTTTTTAAGAACGAATCAACGGCGGAGATTTTGGTGAGCGATAACAAGAGAAAATGAGGCCAACCGACTCCAAAACTCGCGGAAGGAGACGCGGTTTGCAGTTTAGTTTTGCGTCCGCCTAACAAGCGATATAATATCTACCCCTCGAGAAATCTACTGGGGTGAGAACAATCCAGCCTTCAACGCCAATGCTAGCGCCGAAGTGTAAGTTTCAATGCTGACCTGCGTGTACCTCTTCTACTTCCGCAAGGATCGCGCCCAACGCGAAACGAGAATTACGGTTAAAGTCACAGCGCAGACTTACAAAGCGACACAATTGAAACGTGAATCGAGAAAAACCGAGGACGAATTCGGGTGGATAAAAAAAACTACCATCCAACGTCGTAGGGGAATAGATAAGGCGAAAACGCGATTAAACACAATCTTGAGTAAACGACGAAGATTGAGCAGGAGTAGAAATAGACATATGTAATTGAATCTCTTCGGCAGAACTCTCGATGCACGTAACTACCAATACACAAAAACTTACGACATCGCCGTACGCGCGTGACGAGCGCACATGCAACATTCGGAGGAATCCTTTTCGACGAAATGTGACGTGCGATGAGAAATACGTAAACACGGCAGAGGCCTTCCTTCGAAACATCTAGGCCGCCATACCGCTCGTCTCGCAGCATAACGTCCGCGTAAATAAATAAAAATGCGGAAACAGCCCTTTCGCGTCCACCTCTCGCAAAATAAACTACTCTTTTAACGTTTTCGACCCTTCTTCGCAGTCAGGTGCTTTCTTCGCACGCTCGCGAAGGCATTAAGTATTTTTCCAATTATCCTCGTGCCCCTAAATCCTTCAGTCTAAACACGGCGTACAAGGATGCATTTCATTGACGTGTCAGCAGAGTGCGCTCACACAAAGGTCGAGCAAGAGAGACCACCTACCAGTTATAGGCTCAAATAGGCCACCCAGTCAACTACGTGTGTGGCTGAGAAGGACCAAGGGAAGAATAGGAGGGGGTGGGAGGGACGAACGATGCAAGCAATGTGCGTGCGTGCTGCGTGTGTGTTCTACGACCGAAGCCTCCTTGGTGGTCCTCTATTTCCACAACGGGAGACGTCATTAAAAGGATAAGGACGACTTAAAAGGCAAACTGACCATAACCAACCTTATGGGCTCCATTTCGAACGGTCTCAATGGAGGCGTTTATTTTGCGAGTGTGTCATTTTTTAAGCCCCTAAGTTTCAAAGGTCTAGAAGGCAATTAAAAATTGCATTACTAGCAAAACGCAACAGGATAGCCATAACATCGATGCGAAGTGGAATTAAAATGATAAGCAACCGGTCAATTATTATTTCGTACATAATATAAACGGTGAAATACTTGCCTGTGGCATGTTTTCATGGACTAACGTCGATGACATGACGGCCTTGGTGGAAATGTAGGTAGATTGCCTTCCGATAAAAAGGTCGCTGCTTCGAAAACTGCCTCGGGCCAAGAACGTTTTCATTCACTGCTACTTCTAAATAGTTCTTTGTAACTGGCCTTGGGTTCTGTTCGAGAGCTAATAATAAATACGTATGGATGCTATGACTGGCACAAACCGAGTCGAACTGGTGCGCGCTCGGCGAAAGCGGTGCGAGACCAATGTCGATTCACATAGAAAATAAAGCAATTACCTCAAATTGTTCCAAAAATCCTCCCAACCGCCTCTCCGGATTTCGCCACACGACAAAAAAAATTAAAAAATTCCTCTAAAAAACAAAACCTCCTAAACCGACTTCGACTCACGAGAGACTTTTCCGAAAACATACAAAAGTTCCTATATACAGCTTCAGGAAATTATCCCCGAAATTGCACTCCCCCAAAAAGTTCCCGATTTTTTTTCCTCCACGCAATCCTCAAGAGTACATGAACCGGCAAGGGTAACAGCTCCCCTTGCAACCGAATATCCCTCCCCCCTCACTCCTTTCCCACCCGCGACCTCGAGCGTCTGTGTCCTCCAATTCACCCTCCCATACCTCTCTCTTCCTCCGCCTCTCTAGATCACCCACCCACCCTCCCGAAAAACCCAAAGCCGTTCCCCTCCTCGACTGCCTCCCACAGTCGGCGGGGATGATGCCCGCACGCCCGCCGGTGAAGGCCACCTCTCCTCCCCTCTCGGCCTCCGAACCGCCGCCGTCCCTACCCTATTTGATCCCCCCAAACGCCGACCATCCCATTCCATCTCCACACCCTCCCCACCCCACGCTGTCATACCGCCCCCTATTGGCTGCCCTATCCACGCCTCCATATACTTCCCCCTCTTTCAGTTCACGAACCGCCCAATGCTTCCAGAGATGGAGAGAAAGAGAAAAGACCTCCTCCACCCCTAAATAACCTCCAAAAATCTCCCCATACTCCTTTCTCTACCATTCCCCTCAAAAACTCGACACTTCCGTTCAAAAATGATTCGATGACGTAGGTGAAACGTATGCCCCGAATTTCATCTCATAACCTCCGTGTAAATAGTTAAACCAACGGCATTCCCGACTCGATGAATTAATAATTACGATAAAATGGGGTGGAAAAGGGACACTTTTCAGTCGTCACTCATCAATCCCGTGATACCAAGCGGATTTAGAGCCCTATCCTGTGAGAGGGGGGTCAACGACTTGTGGCCAAAAACTATCACAAAAATATATCCGTATCATAAATAGCTATGAAGTAAATATTGATATTTAATAATTAGAATTTCGCAACGTTAAAACTATTTGTAAATGGATCGTGAAGTTTTTCAACAGCTCAGATTGTAAACTAGCAGATTACGATGCCTTTTCCTCCCCAAAAGGTGATCCTTCCTCAAACCCCGACACCCTCAGGTAGAAGAACCTTACTCCTCAGACAGTAAGGCCTCATCTTGGCCCCTTTCTTACAAAAAACCCTCGCAAAGGCAAACAACTGGGCTTAAATTCCCTTCTCCCTCAACTGACTACCATTTTCACCACCTCACATAAAACCTTATTCCCAGGTCTAAATATTTTTCGGACGCCCGCTTCAATGGCGTAACCTACCTAGTTTCTTTTTTGGTCGGCCGACCTCTCTAAGCTCCGACCCTATGTTCCCCCTACACACTAGAGCTCTCCACGGGCCTGATTTTCTAGGCTCGGCCCGGCCCGTGAGACATTACGGTGGACCAGTGTGACTCGCGTGATTTTTAAAGCCAGAGCCCGTAATTAATTCTAAAGGATCGGCCCGTGCAGGACTCTAATACACACAAATATAAGCATAAAACGACGCCATTTCCCATCTCCCCGAGTCTACATCACGACTGAAATCCAACATTTAACGTAACAAGCTTTGCATTTGCATTATGACGTCTAGTAACAATAGCGAAGGATGAGTGGAACAAGGAAGGTAGAGGGAGCGAAGGGATAGACTATAAGTCCTTTTAAAGGTCGCGCGTAATTGGAACCCATCATATTCGCGAGGGCTAAACTCTTTAGATCGAATCGTCCTTGACACCTTCGATTTCCCTCGTCAATGAAACAAACTCCCTGATAAGTCAGTGCGCATAAAAAAAGAGGACAAAGATGTAGAAATATCGCTGGAACGCGCAAAATTCGTGCCGAATGAAATCACTCGCGACGGAGTGGAAAAAAACGTAAACGCATGAAAACGCTCCTCCATGACCAAAACTAGAGAATTTTTCGAACGCCTTTAACAACTATCGGAACGGGTCGCAGGTGCAACGCGATAATCCGAGACGATACAAAATATTCAAACGAAGGCTTCCCCCCGCCAAAAAAAAGAAAGGCGGGCAAAATGAACGTTTTTTCACCTAACCTTTTTACCGAGGAATTTCTCATTCGGGAATCACGAGAACTTGCGCCACGACAATATCCCACTTTTACAATGAGGTTGAATTTTTTGGCACAGAGGAAAGTGACGAAAATTGTGAAACATTCTAACGACGCTTCATCGGGGCGGTTATTAAAAACACAGCGTCCTCTCTCTCTCTCTCTCTCTAAATGCTCCTATAAGATTCGACCGTTGATAAATCACACGCAAACAACCGCCAAATGACTCTTCGAAAATGGAAAAAGGACAATTAAGATTGGCATTTAAAAGCCGCTAAGGACTTACGCCCCAATTTGCCGCACACGCCTGGCATGGCTGTTATAGCTGCCGCGCAGGCCTTCGTGATGGTGACACGTTTTGTATAGACGCAGAACTTCCAAAGCTATACCATCACGTGCCTTTCCGCGCCTGGCCTTGTATTACAGTTGTGCAACTAAACGACAGCTCGCTACATTCGCAGACCTAGCCTGATCGGCAATGGAGGGTGCAATTGCTCAACAGGTCATGAAGGGAAGCTTCCACCGCACTTTATCATCACCCTACGCCCGGTTGTAGGGCATTGTCTAATAGAGGAATCCCCTCCAACTAGCCGCGGAGTTACCTCAACCCGGATAACGCGCGGAAAAAAATGAAATGCGGCTGAGGAGAGAGCGCCTCCATAGAGAGGGGTGGATATGGCTCCGATCGAAAAAATAAAGAACACGAGCCGAGTGAAAACTCATATCGACACGAGCGGAACAACTTTCCCTTCGACAATGCTCACGGGCCGAGAGAGACTTTCCGACATGCGCTCGGGGAGAAATGACTGCCGCCGAGCGTCGCGCCTCGCCTTGAGGCCTCCTATTGGATCCCCATCTCACGCGGAATGGCTGGCGCGCGGGTCGCGTTCTCATTGAAGTTTCGAGGTGACCCTAATCCCCATTCCGCCCCACCGCCCCCACCCCCCCCCCTCGCCATCGCCGCCCCCTTCCCCCTCCTTCCCCTCCAGCCCTCCTCGACGGGCGTCCCGATTACAACCCACGGTCCACATTCCACCATCCGATTGGTACCACGCTGAAAACGCACGCCCCAGCCCCATTTACACACAACGCCGCCAATAGCGCGTTCTGACAACGAGAGAGGCGCTCTCCTCCATAGCCTTTTTGTGCTATCGGCGCCATTAGCGCGCCCTCGTCCCCTCCCCTCCGACGAAAAAACTCCCCTCTGCTATAATACGCCTTGTTATCTAATGACCTAATGGCATCATTAGTCGTCCGACGCTCTTAATTTTAATAACAGATAAGCGATCAAAACGCTAGCAAAGGACGACGCCGGTGAGCGAAATAAACAAACGCTAATACGTCTTGTTGTACGCATTATCTTCCGACGATACTACTACTTTCTCGATCGTAAACTAAGTGCCCGAAATGGAGAATATTACACAAAACCAATGCTTTGACTTTCCCTCGTGGAAAATACGAAAGGGATGAGATTAAACTCTCCCTCCAAGCAGGCTAGTCTAAAAATAAAACAAATCTCCTTCACCCTTTTTATTATGTTCCGAGACCATTCCGATGGAGGCGAGGTCGCCAAACTCATGACTCCAACACTTCACCACCTTTGTCTTCAACCGTAAGGAAAGCGATGGAGAAACTAGAACGTTTGACGAGATAAAGGGTCGACATTTTTGGGCTCATGAAAACGACTTAGCGGTGACCACCTGACCCCCTCGAAGTAAAATAGGCGCGTGAGAGGGTAAAAGAGAGCACACAAAACGATGATGCTACAAACGCCGTGCAAAGAAGCCCCTTGTCCTTATATTGACCTGATTTAGATTCACATGTTTCCTCCGACCCTTCCCCATCGGGCTCGCCTCCTCCAAATGACACGATTTACTTTTTCGATACTCATTTTTTCACTTCAATTTTTTTTCCTCATCCTTCGCGTGTGCGAGAGAATGATGAGGCCGTCCCGTGGAGGGTGGAGTAGAGAGGGGGAAATAGATGAGGAGGAAATAAAGGGAGAGGGGAGAATAAAGGGGGGGGAGTAGAGAGAGAAGGAGACATAGTGGGAGAGGGAGAAATAGAGGGAGAGGGGGAAATAGATGGGAGGGTAAAAGAGGGGGGAGGTGGAATAGAGGGGGAATGGAGGGGAAGGGGAAAAGAGGGGGAGGGGGCAGAGTGCGTGAGTGGGAATATAACCAAAGTCAGAGGTTGGTCAGGGAAGAAGGAGAAAAAGTGGGAGAATAGAGTTCACTTGAGTCAGATATCGATCCACAACTATATCTTACTTTTTTCGAGTCCTACCTCTCTTCTCCCACGTTACACTCGGCATGCTCCACATAGCCAACCGACTCCCTCGTTCTTATGAAACATAAATGAAGGACTGGGAAGGAGAACGGAGAGAGAGAGGGGAGGGGGAAAGAGGGGCCGGAGGCTAGTTTTGGGTGGGAGGTAGGAAAAGAAAGGAGGGTAGGGGGCACAGAGTATTGAGGCGATTCAACGGGAAGTGTGACCCAAACACCAGAGCTACGAAAACCTTAAAATATACCTCGGCGAGAAGCATTGTGTCGAAATGCCTAGCACAACTTGATATTGAGTAGGGTGAATTAGAACGTTATTTTGCGAGGATGCCCAGAGCGAAACATCCATTCACCACACGAAATCGCCATTTGCCATTTCAAAAATAAAAACACTAAATTCCGATCCCCATTCGAGAGTTTTATATTTGCAGAGCGTCACCCCAATGCCGTCAGAGCGAAACTAGAGCCTGTTGTCCCCACATAATGAAAATGCCGATAAAACTGAGGGGAGACTTTTATTACCCTACGGTTACTTTGACAAAAGCGGTGATAAAATTGAGGATGGAGATCAATAATGCCGCGGCCACTATCGATTACCCATCGATAGCCTTGAAATATTTGTTGCCATTATCGAAAAGTGGGAATATATAGCCTCATCTGATTCGCTGACATAATGAGGAAATTCATTTAAGCTTTAGAAAAAGCTAATATATAACTATTTTATCATAAAAGTCAAATTACCAGAACACACAATTGCAAATAAAGAAATCTTGAGAACTATAATTGTAACAAATACAAAAACTGACGGCATAAATGATAAAAGCACAGCCAATATCCCCTCGAGTTTTACTTGACAAACAAAACAAACCGAATATGCATTTAAGATTCTACATAAAATTCACAAGACAATTTTTAGTCATCTCTACTGATTCATTATTCGCAAAATAACAACGGATCAACGCAAAAAAACAAGCGAACAAATAAAGGTCACACACATGGCTCAAGCGGATAAAAGCGGCAATAAAATAGTGGGACCAATAGGACAATTTCGAGCGGAAACCGAAAGTGCTAGCGAGGCAATAAAAGCAAGCCGCTACACTCCACTTATCGATCCTCCTCGTCAGAGCATTATGAGGAGAGGTCGCGGAAAAGAATCTTTTTTTATAAGTGGAATGGGGCATCGGAGCATGATCTCCATAGACAAACCAACCGCACACAGTCGAGCGATAGAAAGAGACTTTCGTCGGCGGCAACGAGGCTTCGGGGATAAGAGGTGTGTGTGCGAGGAAAAGAGAAAGAGGAAGAGATGGCACGGGTCACGGGTAACAAGCAGGCCACGGGAGCGAACTAAAGAAGACACCGGGACGGATATGCTATGGAGGGCGCGTGATTCATTCGACCAAGAGCTCGCGAAAATTTGCACGCTCCATTCTAAAACAAAATGACGATGGAAATGATCAGCCTTGGCGCGTAAAAGGCGAGACGGCTAAACCATTTCATAAACTGGAACAAACCAGACAACATATTTTCAAGCTTTTTTTTCCCATTTAAATTAAATAGCCAAGTACAACAACTCCAAAACCGATCGCATGGCCGACATATAGCCGAAGGAGTTACATAAATCAGTGCTCTAAATAAATCCATCATCTGTTTTATAGCTCACTTTCGTTAGTTTTAAATATCAATCCGCCTTTAACATTCTTGCCTCATCTGCGTTTTATTTCAATTAAACATCTTATTTAGTTGAAATTTCAAACATTATTAAACAATACCTACGAAAATAAACAAAATATCGAATAATGACTTGTCAGAAAAACATCGGAATATCTTCTAATTCCGAGCCACAGTTCCCGATTTACGTCACGGCTAAGGTTTCTTGCTGCGCTTATTACAAAATTTAGGCTATCTATACACACTATGGGTTCTGCCCCTCACCGGACCCAATTTCGTCTGACGGCTGGCTTAGCTCGCCTATTATTTTTAAACTAATTCCAAACGAATCTAACAAATATTTGGAATATAAAATTTCGTCGCCCGATTAAGGCCAATAATGATTAGAATATTTTGTTAAATAAACAGCATATTTCGTGTGTTAGGATTATGACATCCACATACGCTTACGTCGTTTGTTGGAATCAATGACATCAAAATATAGCCTATCAATATAACTAAATCAATGCTATTATAATACAGACCATTAATTCCCATTAAAAAATAAATTGTCGCTAATTCGTGTTAAAAGAAAACTTTTCAGATATGGAAATGTCATGTTCCGAGGTCGTATCTCAATTTTCATTAATCTAAAAAAAATGTAATTTTATAAAGCCCTGCAGCAGTGATTTCCATGATTTTCGTATGGTAATAGGAATGGAAGAATGGGGTCGGAAAAACTTCCCCAAAAATGAAATTTTTGGAATCTCGGAACTTTCCCGCCGGTTGTACCCAATGCCTTATTTCAGATCTGTAGGCCTTCTATAATTACCTTCGGTTTTATATCTTCCTATATATGTGCAGGAGCGGCTATTTACAACAGATACGCCCCATATAATGAACCTTCGACCGATGGAAATCATCTGCAAAACAAACTAGGCCGAGCCAAGCCCAAGCGGCACGTACTCAAGGTTCGCTCCCGAGGAATAAAACCCGATCGCCAAGCTTTACGCCGAACGCACCGGAAATTGAACTCGGGACCTCCTTGACGTAAGGCGCGGGGGGAGCTATATCACTACGTCAAAACTTAAACTGCTCGAGCACAAGGTCGCGGAGGAAAGAGGAGGAGTAAGAGGGGGCGGGGAGTATTATTATAGCTCTCGGCAACCTGTTTGACCTCCGGGGTTCATCACGCCCTCTAGCGTGCACCCGAAGGGATGATGGCCTGGGTTGCCCACTCCCGCCAAGACGCACTCCCCCGCATCCCTCCTCCCCCCCTCCCCGCCGATGCGTCGGCGAGCGAGGGAGGTGGATGCCCGCAGAGGGTAGAGTGGAGGGGGAAGGAGTGGGATCGATATTTGGCAACGTCGGTTTCCACACAATCCCCGGACGGTTGTAGCGAGGGGTTGAGGACTAGGAAGGAGATATGGAGGGAGGGAATGACAGCGGAGGGAGTGAGAGCGGGATAGGAGCCGAGGGTAGAAGGGTGGAGCGAAGGAGGAGGGACGGGAGGGAGAGAGACCACGCGACGGGTGGACGAGTCAAGGCTATGGAACCGAGCAGGGCCAGTCGGTCCGATGGAAGGACTGAGGCAGCAGCAAACGCCGTCGTTCGTGCCCACCCTATTCTCACTCTTCTCCACCTCCTCGTCTTGCTAAGCAGCACCCATCTCCCTTCGTCCCTTTCTGGGCGAAGGGCAGCTCGAGACGAGGGCCAAAAGGAAAGGACACGAACGGCATTAGCCGGGTGGATAAATAAAAAATTACTACCTTTCACTTTTTCGGACAAAAGAGTGCGAAACACACCGGAATAACCACACATTTTTCCAAATAAGTGCGGGTGAAATCGACGATAAACACACCGGCAGCTTTGAATATTTTTACGCTTCTGAGGGACGTAAACATCTCAAGATGCATTTCGTTGTTGAACAAGTAATCGCTTTACAAAAATATTTGAGAAAGAATTTGGAAAATAATATTTCACACGCGTCAACGATTTATATACAAAGTAAGTTAAATGTCATTCGCGATAGTCAAAAAATTCTCCGCGATTATTTCCAGACATATGTTCTCCTAATACGCGTAGTAAAACAAATATTACGAACCCCAAAGACGCTACCGAAATTCAATGACGGACAGCGACCTCTGTCGCAGAACAAAATGGCCATGCGGAGGAGGGAGGTGGCGATCCTATCGCAAGGGGTACGTGCCCTCCAAGGTCAACGCTTAACTATCGATTCCCTTCATATCCGATTACGTGAGACGGATTCCGCTTCGTAGAAGCGCTCGCGCCAACACGTGGAGAGCAATTCCAAAGAAAACTGAAGGAGAGTAACAACGTCTTTACTCGGAATGTTTGAAATAAAGCCAAATATTTTTAAATGCACTGAAAAATTCGCATAAAAAGAACGCTGAGAAATACAAGAGCTAAATATTTTAACAGAAATTTCGTTTAAAATCTATTCTACTACTACACCACAACCAAATAAAACCAATCCCAAATAAAATTCATTGATGTTATTCCACTAATAATCACGTTCACATTCTTACGTTTGGCCAGCTCGAATCCTTACAACGAAAAATGTTTTATCCATATCCGAACGTATAGGTGGTTTACAGAAATGCTATCTCGCCCTTGTCTTCGAAGGTAATGACCGTTCTAACCTCCCTCGCGCGCGTTTTATCCTTATGAATTAAATGCGTCAGCTTACGTCCGTGACTCGACAATTCCTCCCGCTTCTTCGTGATCCTAAGGGATTTTACACATGAGTCACGGCCGCGCTTCCTTTACGGCGAAAAACATTTCATTCCGTTCGATCGCCACCCCCGCACCCTCCGAGATGCCGCACCGATCGCCTCACGACCTCGCCGCCAGCGAGGAAAAAGTCCTTCCGAAGCCCACGAAGGAGGAGTTGAGGGCCAATGGGAGCGAAGCTGCGGAGATGGCGGGGGTGTACAGGGTGAAAGGTTGTGGCGGACGGGGGAATCGGAGGTTGAGAAAGACAAAGAGATGCCACAGGGGACGAGATGAAAAAGGTCACGCAGGGCAACACGTGCGTCTGCGTGTGAGATCTACCCCGAGCGAGGCACGCACGCACCTTTCGGGGGAGATGTCGAGTCCGCTGATATTATGGATCGCGAGGAAGAATCAATCCTCTTTCTCGGGAAAAATAGTGCACGGAAGAAAAACCCTGCTTTCTCAAATTTTAAAGCGACGCATTTCGTTTCACTTTCTATCGAGAAAAACAAAACTATTTTGTTGGCGTTTTTCTCCAAAACTAGACGCAACGACCGCCGCTTCTCGGTCAGCGTATAAAATGTAAAAAACTAACAGACGACCGTAAACTAACTTCACCGAGGGATTAAGTTACCCGAAAACAAAAACACCGCGAGAGCGAAAAATTACTACCTCGGAATCTCGAACTGCACGTGCCTCTTTGGTCAATGGAATGACGCAAGAAATTCAAACGTAGTACGAGCAAGGTTTACGATTAATTCTACCGGAAACGTTCGAAGTGCGATCGAAAATTCGAACGTCCTTAACTGTCATAAAAAGAACTTGGCGCAAAACGCGAATAAAAAAGCGTGGAGGAGAAAACCGGACCTTCCTCAGCTGTTGCCCTAAGGGTGGCGGCCGTAGTAGTATGACGCGTAAGAGTTTGACAGATGCGATGGAACTGCTCCAAGGATAGGTGCAAGGGCATGTAGAGGAGATAGCGTAGAAACCAGGCTCGGTGTCCTGTCTGACACTCAGGATTAAACAAGGGAATAACGCTCGACCTTGAGAAAGAGCGGCGAGGACAGCGCGGGAGGGATGGTCGAAGAGTGAATAGCGAGCGAGCGAGATAAAAGAATCTTGGACCACGCGCTCGCTGGAAAACTGCGAGGACAGAATGTCAGGAAATGATTCATTACCGAGGAGACGAGTTGTTTTTCGCGAAAAGATCAACTAGAAAAGGTGAAAGAGATGAGACGTGAAAGAAAAGACGACATATGATGCGTTTAGCATCGGTTCCCCTAACATATGAACGGCCGATATTTTTTTAAGAGGAGAAATAAAGGGGTAAGGAGTGAAAGTCCATAGGCTGCCGTGAGGTTTTTGAGGGAATGACTGGAAAGGGAAGAGAGGGTTTGAAGAAGAGGACGAGGGGGTTGTTAGTTTTCCCACTTTGCAGGGACGAAGCCCCCTTCCGAGGTAGCGATAGGAATTTTCGGGGGGACAGCTGCCTGCCTCTTTATTCTCCACCCTCGACCGCCTTTATCCACACCGCCTCTCATCGGAACTATTTAACACACACACATTGTCGTCTCCCCAAAAGAATTACCACAATTGGGGAGTCTCATACAATATATAGATGGAAGACAAAAACACCTACAAGATAATTCAAACACTTGCATCCAAAAAGAGTACTAGAGGTAAGACATGGGAGAACAAAAGAGGGAGGAACACTTGAGAGAGTTAAAAAGTAATCTAAATTAGTTCAGGCAATATCGAATTAAACTCACCTCGCCAAGGCCATGCTTCTGGAAATGATGACCCGTGAATCACCAGGTCGTCGAGAGGTTACGTGCTCAATCACTTTTAATCAAAACACTCAAAAAATTCCAAGTCCAAACAATTGGCTATCACGCGCGCACACTTCACGAGCACGCGTGACGGAAAGGATTTCACAACGCTTTTCAAAATACACAAGATCACAGTCCCTTAAAATTCTCCTTTCCTCTATCCACCACAACAGATGAAAAACTCACTCAATCCTTCAAAAAAATTGACCGTCTAGTCAAACACGACAGACGGTGACGGACATGACGAGCGAGAGAGAAAATTTTTTCCGGAGTCAAAAAATTGTAAAGTCTATCTTAAAATATAAACAAATTCTTCACAGGAGAGATGTAGAAGATGCACAAGAGGCTTCTGCTACATAATCCAATATGATCGCACTGCCTTCTTTTGTCGTAATCCCCGCGAAAAAACGTGAAAAGGCTCTTAAGGCCCTTCAAGGGTTGTTAAGTAGTCGTAGTAGGTGAACACTTGTATGACCAATGAGGGACGAACGCCTCGCGCTCACTGTTTTAAAAACCTCACGGCGAGAGTAGGAGCTCGCTAGCCACCTTCGGCCGTGAGCGTCGGAGAGGGAATGACGGCGATTCCACGGAATGAGAACGGACGCCCGGAATGAAACGATCGGAGCCTCCCGAAGAGGTTTTAATGGATGTCGGCGGCTGCGCAGCAGATGCGAGACTAAAACGTCCACACGCACCGCCTGCCGGCGCCCGACTGCGCCCTTCGCCTCCGCCACAGAGACATCTGTCGGCGACCCTGGCTGCGGGTGGGGAGCGCTTTGGGAGGAGGAGGAGGGGAGGACGTGGCTCAAGGAGGCGGAGGGAGTGGTGCGAGCGGAGCTGGGAATGGGGAGCGGAGGGGAAGGGGGAGAGAGAGAGGACGGGAGAAGGGATGCGGCGGATGGAGAAGGGAGGTTTCGGGAAAAGAGGGGAGGTCTGGGCAGACGAGAAAGTGGCACATCGGAGAAAGGGAGCGAGGGTGGAAAGAGAGAGGTTTCCTACGGGAGAGCTGCGGGAAGCGGAGGAGTGGGGGTGGGAAGGAGGCAGGCGAGAGGGGGTTCGAGGTGGTAGGGTAAAAGGGATATTCGCACACGTGGATTTCACCAAGCGGGGGAGAGAGGGACCGAAGCTCTCTCATGACTTCTCTTTAACACCCGACCACTCGCTTTCACGAGCTCAACCGTGACACAAAAATGGACCGAAAGCAGCCTCCAAACAAGTTAGGAAAGTGTACAACGTATCACAAATGGGCGCGTTTCGTGCAATGAAGTATTAGAAAGAAATTATATATTACCTGTACGTAAGGGAAATAGCGTTTTCAAGTTTTTTTTCTTCGTCATAAATAACCCATTTTCTTCCTATTTAAAAATATTCCATACACACGTAAGGAAATTAAACGTTTGCTTGTGAGATTGTTTATGCTAGCAACAATGACGAAGTAACTATGCAAGAAAATTTCTGTTCAACTCGAATTAAGACATTTTTGTTTGATTTTCTTGATAACGGCTACTCCGACGATAAAAATATATAGAAAAGGAAATACTCTACTTTACTAGTTCTACAACTTTTATTTGAAAAATATTTTGATATGACTAATACTTTACGAGATATGACAAAGTTCACTTTTTGTCACCAGTAAAGTGGTACCCCTGATTGGCCTACGTGATTCATTTTTGCGATTTTCTTATTATCTTTGATTGTAAGTCGTTAATATCAAATTTCATGAAAATCCGTTGGCAGAAGCCGAGAGCGGACATGCGGACGGACGGACGGACGGACAGACCGACGATAATAGGCGCTCACGCTGGAAGCGAAACGTGCCTAAAAGATACCATAAATGCCACAGAGCCGTTGAATATGAGAAAATCTTTTATAAAAATTTCGCGATGATGGATGAATCGAGACGGGAGCGCGGAATGCAAGTGGGACAGATAGCAATTTAACCTCCGAGCCGGGAATAAAGTTGTCCAAATGCAGTTAGCACGGGATCGCTTTTAAGGAAACTTGGCAGGGGAAAAAGAGAGAGCTATGTAGTTCAACGAATTTTTTGAAGCGTCAAAATAAAGTGATGGGACGTAGATTTCACAGGCAGGGAAATTTACTTCGCTACTCTAACACTTTCGGCTTTTCGGTCACTTTTCCTTAAAACCGTCATTATCCTAAGGCGGGGGTTTCACAATCTTTTCAACCTCGCGAGCACCAATTTGTTTTTAGGATATCAAGCGAGCAGCACTATACTTTTAAAAATAAAAACAAAAATAAAATCAAACAAATAGAAGTTTTTGATAATGTTTTTAATGTATTTATAAAGTAAACAACTGAACAAATCAGATTAATGGTGCTAGTTAACGCGATTTTAAGCGTCGTAGAAGAGCACAGTGGGACTGCCGAAGAACAGCGAGGGAATCCTTTCCCTGGACAAAGGGTAACAATACAATGCGATTTTTAGAATCAATAAAAATCCAAACATCTTAATTTTCACAAAATTATATGTTAATGACAGAAAGTTTTCACCGATGAGAATACGATGAATCAAAACTTAAAAGGGAGAGGTTAAAACAATCAAAAAATAGTATACGGGCACGTACGAGCGACCTCGTTGTTGTTCGCTCGTGTTAAACATAAATAATTCATGGTATACCTCGTATCAGCGTTCGGAAAACTTTCGAATCGCACCGAGAACAAAATTAGATTAATTTACGCGCTCACGTACGAAAATCCTCGCTCGAAACCCTAACAGGCCCAGGATTATTAATTAGCCCCCCAGAAACTTGCAGGCCGCGTACGGAAATTCGAAGGTAGGAAGACCGATCGATGACGAACCAAGGGCGACAATTACCACCTTTCCGTACACAACCGATTATTTCCCGACCTTGCCCAAAAAAAACCTCGTCCTACGCCTTTCCTTCGCGACACGAAACGCGGAGGACGACGTGGAGAAACTAACGAGAAAAAAAAGAAACCGAAAATATTTCCGAGATACGTTATTAGGAAGGATGAGAGGGGGAAAAAGAGAGGTCGGTTTAGTCGGTTTAGATATCTCCTCTGAGGAAACCTTCTTGACCTGCTTAGGAGGAGAGTGGAGAGGGAGAGGGAGAGGGAGGTACAAGGCGAAAATGATGTCAGTCCCAATAACCAACCCATTCCATTGTGAGCTCTCACTCTTTCTCTTTTTCTCATCGTGAACCAGGGACGGGAGGCGGGGAGTGGGAGGCGGAGGAGGCGAGGGACGCTCGATCCATAGACGACTGTGAATAAGAACCTTCCGGGTCTATCTCTCTCTCTCACGCACAACATCCTCCGCTACCGAGTCCATGGGCCTCGAAAAACTGGGTGAAAGACTCGCGGCCTGTGTGAGAGATACGTAAAAGAGGAAGTCGCGCATCGTCCAAGGGTGCGCTGCTGCCACCAGAGGGTAAGAGGACCTCCCGTTTCAGGGTCTCTATACCTCCTCGTTCTCTCTCTCTCTCTCCTTCGGGAAGGAGGTATGAAAGGAGGGAGGGAAGGAAGGAGCTATAACGCCTCGCCTCCACCTCTCACTCACTCTCTCGCGAAGAGAAACCGTTTCTCTTTTTCCCGCCAAAGCGTCGAGTTTTGCCCCCCCCCCCTCACGCTCCCCCCACCCTCTCCGCCCCCACGCCTTACTCTCCCCCTAATCTCTCGCGGGCCCCTCTTAGGCTTTTGGAAGTCGCACTCTCTCGCTCCCTTGTCTCTCAGCTCTCCCCTTGACCCATTAATAACACGAAGGAAAGCGATACGAGGAAGGTGCTATTATATTTTTTCGGCTCTAAAAATAGTACGAGGCCTTCTGCCGAGATGCATTCTACATCCTAGTCTCAATCGGAATATTTGAGCTACGACCCAACTTTCTTGATTTATTCTGGGTCGTCCGGGCGGTAAATAATTGAGGGTGTCGAAAAAAAAGTCGATCCGTAACCTCTCTTCTCTCTCTTGGGTCTCGTACGACGAGGGGTCTTCGTTAATCGCACGTAATGTGATGACTTAAAGAGGAACTTGGTGAATATTAGTAGTAATCGAGACTTGAAAATATATGGAGCGCGTTCGAATTCTCCCGGGTCAAGGAAGCATGAGCCAAAAACGGACTTAGGTCTCATAAATCCTCAAACGATTTCTACGTGGTGTAAAAAAAACGATTCGACGTCGTTTAGAACCTCCGTTGATACCCTCATTGTAGGAAATTCTACGACGAACCTAAAATAAAATCGCAATTTTAGAACGCCGCAGACGGAATCAGATTTTTTACATGGCTCATTAATGTCTTGATTTCGATTTCACTTTTGGTTTTAGTTCAACGGCATTATTATTGTGAAAAAAATTGCCTCTGGCTTAGTTTTAATCATAGAAGAAATTTCATTAACTGGTTCAAAGGCATTGATGTTATCAGAGGAAGTAGGTATATATCAAAATCTGCATTTATCCTTTCGGTATTTAAAGCGAAGCCAGTGATAGCAAAACCTCCTGCTTCCATTAAAAACGCCAATCTGATCGCTTTGTAAGTACTTAAACTAAGCCATATCCGCAATCAAAATAGCACAGAGACTCGAGGGGTAAAATTTTTTCCGGCACGATTGCGGGAAATGAAAAAAAAAACATTCCATCGGTGGCTCCTCGTTCCACTACGACGGAAATTTTTAAATAAACATTTTAACTTTAAAATACTATATAGGTTGCCAACGTCCTATTGAGCAAGTTGCCTTTCCCAGTTCTCTCTCCTCCCTTCTCACCTTCTCCCTCTTTCCTCTCCTCCTCACCGCCTTCCCAATCAGTCCCTGACCTCTCCTCATACGTAGGAGATGGCCCGAGAGAATACGTGACGGTTACGAGAGAGGAAGGAAGGAAAGGGAAGAGGAGGAGGGGGCCTGAGGAAGGAAGGAAGGAAGGAAGGATGAATAGGAGGGAATGGAGGAGAGGGAGTGGGAAGTAAAAGAGGAAATGGGAAGAAAAGATTGAGCAAGAGGAAGTGAATGATTAAGAACAAGAGAGAGAGAGGGAAATAAGTGAGGAGAGAAGAAAGATCGAGAACTATGCAAGGCCATCGTCTGATTTTTTCCTCGTGACGTAGATAGACGGCAAATCATCCACGTACGGCGATAATGAGATATCACGCTCCAATTTATTTTTGGCGGTGACGACATTTATACCTCGATCGAAACAGTAAACATTTTTCAAACACCAGCGACGGAATGAAACACGCGCGACCCGAAGTCCTGACGAGGCTGACACGGATACGGTATGTTCACAGCTCTGGGCTCGCTAATTGCTCAGTTTTTTTTGTATAGGCTGCAAAACTGCACTACCGGTAATACGGTTTATTGTAATTTTACCGTATATCTCTCTCGGACTACGCTCTGTTTGCTGCCCTGACTTATTTGAAAAACTGAGTCAAGGAATTCAAAACCGGGTTTTCACGCACCGCAAGAACACGGCTGAGCGACGTAGGCCAACGCCGAAGGACGCCGAAAATTCTCCACAGGTCGAAAAGTCGCAACGTGTTTACTTTTTGAGCCATGGATCTCGAAGCACCTGTCTCAAGCGACTTCGGCGGGAAGCGATCCGATGTACTTGCGTTCGAGAATTGGGATACCCGTTTGCGATTAGCCTGATTTCACCTCCAACGCACGGATTGATTCAATCCGAGAATTACTTAAGAAAACGCCGAAAATGCCAGCGATAACTTCGACGGAAATTCGGCACCTCATCAGATTCTCGAATAAAATTAAAACAAAATAGCGGTTGGTTGTTGAAACCTACCTAAAAGAGACGATAATAACGATAAGAATTCATTACGCGAGCCAATACCGCCTCCCGCGACGCAGCAATTATTAATAATCGGTGATGTGCCAAATCGAAAATCTCGTAACACCGTTTACGCTTCAAGGGAATTGTCGATCGCATAAGAGAGTTTCGACATTCATCTATCGGTTTCCACAAGTGGGAATTTAGGTTATCGAAACGGTTGCTTTTACTAATTACAAGAGGGCCAAAGGTGGCAGCACGTTTCCACCACGGAGAAGTCGTTACTTTATTGAGATTGGAGTGATTAATAGGCATTTTGTAATAAGAGATATATTTATTCTACCCTTTATGTAACCAATCAAACGACAACTATTTTTGTAGAATGAGCAAAATAATATTTTGAGAATCGGTACAATCATTGACGTTTTTTCAACGAAGATTTATTTTCAACCTATTTATATAGAAATTCCTAACTTCGCCCAAGCATTAACACCTGTCATTGTTTGCGGGTGATAAGATTCTTCGGCACGTTCTCATATTTTAGATTTCACAATTTTTAAAATTCCTGTAATGTATTCCGTTATTAATAAGAAACAGTAACACATTTGGCTACATACACTGCATACCCGCGACCTCATTATTAGGACGGAATTCCAACAAATATGCTTAGATAAATCTGGGAATCATTAGCATACGCATACAGAAATCCGTCGAACTTGCTACGATTGTTCCGAGGAGTTTCGGTTTTCGCTAAGTTATCTAATTGCTCTCCATCTTCCATCCACCACCACCCGACGACCAGCCTCTAAAGGCGTGCGTAAACCGACAATCAAGTCTCAAGCATTACCACAAACGTACGCAAAACGACGAGAACGAAACAATGACGCGGAGAGTACAACGTTTCAGTTCTCGTCCCGAGCACCGCTTATAGGCGGTGACAAACATGCGACGCGATTCCGCGTAGGAGAGCAAACAGAAGCGTCGAGGACGTTTTGTGTCTCGCCGTCATTTTCCGACAAAACCGGGCGAGACTAATCGACGCGGTTCCGACGAGGAAAAGGAAGGGGATGAGCACCAACGTACTGCCCTAATGACACAAAGCGTAGACTAAAAACAAACTCTCTTTGAGAAAGAGAGAGGCAACGAGACCGAGAGAACAATTTGAGGACGAAGAGAAACGCAGCGAGTGAAAGAGAGAAAACATGTATTTGGCAAGAGCAATTGGGTTGGAAAAATCGGCGATGGGAAATTTCGAGACCGAGGTAGAGAGGGACCGAGAGACAAGTCACGCTGCCCTATATACTAACGCTTTTACGATAGAAAACAGAGAGAGAGAGAGATATTGAGGGAGAGAGGGATGCGAGGGAGGGGGGAGAGGGATGGCGAGATAGTATGTGGAGGTTAAAAGATTTATTCAGGAGAATCATAAATGAGGAACGGTCAGCTATAGCGTCACAATAGCTCATTGTGTATCCGAACCTTCAAAGCGTGTTGATTCGATTAGTCCATCTATACGACTGCGGGTGAGAGTGTATAAATAAAGTGGGGTAAGTAGACGGCATTCTGTGGTCTGCTTTAGGAGCCCGCAAGTACATTTAACAGTTTACGGAAACGATGACCGAATAAAAAAAAGCCTTCATAGGCCGAGTAAAATATATTATCTTCTTGGAGTTAACTCACTGAGGGTAAAATATCCACTTTTCGTCGATTGGGTATTTATACACAAACGTCAAATTTAATAATGTATTCGCTATCAATTTTATTTTATATTAAGACTAAGAGGAAAATAAAATTTTCCGCTAGAACAACTTTGTTTAATTCCATACAGAAAGCAAGGACGGATTCAGGGGGGAGTAATTACCCCCTCAAGATTTCTGAACACTACAAAAAATTAACATCTAAACCAATGGTCCTCAAACATAGGGTCGCGACCCCCAATGGGGGTTTTTTGCTCATTCTCTCAATCCTTGACTACAGTATAGTGGAACGGTCAATTCAAAAACTATACAATGTAAACATTTAGGTGAACGCTTGAATAGATATCTGGAACAGTTTTTTTATCTTAGTAATTATATGTGTGCAATTATGTCAGCCTCATTTTGTCTAGCTGTGTGGAACGAGTCATTATTAAGATCCAAGGCATTAATGTCCTAGTGGTTTTTCCCATTACTTATCTTTGTGAACTTGGATTTACTAGTTTATTGTCAATTAAATGTAAAGCGAGAAACAAGTTGATAGATGTTGATGGCGAATTACGTTGTGTTCTAAGTAAGCTGTGTCCCAGAATTGACAAGTTGTGTTTAAAAGATGAATAAAATTCTTTAAACATATATATATATATATAATTTTTTAAATACATATGTTAATCCAATCTAATAAATAACAAGTATATACGTCTCGGTAATGATAAATATCTCAAAATGTGTGTATTCGCATTTAAAAAATGTTAATAAAGTAATCTCAGTGGTAAAATTGTAGCATATTATTATAAATAAATTCCTATTTCCGGAGAAATCCTTTTTTTTTACATTACAAAAACTTATGGGAGGTCGCGGCGACCAAACATCCGCACAGAGGGGATCGCAGGCAGATCTGCCTGAGGACCACTGTAACCTCGTCCTATGTGATTACCTCCCCTCCCCCATGGATGAAGCCTGGAGTCGTCCTTGACAGAAAGTACATATAAAGCCTGTTCCGGTGCTTCACGTATTCCACTAAGTAAAGACTAGGCTAGTAAATTATATTGCTTTTGTACTTACAATGTAACAATTCCAATAAGGGGCCGTCTAAGTCATTCAAGCACGTGTTACACTGACAATAACGAAAATTAAATATAATTAAAATAAAATTACGGGCTTTCAAATTGAATATAATTATATTTGCTTCAAGAATTTTGAGAAAAACAAAGTTCAACTACGTTTTTTTGTTTCATCTACCATAGATACAAATGATTTATCGATAAGTACTACATAATCGTTCAATAGAAATGCTTTTCACGCCGCGAGACAAAACTTATATAACCTAATTCAAAATAATAATCCCCATTCATAGAAAATACACATATTTTGTGAAAAAGCTGCTATTTTAAGCATGTATTTCTCTAAAGCAATAGTACATTAGGCTACAGTTCCGTATTGCCCCCCTCTCGGTTTCTATGGACTTATTGATATAAATAAATTAATAATATCGGCCCACGATTAACAATTGAGGGAACTACGTTTTATTTGTAGATCGAGTTAATATCAGACCTGATTGGCCGGTCTCGACATTTACAAACCCAACTACCGGACAACGGGGAGGGATACTTTGGTTCCGGGCGAGGCGAAGGGCTCGGTAGCGCCCGGAGACGACTACCCATTAAAACAAAGCGGGCCGAAGGCTCGCCAATATATACTTTCAATGTTATATCCTCTTGACTAAAGTACTGAATAAAATAATGATTGTTTACATAAATTTTCTTAACCTTCATATTATTATTTCAATATGGGGTGGGGGGCAATATGGAAGTGGCCCCATAGCAGTGGGGGGCAATACGGAACTGGCCCCGACATCTGTAATTTCGAATAGTTATTGTGAAAACATACCTTCTTCGGAAATCGATGTAACGACCTCTTCGGTGGCCATAAGGCATTCTGGGTTGAAGGAAAGAACTAAATCAAATACATCTGCCATCAAAATAAATGACTGTTTGGAACCGTTTCTTCGAATGCTTTTGTTCGGTAGGAATAAACGCCATGCATACATATATCTCGCTATCTTCGGAGTTCTAAATATGTAAATAGTATCTCTCGTTCCGTAGAGCAAAATAAACATTTCTACGTAATTATTTTGTTTCACTTTAAATTTGAAGTCTGAACGCGTACTAAATTAAAGTAAAGTAGCCGTTTCAGCGGTTTTGAAAACTGGAAATTTTTCAAACAAATAAAATTAATTTGTTTATTGACGACAATTATTGGCACTGTATCACAATCACTTTAAATTAAATTTGCTATACGCTTGATCAAAATGGAGAGAACTGGATACAATTATATAATCAATTGTTCCTATTAATAATAAACTCAATCAAGGATTAAATAGAAATCGCGAAATAATAAAGCAATAAAGTAATCGTACTTGTATCAATATTACTGCGGACACTTATGTTAGACTAACAGCATACATATTTCGTCCCTAACTGCAATCTCGTGATGACAAATTTATTTCGTGTTGGATAAAATGACTAATAAATTAATTTTATTCAATTATTGATATTTAAAACATTTTTAAAACCTAACCTCTCTTTTCTGCCAAATTGGAAATTCATCATAACATTTTCTTTAAAATAGTAAATTTGAATGCTCGTAAAGTCTTATTTGTCACGAAAATTTTTACGTCATCGTTATAGTAATTCTAACACATTGTTCATTCGGTCACTACTACTATTATGAAACTACAACATAGAAATCTTAAAGGATGCAGCTAGAAAAAAGGTCTGCGCAGGGCAGCTAGATTTGTAACACGAATATGTGACACAAAAGATTTTTACATCAGTATCATAATATTTATATTGCGCATCGACGGAAGTACACCGAAAGAGATGATCACAAAAATACTAGGATAATACGATTTGAATCAAACTCGCTAGTGAGGATTATCCTCCTTAATCCACCAATCTGACCATTTCCAAGTTAAACTATAGATCCAAAATTAAATAGATACGTATAGAAATATTACCGATGTCTCCTAACAGCTCTGGTCGGTTTTCGAGCAAGTCAGTAATAAGGGGATAATTTTCTAAAACGCCAACAGAGACTCAAGAGATTACTGAGCATAGGCCTTTCCCGATTCGATGAAAAAATGTCTCAAGTAAATAAAATGTTATCCTCTTACAGTCAAGCGCTGCCACATATCATTTGAACCGTTGCGACCCTCCTATCGCTACAAGGGGACTAAAAATCGAGCGGCCAAATACCTCCGGAAGATTTACCGACAAACAACTCCTTTATTTTATCGAGGAACGCAGTACACGCATCCCAAGCGTTATTGAGCAACGATGCCTACAGTCCATCCCCTTCCGTAACTCCTCTTCCTCCACCTCTCAGCTCCATACGTTGCTACCCCTGCGACCCTACACCGACTTCCGACCTTTCTCCTTCCTCTCTCTCTCTCTCTATTTCTCCTTGCTAAAGATATGTTGAAGGCAGACGTAGAATGGGTAGGGAGTCGTGGAAAAGAGAGCAGACAGGCACACACCTTGCGCTCGGCCCTCTCTCTCGTCACCACCTTCCTTCCGGGGTCGCCTGCATCCAAAGCAAATTTCACCTCCGTGGTTGCCTCCGCCCCCGACTCTTACCTCCCACCTTCCTCCTCCCAGGACAACCTCCCTCTCCCTCCAACTGGCCGAGCCGCGTGCCGCACCTGAGATCTCCCGCTCTTTGGCGCAAGGAGAGAGAGAGAGAGAGAGAGAGAGACAGCAAGAGGGAGGAGGAGGAGAGAGACACGCGGGGGAGCGGAGTGTGAGGCAACTTTCTTGTAGGAAGCGGGACGAAGGCAGAGCGGCGGCTCCGTATAAGAGAAGGAAAACCATGGGCAAATAGGGCGTAACGATTGGAAAGAGAGAGAAAACTGAAAATGCTACGAGCCTCGATATCGCCGTCCGGAGAGCATCACACGGAGAGCGCACTTTGAATTTAACGAATTTAACCGATCACGAATGGTGGGGCTTTATTAGTACGGTCGCATGTACCGCAGAGAGCGGGGTTTTCACGAACGGGTACGAGGGCTTGGAAAGCTGTTGTACGGCGGAGAGACCGAAAAGGGGATTAATATTCATCGTGAATCGGTTCGGGGCCTAGTTGAGTAAAAGCTTTTAGCAACTCTGGAGCTATTCGGCGCGGCGGAATAACGTGCGAAGCCGAATTCGAGGTGAAGTCGATTAACTCGGTCGCTGCTAAACATGAGGAGGCTGCTTACTATTAAACGACATCGAGCTTTTCCTTCCTTTTCTGCAACAACCGCATATCTTCGAAATGGAGTAATAATAATCATTCCGGCAATAAATCGCGAATTATTGCGAGGTACAATGGTATTTGTACTTTTTTATTCAATGTTGATACAATCTACTGTTTTCAGAAAGGAATTTGTGAATACATTTCATGTTGTAATAATACAATTTGAAGAATTTGAAAACATCAAAAGCAAGATAGAATAAAGCGTAAAATGAAAGTTTTTACTTTTTATTAATGCAGCACTCTTCAGACACGACTCTGTTGACGGGATGGGTGGATTTTTTTCAATATCATTACTATCACGATGAATATTTAAAATGTACCTTTATGGAAATTTTTTCATAGAAGACAAAATTTCAACTTGAACATATTTAGCTGTACTATTCCTAATTAATAGCTCAAATTTCTACTACTTCATTTATGTAACTTGTTTTTTTATCTTTCCTAAAGACTTCGAATGTAGACCACTCAACTACGTAGCGGTGAAGATTCGAGAAAAAATAAACCACTTTGTTGTTTTCATTAAGTAAAATTTACGCATTTTTCTCTAATCAGTGCGTTAAAATTAACGTTTTCAACTAACAATGGATTTTCAATTAATTTAAAATAGAAGATCTTATTTTTGAAACACAATTTAACGCATTGTTCGATACCAACAGCGAATATCGTTGCACACTTCTCCTAATTCGATTAATCTGGGTTCAGAGAAATTCATGCGTAGCAAAGGCATCAGAGCAATGGGAATGGAAAGTTTGCTCGTAGCACGCGCTTTGTAATTTCTACTGCATTTATCGAGGTTAATATCTCATATATTCGGCCAACGGTCCTATTGGGTTCATAAGACCTGCATGAAAGCAAAAGAGCGTGGGACAAACTCACGCAGGAAATGAGACTGTAAACCCAAATTTCAATCGAAAGTCTCCCTCTTCCCCTTGTAGCTGAGAGAAGAGAAGGTTGAGGAGGGAAATCCGAAATAGAAAGCGCTCAGAGAAACACGGACGAGCCACGTATATTTTCACTCGTACATCGCTCTTTTTAGGGCGAATATGGAATAATATTTATGGGTTCATTCGCGAAAATCACGCTACGCGCTCTCTTTTGCAAAAGAATAACCTTGCTAGAACGATCAACAAGAGGTGAGGAATATGTATATAGAGAGAAAGACGAAGTTTTGAATTTTATAAGTAAAACACCCTACTGGTTAGCGCTGATTTGGTTAATACAACAATTTCGTATTACATATAAGAATTGAATAACACGAGTTAATTTTGTTTTTTTTTAAGTTTTAATAATTTGGGAAGCATTTGTTTAACATGCTCTTATCCAAAACTTTAACATAGGCAAATAGCTGAATTATTGGTTGCTACAGTCAATGAACAAATCGCCTATTAAAAAGGGCGGTCTAGAGGTAGCACGTTAAAGCCCCTAGTTACTACCAACATTTTCTTGAACATCACTTGTTACCATGAAATTTAATAATTCCGTTAGTACTTGGTTTTCCGTTAGGTTTCCGTTATTATTATACTCCAGAGATTTCACTAAAACATACAAAAGGCGGACGGATGCGAAAGCGATCCATTTTCCAGTTTTGCGGTTCTATAAAAGCGAAAAAAATATTTGTACCCTTCTCCGAAAGTTGTCACGAAAAACGTCCTCCAATCAAGCATGAAACCATAGAACGATCAATTTTTAAAAAATACTGCGCCGGATATCGCCCTCAAGTCCGTGATTCGAGTGAAAGGTGACTGAGAGAACCTAAGACCGATTCCGTGCTGAGTGCCTTCCGCTGATCTGCCTGTCAGCACCTTGACACGCTAAGAGGCGGCCCTGGATCCTGAAAGGTCATTAAAATAGGACTGGATATGAATTTTGAGGGCCCCTTTTGGTCGAAGTTATATCGAGGCCTTTACATATATCAATTAACGAGGATGAAAAAAGAGGAACCAGTACTTTTCTTGCACTTTAGAAATCAAAATAATTTAAACTCCCGAATAAAAGCCCTCAATGCTGAGTCATCTCCGATTTCAAACGGCAATTTCGTCGATTGCGACAGACATTTGAGACGCGAGGGCGTAATAAAAGTTACATAACTAAATTTATGCGTGATTATAAATGTCCGTATGACAAGGCAATGCGTCTAATACGCAATGGTGGGGCGGAAACTTGCGGGACAATAAGAATCCTTACAAATGTTTTGACGGCAAAAAATAGTTTCCTGAAAGAAGCAAAACAAAAGAGTATACAGAAAAAAAGGCGGATAACTACCCGCAGTTGTATACCATATTTTTACTTGCTGCAGCACCGAAATCAGACACATCAAAGGAGAGATTAGAAACACCACGACGGCGGAAAGAAATGCCTCGAGGCGAAAACGGGAAAAAATCAAGTAAGTAAAACTGGCATTTACTCAAGGAGGCCGTCTTCGGAATAATTTCGACGGAAAGAGCGTTCCCGTATCCACAGTAATCTTCTTACGCCAACACACCCGGGTTGCTTAATTACCGGCTTGACCGATTTGGGGAGGCGAAAAAATAAAACATCGCCGTATTGGTGTCAGACACGTAGATCTGCCTCGTTCGAAACTTTCGTCATTATTCCGCTCTCGAGGCGTTCGGAATATCTACGCGGATGCATCACCGTCGGTCGACCCGCCTCGGAATCATTTTCAGCGGTTTTTTTTGGAACGTATAGGAAGCCGGACGCATCTCCAAAAATCCTGAACGATGAATATTCGCGAAAATCATTCCTCGCGGAAAATTCAAAACCCGGATGGATTAAATTCGGATCCGATGGAGACAGAAAATAAAAACGCCGAGAAAAATAACCCCCCTTTCCTCACTGATACACGTCGGGGAACAACTTTTCCCGCCATCCTTGACCGCACGGAAGAGTGGAACGGCGGCGCGGCGTGTCTCACGTCTCAATTCCAATCGTACGAAATAAGCGAGGAAAAAAAAAGAGAATCGAGTCGAGTATCAGGAGAGGTCGGGGATAAAAATGAACGCGACGAGCCTCATCCAAACAGTCTCACAGACCGGCATCTTTTAATCCCCTCCTCCTCCACCTCCCCCTTAAGCCTCATCCATTTTACTTAATTCCTTACTAAGGCCCTTTCTCCGACCTATTCCCCACCCCTTCCACCCCCGACCCTCTTCCCTTCGCCCACCTCTTTCGGCGCTCACCTCTCACTTACACGTAAATGGTTTCGTTTTTACGACCACTTTGTGGTATTTTCCTCTCCCTCTTCATCTACCGTATTTCGTTTTATGTTCATCTCGATCACTGTTGCCATTTCCTTTTCTCATTATACTTTAGCTCATTTTGCGAATCCTTTGTAATAGGCCTCGCGATGACTATTCACGGATTATATTAAAATAAATAAATATTAACTACGTTTCGCTTTTATTCTTTGCCTCTTTTTCTCTCAATAGGATTCGGCAATGACCTGCGAGGGCCCTTCCTTCGAGCGCGCGCACACGCACGCGTCGCCTCTCCACCCTCCCTGATCTCCTCCACCTCTTATCCACTTGCCATCCTCTAACGGGTCGCAACGATGACTCCTCACGGACGCCTCTTTGCCCAAACACGCTTCAAGGAAATAGAAAGTCCCCTTCCCACCGATAACATAAGAACAGCATCGCCACCTCTCTCTCTTTCGCTCTCCCTCCTTCATTCTGCCCCGCCCCCTTCGAGCTCTCACCGAAAAACCTCCAATGCGAACTGTTATCGAAGGCGGCCCTCAGACTTTTTGGCCCGGATTCATTTCACGACGTGAAACATTTCTCTCTGCCCCACGTACGCATAGCAAACGCGAACTCGGGCGCGAAGAACGCAAAGTGGGGAAAAAAAACTCCGCGTCATATCGAAGGAATCTCTCCCAATTTCTCTCTTAGCCTTAAAAACACAAAAGACGTTCGCTATCGGAAGATATTAAGTCCGAGGTTTGATTTCGAAAGCAGGCTTTTCATCCTCACCCTCTCGTTCAGCGCCAGATCTCGGGTTATGCGGCGATATGATAACGTTGTGTAATCAGTTATTTTTTTTCCTTTCTCCAAGAAAGACGCGGAGAGAGAGAGGCGAGGGGAGAAATGAGGGGTAAGGAGGATGAACGAATAGAAGGGGGATAATTTTCATACGCACGACCCAAAAAAACGTGCTTGCTTAGGTAGAGGTAGGGCGAAAGAGAGACAAACCATTGGGGAATGTTTTATGCATCCTACGTATAGACCCCAAGCCCCGCCGCACGGGCCCGTGGGAAGGTGGAGTGGGGGTGGAGGGGAGGGCGGCCTGCGTCGATAGAAATGTTAGTAGGTTGTGGATATGCGGATGAAGACGTCACGGAATGAAGTAACAGGGACCATCCGTCCGTGTGGCTCTCATCGGCCGCATTGTGACGCTCGCCTCGAAAAAGGCGGCGATGGGTCTCGCGTCGTGCTCAATACGGAAGATTGACGAAAAGGGAGAGGCGACGAAAGTAATTCGCGGTCTCCTTTCGCTGGTTGTGGTTCGAGGGACAATTTCTTTCTCACCAACAATCGAATTGATATCGCTTTCGGAGGAAATAACGCGGAAGATTTTCACGAATTTCTCCCACGATGGCGCGAAACCTTTCATACATCCCTTACGTCAACGGATGACGTTAACGTCAAAATCTCCAATGCCTCGCATACGCGGATAAATAATATATATTCAGAAGATACTCTAGAACCTGCAGATATTGAGGTCGATAATGCGATGAACAATTTTCCCACCAAGAAGATGGAAATAAAGGTAATTTCTGACAGGTAGGTATAAATTGATAATTATGTAGCCCGATTTCTAATTGAAATTTACAGTAGATATTCGATTACTACGAAATGGAAAACCAAAGTACATCTGACGTTTTAAGAGAGGTTATTTGTAAAGCAACAGGAAGGCGGAAACCACGAGCTTCCTTCAAGCGTTTTTTTCTATTTAGAGCGCAACGCATTTGAAATATGAAAAGAAATTTCTGAAATAAAACTTAAATCAAGATATAAAACATTCAAAGAAAATATAAAAAGCTGAAGAGAAATGTTATCGTATGCATTAGGTGTAAGTTAACTTAACAGCAAGAACACGCATGACCATGCTCTCCAAAGGATTTGAACCTGCGATACTAGCATAGGGAGCCGGACACGCTAACCACACCTCTACCAAGTCCGTCAATGTACCAAAAATGGCATGGCATGGTACATATTTAAATGCACAACCACTATCCCTTTTCAATTTTTTGATTCCGATTTCCCCTTTCACATGTGTTTCCTCTGGCGAGTATACGAGAAATCCCATTAAATCCTTATCCCATTTTTCTTGGAGCGTTCCTTGAATCTCTTAGCGTCGAGGACCAATTCTTTCTCCTCATTTTTCTAAGCCGGCCGTCTTAGGCGTTGTGTGCCCACATTCGTTAGGTAGCAATGGGCAGAATACAACAACCAAATAGCTACTTACTCTCTGAGTTGATATAAAATGCTTATGACCAAATCTATTATCTGCTATACTGATTTCAATCCTCAAAAGAAAGAAAAAGGCATGACCTTAGTTTTCACAGCGTTAAAACTTCTTCGCTAGATGTCTCTAGTCTTTAGTAGTCTTCATGAAGTCCTTCCGAGATTCTCAAAATATGGAGAGTATACAAATGGATTCAAGACAAGGATAGCATTTCTGAAAGTTATCCGTACATTAAATTACCTTGAAGTCTTGATTCCAGCAATTTCAGCGGGCTTTTATTTTGCAAGCACTTTCATAAATTTTATTTTTCTTAATTTCGTATTTTTTCCTTTGTTTAATTCTTTCTTTTTCGTATGACTTCAAGCAGATTTAATGACTACATCTTCAAGGCCGCTAAATACTTCCTACAAATCCTTCGCCTTATTATGGCATACATACAAACTACACTAACTTCAGAGACAACTAGAAAAGGACGGAAAATTTTGAAAAGAGAACTATTAGGACTAAGTCTTATCCATAATCACAAATTTTTCAAAGATCACAACATATAAACGGCAACTCGCTACGGCTTTCGTAAAGTGAACGATTATAGCAACCTCTTTCGAAAGTGCCAATGGCAGAGAAGCGTTTCGATTAAAACGAGAGAAAAAGAAAGTGTAATTAACAGTCCCATAAGTAAAATCAGGACAAGATGGCCATTTAAGAGCTTCAATGACTAAAACCCAACCTAACTGCGCATTTAAAACAAACAAATATCGCAAATTAAGTCCCTGTCCTATCTATTAACTCGTTTGCAATGCTTCATGTGCCAATGCGTTACGAAAGGTCTTAGTTTCTAGAAGCTAGGTGACAACAAACGATCAAGGATGGAAATGCTTAGAGCAGTGGTGTTCAATACGTCGACTACTAGCCACATGTGGCGAATAAAGGGTATACATCGATGCTATTCATTAGTTATACGTTTTTATTTCGAAACTATATTAAAAAATTAGGTTTTATGGCATTTCTGAAAAATATTTTCCATGTAAGCAATTACGATTATAACATTAACCGTTCTTTGAATTACAGATATATATTTACCGTCATTTACTGCGTACAATGTCAGTCTGGCTTAATGTCGTTTCAAAAACTCAAACCAAAGTTTTAAAAATTGCTCATCTTAGTTATTAGCATTGCATATACGAGTATTGTGTATTATGCGGCTAACGCTACTGCGCTGACGGCCCCAAGTGTGGTAAGCATCGAAATACTATGGGACACCCCTTGTTTAGAGACTGAAATTGAAAATCGTGATACAAACATCGCCATCGGCAAACGTTCAATTTTTTTATAGAAAACCATATTTGCATATTTTTTCGGGAACGGAAAGAAAAACCGTACGGTATTTCCCAGGTAAAAACGCATCGGCCACGAGAAAGGCTTCCACTAGAAAGTCGTACCAAATAAAAACACGCGCCAAATATATTCACTCTGGCTCGCAACTTTTGTTTGCATTACCTCCATTCGAAACTAAAACGAACTCCCTTTCGTTAAGGTTTCTCAACGAAATTATTGTTGGCGGGCGCAGGTGTGTTATTCCTCATAAGTGTGTGTAGAAGCGTGCGTATGTAAGAATATATGTATATATACGCGCTTGTGTGTGTAGTTTTTTAGAGATCTCTCATCCAAGGATCCCTCTGGTGACCCCAAAGCTTCTTTCCGAACACCCACACCCGTCCATTCCCTCGAGGGGGGAGGGTGGGGTGGGGGGGTGAGTAAGGAGAGATAGAGAGAGAGAGAAGGGAAGAAGAGGCGGAGTCTTAGAGAGGGAGGGAGGGAAGGAGGGGGTGAGAGGGAGAAAAGGGAAGAGGAGGGAGTCAAAGGGGAAAGTGGGCCATTCACAGCGACAGCAGGCGTTTTCAATTCGTCGCGAGGCCATTTGTCCGCCTCCCCCTCCCCTCTCTCCCTTACTCTCTCCGCCGCCCCCTTCCCTCTATTCTATCCTCCGCCTCCGCCCATCCCTAACGACGAGAAGGCGCTATCTCGGTGCCATTTCGGGACGGGAGCGATTTCGGGGATTCTAAAAATGAGACCCCGTGCCAATTGCCGCTCTAATGAATGGGACGTAATCGAATTTCCGACTCGTACGGCTCTTCGTTAGGACACTTTAGGTATGCGAGGCGACGGGAAGGGATTGTGTCAGTCGGTTCGGAAAACCGAGTTAATCATTTATTGCTTGATTATTTTTTCTTTTTTGGCACATGCGGAATTTCGGCAACGTGTTCACGGCTTTCGACTGCCGCAACCAGGATGTAAAAATGAGCCAGCGAAGTCCAGCAAAACACCGATACAGCGCGACATAATGCGAGCATCGCCCGTATATTTACGAAAAGGCGCCCGAGTTTTCGGTTCGACTCGAATAAAAACATCTGCCGAAAGGGTTATGAGAGTCTATGAAAATCTTTTGTTTTTATTAAACGCGGATAGCTTATCGAAAAATATGTTTGCGGGTAAAGAGGGTCGCCGTGAGGACACCGATTACAGTGACCGTGCATCGCTTTTCAGAACGCGTCGAAAAATATCTCTCGATTATATAAAGTCTTTTAATTGTATTACTCGTATTCCGTCGATACGCCGTAAGGATGTCAAAATTTTTCCGAGTCGCGGCTGATGATGGGATTCGCTAATAAAATAAATAACTACCCGTGACGTATTTGAGTTGTTTAATCGTACGTTCCGCGCTACAGCTTTCACTGCAACTTCCAGAGTGTCTCCTTGACCAAAAGTATCATAAGTGACGAAACAAAGAAAAACAACCAAGGCGTCCTTCCGAAATAAAAAAGTTGACCCTGATCGCGCCATCGTTTTACGAACGAATTCGAAATTTCTCTGAATAAAAGCTCGGAACATTACGGCAAACATGTCACAACCTAAATTAAGCACCGGGACCGAATTGAAATTGTAATCATATTATTATGTATTAATGACCTTTTAAGAAAGGTCCAAGAACAATATGGTTTAACCAAATTTTCTTTTATTTAATAATGACGTATGTTAAAGAAAATAGTTATAATACCGTATAAATATCGAGAAACATCAAAACAAGTTCCTTATTTCATTTTCATCATTAGATGCCTAAATTTATTAATGGTTAATAAAAAACTGCGTAAAAATAAAAATGTGTTTTGATCTGAAAAGAGAACACTTGAACTGAGGTAAAATTGCCAAGTAACGAAGAAAAGTTTCTGTAGGTGGGTTTAATAAAGGAAAGATTTATTGAAGATTATACGGCTGCAGAGCGAAACATAATAATGAAATAATTCAGGATTAATAAGAGAACGGATGACGCAGAAACCAAGTATTCCGGTAGACATTTTGGCATCCTACCTTTTATGTGCAAAAAATACCCTCTACTCGGCTCATCCGATCTCTTTCTCTCTCTTTTTACATCGCCCTTTCCTCCAAGACGCCGAAAACGGCTTTTTGGCCCCATCCTGGGCCGTAAAGGAGAGCAATGCGACTGTAGAAACAAAAGGAATTGAGAAAGGAGGCAGACATGAAGGCTTTAGAGAGAAGGGGGAAAGGACGGGTCGCAAAGGGGCGTCCAATAAGGTAATGCCTCTTTTTAATCGATCCTTTGTTATCCGCCTCTTTCAACTTTTCAATCCAAAAAGTCCTTCGCCGCATGCGTTCCAGCCTTCAAATCTTTCTCCCGCGGAATGGGGACAGAAACAAAAAGGTTGGATTGCGCCTTTTTACCGATAGGAGACCTATTTTGTGGATAATTTTTTTATCGTGGAAGGAGGGTTGAAGTTTTTTAACATTGTTTTCTACCCTACTTCATATAACGCATTAAAAAAAGAGAACGTTGCGTAAATGAACAAACTTCTCGGTGGCGGAAGAATTAAAAAAATGCAGAAAATGCCTATCTGGGCCTTACACCTAGTGCTCAACGAGGTTAAACGTCGTTCTAATCTATGCCGTTAAATGAAACAAGGAATAAACCAAACAAGCGACCGACCGACACATGCACACACACATACACACAGACCGAATGGAATGCTGCCAAATATTGACC
The DNA here is from genome assembly GCA_036926305.1 of Uropetala carovei. Classification (NCBI taxonomy): domain Eukaryota; kingdom Metazoa; phylum Arthropoda; class Insecta; order Odonata; family Petaluridae; genus Uropetala; species Uropetala carovei. The sequence continues at coordinate 1,564,185 of JAXCHB010000017.1, read as the reverse complement.
CAACTCAACTTCTCTGCATTTGCGGAATTTCTGGCACCCTCTTCCCCTCTCATCCACAGTGAGGAGAGAGAGAGAGCGGGGGGAAGGAGAGAAGGAAAAAATATGACGCGATGCAATTTCGGCTTTAAATAAAGCCCCGCTCGCGGGTTTTTCTCCGTAGCACTTTCCTAAAGACCTCGTTCACCACCAATCGACGACATCTTACGTCTGATTCTAGACTCCCTTCGTCAAGAGAAGGGAAAAAAGTGAATGAAGTCGTGCGTCATCGACTCGAACGCTGCGCAAAGGCGACAAATTTCCATTAAATATAAAATTATTATTAGCCATCAAACTTGATTTCATCGCACCGAATTGCTGAGATGAAAAAACGTTTTATCCGAATTAAGGAAAGTTCGAGTAATATAACTGTCGATTCATAGATCACGGGATTGTCTCAAAAAAAAAAACAAATGTGATACGGAGTGAGCAGAAAGACGCAAACGTCTTTCTTTATCACTTACACCAATAAACACGCACTCAAGCACATCCTATAACCCTCCACTTTTTCCAAATCCATCTTCAAAAGCTTTCCTGTTCTTTCCCTCCATTTCCGTGTTCTCCTCTCTGCCATCGTCTTCCTACAACCCCAGAAAGAAACGTCGGAAGGGAGAAAATTTCACCCCGAGGCGCAGTTCGAGAACGGGAGGCGGAGACGTCGCTCGCGACACGATGTTTGTATCTAAAAGGAGGTTGCGGATAAGGGGAGAGAGAGAGAAGGAAATAGAGGCATTCTTAAAAGGGCGAGAGGAGAAAAAGAGAGGCCGCGAGAAATTTAGATACGGAGGCGGGAATTGGGTGTTCAGGTGGGGGTGGAAGCGAAATGAAAAAAACTAACATAATTGAAGCGTTTGAGGCTTCTTCTTCTTCGTCTCCACCCACCAATTCCAATCCAATACACCCCTCCCTCCCTCCCTCTCTCTCACCCTCATCGCTGCCTCGTCTCCTGTGCTGCGGAGTCTCCACTTTCATCGCTCTCCGTACGCTCAGTTTCACAACAGACACACCGCAGCCGATGGGGTGCATGCCAAGTCAGACAGACAGCGGCGGTGGGTTTCGCTCAGTTTCGAAACGGGGATAGGCGATGGGTTGAAAAAGATGCTGAGGGGAGGAGAAAAGGAGAGGGAGAGGGCCATTCCCCTTCACGAGGAACCAAAATAGGGATCCCGATACGTCACGAAGGGGAAAGGTAGGAGGAAGAAAGAGAGGAAGGTAAAATGGTTGAATCGTTTCCTGCTGGAGATTATAAGTGGGGCGGCGGATTCCCGATTGATTTTTACTTATCTATTTTTGCCATATTGAAAAGGTGAGGATTTTAGGAAGAATAAGAGACGATGCCAATATTCAATGGAAGATTTAAATGCATCTGATAGAGGGCGGGAGACCAAATCCTTACCGAGAATACGATACTCTCCTTCGAATGAAAAATTATGGCGTTGAATAAATAAAATTAGGCTAGTGGTTCATTATGATGCTCATTAATCAGACAGCGATAATGTTTCGAACGAGCAACGCCGAAACAATCTTTTTACAAAAAAATATCATTAAAACATTTCACATGATAAAACAGATGATTTATCGAGCACATAAATACGGCTCGATTTCCTTTTATCCGACAATGAAGAGTCAGGTAATGTTTTCAAAACTTTCGTTGACCAATACACCCTTCTTATCGGAAATATGTTTATCGCAAGTTATTCCGTCACGTAACGATAGCGCGATGGCCAATCCCAATCGAGAGACGAATGCGCTGCGCGCAGATCTTTTTTTTATTCCATCTTTCTGACAGTATTATTCCTAGATAGCGTCCCGAAGCGCAGGAGGAAAAAGTAGAGGGAAATCCCGTTCTTTCGAGCGTCCAATATCTCCAAATACGACAACATTTATTCCGTGAGACGGCAAATGACACAGTTCAACCCGTGTGCTTCGTTCTCGGACACCTAGCTACGTGAGACGAAACACGAACACGACCGCACGAGCGACGAAGCTTTCGATTCTCTCGCCGCGGCGGCTTCTTCTTCGAACCCTGCACGGGTCTTCTCTCTTTCTCTCTCGCTCTGCGTCGTGGATCGGACGACCGAGTCAGTCGGGTTCGAAATCGTCCTCGTTAGTGAAGAAACCCACCGACACGATTCGGAGGTCGGATTCGCGAGAGTTTAAAAAAAAAAGTGAACGGTCGACGCTTTCGAGAGCACTCCAAACGCCAACGGCCGCTTCCGCTTCTTTGCCTGCTTATATGTCGGCGATTAGATATTTCCATCCACTCCTTGGATCAAAACATTAATTATTAGGATACAAGTGAGACGCGCGTTTCTATCTGAGGAACGACGCAATATGGCACGTCATGTGCGTTGAACGTACGCAAACCACCAGATTTTCACGACATCATTACCTTATCCTCTTAATTTTGAGGAAATAATTGTGATTAAAGGAGTACCTTTTTTAGACGGGGGAAGTTGTGGTAGGAATGTCGGTTTCCGTAACGAAAATACCACACATACAGTCTACCTTGAAAATCACCAGATTTTGGAGAGCAACAGAGGGCGCAATGACTCAGATTACCCGCAGCAACCCTCAAGAGGCTTTCATTCTCCTGATCTGATTCCTAACAGCGCAAAAGCTGACCTCTATATCATACCGCTCCACATTCGATCACGCGCATTTTATCTTGGCTGGGGTTTTAGAAAACGGCGGGAGATACATTTTGTTCCAAAAACCGACAGTTGGTAGCTCTGGCCTGAACTTTATAAACTTCAATAGAGCGTTCAATAAGCGTTCTTGTAGTTTTATCCAATTAAAATCCTCTAATTAAGCCTATGTGTCATAGATATGTGGCACAAGTGACCTACGTTGAACTTTTTCTGCTACGTCACGCAGCATACGACATTCTCTGCAAGTGATAGGCGAGAGTTGGAGAGGTAGGTCAGAAAGCAAGTTGAAATGCAGTCCGTCATAGCTGTATAATGGTTATACGAACAGCATAATATGAATATGAATTAAAAAGTTAAAAAAATATGACAATCAAGTTCTTTTATTTTACAAACTTTATGTGGATGTCGTTTTTACAATTTATATCCAATAAAAGGAAAATAATTTTCGTTGGGCAAATATTACACTTTCGTGTTCTACCTGTCCAACACATCTTCGTCCCAAGTCCGAACGATCACACCGATCTATTACGTACCAAAATTATTAACCTATTAACCGTTAAATCCAGCTGGTCCGTGAATTTTATTTGATTTAAATAGGGATTCACGGCATGGGATTACACGTCTGTGATAGACGACCCGGAGCTTATTTAGTTCGCCAAATAAAAAAAAAAGATCACCTCCGTCGAAGCCTTACGAGGCAATCTTTTTAACCGATTAAAACTGACCACTTCGTAACTAAAGAGGGCGCATTGGTAGCGTTTCCAGATCGACCGTAATCTTTTCAAACCCGCAGTCCTGAATATCTCACGACGTCAAACGAGGACGCCAAAGGAATAAAAAACGCCGAAATACTCAGCCGACAGCTCAGTCCTAGTATTCCCGATCGGACCTAATTCATCAAACACGGCGCGTCCGGACAGAAGGGAACGATTCTTTTATTTTTTCTCTCTCTCGCTCGCGCGCCGCCTCGTGTGGGCGTAACACGACGCGACGCTATCTTCGTTGCAACTCACCTGGAGCGTGGCGTGCCGAAGGATAACACAATCGAATATGAAAGAGGGAGATAGATAGAGAGAGAGAAATAGGGAGTGAAGGGAAGAGAAAGAGAGAGAGAGAGAGAGAGAGAGAGAGAGAGAGAGAGAGAGAGAGAGAGAGAGAGAGAGAGAGAGAGAGAGAGAGAGAGAGAGAGAAAGGAGCGAGTTATCCCCATCCCACACTTCCCTCCGTGGATAGGGTGCGTACCAATTTTTAAATTATTATTTCGTACCCTGCTACTCTTCCCCTCCAAAGAGGGGAGAAAGCCGCCGACGGGAGAAGAGGGTGAGGGAAGGAGGGGAGGGACGCTATTGGATGTGAGTGAAGGAGACCATTAGGGTGAGGGAGAGAGAGAGAGAGCGGGTGAATCGAGGGCGATGCGGTGATCGCCATGACGACCGGGAGTTTGGCGTGGGAGGGGAAGAGAGGGCGCCTCTCACCCGTTCGCTCCGCACACCGCCAGCTCTCTCGGCCTCGCCCTCTCTCTCCCGCTCTCTCTCCCCCCCTCCTCCCTCCAACTCCCTCCCCTCCACCCACCCCGCCTTCCCTCCTCCCACTGCCCACGCGCCCTGTGACCTCGTCCCCCTAACTTGCACAATGCCCCTGCGCAAAGAGGTCACGAGAGAGGCGGAAAGGGCGGAACTCCGGCTCGTCGTGACTTATGAGGGAGGCTGTGAGTGAGAGAACACCGCGGCGGCGTGTGCTTAGCAAAGCGGGGGAGTAATAGTACGAGTAGTAGGTTGGATGTGCCCTTTAGGAAAGAATCCAACTTCCTACACACACTCCACCCTCTCCCCCTATCATCCTCCACCGTGATCCATGCGTTCTCTATCCGACACGCCTATTCCTCCTCCTTCATATTTCTCTGCCTCCCAACCTCTCATGGAGTCGAAAGCAGTCACTCTCCCTCTCTCGATTCCGATGTGTAACTAATCCAGGTGGGGGTGTGAGGTTGTTGTAGAGAGAGCTGGAGTAGCAGCGGGTGAGAGGGACCAAAAAGGGGAGGGACGGAGGGAGAGGAGAAAAGAGGAGAGAGAGAGAGAGAGAGAGCGTTTCGCCCCCCTCACTTCACTCTCCGTGCACCCGGAAGAGAATTTCCGATGTGTTAATCCGGAGAGGAGAGACAGAGAGAGAGAGAACTGGAGAGACGATATGACTTTTTCCTCCAATTTCTCTCTCTCTCTCTTTGCCTATTTCTCTGTCTCATTTCTCTTTGTCTCTCGCTGCCTCCCTCTGCTTCTTTCTCTCTCTCTCGCTGCCTCCATATGTCTCTTTCTCCCTACCTGAGTAAAAAAAGATGAGGCTTGGATTTCGCATTCGTGAGCATCCCTCGAGGTGCATCGGAAGTAAGCGATGGAACCCTCGAACGCATGGATCGTATTTTGTTTCTTGTTTCTTTTTAGGTATGGTGAAATGTTGCGAGTCGTACAGAGCGACAACGTACTCTCTCACTCTTTCTCTCTCTTTCGAGAGGTTCGATTTTTATTTAAAGCTCGCGGTTGCAAGAAGAGATCTCTCTCTGATGCAATCGTTTCAAGCTTTGTGGAGATAATGAACGTAGAGAGCGTTAGGAATATTATCCTGTCGAATAGTGTCAAGTTTTAGAGCTGCATTCTCGTCAGTAATGCGTTGTAGATATATGTATTATCCTTGCTGCATTCTCGTCAGTAGTAGAGATATATTGTAGATATATATATTATCCTGCGACGCTTTCGTTCGAATAGGGATGAGCGGCGGGAGAAATCATCTATCGTATCAGCGATGTTAACATTCACATTCGCTTCGGTACTATGCGGAGCACGGCAGGGTCGCAACGTGCCTTATCTTCGAATGAAACGCTCTCGAAGCGAGTCTAATTCCGACAAGGGGGGAAAAGTGCTAGAGGGAGATATCAATTTATCCCGAATATCGCTCCGGGGTAATTTGTGTGGCGCGGAAGCCTCGGTTTGGGGCCATTGCACCTCGCAAATCGTCCATTGGTCTCGGTTTGCGGGAGACTACCGTTCGTTTTTCGGGAGTGGTGGGCGTGAGAATGTCACTTCACGGTTGTTTTGGACGAACGGGGACCGTGGGCTTTTGTGACATTGGAAGAGGCTACCGGCGGCGAGTAACAATGGAAGCTGTCCATGGTCAGAGCCGAGTACGGACCGTTACTCTTCAGTCCAGAAGGTTTATTATTTTCTTTTCTCTCTCCCTCTCCCCTTCTTCAATAACTACCATGGAGGCTGAATATTTCGCTCATTGTTCTCTACCGACCGGACAAATTTTGTTAAACCTCATGCGTGGAAATTTTTTTGTTAGAGTTCAACAACTCAATTACGGTATACTGGCTATAGCTGAAAACGGTACTCTTTGCTGTTCTTGTCGAATTTATTAATAAAATTTGTATCTGAGAACGAATGAAAACACGGGAAATTTCTTGAATTGGTATAAAGCTTTAGTGATTAGTCGACTGAGAGTGGGATCCCTCGAAATATTTATTTACTCTGATAGATATCTCTCGGTTCAATTGAACGCGTCATTTTTATCGAGAAAAAAATAATAACAACGACCACCACGAGCAAAAAAAATCGCATCCAAATCTTTTTTCAACGCAGTTCATATCTAAACAAACATCTCACGGTTGTTTAACAGAATCGCACAATTTTTAAAACTGTAAACTCGGCATTTCGCGGAAATCGATATCTCTAATCGGCCCGCCCGCTTTTCAAAGCGCTCCGTACTTAATCCGACGTGTAATCTCTCCCGTTTTAACGCAACGCGAACCGGGTTATCCGTGAGATCGCCACCTCGCCGAGTCGCATTACCTCCCTCGCTACTTTCCCCCAGAAAGCCGCCGCCCTAGCTTTTTCCGGCGAAATTCTTCACCCCGCCGCCGCCGCCGACATCGTTCGCCACTCATTTTCTCGGAGGTGCGCGCGCGCGAGAGGGAGAGAGAGGAGGAGAGAAAGAGAGAGAGGAGCCTGCGCGTGAGGAAGGCGAGGAGCCGAGACTAGGGACAGTGTGTGTGTGTGTGTGTGAGAGAGAGAGAGAGAGAGAGAGAGAGAGAAAAGGAGTCCTCAAAGCCTTGCGAAACACGGCGGATAAGAGTTATTTTCGACGCGACCCTAATTTGCAACGGGCGACCTTTCTTGGACGCCGCGCCGAAAAAATGAATAAAACAAGAACAAAACGGGCAGTCGAGTGCAGTTTACTTTGTCATTTTTATATAGTTATCCGCGGATTGACGAGTGACACTCCGTGCGAGAATCACGGCATGAGAGAGAGAGAGAGAGGGGGGTATAGAGAGACAGGAGATGTACAGAGAGAAAAGAGAGAAAAAAGAGAAAAAATTTTGGCGCCTCTTATGAAGTAAATGAGGAACTGCGAACGGCTTCGTGCATACATACATATATAAAACCGCATTGGCACGTCGTTGCTCTCCTACCTATTTCCCTCCCACCCCCCCCCCCTCTCTCTCTCTCTAGTCTTCTCCCTCCCTCCCTTTATCTCTCTGACCGCTCCCGCACCTCGGCTACCGACTGGAAAGCCACCTCCGGAGCCTGACCCAAGTGAAAAGCGCGTAAATTCGAAAGTTGAAAATCCCTTCCCTCCCATTTTCCCGTAAGGGCTTACTTTATACGGAAGGGGGCGACGAAAAGGAAGGGGTCGTGGGGAGGGAAGAGGGGGGAGGGAAGAGGGGGAGGAGGGGAGATTGGTAGCGAGGGCGAGGTAGCACGAGACAATGAAAGCGCTCTCCAATCTCCTAGCTTTCCACGCAGGAGTAGGAAAGGGAGGATGGAAGGATGTCCCAAACCGCGGTCATTTAACAAAGACGGTTGAGAAATCGAGCGAATCAGATTCTGACAGAGTCGGCGGTTTTGGAAGATGATCCGATTAATCAACCCCTTAAAAAAAGCACCATCCTCCTCCCGCGCCCTCCCCTGCTCCGCATCACCCCGCGGCCTTTATGACATCTTTTCTCGAAAAAGAAAACGAGGATCCTTTAACCCAGGTCGATCGGAGGGCTCGAGGTGGGGGAGGGAGAGAGAGAGAGAGCGAGAGATATAGAGGGAGAGAGGCAGAAAAGAGGGAAGGAGGAGGGTGAGAGGCCTAGTTTCACCGTTTTCTCTCTGCTCGCTCGCTTATACGCAAATAAAACAGGACAAACGCTGATACGGTCAAGGAATCTGTAATATGATCTTAATAAATGTAGGACTGAATCATTTTCTCTCTCGGCGCCCGAAACTCTTCACCCACGCGCCCGTGTACGGACGAACGCCTTTTTTTTTGTTTGGAAGATGAAGTGCTCAAAATCTCCGCTCGAGCGTTTCCTTTTTTTTCATTTCGAAACTGTCTTCTGTTTAGAAGTCGCGTGGCAGTACGCGGTGTCGGAAATTTATGTCCCGCACAGAAAATGAGGAAGCGAAAGTTGTCGGGAGGGGGACGGAGGGAGAGGAGATGAGAAGAGAGAATCGGTCCAAGTGCGTCGGTCTGACGGAGACGATTCGGACGTTATTTCCGTTCCCTACGTCGCCTCACAATCGCCCACTCGCGTTCTCCCGCGAAACGAATTCGTGCCACTTGTAATCAAAGCAGTCAACGACCCCTGGGGAGAAAAAAAAGATCGGAACTGCTCCTTGGAAACGGGATAGCGTTATAATCTCACGCTGTTTACTTTTGGCGGAGAGAAAAGAGCGGGATGGAGGGATACGACGAAAGGAGCGTGTACAAAATTTTTAAGCGTGGTGGAGAAGGGTTTCTTTTTTTTACGAAAGAAGTGAAGGAAACGTAAACTGAGAGGATGAAGTACTCGTTATTCCACGCGAGAGCAAACAAGTAATGTTTTGAGTGAAACGAGAGGCTTGCTGAGATGTGTTTTCTGAAAAGCTGCTGCTTCAACATGACGCAAGAACGTCTGCTTTCTTATTAAAGTTACCAACCGAAGTTTGGCCGTGTATAAACGGAATGTCCTGAGAATTGATTCAAACTATTCGAATAATTTTTTCCTTTATTCTGTGAGCGACTTTTAATCCAAACGTTTTCCTCTAAGGATCGATTTTATAGAAGCTACATGGCAATTAATACAAAGATTCTTCCATTTCGGTTCTGAAAATACCTTTAGCTACGGACAGTGTAGAAACCAAGCAACGAACTTTAATTGTTGGTTTAGCCAAATGTAATGCCGAATTTATAGGACCATTAAATCGTATGAGCTGTTCTAAGATATGTGAAAATACATTTACGGTATAAATAAATTGGTGAACTTAGTCACAATCTTTACTCAAGAAGAATAAACGAGTTTAAACTCGGAAGACACATTTTAATCCATCAGGGCAGTATGGGTCCAAAATAACATTCTAATAACATTACGGCATATACAGCTAGAATTAAATTAACTTTAAAATAGAGTGAAATGGAACTTATTTTCCCCAAATTTCCAATTAATCAAAGAAAATAACTTCCAGTTACTATTCCTTTGATTTGACTTATAATTGTACGGCTAATATTATTTTTGCACTTGTCTGCTCGTTCGAGTTATAGAGGTTCCACTGTATAATAGCTTCCATTCAGGGTTAAGCTTTCAGAAAGTTCCCAAAGCCGAATTGTGCGTAAAATTCCTGACCGACAAAAACGAGCCCGTTGGTGGCTCGTATAAAGAAAAGTCGAGCAGAAAGAGCCGAATGAAATCTCCGCTAACTTCAAACGGTTAACAGAAAGATTGAATTAGACGAGACGGACAATGGGAGAATCTCTTCTCCTTGTTTGTTTTTCTCGCAGCGGGCGGGTCAGTTCATCAGTCACACGCGGATTCTAAAACCTCCCTCCCGTCGTACCAACCACAATTCTCCTTTCTAAAGAAGACGGCCGCCGAATTTATGAGGAAGAAAAAGGGGTTAGGGAGGGAAGAGCAGCTCGGCCGCAACGAGGACCCATGCACCCTTCAAAAAGTTCGCTCGTGTTTTTCAAACCGCTCCCTCCCCTCTCCATCCCCGCCTCCTACCCCACCCACAAAACAGCGAGGAGAAGGGGGTTGAGGAGAGAAAGAAACGACCTCGTTAAAGGCGTCGAGACAAGGAGTCAAGAGGTAGAGGGGGAAACGGTGTGGGAATGACTTCCATCCTACCCCTTACCTCTATATCTCTGTGCCGTGTCTGTGCACGCTCCTTTTCCCGACGGGTGACGATATATAGGTCCCGATTTTCCTTCTCCACATCCCTCATGTTTCTCCCCTCTTCACCGAGGTGAAATTTTTCAGTTCCGAAATAGAATGACGTAGAGGGGTCTCGAAGGGCGGAAGAGGAACGGAGGGGAGGGAAGATATTAAAGTGAACTTTAATTTCGATTTTGTTGCGAGGAGGGACTCTTTACGAGACCGATCGCGGATGAAATGGGGTGGAAGCCGAGCGATTCTAGAAAAAGGGGGAGTGATTCTTTTATTCGGAGGAAACGAAGGAGAAAAAACCGGCGGTGATTTAGGAGTGGCGCCGCGAATTTAAGTCGAACCGATCGCCCATTTTTTTCGTGAAGGAAACGAAACGATTGGAAGAGACTAAATGAAACTTCAGTACATTAGTTAGGTTAGAACCTAGTCAGGTATGCGTTCGATCATAAAAAAAATAACTTCTCGTGGAAATTGATTGCATAAGGGTAAGTAGTAGTTGATCCTCCGCCAATGGGCGAAGAGTTATCACGCAGATATCAGCTCGCCATAGAAGCCCTTCAAGTTCATTTACGAAACGAGAAATTCGGGAACAGGTCCAAGGATCAATTAAGTTTAGTTTTAATTTATTGTAAATGCATATGGAAGATTACATTTGCTTTGCGAGGTTTTCATGGAAGACTACTTAGGAACACGAAGAGCCCAGTTTACTTTTCACAAGATAGTATTCAAAAATCAATTAAAAATGTATTATCTACTTATTACAGATGAATACAACTTGGCGACAGCTGCCTGTTAGGTGAAACGCGCACATGGTTTTTCATACCCCTTTTATAGCTATTAGAGATATCAGAATAAGTACTTATTTTTTCAATTGATATTTGAGTATTTATTTTGTAAATAAGACAAGCTCGATAACCTTATATGGAAATGTGATACAAGGCAATCTCTATCATTTAAGAAATAAATTTTAAGTAAATTTGACTAAATGCTAACAATATCCACACTGTTTAAACATACGCCCGTTCAGTAATAATACAACACTGTTTCCAAGGAACTGCTACATCTATAATATACACCAGCCACTGCTAGCATAACAGAGTCATATTTATGATATTTACCAAGAGTAATAATGATAAAAATAAAACTACTAGCGAAAGATACATTGTATTTCACGCCGAGAACTTTATTACCGATGTCTACCGCCAAATAAAAAGAACACGATTTAATATCAATAATACGAGACAGGAAAATAGATCTAGATAACTTTGAAATTCTTTGTTTTACGTCTCGTTACGATCACCGCATTTTAAAACTTCCCTTTTGAAATTCTGCTCGCTTAACGTCATTCAACAACCTCGCAAAAATACCTCAAATGCCCTAGTTAGCGTAAACAGAATCGGACTAATAACGTACTTTATGCGGCCGCGGGGAGATTATTTCCAAGCCGTAAATTATGCGTAACACACAAACGTGTACAGCAAAAACATTTCCATCCGTGGCGGCGATTGGTTCGTCCTATATCTACATTCCTGCAGTGCGGCCCCGCAGATTCGGGTTAAACATGACGATTCAACTGAGACGAAATAACGGAACTTCATGATCGCTAAGATCCATTCATTAGCGTATTATATCCTAGGATACAAAAAGACTCCTTTATCTCCCCTTTCATTGGATCTTCCTCGTAATGTATTAATTTGTGGCGGAAAATCCTACGTCAGCCGTTTTACGCACTTGTACCTATGAAAGTCTTTACTTCACCCCACCGTTTTTATGACCAAAGAATTTAACCATATCGTCAATAAAAATCTCCCAATCTCCCAGACCAAGCCTTTTTCTGACCCGCATTTACCCCGCTATGAAACAGCGAAGTCGCAGCGGAACATGCAGCCCATCAGAAATTCAGTCCGCGAAGCAAAATTCGAGGTCGGAGATCAACTTCACGCGCGTGTGTATTGCATTCGCGTGGCTGGGAAGGAGTTCTCGCCGAAGAACCGCGACATCGGACCGAATACCGATCGACCATATACAAAAAATAAATAAATAGAAGAGTTAGAAACGATACGCATGGTCTGGTTCACGGAACGGGCTGTAGAATGCGCGTGTTTGCGAGGATAGAGGGGGTCTATGGGGGTAAGGGGTCGATGAAAAAGCTCTCAGCCTTTTAAAAGGGGAGCAGGATCGCTCTACGGTTTATCGAAGACGGAACTGTCTCTCATAGGCGGGTTGCGTCACAAGCGCGAGAATGGGGTTACTATGCGTCCAATAATATGGGACACGGAAAAACGCAGAAATAGATGAAGCGTTTTAAGATGAGAATATCATCGGATAGGAGGATAAGAACAGGGGAAGGAAATTTCGCAATTAATCGTTCTTTATAATTTTGGATGATCTACGCGTGCCCTTATTTTTATAATTAAGATCGAGGGTGGTAAATTGGAAGAATAGAAGGAAAATAAAAAGTGCCCCGACCTGAACCTCACGTATCGACGTATAGTCGAATGGGCGAGATCTGCGGCTTCACAGAAGTTAAAAACAATTTCTTCTTCGAAAGAAACATCCGACTTTTCTGGGTGACCCGGACGGATTCTGTGTTGCGATATGTTGGTTCAAGTAGGACATCCGTGATATAGGTCGGAAGGAGACGATCGTTGTGTTAAGATAAGGGAAGCTTGGTGAGGAACCGATCATCTCCATACATTTTCTTTGTCAACAAGCAAACAAATGGCGAGCAAGATGAGATGTTAGCTGATTTAGATCATACTTCCCTAAAACATATCGATAATACTGTTCCAAAACAAGTGCATTACAGGATTTTTCCTGAGGTAGCTTTCGATTATAATAATAATATTTTTATCTTGTACCGAATTAAAATAAAATTATAATCTGAGCAATACAAATAACCTGTGGTTTATAAGGTAATACATTTTCTCATTAAGTCCATTTGGGTATCGGCCCATTTATTTTGATCACACGAAAGAATAAGAAATTAAATCGATAAAATTAATGATGAAGTGATTGGTATCCACTTAACACATTACGCTAGAATCATAATTGCGTAGTTTGAGAAATGACTTCGTACCTTGTTTTAATATAAAGTGTTTCCTCAGTTGTGTCACGGGTTGGGAATTACCCAACCAGTAAGATTTTGTTTCACGTAGTTAAATTCTATTTTGTTATATTGCATGTACATATATATTTTTATTAAAACATACGTTTAATTTGTATTTTTTTTAAATGTTAGTCTTATTGTTAGTGTAACATTTAATAGCAAAAAATTGGTCAAAGAAAGCACATTCTGATGATATACGCATAATTTTAATTAAAAGAGCACATTTCAGCTTCATTTCCTTTTTTAGATCATTTTATCAGGCGCGCCTGTCCTTCACTTGCCTATGAAATGAAACCGTCGAAATTCAGGGCGATAAACATATACCGAGTGAGTTGCCGAGATAAAAAAATACCAGACTCGAACAAATTAGGTTATTCCGAGGTCGATGAAACAATGGGATCTTTACATCTTAAAACTTAACACGTATAAACGTTTTAAGATCCGAGACTTTAGAATAAAACGCAAATAAAGAAATTCTGCCATTCTAAAACCGCTGACGCTGAATTCAACGCGAAGGATGTGGAGCTGCAATTCGTCGGCTTACCTCCCGTGAATGCTTAAGCAACGCTCGCTGCTCGAGAATGACCTCAACCGATGAACTCTAGCACGCCCAATATGCGTCACAGAACTTGTTCCTACGGGACGATGTCTCCTCGAATCAGGCACAACAAACTCTCCTCCCCCATCTAGATGTAAAACCAATAACGACCGATATATGTGTATACAAAACAATCGTTGGAAGAATGAAAGACTATGCGATTTCTCGCTAGGTTAATTGCCTAATGACTCGGTACCGACAAAAATGTTCGACCTTCTCAAAGGAGTCGCGAATATTGCCAATTAATCAAAAATTAGTTCCGTAATTCGGTGGAGTGCAAAACAAAAACGGTGGCATTGCCGATGAGGCCTTGGCGAATATGCCGATTCCGCGTGTCGCTTTTATTCCCTTGCCTCCGATGAAGAGGTCATATTCACCATCGGATTAAGCTCGCTCCCTTTCGACTCACACAAGGATCGGGAGGAGACCTTGTTTGATCGGAACCTCTCTTCCGGGTTCTGGAAGAGGACGAAGGAGGGGTGCCAAGGGAAACGCGGGGTTGCACAAGATGTCTCACTTCTTTGCCCTTCGCGAGACAAGAAGGAAACAGAAGGTCTAGTTGCGTCTCAGCGCCGCGCCGCGCCGAAGAGAAGGAACCGTTATGAACAATCTCGAGCTCGGATAAGCCTTGAGCTTAAATAGTCTTATTGCTCCTTCTTTCAGATAACCTCCGGAGAATTAAGAGGACATGGGCACGATCCAGTCTAACTTCTAAATTCAATTCATAAGAGCCAGGTAATCAAGAGTAACATTTAACGCTATGGCTAATATGGCACAGTAAACAAATTTTACAAAACAGTATGCATTTCAATGGCTAACGGAATATGCTAAAGTTGCCCATATTGAGTTTAGCTATTTATCAACATTTTTTGGTCTCCCACTTACATTTAATGACAGTACTTAGGAAAGGCATATAGCATGCTATATGCAATCAAGAACCAAGCAAAATTTCCTCGAAAAATGGGCATAATCCATCATTATTAGTCGTTTCCACTCACCTTCAGGGTTTTCATAGACTAAATTGTACACATGATGATGAACCGAAATTAATGTTGTTAAATTGGTTAAAACACCTAAGGAAATAAATTCAAATTAACTAAACGAAAGTTATTTTGCGTACTCACTAAAGCTTGAGTTACTGCCTCGAAGATAGTCCAATACTATTGTTCTATTTCCGTTTTTACCTTGTAAATACTGGATGGCCGAACGGAGACATGAAAATGAAAATGCCGTTTTAAAAAGTGCGGTGAAGAGGGATTTAAATTAGGGAAAATAACCGCTAATAGCTCTATAGCAGTAATTAAAAAGGTAGAAATGCCTTTATCAGCGCGATTCATTGCAATAGCTTTTACACTATATTTCCTTAAAATTTGGAAAACCAAATCCGTTTTAAATTTTATCTTCTTTCAATGTGGAATTTTGCACATAATCTAAAAAACTTATTGTTTGTTCCTAAAAACAGTGATTGTTTTTGGTATTATTATCAAAAGGAAATGTAATGCATAAAATAGTAAATGGATATAGGAAATATTGTTCCGTATTCAGTGATTTTCAAAATCGTTTTAATGACTATAAAACCATCAATTCTAATGGATTTCCTATCTGGAACGATACTTTTATTATTGATCTATTTTTAAGAGATTCGTCTTAAAACGAAGGGATTTTGTGCTTAAAATATCAGACGTTCGCGATATCAATTAATCTTAGAAGCACAATTGTACCCATCCTTACGCGCTGACGACAATTTAACAAGGTGTCAATTGACGCGGCACAGTCTCTTCGAGATGAAGACACGTGCTACGACTGACTAAGCAGAAAATAAGCGATGAGACCGAGCGATTATAGCGTTTACCGGATGAGAAGACAGAAGGGTGAATGACAGATGCGCGTGTTGAAAAATGTCTAACGCAGGAGTATCCAACACAAAAGGCAGAGGGTAGATAAGAGATTATTTCGAAAAATATGGCGGCCAGCATATCATCTAAACTAATATAAAAGGCAGTGTCACTATTTCAGTAATGATTTTTGAAGCTTAATATCTCGCAAACGACTGAACCAAATTTGATAAAATTTTCAGGATAGAATTATGATATACACCGCTCCCCGGTTATAACGCGGGGTATCGGCGAAGGAGCTGCGACCCGCGGTATAACCGAGGACATGACTTTTCATTTTTTTCATTTCTATACTTGCTACAAACGACAAAATTCAAATAAAAAAACAATATACAGTGAGTAGAAGAAATTTATTTAATCGATTCCTTAAAACGTCAGTATATTTTGATGTTTTTACTTTAGTATATACTAAAAAAAACGACAGGACTTTCTTTCCAAGAAATAGGGTATATCAGATTCCGCGGTATAATCGACTGTGTTATAACCGGGGAGCGGTGTAATAGCAAAACTTTTTAATGTATCGAACTCGAGATCAAAGACCCGGTTCGACTCCAGGGGATAATTTCCATTTCCAATAAGATAACACGTAATTTCACATAAAAATGGACATTTCGACGTGCAGGCTTTCATTCTTTTTTAGATTAAAATTAGAAAGAATTGACCTACGAACTTCGGATGTGAACCATTTTGAAGAAAACATTATAAAGGTTCTTATTCTGTTCGTATTTTTCCGCCTACAGTTCGAAATCGCTCAATTTAAACGTTTAACTAACACAGTTTGAGGAAATCTATCCATTTTAAGCGGACGTTGCATTGCCTACCAATTCCATTCTTATAATTAGACCTCGATAATATTGTTATTTAAATCCTTATGGGTGTAAGGGTGCTGTGATTGCTTTTAATACGAGAGAGAGAGGGGGGGAAAAGGGAGGGCGAGAGAGGGAAGGAGAGGGAGGTAGAGGAAGGGAGAGGGAAAGGAGAGAGGGAAAGAAATTGGGAGAGGGGGAATGAAGGAGAGGGAAAATACTTAATACAAATTATTTTTCTGATTCCAATTTGATCTCCATAAATAGCTTGAACGATGGAATCTTTACCTCCTTCATTTTTGACGGTCTATACACTAGTTTTAGGCAATAATGAGCACGAGTATTTTGTCGAAAGCTGACAAAGTCAACCAGCATTAAAAAGTATAAATAATTTCAATAAGATAACCTAGTCCACAATTCTAGTAAAATGAACGTTTGTTTCGTATGTCTTCGTCTGTCGCTCTATAATCGTATCGTTCACACCCTTGCGTTAGAATACAAACATCTCACAAAAAGAACCACATTGAATGAACTGGTGGGTCGCGCGTTCGAGATCCTGGGTCTCATGTATAAGTTATTATTTTATCCAGACTATTTAATACATATTTTGAGACAGCAAACCTTCCGAGAAACATACTGATTTGCGAATAAGGAAGATTCTTTTCTTGGAAAAACCTCCTTCATGCAATCCAATTTGCGAAGCAAAATATTAATCCAAATATTCTGAAATATCCTTAGACCCATTGCTTCCGTGGTAGTGCAGACGACATATTTCCAAACTTAGGGGTTCGAAATGGAACGTTTTCACGACTTCGTTAACCTTCAAGATTCCATATAAAAACCTCATACTAACTGACAATTCATTCAACTCCTGAGAGAGTGTTGTACCATTAGACATTGTATCTGTTCACCGCCTTAAACCGGAACAAATATCTCTCTCCTATCCTTCGCTTACCCCGAATACATAGGAATAGCCAACGCCGTCTACATCAACCTTAAGTTGCGTGCAGCATTGTACCGGAGGAGGTAAAAAGTGAGGGAGGGATGGTGTGAAAGAAGGGAGAGAGGTTCGGAGGAGTGGAATATTAATCTGGGCGTGAGGAAAGAGGAGGGCGAGGCGGAATTCTACGGCTGTCATTGATCCTCGTTTCCTCCCCTCGTTCTCTCTCCCTCCCTCACCTCTCTTCCTCCCCATTCACACTGCCGACTCCACCCAACCGACCCCACTGAGGACAGCGCAGAATAGCCGACGATGGTCGCGCGTGGACGTCGAGGCGATAGGGGAAGAAGATTCTGTCGGAGGGATGGTGGACGAGATTGGATGTGGAACAGACGCTTTAACAAAGTCGCAACGCCTTTCTTAAGGAGGAACCCCTATTTCAGCCTTCTACGATAAAGTGTACTGAAATTCATGTATATTAAAGTTTAGTACAGTGGGTTCCGCTTTATAGAATCACTGGTTAATTGAATCAGCCGCTTTATTGAATCAAAATAGGAAAACCGAAACCATTTTGTATCCAAAGTACTCAGAATTCTCCTCTTATTGGAATCACTTATTTCGGTTAATCGAATCACGTGCTAATGGCCGGCTATAGGGTTTTAGGGCCTTCTTTGGATTAACCCGAAGAATAATTCCTTCCTTTTCCTAAGAATATGGAAATTTCCATAAAAACACTGAAGATCCTCTATCGACCAGATATGAGAAAAATGATCATTGAAATTATTGACGAGAAAAATAGTGAAAAAGGTGCTTCTGAAATTTCCAAAAAGATTACCGTGTTAGATGCCATTCACATGCTGAAGAAGGTTTCGGAGCAGGCCCGCGCCGGGCATACTTGCCGCCCGGGTGCAAGCAGTTTATGCCGCCCCTTACGGACTTACAAAAGTACCCTGGCCCAGATTTTTTTCGATTTTTAGATTAAAAGTTGTATTTAATTTAAGAAATAAACTGTGCAAAACACAAAATTAAGAGAAATTCTTGCCTCCGCCCGTGAATTGCCGCCCCTAATACGTTACCCCCCGGGTGCGATGCACCCCTTGCACCATAGGGCGGCGCGGCCCTGCTTGGGAGCAAGTATCGTCCACAACTATTGCTAACTGCTTCAGAAAAGCTGGTTTTCTTCTGGTTGAAGAAAACAATGAAGCAGAAAATGATGCGGAGGAAGTTGATGAAGAGCTGTATAGATGGAATTCAATCGATGATGACATCGTTGTAGCTCCTGTATTAACAGAAGATGACATTGTTGCTGAAATATTAAGTAACAAATCGAGTGTTGATGATGATATAGAGGAAGAAGACCAAGAAGTGCAGTCATTACCAGCCCCTTCCTCTCAAGAAATAGAAATGCTTTGGCTGTTCTTCGATGAAACCTCGAGCTGAGAGGACGGCCAGAGGAGTTCAGCCGCTTGTACAAGGTGGAAATTGACTCAGTGTCTCATATTAATGACAATTTGATTCAAAAGACGTTGGAAAATTATTTTAAAACAACATAATACGTATATTGGATAAAGTAAGTGTTTAAATTAATTAAAGTACGTATGTATAAATTCTATTTTAGCATTTTCTTATTTAACACGCCTAAAGTACTCAATCTCCGCATAATCGAATCAGCCGGTTAATTGAATCATATAATGGTTTCCCGATTTGATTCTAATAAGCGGAACCCACTATACTTTCTCTTTCAAATGGTGTGTAAATTATATGGTGTCACCGGACTCTAAAGCGAGATATTTCAATTAAAAAACAAGTCGGTTTCGCGACTGAAAGCAGTGCGGTAAAAGGACGTTCATTGGAATGCATTCACTTATGACTGTTTTTCTAAAAATCGGCACGAGTGAAATATACTAAAAACTGATATAATGTGCTTTAAAGATTAATAAACAAAATATATTTTTTTCAAGATAAGTTACAGGATTATTTCGAAAGATAATTATGTGTAAATACTGATGTACTGGTTTTTTTTCTATCTTTCGGTAGCCATTATTGGAAAAAACTGGCAACGCTGTGAAGGAAGTTCCCGGGAAATTTAAATCGACGCTATTTCGTAAAGCGTGCCACACACAGTACAACTTGTCGATCTGAAGTTACTAATCGGTTGACGATCTGTTGACAACAGACACATACATTAATTCGATTTCTCTTCAATCGTGAAAATGATTTATTTGGACAAAGCAGCTAAACGAATAATGTCACGCGCGGTTCGAAAACGAAAATTATTGGCGAAATTCGCTGCCAAGTTGGTCATGGATGACGATGGAGATTATTGCAAAAGAGAAAATGGTCTAAACGATGGTGTTTAGGTCGTGAAAAATACATACATGAATCTTTTGCGCGAAGTACAACAAAATCAGCCGAATGACTATAAAAACTTCACAAGGATGGACGAATATTGTTTTAATTACTTATTGAAGCTAGTTGCTCCAATTATAAAAAATCAAGATGCATTTATGAGGGGATTCCATTTCTGTTGAAAAACGTTTGGTGGTTAAAGTCAGTTATTTTTTAAAAAGCGCCAATATTAATCGGCACTGAAAGAAAAACTTCGTGTGAATGCTTGATATTTCTGGAGAAGTATAGATCAGAGCAGGAATCGATAACCTTTATTAGATGAAGGGCGACTCGGAAATTTTTTAATACTCAGCGGATGATATATTTATTTATTTATGCGAATATAGTAATGGGGTGATGAAGAATCAAAGGGTATATATTCGTAAACCTACAAAATCATGGCCCTTGCACACGTGCATGACAAGAAATTGGCACAGAATTTTTAAATATATTAGACGGTTAGAGTGCTTTTAAAAATCCATATTTTTTAAGTTTTGACTAAGGTAAATTCTCGCAGTCTGATAAAACCTTTCCGCTTGCACCTTTATGCACCTAATGATAGGCCACCACAGGATAAGAAGAGGTAACCGACGAGACGTTATTAAAGGAAGAAATTTAAGGCTATTTAAACTGGCCATCACTTGAAGGACTCCCTCTGGACGCTAGAAACCTCTGGAAAAGTAAAGATCCGAGTGATTAGCTGACGAGGTTTTAGGAATGACTGAAATTTCCAACAGTGTTAAGGTTGCAGGAATTATTGATACTATTATATGATCAAAGTCCATTAGCGTGGCTCGCGACTCCAACATTGAATCTTCATTGGTGTTCAAGGGAATTGCAGACAAATTGAAAGGGATTATAGTAATACGTGGCAAGGTTGTTGCGTTGCGTCGATCAGACGGAACATAGGCTTCAAAGATGCGTTCCCTAAGCCCTTTTCGATGAGAACTTCGAATCGGGAAGGAGGAGGAAGATGTTCGGTAACCCATCAATCGAACAGCCCCTCCAAAGTAACGCCAAGTGCCTCTCATTTTCAGAAAAAAAAGAGTGATTTTAAACCAAACGTATGAGCAGAACAAGGCAGGACTAAAAGAAAAGGAAACAGAATAAACTCAAAAGGACCCTGAGGTTGGTATTTCGAGCAATGGGATCGGGGGATGAGATAGGAGAGGAAGAGAGCGAGAGAGGAGGGGTGAGATTGATCAGAGAAGATTCCGAGTTAAGGAGAGTGCCGTTCGTATCGAGAGGAGGTTTAGGGTGAGGGAGGGAAGAGCAATCACATCGGCGGTATGAGGTATAGGGAATCTAATAGAGATGAAAGGGAGGGATGGAACATGGAATAAGGGAAGAGGGTAAGAGTGGAGGGTACGGATGCATAGAGGGATTGAGAATGGGCGAGAAGTAGGATGCTGAGGGGAGGGGGGTAAGAGCTAGAGGAAGAGAAGGAATGAGAGATATATTGGAATTGGAGAGAAAAACCCCGGGGAAAAATGGCCCCCTGGCGACAGGAACCCCAAATACCGTGGGGGAAGTTAAGCGCGTTAAAGAGAAGAGCGAAGAACGATCGAATATGGAGCCACGGAATGGAATCGATAGAGGGGAAGAAAATGCGAGAAAGAGAGAAGGGGAGACATACAGAAGACTACGTACAAGATATTGGAAGGGAAAAATGACAACTAGCCAGTTATGACGGGACTTTCGATACATTAGTCGAAAACGCATTCCGAACAAAATTACTGCCAAGAATTGGTCTCAAATTTCTGCTGTTTGCGGACATTTATAGCAGTAAGATACTGAACTTCCCATTAAATCATACTGACCCGGCCTCGAAAGGACATATATGCCAATATTTTTTTCTGATACAGTCTGATATACGTGGAAAATTCAGTAAAGTAAAAATGATATCATAGCTGTGTTTATAGCACCCCGTAAGATTTTTACGATTATGTCGCTACTCGAAAAACTTTTTCTCAACATACATCTTAAAACTTCATCGTCATCAAAGGTACTCTGCCCGTAGACAGGTCCGTGATTATTTATGGTTAAACCTGGTTCTCCATATCCTCCTATTTTCAGCAGTCATCTTCATGTCTTGATAGCTCTCTCTCCCTTTCAAGTCGTCTATCAGCTGAAACGTTTTTCTACCTCTTTCTCTTTTTCCATCCAGTTTTCCTTCTAGCACTTCTTTAATCATACTCTGAGCCCTTCTCAGGTAATGTCCAATCCAGTTTGCCTTCCTCTTTTTGATAGTTTGTATAATCATTCGCTTCTCTCCTATTCTTCGTAGTACTTCCTCGTTTTTCACTCTTATCTGTCCATTTTATCTTCAGCATTTTTCTCCATGTCCACATTCCGAAGCTTTCCAAGTATTTTATATCATTTTTCCTTAGCGTCCATGTTTCTGCCCAATATAAAGCTATACTACATACATAGCATTTTATCAACTTCTTGCGGATATCTTCCTTTATAATCCCCGTTAGTAGGAGTTTATTTCTTCTGAAAGCGGCTTTCGCTTTATTTATTCTAGTCCTGATTTCATCGGTACATTTTGTTCCTAGGTATTTATAACAGGAAACTTGTTCTAATGGCGTTCCTCCATTACTTATGTTCAAATTTTCTTCTTCTTTACTTGGTATTCGCATGAACTTGGATTTTTCTGTATATATATATCCATACCGTATTTTCTACCTGTTATCACTAGTCTATTTATCATTTTCTGGAGAACTACAGTTCCTGAATCTTTGTTTTACTAGGATGTAATCTATTTGATATCTCATTCTATCTCCTGGGCTTTTTCATATGCACAACCTTCGTTTATGGTATCTGTACCATCTCGATTTATTCTTCTTCATATATACCTGGATTATCAACATGCCCACTGAGACTGCTTTTAGCTTTACTGCCATCAACCTATCGTTCGTTGCTATTATTTTTGTAACGCTCTTCATCGTATCTTTCCTAAGTACCAGAGTGACTACCCTTGCCCCAGTAATTCCTCCAGGATAAACTACCGTGAATTCTTCCGAGTCGAACTGGCCTTTCCTTCCCATCTAGCTTCGCTCAGCCCTATGATGCCAATCCTATTTCTTCTCATTTCTTCTTACAGATTCTCTAGGTTTCCTGCCTTCCTCGTGCTTTTTACATTCCAAGTACCTATGCGTAAGTTACCTATGACAAATGCTTTCCTCAAGGCAGTCCCCGCCCGGAGATCCGATTGGGGACTACTTTACCTCCGGAATGTTTTACCTCGAAAGAACTCATATTGTCCAACTATATAATCATTACTAGGGAATTGTAATGTGGTAGTTTCCCTCTTGCTTTCCACATCGCACTACTGTAGCCGTTAAAATCGTCCCGATGACGCCTATAGCTCTATTGGATATAGACTCAGCCAACATCATTTGTTTTCGGCTCTATACCATACTGACAGTACTGCACCCTATTGCCAGGCACCGATAGTTTTTTTAAAACTTATAAGTATATATTACACGAGCATTACTCAAATACAGCGGAGGCAGCATTGGCGTTCTCATAGATCTCGTCTCTCACTACTTTGGCAAATGCGATGCACATTTATTACAGCAGGGCATCGAACCGGAACCAAACTGAAAAAAACCGATATTTTTGGCTGGAGGGGAACCGAACCGAAAAAACTAAATATGTTGAACCCGAACCGAAACCGAAAACCGATATTTATTTATTTAGCTCCTTTATTTCGGTTCGGATAAACAGTATAAGCGAAAGGCGGAATTTTCCAACCGCTCAGTAACCTTCCATGCTCAAATGGTCATCGCCTCCCCCATGCTCCCATACCCTGGGGTCCAAACCCCAACCAAGTTCACTAATCCTCAAGTCCCTTGGTTCGTTCCATTAAGATAATATCTAACGACTTCCGGATATTCCATGGGGAAATTCACCCATTTGAGAATTCCTTGAACTTTATGAATGCCTAGTGGGAGAAGGAAAGTTTTCTCCAATGTTTCGTCTGCTACATATGTCCACAACCTTTCTAGCCTTCATATGAACTAGCATCATCAACCTGGCCTTGCTAATCATTTAAGGACTAGCAGAATTTCCCGTTGAATTTCAACGGATTTAGTGAAGTTACTACAGCACAACATACAAACTCTTTAAAATATATAGTAGACAGTGTAATGCCCGTTGAAATATCAACGGAAGAATTATAGATAGATAGATTATTATTATTTTCATTTAAAATAATTAATATCACACTTTTACATATGAAATATTTTGCCATATACAACATTTCTAGTGAATATTCTGTTGTTGACAGGCTATCTTTAGTTAAACTTAAAATAGTTGCCTCTCTTTCCCTCCCTCTCCCCCCCTCTCCCTCCCCCCTCTCTCCCCCTCCCCCATCTTACACCCTCTCTCCCTCTCACACCCTCTCTCTCCCTCCCCATCCTCATTTCTCCCCCTCTCCCCTTCCCCTCTTTCCCCCTCCCCTCTCTACTTTCCTCTCTCCCTCTCCCTCTCGCTCCCCCCTTCTACCTCTCCGCCCCCCTCTCTTGTATTAAAAGCATTCAAAGCACGTTTATACCCATATAACGAAATTGCCCGTCAATATGACGGGATATCTTTAGTTAACCTTACCTCCCTCCCTCCCTAGCACGTATTAAAAACATTCAAAGCACGCTTACGCCCATAAGGATTGATTTAACAATAGGATTTTGAGGTCTAACAATATAATTAGTCACCATGGCAACCTTCCGTTAAAATGGCAAGATTTTCATAAAATATACAAATTAAACGTTTAACATGGGATATTTCGAACTGTGGGCGAAAAAAGAAGAACGGAATAAGAAACTTTATAATTTTTTCTTCGAAATGGGTCAAATCCGAAGGTCGTAGGTTAATTCCTTCTAATTTTAATTTCCAAATGAATAAAAGGCTGCACGTCGAAAAATCGCGTTTTACATGTTAAGTAATGGGAAATGGAAAATGCCTCCATTGGAGACGAACCAAGGAATTTTTTCGCGATTTAAATTCGTCATCACCCGAAAAAGTGTTAGTCAAGCATCCCTGCCAAATTTCGAGTTTCTATCTTCATTACTTCTCGAGTTATTTGCGTTTAAGTTAGCGTTATAGACAGAGAAAAGTTAACGTTATAGACAGAGAAAAGTTAGCGTTACAGACAGAGAATTGCTTTTTATTATATACGATTGTTCCACGTTTGTTCCTTGCGCGTATTTCTGCATTAGTTGCCCTTTAGTTAGTAATTTTAAATAGGTATATATTGTAAACTCGAAAAATTCAATTTTATATCGGATGTTAATCGTTACTGAAAAGAGGAATAAAAAATGTATGTATATTTGTTATTTCCATTAAAATATTTAGCTTATCGGTGATAATAACGGAGTGTTGCCAGCATCAAGGAAAAGATAAATTATCCAGCGTGGAATAAGTCAGTCTCATTTTCTATATACTATGTACTTTATTTTCAAGAGAATATTTGATATAGTGAGAAATTAATTCAGTGTAATTCATTTTTGTGGCTTTGATGCAACTACTTCTGTATTAGATAATGATATCATTGAAATCAAAGCAGTTTCAAGCGTCAAATTTCTGTTTTAAGTGCTATTTTCAAGAATCTTCCATTTATCCTGTTGCTTTTAAGTTAGTGTCAATGAATGTTTTCTTTGTGTTTTTGCAAAATTTCGTCATAGTAAATTTGTATCATGTTAATAAACATTTTTCAGCCTTTCTGGATTCTTCGCTTCGCCAACAAAAAATTTTTTTTACATTTTTTCATCCATTTACGTTATCTTTAAATGAAAAAATAAATCTGTGCATTTAGTTTTTATAATATGAGCAGTGCACGTGATCTACAAATTGTTAATGAAAATAACGTAATGTCTTATTCAACTTATTGACATTATTGAGACAACGCGGCCTCTTATTTTGCGATTAAAAATATTAATAATTCATTATAAGGCATTCCAGCTTTAGCGCATATTACCTTCGGTCTGTCCGTTCTTCTCTCCGAATGCAATTATTTTTTCCGTAGCTATTCAGCGGATTTTAATGAAATATAGTACTAATGACTAAGCACAGTACATTAGAAAATGAGATGAATGGTTTGCATAACATAATAAGTTTAGAATACTCTATCGCAGGAAACGTGCTTATTTGTAATTCACTTTACAATTTCCTGATCTGCTGAAATCATTTGCGACGTATGTATGGTTTGTAGTTAGTCAATTCTAAATAAATCTTAAATAAATAAAATACACTAAATATTTACATTTGAATAATTTATTTTCGTGTTTTAATATGTTTTTTAATATCATTATTGTTATAGTGAAGATGTATATGATTTAATTACAAAATTACGTAAATTAATAAATCAGTTATTGAAAGTTTCCTAAACATATTTTAAGGTCGGAGCGAAAAAACCGGCTCGAACCGGTTCACTGATGATTGTCGGAGCGAAACCGGAACCGAACCGAAATGTTGTATTTTGAGTGAACCGGAACGAAAACCGGAGCGAAAAAAATTACGGTTCGATGCCCTGTATTAAAGTAAAACACAAGCAAAAGCCGTCATAATTCGAGGGAAAAGTAATCTAAAGCTGACACTGTGGCTATAAGGCGGGAGAACTGGTTTTAAAAAAAAGCGAGATGATAATCTTAGTTACATTATATTTCACTGCATAACTATTTTCAGGGAGGTGAGACTTGGAGAAGCCAAAGAAAAACTGGTCAACATAAAGGTGGGAGCCAATTTGCTCTGTTCAATTAATGTAGTTAGAAAAGATTCGTGCCAAGTGAAAATGATCAGATTTGTGGAGGTTTGAAATTTTTTGGTATTAGAAATTTGGAAAACAAAACTTAAATGAATGACCCATCGACCGGCTAAATTAATTTGCAAGAATAGGTGTATGTAGCTAGAGTGAGACTAATGAGAGATAAGCAATTGGAATTCCAGGAAAGACTTGGTCAAGCATCGTATCGGAAAAGGTCGATGGCGTTAATGATGCTCCTGCGACGTGCAAACATTGGAATAATCCGTTTACTCGAGATCATGCCTAACGAAATGGAAAGATCTCTTTCTCATTGAAAACAAAGGATTTTCCTTAGCAATGTGCGCAGACTCCGACTAAGTTCTACATGGGCACAGAGTGATAGGAAAAGAATAGCTGGCAATTATGTTAAGCTATTTGGAATCTTTAGGGCCCATAAATGTTGTTCTTTAAGCGGCGCAGTAAAGGAGCAAAGCGGATGGGTGATAAAGGCAGCTGGAGGGAACTGGAAATGGAATGCTTCCTGAGGTTCAAACACTTTATAGGGTCCTAGAGTTTCGACTTCACGGGCAGAAAAAAATAATCGATGCCATGACCTGCAAAATAACCGATGAGGAAAGGATTTTGCGGGCGAACATGAGCTCAGTTCTCAGTTAACGCGATTTTCTTATAGATACCATATAATAAACAACGCTCACTAATGTTTGTACTCAATTACTTAAAGTTGTGGAAGTCGAAGCTAACTTGATAGCAGTAGATTTAGAACTCTTAGTAAATTTGATGATGGATCGTTTTTACTTCGTTTGTTCTCTTGTGTACCTCGTACACCATTTTTGGAATCTCAGCAAGAAATTGTCGATTTTATGAATTCAACATAGTTAATTTTAAACATACATCAAATTTTGATTTACGTAACCCTTATAGTGACATAGCGTACCGACAGTATTTCTTATCTCTTGCACGAGCCATTACAAGTATGTATTTAAAAATAAAAACATCTTGGTTTATATCATTGTTATTTATCAGTCAACATTTGTAACGTTTTATTTTTTAATTCAAATAATTATTTATTTATAAAACTCTAAATGCGGTAACACGACCAACATTGTTCCTTCATCAGTTCAACAATCCCGATTTTCATTTTCAGAAATGTGAATACCGAGTTGTCTGCGTCATCCCTGGAAAAATGAAATCACACGCTCTGCTAAAGAGTTCTGAAATTAAAAAAAATAAGCCTCGCTGATACTTGGTCATACAGTTTGGCGCAACCCATTACCGTTTTAAGGAATCAGTCTTGTATACAATAAACACTTCTGTAGAAGCTCCAACATAGCGTTCAGTAAGTTTTTATATGGCTATTCAGTTTAAATTCTCTAATAATTACGTAAATACATTATCTGCTATTTGTTTCACTAGTCTATATTCCCTGTTATGAGGATTTTAAAAATTACAAACAGAAAGAAAAAGTAACTTTGTTTTCATTCAGTGCATACGGAGTGAAATAATTTTTAACATACATTATAATTTAAATGTTCCGAAAAATAAAAATCAACAATATTTAAAATGAAAAAAATAGAACAATCTCAAGGGGGAATATTAGCCACATGCAAGATCAATCATAAAAATAATTTCGGTAAATAATGTAAAAATTGCTCTTCTACAGAAGAAATTTTCGTCTTAAAATAATTTCCCTTGAATGGTAAGGAGTATTACGTTCGAGAACTATCTTAGTAACTTTATCGTTTTATTTGCTAATTCGCTACATAAGTCTCTTGTGAGAGGATATAGTATCTTTTAATGTTTAAGTGACGACCGTGAAGTCCTTCCAGAGTGCGCCACACGGAGGAATTTCAAGAGCTAATACGTACGAGCGCTTAAAAGGTTGACGTGGAGTCGAAGGAAAAATGCCCACTTGACTTAATCGGCACATTCCGCTCGCTTCTTGGCGGGAACTGAGTTGGCCAACCATGGGATTCGCAGAAAAGGCGGGAGCACCTCCTTTATCTTGACGGCTTAATTATCCTTTTTCTCTACATCATTAAACAGACGATATATTATTGTCTGTCGGTACAACTATTAGGTTGGAAAACATTACAGGTAGAATGATTGAAATTCAAACAATTTTTCTCGACGTAAACGAAAAGTAAACATATAACGCAACACCTCGTAATTGCGACTTTCGGACTGCCTGCAAGTTTATTTTTTTCAGTCTCAATTCCGCGCCTAATCGCTAATGAGTACTAAAGTACCGAAACATTGGCATAACACATTACGAAAACGGAAACTGAAGGTTAGCAGCATCCTTCCGCAATTAATGACGCACCGTAAGCATCTAAAAGTGAAAAAATGTATTAATTTTATTCTTTGCCCCCGAGATTTATCCAACTAAATTCTTCTGATTTTACCCTTTCATGAAAGAGAAAAACTTTAATAACTTATATTCATCCGTCATCCATTTGGTCGACTTGGAAACCGTGGGGAGAATAAGAAAACGCGAAGAATTTTGATGAGGAAATTAATCGGCGTCACACGAGACATGGCAGATTCATCGCTTAAAAATAAAACACGAAATAATGCCGAAAATAAAACGACATAACCGTACCTCAGGACACACGCGCACGTACGCACATGCACACGCGCACGCACGCACGCACGTGCACACACACACATATACGTATAGAGCTCACATTTGTTGGCAAATCTCTTCCAACCGCTGAACATTGCAGAAGCGTCGGAGGCAATCATATCGGAGAGTACCAACGTAAGTGTCTGCAACCAACACAGCTGCGTTTGAACGAGGAGCGAATGAACCGGAGCGGAGAGGGAAAGGGGTGGATGTAGAAGGGGACGAGTGAGCACGGAGTGATAAGGAAGTCGGGACGCGTTCCCCGTCTCCGAGATAGAATGAGCGAGAGTATGAAGCAGAGGAGAGAGGGAGGAAGGGATGGGGAGTTGGTGTGGCGGTGATGCGCTGCAAAGCGGAAGGGTTGGAGTGGCGAGGGGTGTGTGTGTGTGAGAGAGAGAGAGAGTGGAATAGACGAGAAGAAAGTGAGATTGATGGCTGCATTGTGAGAGGGGGAGGAACGAA
Source organism: Uropetala carovei (assembly GCA_036926305.1). Lineage (NCBI taxonomy): Eukaryota > Metazoa > Arthropoda > Insecta > Odonata > Petaluridae > Uropetala > Uropetala carovei. Next base: position 1,534,731 of record JAXCHB010000017.1, on the reverse strand, counting down.
AAGTATGGGGAGAGTGAAGAAGAAAGAGGAGGGGGAGAGAGAGGGAGGTTAAGGAATAAGAGATGCATGAGGGAGGGTGGTGTCGGAAAATAAAGTGAACGGGGAATGTCTATTGTGTCCGCGAGGGTTAGAAATATAGAGGGGGTGGGAGTAGTAGCGGAAAAGGGGAAGAAATGAGGGAATATTGAGAGGAGTAAGAGAGAGAGAGGAGCAGTGGGCCGAGGGGGAGGATAACCCACGAGAGTGAGTCACCGGAGTCGCTGGACGACGCCCGCAACAAAGCCAAGACCTTACGGTAGTTGGTCACGGAGATGATGGGGAGGAGGAGGAGTAGGGAGGGGAGGGATGTAGATGTAGAGGAAGGGAAAGAAAGAAGAGACGAGGGAAGGAGAAAAGGTAAGGGGGGGATGTAAAGGGTTAAAAGAGTGCAAGCGAAGGGGTGGGAAGGGGAGGAAGATAGATAGGAGAAGGGAGAAAAATACTGGAAGCGGCGGAGAAAGACTGTTCACACGGTGGAGACTCGTCCGAAGGACAGATTCACGTCGGGAGGAGGAGGAGGAGGAGTGGAGGAGGGAGAATGGGAGAGAGGAGTGGAGTGGGAGGATGAGAAAGAAAAAAAGAGTGGAGAGAGGAGGAATCGTAGGCATAGGGGTCGGCAGTGTGAGGGAAGACGGATCCGTATTTTTGACGGGCACCAAGACGGAAAGGAAACAAAAGAGTTGAGCGCAGCGCGTGCACACTCCTCACCTCCGCCATAAATGAAAGGATGGAGGGGAATACGAGGGGGGAGAGGGGGGGGGGAGGGCGTGAGATGAGAGAGAAAGAGGGAGAGAGACAAGGAGTGGAGTGACCCCAAGGCGGTGAATGACCATCAATCGAGTCTGCCGACCGAGACACGAACACTAATTCCCTCCCCCACTACTCCTCCCCTCCCTCCCTCCCTCTTCCCCTCTCTCCCTCCCCCACGCTCCCTCTCCTCGCCGCCTCACTCCCATTATACCCGCGCAAGTTCCCTCGGATGCATCTCTTTAAATGCGCGTGCGTACGCGGGGGAGAAATGATACGTGCCTCGATTGGCTTGAGTTTATTATTCGAATGTAAATGGAATAGATAACCTCGGAAGGAAGCAAACAAAATCATTAGCGCTCCCCGACCATTTCGAAAAGAAAATCCTCTATTTAGCATAAAGGGAATAGTGCGGCTTGTGTAATGAACAAGTAACAAGGATCGCGTTTCATGTTCATCCCGCAATTTGAGTCTTTCAAAGCGAGAGAGAGAGCTTGGTCGCTCAACTCGGAACCTCCATTAATTGATAAAAATCGCTAGCCATTAACTCCGGAATGCTCATCGCCGTGTTGCACTCCTAAAGAAAAGCGGTGCAGCATGAAAGCCTTTTCTAGTTAGTCTGCTCGAATACTTAGTTCGATTTTAAGATCCGTTTAATGTACTCAAGTTATAAAAAGAACTTTTAATTATCTGTTTGTTTCCGGGAAAGTGTTGATTTTCTCTATGGTTCTCAAGAATAAAATTCAACTCAAATATATTAAAGATGTCGGATAATACGTATTAACGCTTGAAAATTCGAAAAAAGAGATTTTATTAGTCGTTCGAGTTTTACGCAAGAAATGGAAAGTAAACTTATGCTCACTAAGAAATATTTCGTCTAACTACGTTTTCTTTTTAAATTTGGTCTTTTGAAAGCGGTCTTCGTTTTTAAAACCGCCCTCACTGAGATAGTCGGACTGGAATTCCTCTGTTGCGGCTATTAGCCGTGCCCTTTTAATTAGCTCGATCTTCGGCTGACATGGCGAGGTGTGAAACGCGCCAAGTTTTGAAGTCGTATTATGTCTGTTTCAAAAGTTGGAACTCTCTCCCATAAAGTTCTTATTAGTGGAGTCGATAAATTAGTGGCGGCCACGACTAAACTCTTTCGTAATGTTCCCGAAAACGAGATCGCAGAGAATTGACGTCATGTTTATTTTGTGACTCTAGCACTCGATATTCTCGCTAATTTCGCATTCTTCATTCTTCCTGTACAGAAGAGACGTAGAGGATACGCTACGACACGATGAAATAAATATTGTGTGAATTTTTAAAACTCCATGTAGGTAACATTTAAAGTTGAATTATGATGATTTTTTTTAAATACACGCTTTAAACTCTGATAACCTTTTAGAAATGGAGACACTGAAATAGGCAACTGGATTTATTATTTTCCGGCTGATAATTTTGATGCGATTACTGTAGATTGGCGAGTCAATTTCAGCAATCAGTTTTGGGGCAACAAAGATTAATGAGACAAGCAAACTTGAGTAATTAGTTAAATAAACAATTCCGCTACGCGCTGATTATAAACTCTAAATGGCATGCAGATGATTCACGTAGCAACAAAATTACCTGTTACCAATTCATAACACTCTTTAGAAAATTGTCTATCTATTAGTAGTAATGGTAATAGTACGCGAATGCAGGGGAATTTTCAATTTTAATAAAAATTTTGGTTCGATTCTGCAATGTATCTATTTAGATATGTCGAAATGCAAGCTTCTTTTCAGTTCTTAAGTTGTTTCACAATTTACTCATACCATAAGAAATTACGTGAAATTTCCCGCTTTGTTTTTTGTAATATTGGCAGCCGTTCAGTTTCTAATTGGCCCAATTGCATAAGTTCCTCAATTTTTCCACTTTTTTATAATAGTGGGAATTTTTCTCGAAACCCCTCTCTTTCACTCTCGAATCGGTTAACTCGGCTTCTCCATGCAACTTTGCTCACGGCGTTCGGAAGGAAATGAGAAAAAGGCGGCGTTGAGCTTCTTCATCAATCCTCATTTATCGCCCCGGCGTCCCTCGTGCCTTGGGCAATTGTGACGGACCAGCAGGGAGTGGGAGGGAGGGAAGATAAAAGGGGATAAAGGGGGAATGAAGGGGGTGGGGGGATGAAAGGGGAGGGGAGATGAAAGAGGAGCTGGGACGGGTGGAGAGCGTCTTTTAAGACGTCCTCCGACGTGCCAAAGAAGGGATTGGAGGAGGAGGACGTGCTAGGAGGAGCGTGTTACGCAGTCGGGTCCATTGACCAGCTGAGAGAGGGAGAGATAGGGTGTAAATGAACACGGAAGGATGGGCGAGGTCACGCTGTCCTGTGACGCGCAACCGCGTCCAACGCCCGAAAAAATCCCCATGCCTTTTCTTCAAATGCTGAACGGTGTTCGATTTCTCAAAAGCAATCAACTCGGTGTAAACACTGGAGCTATTTCAATACGATCGCACGTCGGACACTACATCGCTTAATGCATATGAAATGCATTCTTATGCGTTATTCACGTTGTGTACTGGTGATGCGCAATCGCAAATTATAAGAAATATGACGCATAAAAGTAATTGTTTGGCAAAAATCAAACGGAATTTGAAAGAGGGATTGACTGGGTGGTTATTTTATAATCAAATGAGTGCATATGAAGTAACTCAATTTCTTAATGCTCCGTCGTTCATTTTGGAGAAGGTACGAAATATGGTGCATATCTTCCATCTGTTGTGAAACGTAAGCTACACTTAAATAATTCAGTTCGTCACTGCCATGATGATAAATTTTATAGTAATAGGCACTAATGGATGACATCTCCAGCTCATTGAAATATGAAGTTGAAGAAATGAAAAATCAAAATAGCAGGAACGAATAAGTCGTTTTCAAAATATACTGAAATATTTTCAATTCTATAACATCGATTTAAAACACTTCACGCATTTCAAAATAGATCATCCTTAAAGAAAAGCGATGAATCACCATTTATAAATGTTAAGCTATTCATAGAAACCGCGGAAATAAGTATAAAATAAATTTTAAATATGGCTTTATTAAATTGTAGTTAAAAGAATTTATTTTAAAAATTAATTGCGACAGAAATACTATAAAACCTAAATACTACAAAACCTGTCTTAAGTGAAAAATTAAGTGTTGCATTTCTTTATAGGGGAAAGTTAATAAAAACCGAGGGAACAGTTAAAATCACAAGAATACATCGTCGAATGGATTTAAACGACAACGCAAGCATCCTCGAGAAGAGAACATAAATGACGTCTAAAGAGCTTCGACATCTTACTTCTCACGGCGATAAAAAAAGAAATGAAAAAAGACAGTCAAACAAAAAGAGAATTTAATAAAAAGGACAACGAAAGAAAAACATCATCGACGAACGTAAAGTAACTCCCGCCCTCGACGGCGCTCTTAATAAGTTCACTTTGTACTGTCGAGGCACGCGTTGCGACATTGAAATATCTCCCGCCTCCGAAGAAACCCTCTTTAGCCACATCCGCTTAATAGGTCCACCTTAAACCTATAGGCGGAGGGGTTGCGAGGGGGGGTTGGCGAGAGCTCGCGACGGACAGCACCATTGAAACGTCTCGTTGTCGAGAAAGGTATTCCGAAACGAAACAAAAAAAGAACGAAATATTCATCCGCGGGTTCTTTTCCGCCTTTCCCGACACTTTACTCGTATTCCCCCCTCCCTTTCTCGCCTCACTCCACTCGATCCCTCTCTCCCTATCCCCATTCCGAGAGCAACAAGAGTCAAAGACTTCCCTTTTCCCCTCCCTCTCGTGCCCCGGACTTCCCCTCCTTCGCCACCCTCCAAGGGCGGGTCAATGCACCACATTGCTCTTCCTCGCCGCTCCTCCTCATGCCTCATACTCCCCTCCCCCCTCCCCCACTGTCTCCTTCCATTCCGCACATTCTACTCTATCTCTTCTCCTTTCTCTCTCTCTCTCCCTCTCCCTTCCTCCGTAACCCTTCCGTACCTCTTCCTTTCCCTCCCTCCTCCCTCGCCGACGCAACACGCACTCACCCTTGTGCGTCCACGCACACCCCTTAAGATCCGGGAGGATGGCTCGAGGTGCCACCGCCAAATAAAGACGCTCTTGCCGTCGGGAGAATGAGGGCTGGAAGAGGGAGAAAGAGGAGAAGTGAGGGGAATAGGGCAGGAATTGTCTCCCAAAGGGAAAGAAGGGGGTGGAGCTTTGCTTGCGTGCGTATGTGTGTGTGTGTGTGTGTATGGTTAAAAAGATCGGAATCGCAGCTTTTTGTTGGCGAGCGTTCAACTCTTCCCGAAGGACCGAATTCCCTCCTTCCCTTTTTGCGCGCGCTATTAGCAAAGGCGTTCGTTCTTCGGGAAGAGAGCGGGAGGGAAGGAAGCAAATGTTGGTGGTGAGTGTGGGAAGTGAATGAGAAAGGAACTCCGAGAGGAAGGGGTGAGGGAGAGGTATCGAAGGGAGGAGGGGGAGGGAAAGTCAGGGGTGATTTAGTGGAGAACACGTCCTGCTTGTAAACGAGGGAAAAAAACCGTGTGGTACTACCCTCGCACACGCTCGGATAATTAAAATAAAACCCTTTTGACGAGCATATTGCCCGTTATGCCATCAAACGAATCTCGAAGGGCGGCGTTCAACGCCGAAGTGGGAGGAAGCAGTTCTCTCCTGTTTGAATGAACGTATAATTTTTAAGCACATCAAAAGGATTGGGATTTCATAGGTTTAAAGAAAGGATATAACGCTGAAAAGATAGGAAGTGCTCCTCTGAAATGTCAATTGGAAGGATAAATCATAAGCTACACAGGGGTAAAGTTTTAACGATGATTTTTGCATGTGTGTATAAACATTAATACGCATGCACAGAAGATAGCGGATTATTTTTAATCGCTTATCCATCAATAAAGCGATCCCGGTGGTATTACGGAAAAATGAACTTCTTCGACTGACCCCAAAATTTCGACGACTACATCGATCGCCGTTTCTTTCTTTTTTTGGAGCGCCACACCCGTTTTGCTCGAGTGTTGACGAAATAAGGGCGATGACTCCTCGGCGATAAGGACGATGATTGGTACTCCCACGAGACGAAAAAATAAAACTATTCATCTCGAATCATTCAGCCGAATACATGTCACGCTAAGGGCCGATACGGAATACAATGGCGGCACGTGAAGGCAGACGAAGAAAATAAAGAAAAGAATATATAGGTATGTATATGCAACTCCACGAATTCAGTGGCAGCGACTCGCGCACGAAAAACGAGGTTGGAATCGTACTTAAAAAAAACTCGATGTATGATTTCAATCGATGGAAATCCACCTTTCCTTTTAGTGGTCCAAATTAATCGGTTAATTTATTTTATTCTTTTTTTAACGCCCGCAATTCGGCTTTTCAACCAACCGGATCTCTCTTACATTTATCCTACATCGAAAGAGTGTGTAGCGTATTAAGAAAGAGGATAACGTCACTGCCCTAAATTGTAAATCGTTTGACGCTAAAGGGGATATGATAATGCTTCAGACTCGAGTGAAAGTCGGAGGCAAACGCCGACATTTTATTGAAATTCCTACGTCTGCTTGTTTTCGTTCATCCCGTTCTGCTATTTAAAGCAAGGAGGACCGCGGTGATGGGCACCACGGATTAAGTATTCAGTTTATTGATGAAATTCTGGAGAGAGACTGTACGACCTCAGATTCTATTCTATCGCTTCCCGCTAATAAAAAAAATGTCCACCTAAATACATCGGCGAACTGATAGTTTTTTTTCGCACTCTAACGCGACAACCGTAGGAAAATAAAAACGTATAGTATTTTATTTTAAAAAACGCCAGAAAATATATTATTTGAAATTCTTCTCGAGTTTATAAAAGGCATCAAATTCATTGCCAAAAAATATATTTTTTACATCCGCATAAAATCCGAACGTGTTTAAGTACATTTCGTGCCAAATAAAAAGCTGTTAAGACATGCGATTGTTTAGGCCGCTCACGACGTTGATAAAAAAAACCCGGTTCTATATCTGCTCGCCCTACTCCATGCTTCAATACCGAGATAAACAAGAGGTCGTCGACCCCATGGAAGTCCCACAAGTATCCAACTTTGTTTATCCCTTCCCATTTGGCTCATGGTAATCGACCGAGATACAGGCATGAATCTCACAAAAAATCGCGCATGTAACTTTAAAACAAAGATAAATTACAACGATAATGCTTTGAAAGATAACATTAAACTTCAATATATGAGGAAAAGAGGAAAAATGTAAATGTCTTACAGAAGAGGAGCCATATGTCTCGCGATACTCGAAAAATTCCCAGGACTCCTCCGTGTGAAATTCGCGCATTACGCGTATACCGCCCTCGTAAATGGAGGTCTTAGAAGTTCTCGAGGCTTTACTACTCTCCCACATTACGTTATATTGGTTTCGATAGAACTATTGTAGTCAATGAGGACTCAAAAGGCCGCACGAAGTTATTCTGCCGGGAATGTGAGTCCGTTTCGTCATTGAGGTCTCGGATTGGGATCGCAATACATTGACTGTCTCTGGGCGCATCGATTTATAGAGTCACATATAACACTGGCTTACGAAGACGCTTTTACAAAATCGAGCACGGCTAAAACATTCGTCAAAATCGAGAAAGACCCGATTCCCGCAATAACTTCATCGCTAAAAGAGTACTTACCTTATAAAATGAAGTAATTCTAATATCTTCAACACTCAACAATTGCGGTATTCGCAAGCGATCAAAATTTCTACTGTTTTCCGAAAAAATCATCGCAATTCGTTTACTTTCTGTTTAAATGTTGCCCACATACTTTTAATAAGTGCCTGGTCAATTTTTATGCCTAAATAGCTAGGCATTCAAATTTTGAAATCATTATTGAGCAACCTTGGGCTATAACGATAAATCAAAGACAAAAATATTCCCAAGCCTGACTGAGAAATCGCCACCTCGGTGGATGACGTACAAAACATATAAAAACACCGATTCCATTCACTTGCGCCGGATTCGACAAACCTGTCTAAACACGTCAGCGATCACGCGACTGTCGTTTTCGCCAACAGATCCATGAAAATGTTCCCAACCAAATCTAAAAATAAAATAAATACACTCCGTATCATAAAATTCGCGTCGGATGATCTAACATGACGTTACTGACAAGTTTTAATTCGACATCACCACTGCCAACGGAATCTATCACAATCACGAAGTGACTCATCCATTACACACTCTCTCTCTCCGACTGAAACATCTCCACCCGCATCCCCCCACATCCCTTCCTTCCATTTTGATCTCCCTCCCCTCATAAAACCCTCCCAAGAGGTCGCTGACAGCCACCGAGAGCAGCCGACGAACCTATTGGCGACGGAAAGAGTCTATGGCAGCGGCGTCGGCGCTGGTAATTCACCCTTGAACCTCTTTTTGAAGCATTTGGACCAAGGATATCGCAGGGAGAGAGAAGAAAGAAAGGGAGAATGGGGAGGGAGTAGAGAATGGGGAGAAAGAAAAAGGAAGAAGGCGGTGGTTAGTGGTGGTGGTGATGGTGGTAGAGTGCAAGGACCTCACCAGTTCCCCTGAAGGCTATGTGGAGGAGGGCCGGGTGTTGAAGGGCGGAGAGAATATGGGGGAGAGATGGATCGTAGTCGAGGGAAAGGGGAGAGGAGAGAGAGAGAGAGAGAGGGACAGGAGAGAGTGAGAGAAGAGGGAGGGAGGGATTCGGTCTTTTCGACGGCGAGACACAGCGGGGTCATTGAATCCTTCTGCTGGTTCTTTTTGGGATGGGCGGAGGAGGTTGGTGTGTGTGTGTGTGTGTGTGTGCGGTGTTCGTGGCCCTTCTCTACTCTTCCCGCGTCCTTGGAGGCCACCGACACACACACACAAAATCCTTCAGTCCACGCTCTCTCTCCCCTTTCATCCTCCGTCCCCTCTCCCCTCTCTGAGAAACAGAACCAAACGACTCCTTTCTCCCTCCCAACCTCCTCCTTCTCATCCCACCCCCTCCTCTTTCGTACCCTTAAACCATACCAGAAAATAAACTAAAAAAACAGAGGATGCGAACGCCCTTCAACTCCGAAGAAGACCCACCCCCTCGCGCTCATGATACCGAAAATCCTTCGCAGAAACATTTTCGCGAGTCGGCCAGGCGATGCGTAACAAAAGACTCTGGAAGCACGGCATCCCTTTCTCCCCATCACCCATGCACCACGGACGTCTATATTATTTCTCCTCTCCCCTCAAGGGAAATAAAAACATAGCACAGTACTCCTCTCATAACTCTTTCACTGTCTCTATGCCTAACTTCTCTCTCCCACTCTCTCGCCCTCCTTCCATCCCATTCCGCCTCCTTCTTCCTCCCACTCCCGTCTTCCCTATTTCTTAACCCCTCTACTTTCAGGTCATGGAAACATGGTTTTGAATCAGCATAAAAGTCGGCTTATTATAAAAGAAGGAAACAGAGAAGGGAGTAGGAAAATGACGGACAGGGTGATAGGTAGAGACGTCGTAAAGTTTTACACTTTTTTTCTCTCTTACCCCGCCCCCCATCTACCACTGCTCACCACCCCCGAGACTCCGCACAATCTTCCTAATACCTCCACCCATTCCTCCACGCGCTCCCACCTGTTTTTCCCTAGTCCACCGGTAACAATCCTCCTTGACCTCTTACAAGTCTTAACCCTCCTCCTCGTCTCTTTTTGTTTTGTTCCTCTTTGTTGCACCCTCTATCTCATACTCCTTTCCACCCCACCCTCGTGCAAAGTGCACGCCCCCACTTGCCCTTCGAAAAACCCCACTCTCTCTCTCGCCTCCTACCCCACCTCCTTCCGACCACCCTATTATACCTCATCCTCCGCGCCCTCCTCATTCCACCACTCTACCTAGGGTATCCCAGTATTACCTCCTCCTAGCTTTTTTTTTCCACGGTCGACGGTGTACGCAGAACCGTCGCGCCATACATAAACAATCACCGCCATCCTCCCTGGGGAAAAGGATGAGTCCGAGGGAGTGATGAGGGATGTAATGTTATGGATTCCATTGTGTATGGACGGATGGGTGGATAGATGTACTCTTGAGATGGCGCGGCATGGTGGAGAGAGTGGTATAAGGAAAGAGGACGCGGGAGGGAGTAAAGAGGATGCCTATTTGAAGCGCTCTCTCTCTCTCTCACACACACACATACGAACTCGGGTAACGCCCGTAATCTTCTCCTTCCTCCGCGATCTCGATCCGTGATTGCTACGTGAGAAGAGAGGATAGGAAAATATCTAACTCTATAGTTATTTTTCTCTCTCTCTCTTCGGATCGCCGTAAAAGATAAGCGCCCGATCGAAAGGGAAAGAAGAGGCGTTTTTAGAATTTTTTGCTGTCGTTTCTGCCGAGATTGAAAGAGAGCGGAGTAATCGAAGAAGCGAAATTATTCCATTGATTCCCTTCTATTCCTTTTTTCTCTCCATCCTTCAGAGACGACGCATTCGAGATTTACACCGTCCTTCCGCGAGACCGAGGACGACCCTCCTTATGTTAATGACGGACGGACTAGGGATACAAAAAAATTACTCCGGCTCTTCGATACGTTCTCGCTTTGCCCTTGACGGGATACGAACCCGCGACCTTGGATAACACCCCGTGGCCAGAGGGTTAGATGGGTACAGTGGGATGCCAAGGCGACGCGTCTCGCAATAGAGGAGAAGGTGGGAGGGTTATGTTTTATTCCTCCGCCTACGTCTCTCAGATAAATCAAAGGAATGGGCGAAGCGTTTTCTCTCCCGCTCCATGACCATAATTGGGGATTCGAAGGTATGGAAACATCGGTTCGTTATTTACAAAGGCCGACGTAGCGACGAGAGAGGAGGCAGTATTAAAAAAAAAAGAAAACTTTTTTGCCAGGGGTTTGCGACGTGCATGCAGCAGGAGGCTTTAAAGGACGTTACCACAAGTCGGCGCACTTCAATCAGATCGCCTTACCTTTCGAACCGGAGAGGCATTCATCTCTTTCTCCTTACTGGGGACTGTTCATTATCGCCCTGAACCCAATTACCTCTCTTCGGCATTAAAACGTTTTTAATTTACGTGCGTGATTAACATCGGATTTGAGACCTTGGTAATAAGCGAGAATTAAACGAACGCACGTACACAGAATCAAAGCCTGGGAATTTAAAATTCTTGTTTAGGTATCGCGGAGATGGTTATCTGCGCGTCGGAAGAACAGAAATAAGCTAATAAGAATCCAAATCGCGAAAGAAAAAACCTTACCTCCATAGTTGCGTGTAAATTTGCTTCCAAGATGCTGTAAAAATAATAATCAGTTCCACCACGAATTTACGACGAGGAGGGCAAAGCAGCTTTTTTTATTAGTGTCAATTACCGAATACATATAAACCTCGTTTTCTCCGTTCGCTTTGAGTAGAAAAGGTTATCTTAATGTCGAATAAGACGCCGGCAAAAGGAGTAGGAGCCACGTTTCGACACAATCCTATCGAACTCAATTGTTTTTTTTAAAGAAATCTTCTCGGAGCTCACTTCCTCCTCTGAAGAGCAAATAACTCGGGTATTCTATCTTGAAAAGGGGTTCGACCGTTCCGCTCACGACTTCATTGAACCGCCGCCGTCGATGGGCAAAAAATGAAATGACCGGATAACGACCTCGATTCGATCCCTACGGATTAATTTAGCGAAATGCTACCTTTCTGCATCGATTGTTCGGAACGAATAAGGCCTCTGAACATCTAAGGTGATATTAAATCGGAAAAACTGAGGAACAAGTGCGCGCGCAATCGCTTAAGTTCGCGCCCTCACGAATACGCACAAAATACATCCTAACTTCAAACGAATCAAATAATTAAAAATCGAAAATTTTCTATTACTTATTCCTATAGGTTTACTAAAGTTTTATGACATTAATTGTCGAATTAGAATTTACAGGTATTTAGAACACGTTAAAAATTACATTGTAACTGTATATATCACGTCTAAGACTAATTGTAAGATTATAAATCAGCTTGCGCTAAAAATACGATTCTTACTGCGCAGTCCCGCAAATAAAAATTCTCCAGAGACCAAGGGCGGGTAGTATTTCATAAAACAATTTGGACAATGTTCGACTAAAATCGACATTAACCCGTTCCGGACATTGGCTGTAACATATGTATTTATTTAGAATGTGCGAGTGCATATTTGTCCGAGTACATTCATTCATACATGCATACGTATACAGACGTGCACGTGCGTAAGATAAACCTGGAGAAGAGGCTAACAGAGGTGGCGACCATCTCCCTCTTCCTTCTCCTACTCCACTTCCCTCCCCTCTCCATCCCAACTTGCTGTCCCGTTCATGCACAGCCGCAGCACACGTCACCCGCAGAACAATAAGAGAACGACGATGAGGAGAGTAGGGAGAGGTGTGGAGAAAAGAGGGGATAATAGAGGGAAGGCGAGGAAGAAGACGCGGAGGAGGATTCAAAGAGGAGTTTATGCACGGGATCGGTGGGTGCGTGCGTGCGTGCGTGCGTAAGACAAGTTTCCGAGTAAAAGACGAGAGAAATCAGAAACGCTTTTGGATAAAGTATAGGAGCGTATTTTCGAGGACAGGTTAAGGGGAGGAGGCAGGAGGATTGAGAGAGCAAGAGGGTGAGGAAGGCCGGCAGGGTGGGTGGGCAGAGGCGAGGGTGGCATGGAAGGGGAGGCTGCCAGCCAATCCTCCGAACAGCTGAGCGAGAAGGAGCGAGGCGATTGCATCTGTTATGTGTGGCGGTATTTTATACACAAGTTGCTTGTCCGCTCGGCAGCTGAATGGCTTGCAAAACCCAACTACCCCTTCCACCCGCTCGCCTCCCTCTTTTCCCCTCTCGCTCGTCCTTTCAGATACTTTTTTCCTCCGAGCAATTTCCTCTCCTTTCCTTCTTTTTACTTTCTCAACTGTATTCGCCAAGCATTTTGTTCGTTTTTTTACGCCGAACTTTTTCGCGACTCACTACATTTCGAGTTGTGAGTCCTTAAATACAATATACTTTAACCCAGCTAAATTAAGGAGTCCCTATGGTTTTCAGTCAGGACTTTCCAATAGCAATTTAAGGGTTATTACACCTTTGTATTATTTCTGGAAACTTCGTGAAATGATTTTCTTTGCGATAAAAAAATATAGAAAATAACAGCCGACGTCTGAGTGTGTGCAAAGGATGGCCATCCAAAGTTATTCTAATTGCTTAATTTTATTTTGAATATATTTTCCAATACGTTATCGCGTAATAACTGTAATTCAGAGGTGCCTATTACGTCGCTCGCGGGCGACCGGTCGTCCTTTATGAAGATTGGAGTCGCCCGCGGAAGCAGCGAGGTGCTGGAAAATTAAAAACTCAATTCGAAGAACTCCAGATTTTAAAGAACTCGAGCTCATTGTAACATTTTTCATTTCCTTTCGTCGAAATTGACATTGAAGAAATTTCTAGCAAAATAGCAGTTACGTTCAACATGGACGCAACAGATCTGGAAAATTAAATGTTGCAAAGTGGTATATAGTTTAAAGCAAGATACAACGATTCAAATCCTTGGAATCATTGGAATTTTTCATCTAAAAAATTTTCTAATATAAAAATATTGCATTTATTTTGAAAGCATATTTTTCTTCCACTTATTTATGTGAATCAATATTTTCTAATATGAACCTAATTAAATCGAAAACAAGAAATGCGCTGCTCACCAATGAACATCTTGAAGATTGTTTACACCTCTAGGTCTCTAGTTACAAGCCCAATTACCACTCAATGGCTGAATATATGCAGTGTAAATGCGCCCATAATCGTTTAAATGAGGAATAAATTTAAATGAATTCGTCAATTACTTATTTTATCAAATTATTCAGTTATTTTATTTTATTAAATTATTTATTTTATTAAAAGTATTTTCCCATTTTATTAATATTATTCTGAATTTCACAGCTAAATGCGCATTCGATTCCAGAAATTCCCGAGTTTAAAAAAAAATTGTAGATCGATATGAAAAAGAGCAAAACAAGATTCGAATGAACGCCTTAGTTGGTTTTACATGGCACAAAGAAATTAATTGCGAAAAGGGAAATACCGATCGTTTACACAACGCGCAGTGAAAATACGCAATAACGTTATGCACAATTAGGTATTTATGAAACTCTCAAACTCACTCTAATGACTTTTCGATCAACATCATAATATTCTAAATTTGCATTACATCAGTTTTTAGAAGTCCTAACAAAATTCTTTTCTTAACCGACGGATTTAAAACTTTTTCCAGAACCGGTGTGAAAGGTGGCGAACTCACATCTCTACCTGACGACGCATCGGGATCCGTGTCCTCGAAATTTTATATAATACATAAAAATCGATCTTACACACAGGAAGTACAAATTAACACAAAATGATAATGCATTAAATTACAGGACTAAATAGATCAATAAAATCCACGCGCCCGATAGAGAAAGTGCGACCTACGGGGTTGTTCTCTCTCCATCTCACTCTCTACCTTTTTATCTTAGTTAGACCGGTTTTGAAGCTCGCTCACACACCGACTTTATGACAGCGTGAAGATTAAGAGGATGGTAATGAGATACATGATATATGGTAAACACAACGCGACGGAGTATTTACGCCCTAACCAACAGTTCGAATGCGGCGAGAGAAGAGAAGCCTTTTACAAGAGTCTTGATTGAGTCTCTCCGTGTCCTATGATCTCCTTCGAATGAACATGTAATTGTCTCGAGTACCTTTTCCTAATAGGGCCATAAATGCTACGGGGCGATTTGAACTCCGGTCTCGTGCAGCCAGGGTATCGGGAGAGCCACATTACGTGGATCGATAACTTCAATCTATTGGAAGAGCTGAATTCTAGACGGATATTACTCATTCGAAGCTCCCCAAGATGCGTTGGAAAGAGAAAAAAAGCCCATCTCTCATTAGGACCCTATACTTTCCGCAGATTGGGAAATTCGACTCGGTATAGTGAGAAGTGTAATTTCCCCTAAACCTCAACTACACGTATTCCGATTTCTTCGAACACTAATTCCACCTACCGCCAATGATTCCCCTAAAAGGGGAGCAAATTAGCGCCGTTGTTAAGGATTAACGCGGCACGGAATTTTCCCGCGATTCCATTTCCAACTTGATCCTTTCAAGTACAAAGCGGGGTTCTAGGTATGGCACGCCATCCTCCTGAGAATTCTACCGCGTTTTCCCGCCACGCTATTTACACCGTGGAAACCTTATAACCTCGTAACGTGTAAGGTCTCTAGGGATACGAAAGTGTGCGTGGCGTGACTGTTCCTTCGCACACACGACAAAAACCTGAAGTCTTCCTGTCACGGAACTTGGGGGTTACACCGATCAGTAACCTTTACGAACTCCCGAACATGGATTAGCATTAAAAAACTAGTTCCTAAGGATAAAGGCTCTTCATACTTCGTAACAAGGTATTCATTATTTACCAAAAGGATTAAACGAAGGGTAAAATTTTTTTGGCACGGTGTTGGTAAGTTTCGTCGATAAAAAAATTTGAGTTACCACCAACATGACATTAATTTAACAACGAAAGATTAAAAATATGTAAACGTAGATATTATTATGTGAAAAATGATCGAAGATAATTCAGGTAAATACCTCAATTTTAAATAATTATTTAGGAAGCATAAAAGATTTGTAAAAATCAACCAATTTTAAGTGTGCATGCTTATTAAACCTCAAATATTAGAGATATGAGCCATTAAAATGTACTCATGGATGATGAATAAAATATGATGAATAAAATCGATCGTTATGGTACTAAATAAATATGTTTTCATGTAAAACTGAAAGGAAAATTCAATGTTCAGATAGATTAAAGAAAAGAATATATTTGAGACAGGGTGGGCAAATATGGACGTCTAAATAGTAGTCAGCATGTACAATTCCTTAACAGGATTTCTACGATTTGAAGAGATCGCCAAATGGTTTTTGAAGTCAATGCCATAACGGACATCTCATCACGTTACGGGAAAAATTCCGTCGTTGATGGAGTTTATTTTGTCTATCATTACTTGGGAAAAATATGCAACGAATAAATTCCTTACTCTCCGTGCTGCGTAATTCAAGGGCGCATTTTCGTCACAACCCTCACGGAATTCCTCCGTTTATTTCGACGCGTACCTCACAGGCGCGCTTTCAAGGACGCGAGACAATATCGTACCCACGTGACCACGGGACGTTACAAAGTGTAAGTTTCTCGTCTCACGAAATCAATCGATTTATTTCAGATGAGGCCATAAATTCACTCCGTAAATGAGAAACAGAGATAGCTCTACTCAATTAAGATCATCCACCTTTCACTCCACTCCTCTCCCTCTCCCCCCTGCGCAAGCCATCCCACACCCTCACGCCACACACACACACACATACAAGAGTCCGATCCCACACGCATATCAATTCCCCTTCCCTTTCTCTCCCAACTCTCTCACCTCTTTCTCCTCCCCCCCCCCGGCTCTCTCTCCCACCGTAGCCTTGACTCGGGTGGGGCCACTCATGCAGGGGTCTTCGGCCGGCGGCTATGCCACGGGTGGGGGAAGGAAGAGGCAGCGAGGGAGGACGGGAGGGAGACTGCGAGAGGGGATGGGGAGGTCGAGGACACGGTGGAGATGCGGAGGCGAGCTGCGGGGGGATGGAGAGAGAGAGAGAGGGGTGGCGGAGAGAGAGAGAGAGGGGTGGCGGAGAGAGAGAGAGCAGAAGGAGGAAGTGGTATTTTGAAGGACGGGTCGACCCAAAGAGAGGGAGAGAGAGAAAGAAAGAGGGAGGGAGGGAGGGAGGAGAGTGCGTGGAGGGAGAAAGAGAGGGAGTCACACCTGAGGGGGTAAAGTTATGGGGGTGAGGACAGGATAAGGCATGAGAAGAGGGGTTAAAAGGGTTGGTAAACGCAATTGATGTCGTTCTGCGCGGTTGTACGTGTGCGTGCATGTTTTTTTTTTAGAGAGAGAGAAAAAAAAGATAGTGAGAGGACGGAAGTGTCCAATCAAACTGGGGTTAGTTTTTTCGAGGTGAGGGGGCGGCTAGAAAATGAGGAGACATGGCCGGATAAGCGACATTTTCTCATAGGAAACGATTAAAAGTAGTTTTAAAAAGCTGAGGGTTTTTGTGAAGAAACCCCCCCCCCCCCTCCCTCCCCGCCCTCCCAAAAAAAAATTCGCAATTCGACCTGCCAACACGCGATTTTTGCAGCTTATTTTAATATAATATAATCGCGTGAGATTTAATTTTTTTTGCAGTGTCAGAAACGTTCTATCTATGAAAGCATGTTTTAAGACTCCGTGAACTAATAGGCTGAGGCAAACTTTAAAAAAATAATTTTGTTTCTAGGGAAAGTTAATATAAAATTCTACGGTTACAGGATCGCTTATAATTATAATTTATTCGTTTTTAAGTAGCTCGTAAACAGCACTTTACGACCATTTGCAATGATCGCAACAGCGATAACAAAGATGAACGCATACGACCATACCCTCGACAGGGTTCGATTGGGATTTGGAGCTAGACTCGCTAACCACCCCTCTACTAAGGCCGGCCGTAAATTCATGATTTAAATCAAATCGTCAAAACATTTTAAAATGTTAACCAATGAATGATTTAGACTTGTCATGATTTTATATAAACCTAACACAATTACGCATCAATTAGGAGAACTTTCCCTTAACGATCGTACTGTTTGTAGTCAGGGGCGATCATTTCAATAACGATTTCCGACATTTATTTAAAAAGAAAAAAATCAGGAAAGAAAGATAGATATTGGATACATCTGATTTACCTCTTGGACTCTATAATTAGAAGAGGTCGGACCTTCGGATTATTATCACAAAAAAATATCGGAACCTAAAACCGAGCCTTTTGAACACGCATGGAAAGTGAATCGATACTTATCTATGGAACTTTCGCGACCTCGGTGAAATCCCTAAAAATAATCCGCGTAAAAAACAACTCTCCGAAACATTTCTCATCAAGACGAATAGGAAGAAGATTGCCAACCGTTATAAAGGAAGGCATTCGATCACGAATTTCCTCTAACCCTTCTCTCCCAGCCCCTCCCCTGCTCCGCCCTTTCTCCCTCTCCTCTCTCTCTCTCTCCCTCCTCTCCACTTCGCACTCTATAGAGGGGGTCAACGCCACGCAAAATGCAACCTCGAAACGAGAAAGAGAAAGAAAGAGAGAGAGGGGGACATAAGAGGTCGTCGGTCCATCGCGGAATTGAGAATCGAACGGATCTCTCGAGAGATCCACCTGGCAAAAAGGCGATCCTTATAGCGAAAATAAATTTAAAAAAAACATTTTTAACAAGAGAGGGCAGGCAGACAGACGCGCGAGAGAGAGAAGATCGAGAAAGGGAAGAAAAAATACGACGAGGAAGAAGAAGAAGATGGGAAAGGGACAATCACCTTATATATATATATTTCCCCATGTGTAGCGTGCGAAGGAGGTAATGATGGGAAACAAAACGCATAGCTGTCAGGTCAGGAGCGGTGGCGCGATTTCCTCGAGCTGTTAAAAGTCCTACGCGCTCGGAGGGGAGAGATAAAGAGAGGGGGAGGCGGTAGCAAAAGAGGAGAGAGAGAGGCTATCGGGAGAGAGGAGGTGAAGGAGGGAATGACCGCGAAGTTAGGGTCAAGGGGAGGTATAGGAGAGAGGGAGTTGGAGGAGGGGGGGGGGAGAAATAGGGAGGAGAGTGAAGAAGAGTGTGAGTGAGCGGTCGGGAGCGGAAGGCGGAAGGAAAAGTACGGGGATGACCGAGGTGAACAGTCCCGGCAATGGTCACACGCTGTAGTAAAGAGGGAGGGGGAGATAGTAGAGGTGTCGAGGAGGTAGTGGGAGAGACATGTTATAAGTTCGAAGGACGACGGAGGGGGAGGGAGAAAGAACAGAAGAAGGAGATGGTGAGAGAGAAAAAGGTTATTAAAAAAAAAGGATCCTTACTTACGCAATGGGTCCAATTGCCTCATTCCACTCGCCGAGGTTAACGGCATCCGTGAATGCACGCACACACAGGAAGGCGGGCACACAATGCACCGGGGTTAAGAAACTGAAAATTTTCTCTCCCTCTCTATATGTATCTATATATTCCTCGAATCGCACGAGTTAAAACGACATCCATTCGCCGCGATATACTAAATTATTCAGTTTATCCGGACGAAAAAGCATGACTGGAAATAATCGCGGCCGCCCGGTCGAATGCCGTCCAGTATATTTTAAATTTTTTAGTGTTTATAGCGAGAGATTAAAGCTTGAGATTCCGCTCATCCACGGGTCTTTCCGCTCTGCTTTCTAGAGACGTAAACAAACCAGTTTTCAGGCGAGAATAAATGCTGATTTTTGCCAACATATCAAAAAATGCTGCTATGGATACGTTTTCCTCACGTGCTACCGAACGGACGAGAACCGGAACGTTTCGTTTTCCATAAATTCTTACCCAAGTTAAGCGATCGCAGGATGCCATCTCTCGGGATTGGATATTTCCGCTCTTTTACTGCTTGAGATCGTGCATTCAGCCCTTGCAGTTTTGGGGGCCGAATTTATAAAAGTCACTCTCGAGAACTTTTGGCAAACTTCCCGGGACATTTAATCCGATGCCTTGGCAACGCATCAGCAGCGAAGGAGGAAGGGGAGGAGGGGGCGCGGTTCAAGTAAGAAAGATTGGACCGGCGAGAGACATCGACAGCCGTAATGAGAGAGGAACAAACTACGGTTTTTAAAATCCCATAAATCATAAGGGAGACCGATTAAGTAATCCACGCCTACAACCGTCACGGACGACCTCACAAGAAAAAAATGTTTCTCGATCGGACGATGATCGCGCTTTTCCAACGCAACGCGACTCAGTATAACTAGACTCGATATTGACATTTCGGATGCAAAAAAGTGATTAAGTTCCCCCACCGAGGCGAGTGAGGAGCAACGAACGACTCACGCGGATTTGGCACGTCGGAGGAAGATAGGACATTGACTCTCTCACTCCATACGGAGCATATACCACGCAACGCGACTCTGTGACTCACACAGATCGTTACGATAACTCGACACGCGGCTCTGCGAACATATCTTTTCGAGGATCGGAGTGTATTGCCACGGAGACACATCGACGGGGAAGAGCAGCAGGTGCGTTTAAAACTGCAATGCACTTCACATAGCGGAGGATAAGAGTGGTATGAGGGAAAGAGGAGAGGTCGAGAGGGACGGGAGGGAGGAGGCAGGTCGAGGCAGAAGGAAGAAGAGGTAGCGCACACACGCACGCGCTGCGGGTGAAGAGAACTTCGACCTCTCAG
Organism: Uropetala carovei; assembly: GCA_036926305.1. Taxonomy (NCBI): domain Eukaryota; kingdom Metazoa; phylum Arthropoda; class Insecta; order Odonata; family Petaluridae; genus Uropetala; species Uropetala carovei. The sequence continues at coordinate 1,514,638 of JAXCHB010000017.1, read as the reverse complement.
TATGTTATGGGTGGGGAAAACGTATGGCTACCATTGGTTGGAGATTGCCACCCTTGGTACGCATCGCTGCTCTCTCTATCTCGAACCTTCCTCCATTTCTCTCTATCCAACGCGGAAGGTCCTGTATGTAAGATACGGCACGTCCACGAGGCGGAAGAATGGGAATGAGACGAGAGAGTAAGTGCGAGGAATAGAGAGGAAGGTAGGCGGATAAACACACGAGAGGAAGATAAAAACGCTCCTAACCTCATCCTACGGGACGTGTGCGGCGAATTTATGAAAAATGCGCTCTCTTTAGGGTCTGAAATAATTTGCTCCACGGGACACAAGCCAAGTCCGCCGTCCAGAGAAAGGACTAGGTATTTTGGCGCCCGGGGAACGTGAATCGCGCCCCTAACCCAAACCATGTATGTTTATGACATGTAAAAAATAATTATTATAATTACCGCATGCCCGTCGCCATCAATCTCACTTTATCATGTTATTTTTATAAATTTTATGGTTGTAAATATATATTACATAAATTACATATACATATAATCATAACTTTGGTGCCCCCTAGAATGACGCGTCTGGGGCAAGGGCCCCGCTCGTCCCACCCTCGTGTCTGCCCTGGCGCCGTCATTTGTTGGAAACAGGCGAATTAAGGTTCCTGTTCACAAATGATCTAATTAATTGACATCATTCATTGAAGCATATAAACTAAGTCGTATTTACTGCCGTTGAAAATGTCACAAAAATTGAGAAAATGTAGTAAACAATAAGAAAGAAGCTAATTAATCAATGCAATCACAAATAACATTATCGCGTATATCATCAGATGTTGACTTTATGCAGAATTTTTGGGGCGTTCCGAAATTATTACGAGAAATATTATTTCTGTTACTCCAAGCATTTTACGCTCTATATGAGAACAGGCCAAAGATATGTACTCGTATTTGACGCCCAGGGCGATGATTCATTCCAACGCACTCTTTCTTCCAGAAAACTTTTACGAAACATTTTGAATCCTTTATTATTGTTTTACACTGGGGGTTAAAATAAAAAAACGACGAAAAGAAAATGTCATTAAAAGAAGCTCCTCAGTCAGCGATACCCTATGCTTGCTAAAATTTAAATATTTGCAAATAATGTACAGTTTAGCTCCCTGGGCAGCCGCCAGATTCCCAGCACCTCGGATAGGTCCTGTGTTTCTGATTACTAGGGATGTTTAACTGCCAGTGAGGATTGAATCCATAAAATGTAGTTTTTGATCGATTCTTATTTAATGCGAACGCAACGCAGATGCTAAATATGATACGATCTTACGTTTCACTACGAAGTCTTACTTGAAGGTTCCTCTTTGAAAAATAACGCACGCGAAATTAAAGTAAATACTGATGTCAATTTTATAACAGACAAAAATAACCTGTAGGTATAAATTTTTAAGAAAAATATAGAAAACCCTTTCAAACTGTGAATAAGTTTCAAACCAAACGCCATTTAAATGTTACGATTTGAAACGACGCGTTTTTAAAAAAAGTTTTCCACATGCAATCCCGTATATCCTTCACCGCGCATCGATATATGAACAGGTCGCCACAACAACACGGTGATCAATGGCTGAATTTCACTGTCGCTTCGACGGGCTCTCTGGGATATTTTAAAGAGAATCGAGGGCATTATTCATAACTGAAAGGGGAATGTGAGGGTCATTCCGAATCGAATATATATATTTTTTGGAACTTCCGTGTCATTGCACTGGGGGCGATCAAACCCTTTCCCCTTCTCCCTCCCACTTTCTACTTTTTCTCTCTCTCCCGCACCTCCCCATTTCTCTCTCTCTCTCTGCATTTCTTCTTTTGACCCTGTCACGATCAGCACGCATTAAGAACTCCCTCCATGTGAGAGAACGAGAGAGAGAGAGAAGAGGGATACGTCGTCGAGCGAATTACATAGAGCTCGTTCACCTTTCCTCGTCCCTCCTCCCGTATCCTTTTCTCCCTCGCCTCCCCCACTATACTCACCTCCTACGCCCCCTTCTTTTCTCCTCCTCCCCAAACCTCTCCCTCCCTCCCCCATCCTACAAGTCCTCTCTCCTCCTCCTACTTTTTACTCCCCATCCCATCCCCGAGTACCTACTCCTCAGACCGAGGAGGAGCAGTTCGGAGGCGCCCGATTGGCCCTTCTTTTTTTCCCCGATGGCCTCTAAGAGGCCTCTAGAACGCTGCCCTCTCCCTCCGGCAGAGGGAGGGAGATAGGGAGGAGAGTAAAGACTCACGACTTTCAGGGCCAGTTGGGAAGAGGTGACGGCAATGCAGAGAGAGAGAGAGAGGAGGGATATAGGGTGCAGTGGCCTCTGCTTCTACCTCCCTTCCTATATTTCTCCAGAATGGTCCTTTTAGCTCGGGTCAAAACACACACCTGTCCAGCAGCTCACGACCGTACCTCATAATCACATCACTCGCCGCTACATGAGGGAGAGAGAAGAGATGAGAGAGGGGACTTCTCCTCCTATTAGACTTTCCTACTACCTATTAAGGTTGACCGTTCGCTCGAGAGTTATATATATATATTGCATTAAGGGAGCACTCAATACCCGTTATCCTATATCATTACAGTAAAATCTCGATACAACGTATCTCTACGGAGCATGAATTTTTATACTTTATACTGAAAGTACGGTATACTGAGTATACCAATAAGGAGTACAATATTTTCTCTGGAAGCATCTCAGTGGGGGATCGGCATTCTCACAGGTCCGGCGCAAACCGAAACTGGCGATAATGAGTCAAACAAGAGATAAATTTCCTAGAACTTAAGATTTTATCTCAATACTATTGTAAAAATAACGATAGGGATAACTGTTCATCGGTTCTACATTTTTCAGCTCGGAAAATTCCTTCTTTTGTGATTTTGGTGGAAGTCCGGAGATATTTTCGTACTAAAGACAAAATATGCTTTCAAAATTGGTGTAAACGACTTGAATGAGCAAGAATTGGTTACAGTTGAGTCATTACGGATGAAAGCATACGTTAAATCCACAAAAACATTTTTTCGGGACCTCTGAATTTCATACGTAAAATTGAAAAGTACGTTAAGTTGAAGTACATACGTTATTTTGAAATATTTATACAGTATTTATACGGGAAAATTGACGGGGATTAAAAAAAACGTACGTTTATTTGAAATATACGTAATTGTGAAGTATGTTGTAACAAGATTTCACTGTATAGTGTAAATGATACCAGCTGCGCTGATATTAATATCCCTAGCCAATAGAGCTCAGATACTTATTCAGCGATTTACGCCATACGTGCGGAACTGAATAGTTGCTTATTTATTTGTGCTAAAAAGAATATTTTAACTTTAGTGTCTACCTGTGACAAATCAGTATTCAAGTAACTCATCGTATAACGTTCTGTAAAAATGTCGCGATAAAAATGACAACAAAAATATTATTTACTAGCGAGGTAGTTAGCGCGGTTGGCTCCAAATATTATCGAGGGCATGGGCGTATTAGTTCGCTTTTGTTATACATGATGCGTTCACTGTAAAAGGCCATTAATTAAGGTTTATGAGGCAGTTGAAATGAATAAATAAAACTGATAATTTATTGGAAGTTTCTTTCTTAAATGTGAATACGAGGCTAATGATAGGGACCCGAAATCGACAAAATATCATAAACAATAAATATTAACCGAAATTTCTGAAAAAATCGATCAGTACCTATGTATCATTGTCGAAATTAACCGTTTTCCCAACAAAAAAAAAACGTTTTTTATCGCAAACGTCTTCTTCTGGGCTCTTCTCAGCCTTCCCCTGACCTCATCTTTTACGATGAGCACGTCGCAAAAAAATTAATAAAAATCTCGTCACGTACATCTGCTCCGAACCCTTATATCCTTTCAACTATTTTTAAGCCTCTCTCTTACGTCCGCGAGTCCATCGAACCCGCGCCAATCGCGGTCGGAAAGCAAAAAGCTTCCGTCCAATGAGGAGGTGCGGAACACGCATCGATGCATTCTTGGTGACTCCACTGCGTCCGCCACCGACGTCGGCGTGCAGGCAAAGCAAGCAGGCACGTATGCAAAAATTTCCACCAAGTGCGCAAGTGGAAGAGACATTTAGAAAACCCCACCTCTTGCACCTTTAGGACGTTCACCCCTTTGTGAGGGGGAGTGGGCGGGAGTTAACACACGCTCCTTCCTTACGCGGTGCTAAACCTTCTCTTCTCCTTCGCCTTCCTCCTCCGCCTCTTGCCTCTTCCCCTCATTCCGAACCCCGATTATTTTTTTAAAACGCGCCCTCCTACTCCTCCCCCAACCTCTCCTCCACGAGACGAACCATCGCTAATTCAATTTTTGCCCATGGGAGCGCAAAAAAGTCTCGTCGGATAGACGGAGTGCAAATATATCCCCCAGGTTAACCGTCTCCACACCTGAAAAACATATACGAGACGCAAATGCTCTTTCGAACGTAACGGTGACGATAGTCTAGGATGGGGATAGGTTAATATAACTGCGCGTGTAATTAAGACAGGTCGTGGTCGAGCTTTCTACGGAGCGGTGTCTGAAAATGTGTTTCATGCCCTGAAATGTCCGTAGGATATGCAAATAATGATCGATACGAATGCTGATTTCCATATATAGTGGAATATAGAAATTGAGCTCTCTATAGAATTAATTCCCCCTTTTATAAAAGAATTTCAACATATATTCTGCCATTCTTCCTTAATAACGAAATAATAATGATATTACTCCTCACAAATTACTCGATTAATATAACCAACAAGTTTTAACCTTAACTAAACGATCACGAAGGGAGCAAATTACTATTATGAAATTATTGCAAGTTAATATTTCTGCAACAAAAATCACATGGAAAGGTTTATAGCATACAGATATATGAAAGGAAATCTAGGTATTTTCAGTTTCATCGAGAGTTTGGAATGTACTACCTTTTTACTTTGTGTCCTCGGTTCACTCCTGAAATATTCCGCTGTTTTTTGTTATATTGAGAGCCAGCACATACTCATCTAATTGAATTAAATGATTAAAGAGTAAATCGAAATTTCCTTCTTTCTGCTGTATGAACTTGAGCAAATGAGCTTATGTAATGTGTTTCTAAAGGTAAGCAATAGTGGTAACCACAAGTATGACAGGAGTAGACCAATGTGTTATAAAATGCGCCCCTAGCACGCATGCAGCACCCCATTCCGCGACGACATAAATAAGCGATCAAAATATATCGATGCATTCGAGCCTCGTGTCAATCGATAGGAAACCAACGAGGTAATCGACAGATACAAAAGAGAAAGAGAGGGCAAGAGAAATTAAGATCAGAAAAGAAATTAAGAGGTAAAAATACGTGTCAGGGACTAGAAACAAAGAGATATGGAAATCATATAGAAAGCGTGGCGCAGATGTGTGTAATCCTACATTATTCGTGGCGCTAACCAAGCTTTCCCAAGGATTTTCCCCGCATCCTCGTGCCGCTCCCTCCCACTCCCAACCTCCTCCCAACTCCTCCCCGTCGACTCGCCGATTAAAAAGAAAACTCCTCCTTTCTAGGGAGAAAGAATTCAGAGCATGGCAAGAATCGAGAGTGCTTCCCTTTCATTCCCATCGCGAAATATTAGGGTTGGAAGAAGGAAAACGACACCTCGCAGTCACACCGACGGCTTTCGTTTAAGAGTCGGCGGTCTCGCGAAGGAGAGAGAGAGAGAGAGAGAGAGAGAGAGAGAGAGAGAGAGAGAGAGGTGGTGGATATGAAGGGTTGAGGTGGCGGTCGGTGAAAGATTTTTTTTATTTAAGAAATGCGATATCGGAGTTATACCCATTCGTACCAGTGGAGCGGTGGGAGGGGTTTGGGTTTACGGGGGTGAGACTTCGGATGAGAAAGTGAGGCAAATGGGATTAACCTACTTCGAGGGAGCGGAGAAAGAGAGAGAGGATGGTTGCCTCTGTTGTCGCAGCTTCGCTATCTCTTCTGCCACTGCGACCGCAACTTTCATTGCGTCGATGTCTCCTTTGTCGTCCCCAACTAGGAGTGAAACGCACGAAACGGTCCCAACGGTCGACGACTTCCGAGTCACTCCGCATAAATGTGATCGTCCGTTTCGTTATCGAGAGAAATATTCTCGATATCCCGATAATATCTGACTGATCACGGTAAACGAGACTACCACGTTTGACGACGTTGCACATTAAATCCAAGTACATATTTCAATATTTCTGGTAACAGCCTTCTACGGAGAATTTGGAAATGTCGTATAACGCATATTTTGATTTCTTCAAATCGAAAATGTTACAAGGTGGCTTTTCAATTTCGTCATTAGTCCTTTCCAAATGTACAAGATCGCGTAAGAGCATCAATGATCCATTTCCATTCCATCAAATGTAAGTAAAATAAATAATCATGGTAAGGACACACCCACGTCTTCTCATTTCTCTTCTTTGATATCAAACTTCCGTTTGCCATCCGTTCCAAACAAAACACCATATTATTTTTATTTTATCGGGAAATTACGTAAAAAAAAGTTGTATGAGTTTGAAAACTTCAGCGAAGGAACTAAAATGATAAAAATATAAAGAAATCAGGCTGCAGGAACTATTAGACGAAGACTGAAAGGAAAAATCATACTTCTGGCAATCCTTTGAACATTTGGATGTACAGGAGTCAAATGACCCAATCTTGGAAAAATTACGCCATACAGAATTGCAACGAAGACATCAAGGAAATGCATCGAGTCATGCATGACGGCACGCGATCGCAGAAAACCTCGTTCACGATACAGCATGAAGCATTGCAACGTTTAAAACTCTCTTGCTATCTTCGCGGCTTTCAACTTAATCCTACGTAATCATCGTTCTTCACGTATGTATTTACAAATGAATTGTTCCCGAATTTTTACGGGGAGGAAAATAGACGTTATCGACGTTAAAATTAGCCCGCGAGTGTGAGAGAGAAACGGAACGAGATTCAAAGTGCAATTGAAACTGCGAGCGTAAAAATAAAGTGATAGGAATTCTCGACCGGAAAACTCGAGGGCAATGTATCGCTCTCCTTCCTTATTCCGAAGGAATAAGAGGGGCAGTTGATGATGACGGAGCGCATTCGGATGCGGAGCTTGCGAATATTTCTCTTTTTCTCTCTCTCACTCCCTCGCTCTGATTTTGGAGTCTGAATCCGGATCTGGTCATGTACGTTTACGTCCCATGTCAGCAGTTTTCAAACCTAACGCCGATACGCGTGGGGTCACAAAATGCGAGAATTTCCGCCCAAGTGGTTATTCGCGGTTAAAAATGAGAGAACGCAAATATCTCCGTCCTTCGAGCGAGAAAGTAGCCCTATTAAGTATAGGAAGCTCAGTCCCTGGTTTCGAAGTGACGCAGCAAAACGACTCAAAACGATGTAATTACAAAAATGTCCCAGTTCGTGAAAATTTTCGTTATTTTTTCCCGCATTCGATATCGCAAATGCTAGCCTCAAGCAATGACTCAGTAACTCTTTGAAGGATGACTGGACTAAAACCTTGAACCGATTATGACACAGTTTGCAACGGAGAATAACATTTTCATTAGTTTCCTGTTTTCTCCTTGTTCGCAAATTTCATGCTTACCTCTGAAATGAATGCGATGCGGAAACTCCGTCCTATTTTTTTTTTGCCTCCAATATATTTATTTCTGCGTTGGAAATTCATTTCTCTTTAATAGCCAACATCGCAATTGAAATTCTTTGCGATGTAATTGTCTAACCAAGGATTCCATTAATTAGCACTTTTAGTTGAAATATGATTCACTACTAGTGCCAGGAGAAATATTTCTTCCTTAAATACCTTAAAAGCGTGTGGGTTTACATTTTAGTTCCGATAACTTGAACGACTTTTACTCGAATTTTCGATAACTTAAAGAAGACAATGTATTCATAATCCATGGACGATTAAGTTCTTGTAGCTCTAAGTTTAATAATAGTAAATGTTAAAACTTTCCTCGAGTACTGACTACTGAAGTTCGACCGCTTTGTACGAATCACCACTTTTATTCTTTCTCAAAATCGTTACCGGTTCTCCACAATTCCCATCCAAATTATCGCAAATAGGATCACGAAACATTAAAACTTTTCCCAAAGAGAAAATAAAACCCATTGGATTTCGCGAGGCTGCCGAGAACGCAACCCTCAGTGGTACTTCGTCAACAATACCGAGAGAGAGAGAGAGAGATTAAGGAGTTAATAAAAGTGAGCACACCGAGTGGAATGTGCAGGAAAGCGTTTTCTCTGGTCATTGAACGGCACGTCGAAACCGGGGCAGAAAGAACGCGAAAGTTGGCAGCTGAGGGTTTGGAGGTGGAGGGGACGAGGATGTGAATAGAGGGGGAAAAGAAGCAGGCACGAGAGGGTACAGAGGAAAGAAGGAAGAGGAAGAGGAGGATGAGGAGCGTGGAAGAGAGGCAATACTAAAGGGAGACTAAGAGGGCAATTGGGTTGGTTTTTGAAGGCAGAGTGCGAGGGAGTGAGATGAGAGACAGAAAGAGAGAGAGAGATGAAATGAGGGAGGGAGAGAGAGAGTCTGCGCTCCGAGCACCTGCCCCCCTCCCTCTCTCCCTACTTAAACCCCATTTCTTAACCCCCGACGAGTAGGCCACCCGCCAAACTCCCTCTCAACCTCCCCCCCATCTCTCTCTCTCTATCCCTCTCTCCCTTTCCCTCCGAAACCGACGGAAGGGTTATATCGTGAAAAGAAACCAAAAATGGTTCCGTTACTTCAGGATTTTTAAAAAAAAATAGGCCCTACATTTGTAAGATATAACTCCTTCATTTTTATCCTCCATCTTTATCTCATTTCTTTCGTTTCGTATAAAAAGCCGCTACACTGCTTCAGCGACATTTTTCTGACGGTTTCACGGAAAAATGGAACTCTCTTTAAGGGGTAAAGAGGAAGGGAAAGGATGGGTTTGAGCTAAAGAGAGGGAGGGTAGGGAGATCGGGTGCGGAGGGGAGACGGGAAGGAGGAAGAAAGTGGGTGGATTTGTGACGGAGGAGGAGAGGAGGCAGAGGAAGAGGAGAAAAGATCAATGACCTCTGAAGGGGAGGGCCAAAGGGACGGTCGGAGAAGAGAGCATAACTAGGAAGGGAACCAATATGGGTGTGAGGAGTGGAGATAAAGAGGGGGAGGAGAGGCGGGGGAGGAGGTTAGGAGGGGAGTCGATGGATGGATGTAAGGGCCTTCCCCTCTCCCCCCTCTCTTCGCGGAAGTTCGGATACCAAAAAGCGTTCCAGAAAAAACGGACATGGGTGGAGAGCAGAGAGGGAGGGGGGGGGGGGGGGGAAGGAGGAATAGGAAAGGGAAAGAAGGAAGGATCGGAGAAAGGTCATTAATCTTGGCCGGGAAAAAAACCTAATTCCTCCGTGTATCAAATGATCGAGGGGAATGAATATGAGGATGAAGGGTTTAACAACAGGGATTTAAGAGAACCCCATCGTGAGCATAATAACCGAAGCGTAAATATGCGCTGTTTCAACATAATGGTAGGATATAATCAAAGTAAAGTGATTTTTACAGCCTGGAGTTTAATTTTCGAAGAAAATGAAACCTCCTACGTCTAAAACGGATATTATTAAATAAATATGACCAACCTGTAAGCCGTTTAAGTACCTAACGTCAACTCCTAAATTCTCTGAGTAACTGTTTACTAAATTATGAGTTCATAATTCGGTATTAAGCTGAAATACTTCTAATGATAATCTTATTATGCTTTTCCATTTGTAGGATCTTCTAAATTGATAGGATAATAAGGAGACGCTATCAATGGCAAAGTCATAATAAGATAATTCAATCTTAAAGAGTAAAATATTCACGCTGAAGAGAATAACATCACGCTGAAGAGAATAATAACAAACTAAAAAAGAGCATATATTAGCATTAATTGGGCTATATTTCGTCAGGTTGAAATAGGAGTTGATAACGATAAAATACGCAAAAAGTTTTTAAAGGAAATGCTTGAAGTTAATATTTCATCTTGGACTAATTCCTTATTCCGTGGAATATTAAATGGCGCAAGACAAAACGGAAAGCGCATACAATTGACATAAAATATGTAATCAAAAAGAGCCGCAATGCATGCGATTCATTCCCTTTAAAAATCATTTTAAGAGGTCAATCCCGGATAAAAATCCACTCTTATTTTTTTCACCCATTCATACTTCAATAGCCTTTACTCTGCAAGACGCATAGCACTTGTACGGAGCTGGGAGCGAGCAATACAAGGGAGCTTAAGATCGCGAGAAGGAAACAATCCCCTTTTAAAAGAAGTATTGGCTATATTCTCCTTTCGTTCTTCCAGATCTCTTTTACGAGTCCTCCTCTAGCATTCGGAAGATTCATTTTCGTACCTACGTAACGTTTCGAGATTGTGGCAAAATAACTCTTACGCCCTTATCTTTCTCTCTCTCTATTTTCAAAACACACGCGAATTCGTTCGTCAGATGAGTTTGCGTGTCGTCTCTCACGTATCGTCGTATCACTGCAGAAGGTAACACTGGTTTAAGACGATGGCTTCGAAGGGAATTGTGTCGAAGCACCCGAGCAGAAGAGACTTTGAAAGGCATCCATTTGGAATGGAAAGAAATGGGAGAAGGGAAGAGAAGAAAAGGAGAAGCGGAAACAAAAAAGGGCAAATGAGATCAACTTCTCGCACGACTCCTTTTTCAGGATCTCTTTTAAGGTATTTTTAAAAAATTGGACATTGGCGGATCGCTCTTCATCGAGGTCATCATTTTCGTCCGACTTCCAAATTTCTTCTTCTGTAAGCACAGAAAAGGGTTATTTCAACGGTACTCTCGCTTGGTTCGATGATTTAATGTGCGGAAATTGAGTGGCAACGGTCACTTTTTAAAATAGACAAGGTTTTTTAAGAGAATTTTTTTCGAGCACCTTAAATCCCTTTCGTTCGGTGTATTTGACGACTTTTACTTCCAAAGGTTTTTAGATAACTTTACGGTTTCTTACAAGAGTAATTCTCAATTTTGGGTACACGCAAATTAAAATAACAAAAAGTGCCGCAAAGTAGTTTTATAACGAAACTACATGCGTTACCTGTTGCTATAAATTGGTTTAGAATAGGAGTGCACATACTTTTCACACCCGCGGGCCGCATTTGATGGTTTATACTTATCCGAGGGTCGCACTTAATTAAACGCTGAATAATGTAAATTAAACAAGAATAAAATTTCAGATAACAAGTTAAAGAATTTTTCCTTTCAATAATCAAACACAAAATTATCACAATTATACAATGCAGTGCGAATTTGAAAAACTCTTTTGAAAGAAGCAGTAAAGGAGTAAAATTTTTCAGGAGTACAGATTTGCTAAAAGTAGGGCGTTTGGTTAACCTGAGCATTTTGCACTCTCTTCTAATTTTCACTTTATGATTTACCAAATTAACCTAACCTAAAAATTGTTCAATATTATGATGCAAAATCTTCCGCGGGCCGCATAAACATCAACGGAGGGTCGCATGTGGCCCGTGGGCCGCACTTTGTGCACATCTGGTTTGGAATAATTAATCCATTCACATCCAGCGAGTCTTTCTGCTTGCATGCAGACTATAAATGGACCTAGATTTTAGACACCATTATCGTGCGGGATGTGATATTTCGCTCTTCTGCTAATTTTTGTAGGGTTTCAAGTTTCATAATTTAACGTTTACTGGGTAATAAGCGTTATATTTCGCATAATAATGACGTTTAAATTAGACCACGTCGAATTTTTTAGTAGAGAGAGTCGATCGGTCGGCTTCATGAGAACGAAAGGGTTAATAATTTAATATTATTTTCCAAAAAACACAAAGAAATAAATTAGTGATCAACAAACTTTTCGGTTTCATTTTCGCAAGTATACTACATTGGTTTAATGTATAAATAATGAAAAATCTTAACAGGAATATCGGCTCCTACTTCACAGGATGGTCACTTGTCTTCAAATCAATGGGTCATTTTTCTTCAAATCAATCTAAGAGCTAAATTCGTTCCCATTATCGAATTCAACGCGGTGCATTCAGCCAAAAATGTCTCTCCTTAAAGAAAACTCAAGAGAAATGGTCCGCGAAGTATCATATTCAATCGATAATCCATCAAAAATGGGTCTTTGGAATGATCATTCCGTGTGGTGCTTTTGCTATTTTTATATGATAACACAGGCCTGCGATGATTTTATTGTCTGAAATGCTTTACCCCTTTTTTTTAGCAATCTGTGTACGCCGAATCCGAAACTAAAAATGGTTCTTCTCTGTCACGTACAGATTTTTCACAAAACGTAATACTGCATTTTACATGTGTAGGTAATTTTCATTAAAAGTGGATCCATGTATTATAGATGAAATTTTTTAAAACCACTCCCTATAGAAGTGACGCAATAGCGTATTCTCTGCTGTTCTAGATCGTACGAGAAGCGCATTGCCTCCGTATAAGTGATTGGCAGGTCAGGAGATAGGGGGCGCAGTTATGAAATCTTAAACACTGCCCTGTGACTTTACAGCCAATCAGAGAGCGCCTTGTTGTGATTGACAGGCCAGGAGACATTTCTGTAGCAGATCGCCCGTGGTGACTGCACTTCCCTGTTCTCCATTGATCTAGAAATTACGAGAAACTTCATAGAATTCGTGTGAGGAACTTGCTTTGTCCCGGGACATCATTTTACTGGTACAGAAAGCGTGAAAAAGAATTCATCCCGTATTTTTCTCAATAAGGTTCATTGTTTCATTGCAACAATATTTCTGAATTAATATGTAAGCTAGACGCTATAACGTACGACCCAAATGAGTGATGCTTCCAAGAGAAGTCTAAAAGGCGTCCTTCTTCACAACGGTAACTTGTATGCATCCGTTCCTGTTGCTCATTCAGTGCAGCTGAAGGAAACATGAAAATCTCGAAACTCTTCTGGCTAAGGTTAAATACGGAGAACACGGTTGGCTACTTTGTGGAGACTTAAACGTTCTTTGTATGTTGTCGGGTCAACAATCCGGGTACACGAAGCTTCCATGTTTTTTGTGTGAATGTGATAGCAGAGCAAGATCTCAGCACTGGATAAAGAAGGCCACGCAGAGTCCATCTGACACCAGGTTCTAAAAACATTGCACTTCAAAATCTGGTTGACCTACCGAAAGTACTTTTACCCCCACTTCACATAAAACTGGCATTGATGAAGCAATTAGTTAAGGCTTTGGACAAGGAGGGTGACTTTTTCAAGTACCTGTGTGGTAAATTCCCAGCTCTTTCCGAAGCAAAACTGAAAGAAGGAATCTTTATTGGTCCGCAGATTAGGAAACTTACTTTGGATGAGCAATTCGAAAGAACTGTGAACAATCTTGAAAAAGAAGCATGGGCAGATTTTAAGTATGTTATCAACAAATTCCTTGGGAATAACAAGGACCTAAATTACCAAAATATTGTGAATAACATGCTATATACATTCAAAGTATTGGATTGAACATGAGTCTAAAATTACATTTCTTACGTTCACATCTGGATTACTCCTCGGAAAATCTCGGAGCAGTAAGCGAAGAACAAGAGAACGGTTTCACCAACATGTCAAAGAAATGGAGAGAAGATACCAGGGAAGGTGGAACGTAAACATGCTGGTTGTCTATTGTTGGATGTTGAAAAGTGAGACACCAGAATTTGCACATAAAAGAAGAGGAACAAGGCGTTCTTTCGAGACAAAAAGGAAGCAATCCCACTAGAAGAATCAAACTGAATGAGGATGAACATAATATATATTTACATAACTTAAATGAATAACATAAATTAAAATAAACTATTTACGTCAATATGCTTCATTCTTCTTACATTTGCTTGTATTTTTCAACTACTACAGCAAAGCAAAATATGTAGTTGTAAACAAAAATAAATAAGGTTTTTCTTAATTTTTTGTTTTTTTATTCCCATATTGCCAAAACTCCTTACGTGATGGGGAAAAATGGATTCCATTTTTGAAATTAGCGTAGTTTAATTGTGTAAAATCAGCTAATAGAAATAAAACAACTTTTCGAAAGTTCTATTTCGCAGGCCTGTGTAATCTATAATTTCCATCACAATTCGCAAATAATAATTCCCAAATATAAACATCTAACTTTCGACTGATGAATTATCACCCTACACGTGCGAATAAAAAGTCACGCGAGAAGATTCGCAATCCCTCACGTATAAACGCGTCACTTCGATAACAGGCAGAAATAAAATTCGCCAACAAACAGCACGGTATCATTTCGAACCGTTCAACTGGAAAAGAAAAAAAAAACAGAAACGGACGCGAAACGAAATTTTTTCTTTTCTTTTTTATTTCCATTCGGCGAAATCCGGCGTGCTTCTCCTTAAAGCTTCAGAGCGCGGGGCCCGGTCGGCGGCGCTACGCCCTGTCCTTCACCCGAGTTGACCCCGCCAAAAAAGACCCACGCGCCGATCCACGGCGCACCTTATTACAACTTCCGATGCGCCTGTCCCTCCTCGCTCCCTATCCACCTCCCTCAGCCTAACACCCCCACCTTACCTCTCTCTCTCTCCTCCGCACGCTCTCCCTCCCACTCCCTACTCTTGAAAGGGGTATTCGGAGGTGGGGCTGGAAGGATAAGTGGAGAGGGAGAGGAAGGAAGAGGGAGAGAAAGGGATGGAGAAAGGAGGGAGGAGCAGAGATGAAGGAAGAGACGGAGGAGAGGCTGTGGACTGGGACGTTGACGTGGAGGGGAAGTGGATGGGAGGTAGGACGAGGGAAACGGGCATCTTTCGCACAAATGGGACCGCGCAGGGAATCGAAGCCCACCCCTCTAGGTCGGACGGGAAGTGGGTCAGATAATCAAGTGGGCGCCAAGAGAGATGTGCTAAGTTCCTCCGCTGTACCCTTATCCTTCTCCACCTACTTCGACTGCCCCCATCCCCATTCTCCGTTCCTATACCCTCTGCACCCCCTTCCCATTACCTCCCTCTCATCCCCACTCCCTCCGTCGCAATTCCCGTGTTTCGCGCAAGGAGACTGCGAGGGACGAGAGGTGGGGAGAGGGAGGGCAGTAAGAGAGGGAGAATGATTCAGTCGCCTTTGCAGGATTCCGTACCACGTCCTCCCTTCCACCGTATATATGAGGAACAAATTAAAAAATATAGAAAAAATCGGACGCGAGAGCATTGACGTTTTTTTATCGAGCTGCACTGATTGTTGAGCTCTGTTCAACGACCGCGTTTGTCAGGGCCCCTGCGCAACCCATTTTTAATTTTCGCAGATAGCGATTCGAAATTACACGTGTCCGGTTAGAAATAAAATACAAAAGGCGAACGTTTTAGACTACATACTATATTATTTCAGGAAGTCTCGCGAAGAGATCAAAACGCAACGAAATTATTTATTTTTTATTGTCCTTCATTAAAACAATCTAAGTGGTATAAATAGGGCAGAGATTGCACGAGACCGGCATTGAAAGATAGAAACTACTCGGAAATGACGTCAACGCGTCGAGCTGGCATTGATGATTTATTTCTTTTGTTGATAAAGCTGACAACGAATTTTCGGAGGATTTCACCCAAAATCTAATCATCAATAATCGTACCGTCATGTTTTAAAATTTAGAATAGGACAAATGACAAACACTTGAAATTAAGATCACAAATGACTAAATTACAAAAAAGCGCATATAATTACAATATTTAATAAGTATAAGATTTAATGCTAAAAAGCAGTATGCATACAACAAATCAAAAGAAAATGTCGACATATGTAGAAAAATATTTATTTTTCGTGCCGGTGCATTATGTAAATTAAGATGGCTGGTATAACTACATACATAGTGTAAAATAGATTTCAATATAAATACGGAAAACTACATTCCATAAATGTGCTAAATCCGGTCATCTATAGACGCTTATGAAGCTACGGATAAAATAAAAAAATAAGAAGTCGCGAGAAAAAGAAACAATTAAATCACATAAGACACTTCCACACGTTATACGGAGCATGTTAATTGAATGAGAGTTTAAAACTTCGTTAGGCACCTGAAATTTCTCGTAGATGCATTTTAAAAGATGAATCCCGAGAGATCCATACTCTGGAAACTAGTTACCGTAACGAAGTTATCAACAACTTAGGCATAAAAGCTTTTCAGAGAGTTCTCCGGAACAGATGGTTTTTAGGGACGAATCACAGCTTCGAACAAGAAGACAATAAAATCGATTTGCATCGAGTTCCACGCGTGAATTTTTGACAGCAAACGCGTTTACTACATAAAGAAGGGTGTGAATACGGCTGAAAGTCAATCGACCAGTTACATTTCTCATTTTACAAGCTACCTACCCACATACCTCTACAATTGGAATTTTCGATGGCAGAAAAATGATTTCACCAGTTACTATTTCTGCGTGTTGAATTTACGTTCTCTAAATCGAATTATCAATATATCGAGTTTTATATTTCTTCTTCCGGAGTTCGAGTTTAGATTCTGAAATATATCTTTACGCATCTGCGGAAGAAAATACTTAAAAATAGAGTAATTTATTTTGCGCAATAGCAAAATTATACCCAGCGCAGGCCTGCATCAGTTTGGAGCAAAGGGGATATGGCGCATCTGCCTCGCCATACAATGGCGTCGTCCCCCACTCCATGCATGGATATTTTTCATCGATCATCGCGGACCCGCCGCCCTAAATACCTCCAAAGCGAGAAGAAAATTCTAAACCATTAAACCGAAGCGATAAAAATAAACCTCGAAGAAGACGTCCCCAAAAATATTCGGAACGTTCGTCTCTTTCCCGAGGACCCGATCACAGGATAAAATTTAAAAAAGAAATCTCGACCTAAAATGTCAGCAAGCCGAAAAAAACTGTCGCGCGACTTCAAGATCCCGCAAATGCAGACAGAACGAGTGCGTACACGTATGCACATTGAGACACGCGGATTTAAAAAAACAACGCGCGCGCGCGCACGTGTCATATACAAACCAACATACGCAGAGCTACACATTAACACACGAATATAACTTAAACGATACACAGAGCTCGTAAAATTTCTTAAATGAAAGCTCGACTTATACGTTTCATTACTTTTGCTCGAGTGATAGGAAACGCGACTTCCTTTCACACTACAGACACGAAATTTCTTTACACGGAACCGAAACAAGAATAACGGAGAGGAATAAGTGTTAGGAGATGGGAGGGCAATGAGTGAAATACGGAGTAAGAAAGAGAGAGAGAGAGAGAGGGAGACAGAAGCATGCTGAAGAGTAAAACTTGGGCGTGCTCGGTAGTAAAGTAGTACGGGGATGGCGGGGAGCGTCTCATTCAAAGCCGTTCAATGACCCCGTGCGCCGTTCCCACTCCCTTCCTCCTTATCTCCCTCCCTCCCTCCCTCTACTTCCCTCCGTCTCCCCCGCGAATAAGGATTCGATCCTGAGGCCCTTCCGTGTCGAGACAAGGGAAGGAGGGAGTGCGCGCACCGTACTCCCTAAAAACCACTCCCTCTCTCTTTCTTCCTCCTTCCAACCTCCCTCGCCGCTCCCTCTCTCTCTACTACCTCCTTTTGAAAACGCGCGCCTCCTCTCCTCTCTCACTCCCTTCACAACCCACCCCCGCGCAGAATCGATATGGCGAGGGAGAAGAGGAAAGAGAGGGAGAGACAAAGAGAGAGAGAGAGAGAAACGGGAAAAACGGGGAGTAGAGATGGTTTTGGGGAGGGAGGGAGAGGGAGAGAGACAGAGAGGGAGAATGAGGAGCAATGGAGAGGGTGGTATGGAGGTGACGTTAGAAGGAAAAGGAGGGGGAGAGAGAGAGAGATACAGGGAGAGGTACAGTTTAGGAAGACACAAGGAGGAACTAAGCAAAGAAGGATATAAGTTGAAGGAGAAAATAAATTTTGTTAGGTGAGGTCCATAGGCGAAACGAATAGGGAAATAGTCATACGGTTCATACTTGAAGAGTCAACAAACAGTTCTCTTTCTCTCTCTCTTTCTACTCCCGCACCCTTTTGATCGGTAATCACATTTGAAGTCTTCTGGCGGTTACTGAGGGGAATAGGAGTCGAGGACGGGTGGCGGAAATAGGTAAAGCGGAGTTTTAAATGAGTCGAGGGTGTCGGGGGTGGTAGGATGGACATCTTTGAAGGGGAGGGTAGGATAGGCGAGGGACGCTAATGGCGATCAGGTAAAGTGATGTATGTACGTTGTGTGGGCGGATATTGCGCGGGGGACATGAGTGGACAGGATGGGAGAGTGTGCGAGAGAGAGGGGGGATATAGGAGAGAGAGGGATGATAGGGGAGGGAGGTGAGGTAACGGTGGGGGATATGGGAAGCGAGGGAGAGAAAGAGAGAGAGAGAGAGATACGAAGGGCGGAAAAGAGGGAGCGAGCACGCCTGGATCGGGCGAGGAGCGAAGGAAATATCGACTCGTGCTGAAGAGGGTTGGAGAGGTGAGTGTTTGGAGCAAGAGAGGAGGGAGTGGAGAGTTAAAATGGAGCTCGGTGAAGGGAATGAAGGAGGGAGAGAGAAGAGAGTGAGATAAAAAATGGAATTGGTTTTGCCCCCGTACCTTCTTCTCCCACCTGGAACTACGTTGCAACGGGGAATTGGAAACTACTACCTCGCAGTTTGTAGGAGCGCACCTTAAAGAAATACGGTTATGAGAGCAGTTTTTTGAGAAAAGAGGCGGCGGGAAGGGTTACGTATCGAAAGCCAAACATCGTCAACACGTACCCGAGAAGTAGAACTCGTAAGATGTGAATCTTGCTTGTGACAAGAAGCCACTCTACCCTTCGGAGGTATTTGCCACAAGACGAAGATCGTATGCATACAATGATAACATATATAGTTCGTAGTAAAATATATGTTTTTCCTGGAAATCCTTCTCTTTTTTTCAGATTTTTCCTCTCTCAAGATTCAAATGTACAAGCTGAATATCCGTAAATTTAGTTAGATAAGTGGTACCACAAATTCGCATGACTTGAAGCATGAGAACAATATTTCTCGTCATTCACGAAACGAACCATATCTTTACAACTTCCTTCTGACAATTCAAACGATTCATTTAATTTGACTTGTAGCTTGCGCTTGTTTAAGGCCGAAAAGTATTTGCGTTTACACGTGGTTGTAAAAATAATGAAGGCATGCATTCTTTAATACTGCATGATATCCTTTTCAGCCCAGCTGTTCTGAGAAATTTCTGACAGTTCCCCTATTCTTTCCCGGTTTTCTTATTTTCTTTTTCACTACTTTTAAATACGGCAGTCCCTCGCGCAACGCGCGGGTTACGTTCCGGGAAAAGGCCGCGTTGGACAAAACCGTGCGTTCGTACAGAATACGAGCTTTCTCACGCCACATCCAGCGCGCGCCAGATTCAGGACCGCGTATAATTAAATTTTATACGTGTTGAGTAAGTATGCGTCGCATATTTCACCGCGTATAATTAAAACCACGTAGGGGAAACTCGCGTTGCACAAGGGTTCACTATACATTTTTAACTTTTCTGTTTACGAATCATGCTCATATCCATATTTATGTACACATACATGTATATTTATAAGCATTATCTTATTTGACTATGAAAGGCAATAAACGAAATATTTTTGACGAAAGAATATCGATACCAATTAATCCCTAACCGAAAAATGGTACAGATTGCCGACATTTCTACCGCGCGGCCAAAAACCAACACAAAGAATACATGTCTCCGTTATTTTACCGCGCGGCGGCGACAACTTGAATTTTTTATCTTCGTAAAATATCCGAAACGTCATCTCACCGCATCCGCCCTCCTCCACCCTCCGAGCGATCTTTTTGACTACTACAGAACTCGAAAATTCAGGACGAGACACGGGTCACTCACCCGTTCTCGGCAAAAAGAAAAGACTGCACCTATATGAAATTCAACACCGTTATCCCGGATTCTGCGGTGGACAGAGAGGAAAAAAGGAAGGGGGAGGGGGTGCAGAGATGGGCGCGCACAGTGTGATTGGAAAAGAAATGGCGGTACAAATGCCCCGACTCTCGCAAGAACCTACATTTTGACCCCGAGTCGGAAAATCGGATCAGACCTCGATTTAATACGAAAGGAGTGCTTTCATAAAACTATAATTTCCCGCAATACTGCATCTTCCCTTGCGACTGCTGCTCCAGTTCCTCGGCCCCGAGAGGGTTTCTCTGTTTTTTTTATTTCAGCTGCCTTCTTTCAGTTCCAATCGCAATCGCCGCGGGATGTACAAACCTATTCCGCTAGCACGGATTCTACAAAAGTTCGGCGAATGTTTTTTTTTTAAGTCACTTGCTCGGAATCTGGAAAAAATACGAAAGAGCGTTCATATTGTTTAAAATTTTACCGCCAAACAGACACGTTGGAGGTAATATCTGTCGTGTCGACGGACGAAGAAAAATGGAGCGGAAAAGTACGTGATGTAATCAGTTCTCGGACTAGTTTCTCTCGGTTATTTAAGGTGCAGAAAAATTTTGCCGGGGTTCCAATATAAGAACTTTGTTTTGAATGTGTATCGATCAAAAATTTAATTCATAATATATACATATATATCCATAATGAATCAACTCATGTATAAAATGAAGGATATGATATGTTAGATTGAAAACGAATAAAATGTTCTATCGTAATGAAGTTAATCTTAAATTTAATAGGTTAATTTGGAAGTTATTACTTGTTCTGCTATATCGTTACATTCTGACTGACCGAAACAAAAGCTAATAAACGGCAGATATGAGTTTTAACTGACACAGGTGACCGCAATCGAGTAATAACTTTTTTCATAACAAGCCGTTTGAAAGAAGTTCTTTTCCGACGTTATTCAGTGAATGATTCGATCATTGCAGAATTCCGAAATGTCTGGTAACAGAACATACACGACGGTGGCCGGAGGCTTATCTGCGACAGCTTATCACTGAGAATCTGGCGACTTTGAACTGCAGCAGCCGAATGCTCGTCTACTAGCTGCGGAAAAAGCCGAATATAAAACGCCTCTCCTGCTAAAGGAAAATTGACGCATTAAGTCATCATAATGTAATTCGTCAGTTAATTATTCATAAATAGAGTAGGTTTTTTCAACAACTTCAATCGATTTCACAATCACACGGAATTGGAGTAAAAATGGGATCACAAAATATGCCGAAATTTGTTTTTATTTATTTATTTATTCAGTTGAGTTCCTGTTCCCTAATTTACATTATGCGAATATATTTAAGAAATAATACGTGGCAGAAAATATTTTAAATAAATTTATCCGTCTAAAAATATTTAATAAAGCTGTAAATCATTTTTAATTACTCATCCTCGGCCGATATTTGGACGGCGTGGAGCTCACTATCTTCATGCGTCGCCAGCAGGACAAATAAATCAGAAAGTTCATTTATTGTCTTTACTTTATATGCGTGTGTTTTTGGTAAACGTATTAATAATACATTATAGTATATTTTCAAAATATATAGTATTTACTTAACGGGATTGAAGCACTGGACTTTGTTTAAACGTCCATTTATTCTACTATTCCAAATACTCCAACCACCCATAGTCCCAAATAGATCGAATAATCGAAACACGACTATAATACAATTAAATCACATCTACCAGTACATTCTTTTACGTTAAAAGTAGTTTTGTTTGTGTAAAAATATACTTTCCCCTTTCTGCCACGAGAAAATACACACAATTACAGCACGCCCTCACCGGAAGTCTTGCGAACAGTTTAACGCTATAACCGTAAACGCCTGGTTTCAACGGCTCTTTTTATTGTACGTAGAGGAGAAAGCGATTTCCAAAAGAGGGTTCAGAAGGCAATAGTTTTACAATTACCTCTCAACCTTACAGGGAACTATGACGGTATGTTGCGTACAAAAATTACTACCGATAAACTCTCTTGCACGATGAGAAATTATCTCACTACTTCTGCCTCTTCCCTCAGCCGGGATAAACTGAAAGACGCGAACGTTTCTAAGGAAGCCAGGCTATTGGTCGAGCCTTAGTCGTCTTAAACATACTACTTTCAAATAAAAATATCTATTTCGTCTGTTGACACTCGAGAGCCCACCCGCATTTTTCGAGTTCTACTCCTATGAGTGAATGAAAAACACGTCTCTACACAACAATAGTCGCGCAGGCGCGGTAAACGGTTCAGATGCGTAGTAATTCTCATAGTCAGCACCATATGGATTTGAGCATTTGACGGTCGAGAGTCTGGTTTTATCTTTTTTGGTTTCATTGGCTGTTATTATTTTTTCTTCGGTAATACCATGTAGAAACAGATTAAAGACGCCAGAAAAATCCTTTATTTATCGATTAACTGTTCGCCTAAAAATAAAGACCGCAAGGATTGCAAACATCTGGGCTGACATAGTGAAAGCGTCCGCGTCTTTCCGTACCTCTCGACCTGAGTTGTCCTTAAACCATGAACCCTTCAGCTGATCCTTTGCACATGCAAAACTACTTTGAGGCTCACAAGGATCTTGTACAAGAAATCCATTTCTCACGATAAATTTCAATATTAATAAAAACAAATCTCACGGGAGAAAAATAATTCGAGGTAGGGGTCATCAGATGAATAATGATGGAAAAATGCTGTAGAAACTTCTTACCTGTAAACTCAAGAGAAGACTACAGAAATAAGAATCATTGAAAGAGAATTTCAACATATCATAACTAATGGAAATATCTTATTACAGAAACAAACATGTTAGCTGTTTTACTGTTTATTTCTTTGAGTTATAGAAAATTCGCGTTGCTGAATTAGAGTTAAAAACGTTCGAGTTATATAGATCCAACAGCGTTCAAGTAAGAGGGGAAAGGCGAAGAAGGATTAAGAGATAGATAGACAAGCGATGAAAGAGGAAAGAGAAAAGGCGTTGAAAGAGAAAGAAAAGAAGCGCATGGAATCCAGAGCAGGTGAATGCAGCACACGCCAGCGTCGCATGGATACGTCAAAGCGGGGTTAGCTAGGCGGATGAAGAGCGGCTGGAGCCGCTTATGGGAGGAAGGGCGATGGGAGGTTCTAGGCAAAATAGGGATAAAGTCGGGAGGCGGAGGATGTCGAGCGTGGTTGAGGATTAAGGGATGAAGGAAGGAAAGGGGGGCGTTAAAGGGAATTTATCGGGCGAAGGAGGATAAGGGGAGGCGGAGGAAGACGGCGCGAGGAGGAAGGAAGCGAGACCGTTCGCCGGGGAAAAGAGAGAGGGAGGAGGGGGGGGGGGGGGGGGGGTTAGAGTGAGGGAGGCGATAATGGAGGAGGGAACTTTTCGACTGGAAGAGGGGAGGCAGAGTCAGAGGAGGGAAGGAATTTCGTTGCAAGAAAGGGGGAAAAGAGACCATAGTTAGGCGGAGGGCGAAAATGGAATGGAGGCTGTTAGGAAGGGAGAGATAATGAGATAATCCTTGGCGAAAGTACGATATTTTCCAAGTCGTTAAAAAAAGAAAACAATACTAACGAGAAAATTATATATTTTTTAAATGTGTCGGTATCGTAATGTATCAGGAGTACGGCCATTCCCTCGCTTAAGAAAGGAAATGGGTGAAGATAGAGAAAAAGAGGAAGATTGAACACCTTAAGAAGGCGTTGTAAGCGACTTGGAAAGTTGTAAGGGGTGAATATACAGCGCAAAACAGGAAGAACAGCAGGGGTAAAGGAGAAATGGAGAGAGTGGGAAGAACTAAAAACTACAACAGCTCAGGGTGTTAAGACTTGGTGGAATTTTCAAGTAGAACTGAAGAGGGAAAAACAGAAGGTGGGGGAAGAAAAGAGATATTTCATTTAGGGCGAGAAAGGCAGGAAAGGAGTTTTTCAAAAAGTTTTTTGTTGAGACTTAACGGAAGGAGGAGGAGGTGTCGCAAAGAAGAGGATTAGGTGTAGACGGAAGAGATTAGAGGACGCCGGTAAACGTAGTGTTAAGATCCTTAAGAAGAACGAGTGAGAAAGGGAGGGAGAAGAAGGGAGCGAAAAGAAAATACAGGATTGGAATGGAAGAAAGGAATAGATTTAAGTGAACGTCTCGTAAATAAAGACTCCTTCCAATGTGAGAGATTATTGAGAGGATTAAAAAAAAGGGAAGAGGAGGCACGAGAAAAACCATCCTTCTTTTGATAAAATATTTACAATTTTAGCGAATAAAGAAATCACGACTCATGGCTAATCGAGCGAGGGATTATTAAGGCACGGCATGTTACTACACGCGTTCATCGACCAAATCCAGACTCCTCGGCAAAAATAAACAGGTCGCGCAATTTGCGAGAAGCTGGAAGCAGAAAAAAAAAATTAATTTTGCATCGCCTGAAATTAAAGTTGCGAATCCCCGCCAGGAACGAGGACACAATGAAGCCCGGCGCGGAAGTTTTAGGCAGCATGTACGGACGCGGTCCATCTCATCACCTTGATTAGATCAAAAGGCCTCGTTGAGAGGGAGCAGCAGCGCCGAGCTTCGCCGGTAAAGAACAGAAGGAAAAAAACGAGCGAGGCGAACCCGGGACGGATAAAAGTTATGGAAAGGATGGCCGGAGGGCGAAACCGAATAAGGATACCGCGCGAGGGTTAAAGGGGGAGAGGGAAGGAGTCTTAGTTTTTAGGAAGGAAAAGGGGAAAAGTTAGGAATGGTAGGGGTGAGGAAGCTGTAAGGGAGGATGAATACACAGCGCCGAAAAAGGAGTTCCAAAACAACTCTAGATCTCCTCCCGCTGCCGTTCTTTTTAGTCCCGCCATCCCTCTTCTCCCATCTTATTAGGGGAATCCATGCCCAACTGCAGGCGAATGGGATGGATGAGATATGGAAAAGTTGGAAAGAGAGAGAGGATGGAGAAGTGGGAGGGGGGAGAAGGGAGGTGTAGTGAAAGAAAGGGAGGTAGAGGGGATCGGAGGTATAAGAGACGACGATGATGGTGAAGAGAGAAGAGTAGGATTGGAGAATGGGTTGGATAGAGGAAAGTGGAAGGAGGAATAAAGTTAGGAAGAAAAGTACGAAAGCCAGAGGAAGGGTTATGACAGCAGACACGGAGTGAGAGAAAAAAGGATGAAAAAAAGGTGAAAGGAAGGTAGAAGAGCAAGGAGAGAGGGAGAACGGAGATGGAGACAAAGTGGGAACGAAGAAAAGAAACCAGAAAGAAGAATGAGGGAGAAGAGAGAGGAAGGGAAGGTGGGAAGAAGGATAAAGGAGTGATGATATTCGGGGAGAGAAGGTAGGAAGGGAGGATAGTGTGGGTGGATAGGTTGGTAGGATAGCGTGGGAGGATGAGATGGGAGGATAGGGTGGAAAGACAGGGAGGGAGGATAGCGCGGAGATAGGGAGGGAGGATAATGATGAAGGCTAGGGAGGGAGGATAAAGTGGGTGGGGGTAGATAAGACTCCATTTGTTAGCATCAATTTCTGCACCAGTTCATCGCTTCTTGTTGCTCCTGCTAGGTTACATGGGTTAGGCAGAAGTTTGCTCGAATGGGAGGGATAATTATGGCGCTGTTGATCGAGATAACTTGGACGTGTGGCGCTCTACTTCGGAAAAATGAGCGATGGAGTGTCGGGGGTTGGTAACGTCGTCGGCCAACTTTAGGAGCGGAATGCAACTAGAATGTCGATTGGAGGTGTACATCATAATTTCCACGAGATAGGCCGTTTAGCGAGATTACGTGCCATCTCTCAGCTCTGCGAACGATATATACCCTACGCCTCGAAAAACAGGAATTTCTCTCTCCAGCATTAATTCGAAAAAGAATGAGATCTCACCTCGTGTCTGGAATCCAATTGATAAATTACATGACACCTCCAATAACCAATAAACGCTTGGGAAAACCAGATATGCATTTCGGTTACAAAACATCCACCCTCAATGGCGATTCACTGATAGTAGATTCTATTATTTGCTTTTTGAGATCCGAGTTGTTTTATTCTTGACAATGAAGTGATTAACTTGTTTTGCTTTTAACATGAAAGTTGCTTTAGTTATCCAGTTACTATGTGCTATATAAGAAAAGTTCTTTATCAGGGTCAAAGAAAATAATACATTTATAATCTCCAATTTCATATTTATTCATACAGTAAAATCTTTGTGGCACGCTTCAATTTTATTCATTTGAATTACTTGAAAGTGAGAATTTATCGTAGAATTCCCTCTTTAGAAAACTCGTAAAGCATATAAAAACTACTTCACCAGAAATATCAATTAAAATTTCCCAGCGGCATTAAAAAACGTTGACAAAATGCATCAATTTTTCTCTTCTTACCCGTCATTGCAGATCAAATATCATCTTAACCGTCCTAGATAGATTGCGTTCGCAAATTTATCGACGTTAATCACAGAGCGAGCGAGAAAATAAGTCATTTGGGATTGCATCGCGGAAACAATTAGCTGATTCATCTCAACAAAAAATTGGTAGTCGCCTCCAGGAGGTATCATTTTTTATTCGTTCGCATGGTGAGAGGAAGACAAACGGGTTTCCCGAAGTACGCGGCGGCGTAAAAAAGCTCACGCTCTTAGGAAGAGAGAGATATTCCGTGAGAACTCATTCGTTTCGAACAAAAACCAAAGTGCTTGCTGCTAGCTTGCTCGCCCGTGCCTTCAACGAGGATCGGTGCACCGTACCCTGGCGCCGAGTGTGACCGCGTGTGAAAATGTTCGTGAGAGTGGGTGACACCATCGCGCAAAGTTTGTGAAAGAGTCGGGGATGTACGTATGTGTGTGCGCAGCACGTAATATTCCCATAAACCACGCTTTATCTAATTGTAAGTGGGGAGCAAGGAGTTAGTTCCGCGAGAGGAAGATGCATACATACATACAATACATACATATTTTCTGACCATTTTCGGGATCACTATACGGAGACGCAAAGTTAAAAGAGTATAATTTAAACGCTTTCGTGATTCATTCGAAACTAATGAAGCAAAAAATACGGTTATCAATAAATTCGAAAAACAATTCAACTGGCATGATTCTAACATTTCTGTTCTGAAGCGATTACGCATCGAAAATGTATTGCTCTACGTGTAAATAATGTTTTTGATTGTTCCTAAGATCAGCCTTTGATAATCATAAAATGCTTTCCAACTCGATGTTGTGAATAATGTATTTACATACATTATTCACGAACTTTTTAGGACTCTTTTTATGTTTTGTTAAGAATTCTGTGGGTGGTCTTCAATAACAACACTGAATGAATGTATCTCACCTATAAACAAAAAAGGGAACTGAAAACAACATTTCAGTTGAAAATGATTTAAAGGCTTTGAATCGCTTTCACTCTGACTCTAAAATAGTAATTATTCGGAAATTAACTATCATTATTTATTGTATTAAAATTACCATTACTCTTTCGTAAAAAGTCAGAGCAATGTAAATTAATTAACCTATATCATAATATATAAATGATTAATTTTTAATTACAAGTTTACCTTCGGTGAGATACTTAACGTTACTTTTTCGTTTAACAGTACTGTTAAATAGAGCAGGAAAATAAAGGAAAAAATATATAGCTGATGAAGAACGAATATGCCATATGCCTGTGGCATATTCGTCACATCTGGCCAGTGCCGACCGTATTAGACACCCCTGCTCTAAAGATCCATTACTGACTGTTAGGCAAGCTATGATAATGCTAAGGCAAATTATAACCGGCGTCATCTGCATTCGTGCAACAAGCGACGGCCATAAGACTAGCCAAGAATTAAACTTAAATGACTACTCATTGTATCCGACAGTATTATATGAAACTAATTTTTTCAACGCGTCTTTCGTAAATCATGCTTAAATAACATTAGGTACATAAAGGGACGACGAATATTTTAAATCGTTTCTTTTTGCCAGATTAAATTAGAAGAACAAATTTTCCTATTAAATGATTTCTATTTCTAGTCACAGGTAATTTCTAGAGTAAATGGTATTAAGATACAACTGTCTTATAGCCGAAATGCGTATCGTTTCTTACCAAACTCTTGCAGCTATCCGAACCAAAATCATCATCACTGAGAAATTTCTTTAACAGGAAACGTACTTTACTTACTTTACGTACTTTAATAAACGATATATGTAGCCAAATCTTTAAATAACAGGAACTACGTCTCTGGAATTTTGTATTGAGTAGATGAGTAGAGCTTCCATTTCGACCATTTTAAAAAGTAATCGTGTTACTCCATTTATATTTTATGTCATAGTGAAATGGCCGTCATTTGCACTAAAATAAATAGCTTGTTTTAATCTAATAATAAAAAGAAATGTTATAAATATGTTTTTAAATTCTTTTATCAGAAATGATCCTGGAAGAAATACCCGACACCTCAAAGGTTACGCTTGCTTACTCTTCAGCACGCTTCTGTGAAGAGATAAGCAAAAATACTGAAATAATTTTTCCATTCTCAGACCCCTTTATTTGGAAAACGATCCTTTTATGTCTCACTATGTTATTTGTAATGTTAAATTCGTCTCCGGTTGAATACCTATGGAGGACACAATAGGAAAAAAAACACGTATCGCAGTCGAGGAAAATAAAAATTCTCAATCACGACCAATGTCGTAAACGCCTTTTTTTCTCTCTCTCACTAAAATTCGTCACGACTAATTACCGTTCCATTATTACCATTGAAAGGAATCATACATGGGCTCGCATACACTGTCAGTAACATATCCACTCTCTCTCCATACACATTCGAGCACCCACAGAAAGGAATGGGGAAAAACCTTCCAACACCCTCGGGGTTATGACAGATGTGCCGTGACGTTACCGAAATAAGCTCTACTCGATAACACACACGTCTGCGAGGGCGGCGGTCCGTGATGAAAGAGGGAGAGGGATTGGTGGGAGGTAGAGAGAGGGGGAGAGAGATAGAGGGAGAGAGATAGAGGAAGAGAGATAGAGAGGGGGAGAGAGGAAGGAAAGGGGGAGAGAGGCACACGCTTATCACTCCCTCGTGACCTCGAGCGCCACCCCGAACCCCATCCCGCACCCACCCACCCGCTCTTCTCCACACAGCTCTCCAAAGTGTCTCGCTCCCGTGCCTTTCCAACCTCTCCTGTCGGCGGCGCACGCGTGTTTATTCCTCGCGATGGGAACAAGAGAGATGTTGAGAGAGCTATCGCCCCCTTTAGCACCACCCTTCGCCACCCGATATAAGTCGTCCATAGCAACGAGGAGAGCGAGGACGCGCGCATATTTAGAGGCGATCGGAACGGCGAGTCGAGTGGGAGATGGAGCGAGGAGGGAGAAGAGGAATACAGAGAGAGGGTTTGTGCGGGACGGACCGTGCACCGCCTCCAATACCGGTGGCGCCCGAGGATGACCAAGGTCAAAGCCTGTTTGTACACAGTCGCACGCACGGGCGAAAGAGGGAGATGAAAGAGGTTTGCAATTAAAAGAGGAGAGAACGCGTGACTATCTCCTCACGTGTCCTCTACGTGTGTGGGCTTGTGTTTACATGTCGAACGTGTGTATGTGTATATACATATAATTATATACATATGTACGTATATAAAAAAGTAAATGATACGCTGTCTTTCCCCCTCCTCTCTTCCCCACCACGGAGATTGAGAGATGAGTTGTTTGTCACTGGCGGACGCGAGCTGATACCGCGACAGTGGGATGAGGAATGGAGAGGATTACCTGGAGGGCCCAGATAGCGGGGCTTTTATTCCCGGATGGCAGATTTTTTTTTTTTGAGGACAGGAAAAAAGCCATCTCTAACCTATTCTTCGTCTCCTTTATAACGTTTTTAATATTTTTATACAACTGGCAAGTAATTGATAAGAAGTGTTTATTAAGTGTCTGCCCGATTAGACGGCGACCTCCAATATTAGTAGCTGTGACAAAGAATAGCATTTTTGATGGATCGAAACCTTCATTTTTTATATAAAAATTCTTGGAGGGTTATTCTCGAGTCCACACGTAAATGCAAACAATTTATAAAGTGCAAGGCTTTCATAAATGGACGCGAGTCAAATTTCACAGGTTACGAGCATAAGGTTGAAGTTTCGATAACAGGAATGAAAGTGAGAGAAGATACAGACATTTTTAGACGAAAATTAATTTTACGGATCACAAACACAATCATTGTCTAGTTATCCGGGAAACACGGCATGTCGACATTTTAAAGCTAGATCTTCGAATAATTTTGCCTTTTAAAGACGAGTCACCACGTAGGTAACCTACTCGACTCGAAGTGTCGCACTTAAAAGTCCTGAGCTATGTTCATAAAGCTAAATATTTAACAAATAACGCATTACGAGTGAATCGTCCGAAAGATCCTTCTGATATTAAAAACATCCTTCTTTCAATATCTGCTACCAGGAAAAAAGAATCGTTTAAAAGCTTCAGTAAACACCAAGCGATTGGTTTCTCGTTCTTTGAAAGTCCTAACCTTATAGTACACTTATTCCGCGTTAGCGGAAAAGGAGTCGCGATAAAAGATTGTTCAATAAATGAAATTTTCACGACGAGAGATAATGCAAGGCTCAGATAAGATCCGTAAATTGGCGACGCAATGCATAGGTGGCCGAAGCAATAGCATCAACTCGAGTTATTCCTTCAAGGCAGGGAAGTGCGTGCAAGTTTTGTTGGCAACAATTTTCCTCGCGATCATTTTGTTTTTGATTGTCAGTGCAACATTAATAAAGCGATAACCAAGTATATAATAGTCATATGAAGCTCCACTTCGGCAAGTCAGAAGCAGCATAAATTTACCGGCATGAAAATACTCATCATGAACTTTAAATTATCCCTAAAATACAATGAAAGATATTACTTTCGTGCAACTCATTCATCACTGATATTAAATAAAAGCATTCCAATAGCACCAAAATGTCGGTTGCTAAAAAGTAGGCGTAAACAAATAAATTTGTACATTGCCAATTCGAGTAGAATTAATTAGCCATTTCTAATTCACGGAACATCCACTGGAATATAACTTTAAACCAAGTATGATATATGTAGTTGAAGTATATCATTTCCCAGCTTCTGATATTTTTGGACTTTAGGAATAGTTCTTCCTTCATCAAAGTTGCTACAAGCTTTTCACTTGTTTCGCAAACCACTGTAAACTGCAGTGTTATTTAATGCAATTTTAATATGACTTTGGCTTAAAAATTATTTTAAAGAGAATATTATTAATTATACTTTAACCTCTCAGTAAAACTATCCTGAACAGTTTAAAACGTATATTTTTTCAAATGGAACTTTCCGCATATCTACTGTTATATTCTAGAATCACCACTATAGCGGAAATGCGAATCGGATTTTTCATGGTATTGTTATGACTGTTACAGATAACTGAGATAATAACTTATTTTTTCAAGTTTTTACTCTTAAAGGCTTATTTTAAAAAAAGTTTCAAGCCATAGGAGTTAGATAATTATCAATTGAACTTAATTGTGAACAGATGGTTATATATTATATATATATATAAAGCGATTGTGTTAATTATCTCTTGGAAAATTCAACCAGTTAAAAATGAAATTTTCGGGGAAATCGTGTTTTCTTCATATAAATGTCATTTTTAACGAACATCTCACACGGAGGAACGTGCGACATTCACGGAGCTTCTTCTAATTTCAGAGAGGTTCAACGACCGCCGTATCGCTCGTTCGGTTAATTTGGGACGAGAGAGATAGACTAAACTACTTAGCAGCGTAAGAAAAGGCGATCCTGATAGAGTTCGACGACTGTATTTAAATAAATTTTTATCGGAAATAATGTTAATTATCTCTCGGATATGACATCGTTCTCAAATTTAAATTAATCGTCCGGAATAAAAAAATAAGGCTTGCGTTTACTTCATGGCTTGTATCCAACGAATCATAAACACTACATAATATCACAGACAATACAGTTTTAGAACTTCAATTTTACGAAATGGATTCAATGCATACCACCTAAAAGAAGTTTTATTAATTAATTCATCCCAATTTGTTTTGATGAAATTTTTCGTTCCAAAAATTGAATTGAATTTGAGATGAAAATTTCATCATCGTATGGTTTTCAAATATGTTCAAGGGCAAAAAGTTCAATTTGCAACGCAAACCATCCAAGGCTACCTACGTCAAGTGTGTTTTATGACTCTTTGTAAGCTTCAGCAGAAATAATAAATTCACGACATTTTGTAGCATAGGTATTTTACCTCCTATTGAGCGTAGTATATTTTTATTTTAAATCATAAAACAATTATTCGCATGAGAAGTAATATCAGCATGAGTGAAAAATCTCTTTCTCAAGCAATAGGCCATGAAGAGAAACGGAGATAACAGGGAGGTTGACAGTGTGTACATAAAACGTTTTCAGAAGTTATATGAAACTTTCAAATTTAAGTGCGTCGTCGACAATGCGTTATAAGCGCCAAAAATCAAACTTGCCTAATGTCACTTTTAGACTATGATAGTCATTTTTCCTGTAAATACCAACCTAGCCTTAAAAATTATTACTTTAGTCTATCAGATTCAAATTAACAACCTTTTCTACCAGATCTATTTGTTTTTACTTAATCTTGTTCTACTTAGTCGCAACACAGTCAAAAACACTATCTTAACATCCAACCTTGCGTTTTCATTTAAAATGTTGGTCCAAAATGGCGGTAAATTGTATCGAAGATCTTAAAATTCTATGTTCCATCAAAATCTGTTTATCAAAAATGGCGTTACAATTCGCTCACGGGCAGGGTACTAATATGAAGAACCAATTAGGAAACACTGCTTTTCTGGGAAACGCGCCTAAAAATTCACTTCCAAAGCGCTATCACAAACCTCAAACATCTTGGTGCGTCCGAGACGAGGTAGAGAAGAGAACGATCCCACTCGGAATATTCCGACTATCACCTCAACCCTCCACCAAATAAAAAAAAAACAAAAACATTCACGAAAATAAAAAAACAAAAAAATAACACCCGAGAACCGAGCGTCTCTGCTCATGACTTGAATAAAACCCCAAAAGGCAATAATACATTTCGTAATAAAAAAATAACTCTCCACCCCCCCCCCCCCCCCCCCACGCGTATGCACCGCCTCCTTCGATATATTAAAAACGAAGAAGAAAGAACATCCCCCGAAAAATTCTTTCCTACAAAATAAAAGAATCTCTCCTGTATATACGTACACACGCATACAAACAGGTCCCAAAGATCTATACAGTGTTTACGGACTGTTGCGGTGGGGAGAGAAGGGGGGAGGAGAGGAACAGGCGCATTCCGCTGGACGGGGACGCATTCCCCCATTGTGATTATCTGAGTAAAAGCCCTCCGTGGAATATAAAGGAGGCTTGGGGACGCGCGTGCGTCTGTGTGGACACGGAGAATACGCCGGAGACTAAAAATTCAAGGCTAGGGAGAGAGAGAGATTCTTGTTCGCCCACGGCGCCCGTATAGGCGTCTGCTGCCATCTGTGCACCTTCGACCTCCTCGCGTCTCGTGAGGACGAAGGGAAGGGCAAGGGAGTGAGAGACAAAGGGAAGGAGATAAGGAGTGGCGAGGGAGTCTTTCTCTACTGAGAATCCCTCCACCCATCCCTCGTCTCCTTCTAACGAGTCGCGGGTGAACAAAGAATGTTTAGCTCGCGATTTGCCCTAACACGATGGGAAGAATGGAGAAAGATATTAGCTTGCCCTTGGTTACGACATTTTCCCCCCAAAAATAAGCTTAGATGTTTATATATTTAACCTGAGAGAAAGAAAGAGCGTGCAAGGACATATGAGCCCTCCGGCGCCTCGTCAGGCGAAGTCGGGAAGTTCCTCTTCGATCCACAATAACGGCTTTCCGATAAATAATGTGATTGATATATTTTCGGCAGAGAAATATACAAAAATTTACTTTCTTGTGAGGAGTTAAATTAATGTCTGACGAGAAAAAGTGACAAAAATGTATACATATATATATTTTGCGAACATATGCTACGTTTTTCCGAATTTTTCCAGAGCTGATCTTATAACGAGACACAGTGCTCTACATCTGTCTAAAACAGGGTGTCCACTATGCACATGTTATTCTTCTAATTTTCATACTATTCCTCATTTACGCATTTTTGACGAGTTTGAAATGTTTTCCATGATAAACTAATTGGAACATAATATTAACCATAATTTGAATTTACATCTGTTTTGCCAACATGAAGAGTAGAAAAATATTACTTTTACATTAGACCTTAAAACTCTCTAGTTGCAGTGGTTTACTGTGTACAGTAAAGTCCGACGTTAGAATTCGAATCAACCGTTAAAATACAATTCTTTCATGGATCGTAAGCGAAAAACTTGATGCTTTTCTAGAACGACTTAAATCTGTAATTTTCTTCAAAGAAAACAACTCACCCGAATGGAAAACTTAACGAAGCAGGGATATTGTCCGCAACAAACGCGAGAACAAAGGAGACTAGTAAGCCTCTAGGATATCTGCTAGAATCAGAACTACGTTCTTTAGAAAATCTTTGACAATAAAGGGAAATCCCTCCTTTTAATTCGGACTTCGGACGAAAGAGGAAAGATGATATTAAAAGAAGCGGAGAAATCGTGATATTTCCCTTCATCTTGCAATGTCATCTTTTTCTCAAAATTGAGTGCGTCTCACTGTTTCACCGGATATTTTAGCTAGGATCCACGAACTCAAATACATATGAAAACTTAATATTGCCACTGTTCAACTAAAATTTCATTTGAAGCAACAGCAATTTTCGCTTAGTTATCGCGCAGATGTTGGCTTTGGACATTTTTTATCTCAAGCATTTCGATTGAATATCTCATTCGCAATGAAACGATATCGCCGTGACGTCACGGATCCAGAAGGTGAGCGATCTTGACAAAACAGAGAAGAAAACACATAGAAATAATGAATAAAACCGACAGTACTAATACTACTCCGTAAGCGCCGGAAGAAGGCGTCTAGGAAAGTCATTTAGTGCAGTGTTTTTCAACAATGTTCATTAACTTGCAATAAAAGGCAAAACAACTAAAACGATGACATTTATATAATAGGAGCATTTCGTTCTCTTTCATTTTTTATACAATTCAGCTGGCCATGCGTTGAGTACTCTATTTCCTCAAGATCCTCACGATAGTCCTGCAGGGGCCGGACCTAGCCCGTGGAATTAATTACGGGCCTGGGCCGGGCTTTATAAATTACGCGAGTCACACTAGTCCACCGTACTGAATAGGTTCAAGCAAAAAAAGTGGCATGGGTTTTTATGTAAACTAACCCAGGGATAATTAAGAACGAGTGTGACTCGTCCTCCGTACTGACTGGGTTAATATATTTTTTGCCTATAACATCATATTTGTGTATTTTGTATGGTAATTTATTTTGATTGTGGTCTTCCAATGCATACAAATATATGGATTAAAAAATCCTTTACAAATCATTGAACAGCAACCAGATGTTGGTGGAAAATTTGGAATACAATAATTACATTTTTCGAGTCGAGGGGCGTTTAACGGGCTGTGAGTAGTCTCATGGGCCGGGCTTACAATTTTTTCGACAACAACGGGCCGGAATTTGTATGGGCCGGGCCAAGAAAATCCAGTCCGTGCAGAGCTCTACCTCACGACCCGTACTTCGTAAAACATTGACTTTGTGCGTTTCCAGCAAGGAGAAGTATGGGTGAGAGGGGAAAGCGAAGCTGAGTTTAATGATCGAGAATGCATTTTTAAGAGGATGAGGAAGTAATGAACGATTCAACAGAGTCACTGAAAAAACATTCTTTGACTTAGAAAGTCGAGATCGTATATCTATGCCATGTACGATTTAATATATTGCTTGGAAAAATATAGTTTTAAGCACAGAAATTCATGAAACTTGGATGCCATCTTTATAAAAATAGCTTTTTTTGAGGGAGGCATTCTCCCTTTTCCCCCAATAAGAGAACAGCTCGGAGGGATGAACTTCGGAGATCTGCGTATATTTGGAGCCAGCACGAGCGCAAAGGGGAAAGTTTGGTCGGTGATGGAGCGGGGTGAGGTACGGGTGGATGGGCGTATAGGGGAAAGGGGCGGCGTGTGGAAATGGAGTGGATGTGTCACTCGTTGCTCACACTCCCCACCCACACTGCGAACAGACGCCTCATTTTTTGTGACCCTCCGCATACACTGATGTAGGAGGCCACATGGCTTCCAGGTCCAAAGGGTCGCTCTGCTCAACCCATAAACGGTAACAGAATACTGTTGAATGGTACAGATCACTGCTCCCGCCCCATTCTCTCGCTCTACAGCTTCCTCCGAGAGATTACTCAACTTTTTTATAACCGTAATAATATAGATGTAATTTTTAAAATTTCTTCTGAACGATGACATTGCCATACCGATGCAAGCACGTTTTCGGGGGCCTCTCTTCCCTTTCTGCAAGGTGCTCCAACCGTGGCCGTCACGTGACCTGGGTTAGTGAGACGGCGGCGAAATACGGTACTTTATCTAGAATCGGCACTATATTCCGTATGAAATTGCTGATATGTTTATTTCCACGAGGCGGAAATTTCTTTGAATATTTGCACACCTCTGCCCTACTAAAAAAAAGCGCGAGCTATCCTCACCCCTCCATTTCCCTTTTCATCAGCCATACTGCCCAGGTTAAAATACCCTCTTCCCCCTTTTTGTGAAACGTTTGCCAGTGTAGCATCTCAAAACATTTTAAAAATATAGAGACATATGGAATTTCGAACCCGCGACGTATAAATAAAATTTAAGCATGTATCTTATCTAAATAAAACTCAGAAACGAACGGTGCAAAATTCATTTATGTAGCTAAAATATATTTCAGGATAAATTATAGTACAAGGCAAATTTGGGGCCCTATGCGTAACAAACCCTGCATACCCCATCACGCCGGTCCTGCTGCCATATTAGATAGTTGGTTAAGCTCAATAGCACGTCAAACCAAAAAGTGTTACGGTTACAAAGTG
This sequence comes from Uropetala carovei, assembly GCA_036926305.1. NCBI lineage: Eukaryota > Metazoa > Arthropoda > Insecta > Odonata > Petaluridae > Uropetala > Uropetala carovei. The sequence goes on along the minus strand of JAXCHB010000017.1, from coordinate 1,477,815 downwards.
ATACTCGTACTAATTTATGTGCATTTACGTAGAAAGGCAAAAATGATCTGTCATAAAAATTATAAATGACATGTTCATAAATCGGGATTTTGATATCAGTTATCATTATCAAAATATAACACCAAAATCGAGTACAATAATAACATTTCTGTATACATTTCACTGTTTTGCTAAACTCTTTTCAAGAATGATATATAATGGATGGAAGTAAGCGGCACCGACAGACTATTCGACATAAGGAATTTGAACGAAATAAGACCAAAAAGCAAAGGGCCTCCTTGTTTCCTTGGTTTATCGAGAGAAGCAGAATTGAAATTTACGCCAATAGAAAAAAAAACAATTCTGCCAAAGGGACGGAAAGCGACCAGTTGAGGATCTGGCGAATACGTTAGGTATTATTATGTCAGCACCGCTTAGAGGCAATTACGAAGAAAAATCTTACGGGCGTTGTTCTCATGATGACGCAGATCAGGAAAAGTTGTAGGAAACTTCTTATTTGTTGGCAGCACATCTAATTAAAGCCTTATCGCAAGAAGACGAGGTCACTCTTGAAAAGGCAAAGGAACACGTGCAGTTTGTAAAATGAAAATATGCATTATAAATGCATACCACAAATTGCTTGAGTTTGGCTGGAAATGGTCTACCGTTATGCCATTACCGCCCGATGTCAATCAGGACTAAGTTTAAAGAACATTTAGAAAAAAAGAAAGAAGATATACGCCGGACAAATTAAGTTCGAGTTCATAGAAACGACGTATTCGCGACTATCGCACAAGAAAATTATGCAGAAATCCTCTCCCCAAACAAATCAAAACATCCGTATCGAAAATCCTCGACCGTAGCCTTCTCCCAGCCAGACTTACCCGCAGCGGAAAGGACTTAATTCTGCGAGTGAGATACAATTAATCCGTTCAGACCCAAGACTGGAACAAATCGTTCGAACGAGAACATCATCGTACGCCGAAGGGGACTTTCAATGAAAAGCCTCTTTTAAAAACGCCTCTATTTTCCGACGGCAAAGGGAGTTCAGAACCACGGGTTTTTCTCATCGGAAGGTTACGGCAAGGGCATTGGTCAAATCCCTCACCCTCTCTCTCCCTTCATTTCCTAGTCGGAGAAGGCGCATTGGGAGATAGAGAGGAGGAGGTGGAGAAGGCGAGATAGGGAGAAGAGGAGGGAGGGGGGAGAGAGAGAAGGGAGTGGGTGGAGAAGAGAGGTCGGTGTCATCAACCTCCTCCTTCCCAAGGGGTCGGTTGAGTGAGTGGGTGAGTGAGTGAGGAGCGAAGAAAAGGGAGGGAGTTAGGAGGAGAAGTTGGAATGAGAGTGGGGGAAGAGAGTAAAGCGGTCGTCCACGCGGGACATTGCAATCGGTTCCGGATAAGAGGTGGACGCCTTATTGAACTTCCGCTTAAGCGTTTAAAAACCTTTTAGTAGTGGCAAACGGTTCCTCTGTTTTTCTTTCCCCTCACATGAGGAACAATGGAGCAAAAAGGGTACATTTCAGGAGGAAGAGTTTTCGCGTTATAAAACGGAGTCACAACAAAGAGCATTCTCTGAAATTATCGTTCGAAAGATTCTTTTGAAGAAATCGAACAAGGACGGAAATTGTTTTCAGCTGACGCCACAAATCCACTTCTGTTTAGTCGTATAATACGTTTTTCCAAATTCCATAAATGTTTAAATTTTGAGAAAAACTCTTTCGGTGTAGTCAGTCATTTATTGCATTTATTACCTACAGCACAACCCAAATAGGAAGTTAACTCTAATTGGATTTTTGATAAATTTCCCCAAAATCTTTAAATCCCATCATTTAGGGCGTTATTATTACAGAAAAAAATTCTTTTCTCAAAAACTGTTAATAGCGTATTAATTTCTATTCAAAGTTCTTGATTTTTTTTACGAAAAATGCGTAGATATCTAAACATTTGATAACCATTTTGGAAGGGCATTAAGATTTCTAATCTTGTTTCTCTCATACAAGAGAACTCCAAATCAACATGCTACCGTTCCAATTCATTGGCGCGAATTCGAGGATTTTAAATGATTTAAAAGATAATTTGTCTTTCGTGCTTGATTTGATCATTTGACAAGAGATCGGATTGGGGGCTTCACGAGTGTCGATTCACATTTCAAGGAGACATCGGAACATATGGACGTAAAAACAATGTTCACCCCAAAGGAGGAATCCTAACAGCATCTCCGGAGACGTAAAATTACCAAAGCGAATATTTTAAAGCGGGATAATTACATTTGTCGATCTCTTTCTCTCTCTCAAAAATTTTAATCGCTTCGACCGGCGGTGCACCCGCGAAATGCATCGGCCCGGAAAAGACCTTGAAAAAGAAACGTACGTGTTATACTATCCAGCTGTCTCTCGTACAGCTGTTAAAAAGAAAAAGTAAAGAATAAATTACATGCTTCGATTATCTGTCTTCGTGAACACGTAGAGCTTGTTTGGGACGATAAATCGACGATATGAATGAGGATAAACGTGCGACGTAAATACATGCTCTTAAGGCTATTCGATTAGGAAAGAGACAAAATATCCTTTGGGCAGGAAGGGAAGGTAATGACATCGTTATATAGTCAGCTTCAACTTGCCTATGCTGGAAGAAAATTATGGACGCAAAAAAAGACAGGAAAACAGAAAGTAAAATACTGCAGACAGATAACAAGGCTTTCATCGTCGGTAGAATAAACTTGTTTTTTAAAGGATTACAAAAATTTACATACACATGATAAAAATAAGAACATATCAAAATTTTACATGTAAATATTTGGAATATTGGCAACGTACATAATTAAAGTCTCGGTTGTAATACGGCATATGCAAAAGTAAGATATTAATAAATTCTTCCCAAATTATCCTACTTTTCTCTATATTAAAAATGAAATGATTGGAATGATAAATAATTAAACAGACGTCATTAACATAGATTAGATTTCCTTGAATATAAGTAATATAAAACAGAACATACAAAACACGCTAGTTTAAAAGTTTACGAGATCATTCATAACAAATGCTAAAAACTGCGATGCAACAAATACTCATACATTATTAGAAAAAATTTGAGTTACTCACCGATTTTCGGAGAAGTCAGTGGAACTAGAAACTGATTCCATCCATGTGGAATTTCCCCAAAATAGCTGAAACGGGAAAAATTATTAACAAACACTGAGCTATAAAAGTGGATTCATAATTAATGTTTAAAGATATTTAACGATTAAAATCAATAACAATGATTTCATTCGATGAGATATTCCCGAATAATATTTTTTAAAGTGCTTAGCCCGCGTAAAATTTAATATCAATAACGGAATTATTCTGGTGAAACTATAAAGAATCACTTCAAAATATTTATGTTTCAACAAACTCCTACACATATTCGATAATTTAAATGCAAGCCGCATTACACAGCATTCATTACAGACTTAGCAATGCTCATCTTTGTTTAGAAGCTGTTTATCTCTTACGAGATGTCGGATGCTCTACTTGAGAGTGACCCAGCTAAATCGAAATTGATTGAACTGGAAATCTGTTCTCCCACACATGTCGCATTAATCGAACCATATAGGTCGGCCGACCCGGCCTCGGTTTTTTATATCAATAACATCCAAAGACCTACTGGTGAATGTGACGTTGTGTTTGTAACACAACACTGGAACACGGTTAAAAATGACTTTTCGTCATAACAGTTCGATGCACTAAAACGTAAGAAAAAGATGAATCGAAATTCCCAAACGCTATGGTAAAATTAGCGTAAGATAATGGAGTCAAATATACATTGTCACGAACAGAATAACAAGTAAATACTAAAATACAACTCTAAAAAACGTTTTTCACAATCTTTATATGCCGAACGTCATAGCGTTGGAGAAGATTATTCATTGCACTAAAATGCTATAATACAAATTTATGTCGCAGTAAACGAGATGTAGCGCACATATTTCGGTCAGACAAACCATAGTAATTTTTCTAACGATTTCCGAGTGAATACCTGGTTTACAAAAACACCAATTCAATCCAACTCGACATTCCCTGGAGGAGAGCGTGCTCCCAACACCCGGCTTCAAAATAATACCCGACGACTCCGAAAACACTCCTACTCAAACATACAAAAAATTACCTCGCGAGATTGTCTCTGTTCGAGGAAGGGAGGTGGGAACGAAGGGTTTATGAAGGAACCGGGAGGAGGTTCAGCGGCCGCAGTAATTCATTCCAACTCGACTGCGGTTTCACGACATCAAGAAGTAAGTGGGAAGGAGAGAGACGAAGAGCGAACGAGGCGACGGTGGGAGGGCGTGAGGAGAGAGAGGGGGGGGGGGAAGGAGGAGGAGGGACAGAAGACGTGAGAAGGAATGGAGGGAGGGGGTGACGGGCGCGGCAGTAGTTCAAACAAAACGCCTTCTGTTGGTAGTTGAGGGGAAGATGGGTGACGGTACGTGTAAGGCACCACCAAACTGCCAAGAGGGATGTAAGGGAGAGATTTTTAAAAATGCCTTCCGCAGCATGTGAGAGAACCGTCGGATGGCCTTAGGGGGTGGGTGGAATGAAGAGGTAAGGGGGAAATGCTTAACGGAAGGGGAATAAGAAGGCTCACACGACGCTCGAAAGGAAGAATACACTGCGTGGAAGATGAAGAAAGAGGGGGAAAATAAAGTCGAAAGGGTTGCGTAGACCGATTTTTAACGTAGTAAGTAACGTAACGTAAGTAACGTAGTTATTTTCTTAATTTTGCTGTGAATCGTGGGATTATAAGGACAACATTGACGGATTGATACTGTGTCAAAAGAAAATTAGAGAGAAAGAAAGATTGAAAAAAGGGCGTGGGACAAGTTAGGGAAAAGAAAAGATGCCAAGTGAGCAATCGCAACGAGAAGGGAAAAGAGTGAAGCACAGGGAAGGAGAGAAGGATAAAATGGTGATAAGGTGAATCAGACGCCAAGAAACTTAATATAAAGAATAAAGATCTGCCAACGCGTTTAAAATAGCATTTTTAAAGCAGAGAAGAAAAACAAAAAAAATATGCCGATCCGGTTAGACACGACACGACACGACACGAGTGAGGTTGAGAGCGAGAGGGAGAGAAAAAGGATATAAATATAGTCGATGGCATGGGAAGTATGCTCTTCCTTTTTTATTATTATTATTTCCATATCCAAAAGTGTAGGAGAGGAAGTAGAGATCGACGAAGTATAAGAAGGAGGAGGAGAGGAAAGGGTTGGCTTGGAGAGGAGGGAGTGAGGGCGTGACGTGTCGTTCGCGAGCTGTTTTCACACGAAGCGGGGAATAGCTCTTTCGCTGAAGGGGCACTGACCTCCCGCCTGGAATCACACGGCTAATCTCCTCCGCCTCCTCCTCCTCCCTAGTCCATGAAGGGAGCTGTGTGTGCAAGTGAGTGAGAGGAGGAGGGGTCCGCGAGCCCCTCGCTGCGACTTCCTAATCAACCTTAAAAGCCCACCCGATAATACTGCCTTCCTTCTCCCTCTTCCAATCTTCCTCCCGCCTTCTTTGAATCTCCGCCACCTCCCTCCCGCCCTTCTTGATTTCCTTCCCTACCCGCTCTTTTCCAGGGGAAGAAATTAAATTGGTTCCTCCGTGGCCTCTGGGTATTTCGAACGGCGATGCTTAGGAATGGGATGGCTCCTATGAGACGGGTTGATGTTCGCGCAGCATGAGGAGACCTTACTCGTGCAAAACTCGAAGGATGGGTCAATAGAATTGCGCCTTTCTGAGAAAATTACGTAGATCGATGGTGCATATTTTTTTATTTTTGTCACAGAGTTACATGAGGAATATTCCATGGAGACGTATGTTTACTTTAGCGGAAGCGAACGTATCGAAGCGCTGTACGGTCTTTTATATGCAAAAACAACCAAAACGAATAGAACATCTTTTACGCCGTTAAAACGGATGACGAGTTTCTGATTATCATCTCTATTACTGCAAAAAATTTCACTGTAATTTTCTTGAGTTATTTTTTATTGGTTAAAAGGTTAAAAAAATAAATCCGTTTTTTCTTGCACACGACCGTAGGGTGTTACTCTGAGATATTTGATTTTCATTCACGACTAATTATTGAAAGATAAAAAGCCTCAGGTAGTGATACTGTAGCGTTTCAGCTATGTGTTCTTCATCAAAGCATCCATCCCGAATAAAATGGGCGATCGCCTTGGAATTAGAGGCAACAAAATTGGAAATGGAGGTTGAAGTTGACAACTTGATTGGCTTCACAAGAGTAATGTCGGTACAGGTGTACCGTACCTCAACGGCATGTGAATGATATTTCTTTATCCCTGTTATCAATGAGAAAGCTGTTTCACATCTTTGTTTGCTGAGCAAAATATTTTCCGAAGACAAATGATACTATTTGAATGACTATAATTAAAACATCCTCGTATCATTTGTCTTCTGTGAAGGAAATAAGAAAAATACCGATATATAACTTCGGACTAGTGTCCGCTCTTGGTGTATAATTCAGAACGGCGCAAAAAATTACGATTTTCAATCATATTTGCGTCAATTTGAAGACCAACTAAAATATGATAAATCACTTTTATACTGCTATAGACCATTTCCATAAGAGATATATAGACTTAAAATTAAAAAATGATAAAACAAATAGTCAAATTTCTCTAATGCGGTCATATCCAGATTCCATGAACAAATTTAAGGGGTTTGACATGTGGGTTTGAATTAATTCAAATTGACCAATAAGTGGCCGTTGCGGCACGTTTAACAGCATGCATACGTTTTCAAACGTTTTATCAGTAAAACCATTTGTAAGATGGCAGAAATAGTAGTTGCGTAGCGTTAACATTACATATAACCAGGGCCGTGCCCAGACATTTTGCCGCCTGAGGCGAGATATAATATGGCGCCCCCTTAACTTTTTTTCTAAGTAATTTTATTATATGTTAGTCGAAAACGATAGGAAATAATAAAAATCTATTTATTCAAATCCATAATCATTTATATTTATGAAAAATCTCAACTATACATAGTTTAATTTTCATAGCATTTGAGTCAGAATCTATTTTAAAATTTTCTTTGGGATCAATGAAAAAATTATTTTCTTCGTGATCTAATTGCTTATGCTTATGCCGTACTCTTAGTCATTCTTCTGTAACAAACACTGGATCAATTTCTACTTCTTCCGCGATTTTTTCTCCTGCTACTATTATGTCGTTGAATCCCGTCGTGCGATAATCTTAAAAAAAACCAATAGTTTGATCAATGGCTTTAATACATACTGAAAGGCCAAGTTTAGGCCTTTTTAGTAATTTTGAGACAATGCGTGTTTTAAAAAGTAGCCTTTCTTTTGTGATATTCAACACCAGATAATTTTTTGTGGCCAACCATCGTCCGCTTTAAAAACTGTAAAATAGTAAGGTATGGCCTCTGAACTTTTTATAAGAGTAATATTGAAAATATACTAACACTAACAATTATTTATAGTATTAATTGATATTTGTACAACAAAATACATTTACTCCGTATTTTTGTGGACTGTCTTAATTAAAAAGGGAACCGATAATTTTGAAGTTATACAACTAATATATCTTTCAATCTACTATTTTCAACAATAAAATAACATAAAATATTAACACGCAAAGGTTTCCAATTAGCCCATAATCAAGAAACCCGAAACTTGAAAAGAATAAATCTATTTAATTGAAATGCAATTTAGCTCATAAAATAACGCAAGTTGACAGTACTCAGATCTTCTGTCGGATTTATAAACATAAAAAATATGATGTTAGTCAGTCAGGCATTAAAAATTACTCATTGCACCACCACCTATCAAGCAAAATTGTTTTATTTTTCAGTTTTTGTCGTGATTTTACCGAAAATAAAATTAATAAATATGGATTTCAAGTATACATGATTTTACTGCAAAAATAAATTTCAAAACGTTTTCCTACGTCTCTCAATAAATGTTTAATATAATATGAAATACTGACACCTTTATAAACCCTGTTCCTTTCAGTAAAAGTTATTTCGTTGATCTGCTAGTAGAAAACGTAGAACGTATCACTTTCCTCCCTTCTTGGAATCGCACAAAATATTTATATCGAACTAATTTAAGACACATGCCAACAGAGTGTCACCTAGCTCTTTCGCATTACTAAGTGAGAATTGTGAGAATGCAGCATAGGGCGCGCTTCATAGCAGATTGATATTCCCCAGAATGGTTAAGCATTTTGAATATTCCAAGAAAAACCAATGAAACAGAAATATAAGACAGGGAGGGACGCGAAGCCCTGCCGGGGGTTTTTGCCGCCTTGATGAAAGTAGACCTCGCCGCCACCTATATTTCTTGCCGATGGTCTCTTCGTTTTGCGCCCCAGGGGATATTCGCCCGGGGGCAATGCACTCTTTGACCATAGTTAGGCGCGGGATGGATGAGAGGCATGCATTCCCTTGGATGGTGAGAGAAAGGTGATTATGAAAGTAGAGGCGGGAAAGGAAAACGGGCATCACCCTCGCCGCCCTCGCCCTAAGACTCGAAAGTTGATCAGTGGGAAACATTTTCAAGGGTTCCCAAGATCAGAGTCTTTGGAACCTGGTCAGATTTTCCAATCCCTTCTCCGCTTGTGTAAGGCTTTGTTTTTCCAAATGGTATCTTCGGAAGTCTTCGCCTCGTTGTTACCCGCTGAACAGTGTTTTGAGGTCGCATTTTTACTTATATTTTCAAGAAGAAAACACTAACTATATCTATCGAAAACATAATTATGTAGATATTTTCCAAATATTTGTGACTCACATTTTCCGCCCCAAAAAATTCAGCGCCCAAAGTGGTCGCTTGGTCTGCTTGTATGGTTGAGCCGGCCCTGGGCTTAGAAAGTAAATTGACAAGTTAGGAAAGTCTACAACGTATCACAAATGGGCACGTTTCTTGCAGTGGAGTATTAGAAAGAAATGATATACCTATACGTAAGGGTAATAGCGTTTTAAAGTTCATTTCTTCATCATAAATAATCCATTTTCTTCATATTTTAAAATATTGCATGCACACATAAGGAAATTAAACGTTTGCTTGTGAGGTTGTTTATGTTAGCAACAATGAAGAAGTAACCATGCAAGAAATGTTCACAGTTCAACTCGAATTAGACATTCTGGTTTGATTTTCTTGATAACAGAAACTCCTACGATAAAAATATATAGTGGAAGAAATACTCTAATTTAATAGTTCTACAAGTTTTATTCGAAAAAAATTTCGATATGAGCAATACTTTACGAGATATGACGGAAAGTTCATTTTTTCGCCAGTAAAGTGGTACCCCTGATTGTCTTACGCAATTAATTTTTGCGATTTTCTTATCAACTTTGATTTTAAGCCCTTAATACCAAATTTCATGAAAATCCGTTGGGTAGAAGCCGAGAACGAACATGCGGACGGACGGAAAGACAAACGCACCTAAAAAGTTGAACAGAATAAGAAACTATATAATTTCTTCAAAATAGTTCATATCCGAAGATTGTACGTACATAGTTTCTTTCTAATTTTAAAGTAAATAAAAAAGAATGAAAGCCTGCCAAAAAGTTCATTTTTAAGTGTTACGTTATGGAAATGTAAATGTCTTCCTTTGAGTCGAACCTAGGACTTTTTCGAGATTTATTTTCGTCATCACCTTAAAATATGTGAATCGAGCATTCCTGCCAAATTTAGAGTTACTCTCTCGATATTTTCTCGATTTAATCGCTGTTTTATGTGACAAATAAATACCCAGGGAAGTTAAGTAAAAGTTTGTAAAAAGGAAGACTAGTGTAATTTTCATGAGCATATAATTGCTATATATCACCGGTATAGTTGGATTTATTTAATTCGGTGCGGAGATATAGTTGGCGAATCGTCTTTTACTTGCTATAATAAAACCCATTCGTCCATATTTAACGAAAGGCTTACACTCACTCAACCCATTTATAATTACGTCATATCTAAATTGAAAATTCTGGGCAGTGCCGGCCCTAGAAATTGCGGGGCCCAATTAGAAAACTTTTGGCGGGTCCCCTACATCTAAAAGGCGTAGTTTGAAAAAAAGATTTAGGAGGGACACAGCAAGCGAGGTCCAAAGGACCGAAGCAACGAGGCCTAAAAGTAGAGCCAGGGGGTGGGGATCCGGGGTGGATCCCAGGCCGCCAACACATTTCCTGCATTCTGAGAGCATCAGATGGCCTCTCATGAGACCACTTGGGTATGGATGAGACTATGGATAAATCTAAAAAGAAAGAAAAGAACCTAGAGGCGATATAGAGCGATTTGCTAAAAACGAAATTTGACAGCAACGTTACGAAAAGGAAGATGGCGATAACGTCTTATTCGTCTACTAGGGCGTTCGATACCATATACTAAAAAACTGACTTTTAATGTAGTTTGCCAGTTTGCAGTTTCCATGTCCGCAAGCTGTTCCCCTCCCCAAAAAATATAGAGCAAGGTGCGGGCCCCCCTTAGCCGCGGGGACCGATTGGGCCCAATAGGTACAATTGGCCTAAGGCCGGTCCTGATTCTGGGCACACTAATTTCCGTATCAATCGGATACCTTTGCCTGCGACGGCCTAAACGCCAGTCAACCACACCTGAAATTAAAGGGAGATATGGAGGATTTTATTCCTTAGATGAGAGGTACGAACTTTCTTACCTTTGCTGTCGATAGAAAATTTCCCACCAAAATTACCGCCAATTCTGGGAGGTGGGGAAAAATGCCTTTCCTTTGGTTCTTTACTTTTACACCGTCAAATGTAGACAGATAGGTTTTTTTGAAAGGCATTTATTGTGAGTAGGCCAGTGCGTGCCCCTGTTGCACTTTGGTGGTTTTGTGGAGGGGATTCCGAGTTCCTCGTCTAAACATACCTTTTATGGTCATAGGAAGGGCATTTTTCCCATTTCCCCCACCTCCCAGCACTTCATTATTGATTATTTAACAGTCCAAAGTGACGTCATCGTGACGTCTTCTAATATTGGCGGGAAAATTTCTATCTATTTGTTCAGTTTACTTTGAGATGTGAAAGTGTTCGGATGTGGCGAAGGAAGTTTACATGATCTCCTATCGAAGAGAAGGCGATGCAGTCTCTCAAGATATGTAAGTATTTTATGAACGTTTGGCAAATTTATTCGCAGAATTAAGGCAATATATAATCTTAAATAAATGTTCTTTTGGTAAAATTATATTATAATTTTTAAATTCTCGCGAGAATAAAAGCAATCTATAATCTTAAATAAATGTTCTTTTTGTAAAATTATAATATAATTTTTAAATTCTCGAGAGAATCAAAGCAGTTTCATGGTGTCTACGGAGAATTATTGCAATATAAGCTACATGAATGGTTTTCCTAGCCTTAAGTCTATTGAAGACGCATTTCCTATCGTGTTTAGGTAGTACTAGTGAATTTTTTTTTCTTGCCATTACAGGTGATACGGTTTTGTGATTCCCACCAAATTCTTCAATTTCCAATATCAAACCTTTACCCTTTATTTCATTCGTCAACCCCAAAGTGCTTTTCATTTACCCCCTTTTGCACGTCCCTGTGTAGTGTAATGGTCATTCTGTGAGGAAGTGCCGTGTATATTTGAGTGTGAGGAATTTTTCTCATCGCTGGAGGAAAGGGATTTATTTCTTCTTCCACCGCTGGAACGTTGACACCACAGCAAAGGTAAGAAAGTTCGTACCTCTCATCTAAGGAATAAAATCCTCCATATCTCCCTTTAATTTCAGGTGTGGTTGACTGGCGTTTAGGCCGTCGCAGGCAAAGGTATCCGATTGATAAGAAAATTAGTGTGCCCAGAATTTTCAATTTAGATATGACGTAATTATAAATGGGTTGAGTGAGTGTAAGCCTTTCGTTAAATATGGACGAAAGGGTTTTATTATAGCAAGTAAAAGACGATTCGCCTACTATATCTCCGCACCGAATTAAATGAATTCAACTCACAATCAGTTTCGTGCGGCGAGATTTTATTTGGGGTAAGCTGATTGACAGACACTTTACCTCTTAACTGCGTCGACCGCTTATACTCGTCAACCTGTGTTTTCAATGGATGCTTGTGAACTGCTTTTAAGCTTCGTAGTGTATTTCTTTTGCTTTCAGCTGGTTAGTCTAACCGGTTACACAGGTTAAACTTACCTATTACATATTAACACCTATTGGTGTCCAAGTTGTATTATCTGATTGATGTACGCTTGAATTTTTTCCTACAAAAATATTAGGTATTCTCCGCGATCATGTTGATTTTGCACAGAGATATCGCTTTTACGAGTGTTAGGCTTTCTTTTAAAAAGCGGAAATCTTTGGTTAATATTGACATTGTTGACATTTTAGCTTGCAAAAAATTAAACCTCTAATGAGTGTTGACTGCAGCAAAGGGATGGGACGAGTCAAACTTGCAGACCAGTGTATCGTCACCTACTCTACTGCCAGGAAGACACTAAAAGTATTACGTGAAAATGTTTCACCATTTATTGGATATAACAATTTTATTGCAAATGTAATATACAAAAAACCTGAGTGAGTCACCTAAATTTTAAGCTAGTGAATGCCAGAAGAGAAAAATACAGTGAAAGTAAACCAAAGGCAAAGAGGGCAAGACAACCATCTATAGAAACACCATTACGACCTACTGTACGACTAATCAGTCGCATTCAGGAAAAAGGCGTGTGGTTTGCATCTCAAAAAAAATCTGATGTGGCCAACACATGACTTTCTCCATATTTGAGGTATAGATATTTAAATTACTATGAATAGCATTATGAGGCAAAATTATTATTTCGTATCGTAAAAGAATACAGTCGTCCTTACTGCAGTAAATGACATATTTTGAATGTTTACAAAATTCACCGCTACATGGTGCTGGCGCTGTATACCGGTATTAAGATAAAGCGAAATATCTCCGAAATGGATGGTTCTACGAAAATTTGTTTCAAACAAAACTCGGAAGAAATATTATTCTGTACAACTTTGGTCCTTACGATGTTTTAAAGATATTTGACGGAAACCTAAAAACCGGTTATTTATAAATAACTCCTAAACAATAACTCCTATAGAAAATTGTATCAAATGAAAACTGTAGGAAATTACATTCTCTATAACATTTGTATAGAATTGTATATACAATAATGTTGTTTTAACGGAGAAATATCGCAAAAACCGAATCGGGTTTCGAATAAACCTCGACTTCCGGTTAACCGTTATTGTCCAAAAACTAATCAGTCCTTTGTGCTCATGCTAAAGTTTTATATATGAAGTTTGGTAACGATTTGACAAGTACTTTTTGAGTTAGAGCGCCCACAATCACATCCATCCATCCACACACATCATTCCGAAAATAAACTAAACGTGTTCTAGGGACCTCAAAACGTGTATTTCCGTTGAAATCTCGAAGTCGATTTTTTTCATGATCACAATATTTTCCCATTACTTCGTATTGAGAAAGTAAAAAAGAAATAAAGAGAAAAGAAGCAAGTTATTGGTGCAAACAATGTGAGGTACCTTTATGTGTTGTACCATGTTTCGAAAACTATAATAGAAAACATTTTTAAAATTTTTGAATTTCTACTGGCTAAAATTAATGTATAATAATCATCGTCTCGCGTTCCCCTTCTGATATTCTTAAATACTTCCCCCCCTCTTACCCAAATATTTCCTTCGTCTTTCGAGTTATTCAAAAAAGAACAAGTTAGGAAAGTGTACAGCGTATGGAGTATTAGAAAGAAATGATATACCTGTACGTAGGGAAATAGCGTTTTAAAGTTCTTTTCTTCATCATAAATAGTCCATTTTCTTCCTATTTAATAATACTGCATGCACACGTAAGGAAACCAAAGGTATTTTTGTGAGATTGTTTATTTTAGCAACAATGATGAAATAACCATGCAAGAAATTTTCTTAGTTCAACTCGAATTAAGACTTTCTTGTATGATTTTCTTAATAACGGCTACTCCTACGATAATAATGTATAGGAAAATAAATACTCTTCTTTACTAGTTCTGCAAGTTTTATTCGAAAAATATTTTGATATGAGCAATATTTTACGAGATATGACGGAAAGTTCATTTTTGTCACCAGTAAAGTAAACCGCTGATTGTCTTACGCCATTAATTTTTGCGATTTTCTTATCATCTTTGATTTTAAGCCCTTAATATCAAATTTCATGAAAATCCGTTGGGGAGAAGCCGAGAACGAACATGCGGACGGACGGGCAGACAGACGGACCGACGGACGGACAGACCGACGACAATAGGCGCTCACGCTATTAAAATATCATAATTAGTCATCGAAATTCTTACACGTTGTTTACTATCAAACGGCTGCAGAAAAGAAGTAAATATATTATGGGCGCAATCTAGCAAACTGAATACTTACGGTCTTGTCCACTTCTACGCCTCTCCTTTTTCCAACTAGTCTCCTTCCCCTCCTCTTTCCACCGTGAAAAAGGACAAGAAAGAACACATGGGCCGCACGCATTCCGTCTGCTTCATCCTCGAAACCTTGAGAGGCGTACCGTATGGACGCATATAGTGACTATATTTCGCCAACTTGTTTATCCTCTCTTCTTGCAGTTTACCCCGGTATTCTCTCCAGCGCATGCTCGCAATGAATGCGTTAAGATAAAAAGCTTGCCTCCTCTCTCGTCGCCTTCCTATTCTCTCTTCTTCTCGCACTTCACCAATGGCGATGAAGCACTCCCAATTTCTACTTTCTCATACGAAGTATCGAGAAAGCATTGTTATCAAGAAAAAATTCGACTTCGAGATTTTTACGGAAATATGCGTTTTAGGTGTCGCAGAATCCGAAAAAGTGGTTTTCGCCATGCCGTCTGTCTGTCTGTTAATGGCTCTGGAACCTAGACGGTAAAACGAAAATGAATGAAATCTCGTACTTTGACATTTTATCATACTGAGCAGAGTATACATAGAAATGGTTAACATTGATCAATAATTAAGAGTAGTTTATTCTACGCTTTTTTAACAACAATCCGATTATCTCGAAAACGGCTCAAACGATTTTGATCAAATTTCGTACAGTTACTTGAGTTTACGCCTTCAATAATACTGGATAGTTCTTATTTCTCAAAAAATGAATATAAGGCTAGTTTATTCTAGGCAACTTTAACAACAATTCGAGTTTCTCAAAAACGGCTGTAACGATTTTGATCAAATTTCGTACAGTTACTTGAGTATACATCTACAATAATACTACGTATTTAATTTTTCTCGTTGAATGAATATTGGGCAACTTTAACAAAAATTGGATTTTCTAAAAACAGGCCCATACGATTTTCATTTTCTAAAGATAACTAAACGACGCATTAGTACCTATATATGAGAAAGTTTGTACAATGTATGTTGTACCGATTTTTTTATCTTCGTAGGAAGTTTGCCAGAATTCATTTCATAAGAGCCGAGATATATTGCGCTTTTATTTTTGTAACAAAGTAGTTCACTCAACCATGCATGGTTAGGCTGAGGGTTTCTTCTACGAATATGCTATTGTCCAACTCATGCCCAACTCAATATAAAAACGAGTTTTTGCAGCATTATTTAAAAAGGAATAAACGCTATCGAAAAGATCATGAATATACATTGTCAGCTCGAGATATCATATTTTGACGCCCGGCCAATCAAACAAACAGCGCCCCCTTTTGCATATAAAAATTTCACAAACATACCGTTAATTTTTATGTTCAACATACGCTTTGTTGTAATAAATACGAAGTTGCCGCTTCGTTAATATGTGATTCACTTTGGCATACAAAAGAGAAATTTGCAATAATGGATAGATATATAAAAGTCGTTTAAACTCTCTAACTATATTGACGCCTCGGGCGCGGGCTGGCCTTATGAATTTATTTTGATAGGTTTTCATTTTTGCCAAATTTTGGCGCCCCCCTTCGAGAGGCGGTTGCCTCGCCGCCTCACCCATATAACATTTCCTTTACTCTTAAATACAATATCAACATCTTAAAATAAATTATAGCGTTGGAGAAAAAGTATAAAATTAATTTTAAAGTTTATATTTTTTGTTACTTAATGTAATTAATTTGAAAATAAAATAGCATATTTTATTTGTCACCTTAACAACAATTAATTCTTGTATCTTGTATTGGCTTTTTCAAAAACTATTCCACGATTTTCACGGAGTAAGATTACTACAAGTACGCATTGTACATAAACGCGAGCATGTACATACATACACACACCTATAAACGCACTAACACACAAGTGCACATAAATCCAGACTTAACCAGCAACCAAACTACAAGACAATTACTTTAACGAAGGACTTCCAATCCTAATAGCCATCAGCAACATAACGATCTCAGGCGTGACTTTAACTACTCGTGGCGAGAATACGTAGGTACATCTCCAGAACTCCGCCTCACAAATCACGCCGAGATTTTTTTTATTTTTTGGCTCATTTAGTTCCCTTTCCTTAATTGGGCATAATTGATGCATCGCTCGGCGGCTTAACATCTCGCAATAACATGCAATCCATCGAGGATAGGAAATAAATAAAAGCAGTGCGAAGACTGGACAAATGAAACACGCGCAACGACCGACATTCATTCGTCGGCAATCCCGTCACGTCGGCCAACGAATGATTAAATACGGCCGCCTTGACCGCACACAGGTGTAATCCCGTGGAGGAGGGGATTACACCACCGCCGCAGACTTAAGAGTTGGAGAGGGAAGGGGGGAAGAAAAATAATGAAGGGTGAGAGGGAGGGAAGGGCGCTCAAGAATAGCGCAGTAAGGGTGAAACGCGAAGACAAGCATGCGCAAAGAAGGTCAGCTAAAAACAAATGCAGCAAGCAGGAAATCCATTACTCCACAAAAGGGAACTAAAGCGCATTTAATTAGATATAACATGGTTGCCTAGAAAAGTGTTTCTATAACTTTTAACTATCGCGGCCCCCTTTGAATTGAAAATATTAAAAGTAATAAACTTTAACAGAAATTCCTATATTGTATATAACTGTTAATAATTTGTATCACATAGTATATCCTAAAATTTCTCGATGAAATGTTATTATTCGTGAATATTTGATATTTTGGTATTTCACCTAACATCTAAAATGATTTTGCGTCCCCCAGTTTGAGAAACACTAGTCTAGAAGACAGTAAATGACCCAAAGGACTTTCAAATCCATTTTCTTTCAAAATCACTGATTATATTTACGAAAAGCAGCCGAGACTCTTCCGTAACGATAGGAAACTCTCCGCATTAATTCTCGAAGAATATTTACCTTCCTGTCTTGAGCGTTTCGTCAGAGATGGTGTCCGCGGACATAGTAGGAGGAGGCAAGCGAATTGAAAACATTCTCTACACGTCACAGTAATTTGTCAATCTGGAAAATGTCAGGGGAAAATCTTTGATCGTGCGTTTACTTTCACCTTCAACTTCCTCCATTTCTCCCTCTCTTTCCCTCCACCTCCACAGCTTATACACACTTTCCAAAAATAAAGGCAAAAAAAGAAGAGATAAATCCGTCCGTGAAAATGGAGAGACAGAAAGGGCGCAGGAGAGAGAGAGAAACGAGGAGACGACAGGGTGTGGAGAGAAAGGAAAGAGACGAGAGAGCCCCTTTTGCGATTAAAAGCGTGCGTCACGTCCGCGCCACGCATTCCGCGAGACCGAAGACAAAAGAGATAGAAAAAGAGAATTAAGGGGGAAGAGCTTTGCGCGTGGGGAGTGAGCAAAAGACAAGGAGACGAGGAGGATAAAAGGGTGGGCGTCCTCCCGTACACTTTGCGGCGACAAACGGGGAGGATCCTTCGGAACGGGAGGGGGAGAAGAGCGAGGAGCGTATAAAGATGGGTCCGGAAAGGAAGAAGGGGAGGAGAGAGGATGAAATAAGAGGAGCGAAGGGGACAAACGTCTGGAGGTTGGAGACTCGAAGAGTAAGACGAGGGAAGCAGGGAGGTAGGGAACGACGGAAGGCCGCCGTAAGACGTCTCGAGATTCCCTGAGACGAAATGAGGATGGTGCGGCGGAGGGGGAGGGCGGCAAGAGGGAGGAGGGAGTGGCGTGGAGGAAGGGCGGAGAGAAGACCGCGGGGTGCGACCCCTTGACCTTGCCATTCCCTTTGGAGGCGGCTCGGAAGGGAAGGGGGTGGTGGTGGTGCTGCCATCGGGTGAGTGAGTGCGGCGGGGTGCGACGATCGGGGAGGGTGGAAAACAACGTTGCCAAATCCTAGCCCAAATTAAAAATAACTGCGGTGGAAAACCTATCAACCTCCGAAGCCTCCCTTCTTCTGTCCACCCCCTAAACCTTCGTGTCGCTGTATTTATTTTTTCCTCTACTTTCGCCCGAAAACGACCGGTTTTCCCGAAATTTATCGGGACATCCGAGCAATGAGACGGCGATTTTCCCTTTCCCTGCGGCCACCGACTTTAACCCTCAAGACTTCGATCCTAATTCGAGAATGAACGAAACGAAGGCACTCGTAAATACCTCGGTGGCAAGGCGGGCAAAAGTATTGGTGGGAGTGTCTAGCCTCTCAACCTTGAATATGAGGGTTGGAATCCCGTCGAGGTCACATGGCTTTGTCATGTCTAAAGATCATTTTCAGAGCTCAGCAACTCAACCGTCCTCCGTCCCGATCGCCGTCAAAATGAGAGGAAAGAATTCGAAGGACGTTGAACTTAAAAAAAAATCTCGAATTATCGAAACAAAAAAATCTTTAGCATCCTATCGTGGTCGAAGCATTTTCATTCGACGGGGAGAGAGAGGAAAATGAAGATTAGTCGGATCAACACGAGAGAGAAAGATACGACACTAAAAAGTCCTCCATCCCCTATGCTCGCGTTAATGAATTCCGGCACCAGCTTTCTCACTTTGCGCTAATTGAAAATTTTCCCACCAGATGGCATCTCCCAAACAATGCATTCGATGGGAAAACCAATGATGCGGCAATTCTGATAAAGGAATCCGAAAAGGGCTAAGGCATGAACGGCGAAGAGGACGAATAAAAGGTCCAAAGATTTGCGAGAGATAACGCTTAAATTGCGAAACAGACGCTGGCAGCGCGACACGATAATGATCATTCCGTGACACTTTCTCCGCCAAGGCAGGAGAAGGTAGTTTAGTGGGCTTCGCATGGAAAATTCTTTCTCCCCATGGTTTGAGCCTCCGAGAGAGTAGAGTCTGTTCCATTTTTTCGCCCGCGCCGCCAGCACGCCATTTTTTACGTCTGGTCGTTAAAAAAAACCACTTCAAAACGTTCTCTGATTTCGTAAAGTAGACGACGTTTCGGGGAGGTTTGTGCGTAAAGATACCAATCGCCTTGAACCGGCGTGCTCCTCCCCCTTCTGCCTACACTAACCTTGAATGGATATAGCCGCCGCCACATTTAATCCAGTAAATAAGAGGATGGATATCTTAATCTCTCGGCAGCCATGGCACGATGCTTTCGATACGCGTCGCGTCGGAATTCCGAACGTTCCAAAATATACGCCAATTTTCGTTCGTCGTTTTTAGCGCGTTTATGTTATCATCTCGTGATCAACCCGAGAGATAATTAAATAACTAAAGCCCCGCCTACGAGATAATTTTTTTAAATTTAACGAAATTCCATCACCGCAAAGATACTGAATTCAAGACCACCGAAAAACGTTTCAATCAAAGTTCTCGAACCACGTCTTCCAGCCGAAGTTACGCTTGCGACCTTCTCATTCAAAAATAATAACGCGCACTTGACGTTCGTCACACAATGTCACTCGGACAGCCACCCGCACGCTGGACCCCTAAAAAAAAGGGAGGGAAAAAATCTAAAAATGGCGGAGAACGCGTATTTATTTTCAAGAACAGACTGTGCAGGTGTCACGGACGAGTTTGAGGGGCGAAGAGGAGAGGAAGCTAAAACGTCCCTCAAGGATAAGTGGGAAGAGAGAGAGACAGAGAGCGAGGGAGAGGGCCTTGTTCTCTTATTTGGCGAATCCGAGTAGGCCCTCGAATTTGAAGAAAATATAAGCAGATTCTCCTCTTCGCTGTCTCATCGCCACCGTCGTCGAGAAACGAGGGAAAAATGCTGTTTTTAATAAACTTTGAGCTTATAAAACGGACGTTATCAGAGGCGGAAGAATTTAAAATTCGTAGGATTTCGGAAGGCATAAAAAGAGAGGAAGAAGAGATGGAAGAAGGGAGAAAATGACGTGAAATCCGAAATAAAAACCATCGCGTTTCTCATTATTCTTCTTATTTGACATCTGCGAGTCGAAAGAACGAAAAAGAAATAAGAGCTTCTTAGAAGAGCTGGCGTGCCATTCGGGAGCTCCGCAGGAAATTGCTATTCCGGATGGGTGGTGGTCAGAGGAGAGGGAGGGAAGCGGTAGGTAGCCTTGGACTTGGTGTAACGGGGGAGGAGAACGGAGAGGAAGCGAGGGAGGAGGAAGAGGAGGGACGGAGATGGGTCGAAGAGGAGGAGAACAGAGGGAAACAGAAAGAGAGGATGGTGTGCGGTTACCCTGAGGGCCATGCAAAGGGTGGTGTCGGACGGCCGGTGACCAAATGTTCCACGAGGGAGCTTTAGGGGAGAAGTATTTTCACATGTGCATACTTTGGCCGGAACCATCCTCTGTATTTCTCTCATCCCCTTCCTCTCTTAACCGCTCCATTTTCTCTTTTTCCCTTTGTCTCTTTCACTTATTCCGTCTCAAACAATTCTTTCGCTGTAACTCTCCCATATGAATATCCCTTTTCTCCAAACCAACCTCTTTCTTCCATACACCCTTTATCTTTCTGTAAATCTCTCTACTCCAGACACCTTATTCCTAGCATTCGTGCTTTTTCCATCTTTCCATAGGTTTTCATTCCTCTAAACCTTGAAGCTTATTTGGTGAAATAGTACACGTCACCCCCAAGTACTCGGCGTCATGGAGAGGATGGCGCGTTAAAGAAAAGTCCAACCTAATAATAAATGTATATATAATCAATTTGTTAGATGTGGAAGCGAAATCATTGGACGACGTCGGAGCAATGGTTTTCACTGCCATTTGCTAGAAAAATTTTCAAAGTAGTGAAGATGCGATAACTCAGAATCCGACTGCGAGGCACGACCGAAAGAGAGAAAATACAACAAAAGTTAATAGTTACTTTATATGATGACCCTATGATATAGAGCTATTTATGCCCCAGCGTCAGATTTCCTCAAAAACTATCAGCTCCAGTATAAGATACGAGTACATATTCACGTCGTGGCGGTAAAAAGAGAAATTTATTTTCCGCAAATAAGGATAATGAGTAAGCCATCGTTGAGTTTCCTCTCTTTGGTTCACATTTCATAAATATTAAATGTCTTCATCTTAAGACCTTCACTACGCTTCCATGCAACTGCCCTCTTCCTTCGGGATCAATATTCCTCTATGCCTATTTTCTAGAATCTTTGTGGTTTCAAGACTCCTAAATAAATCTTACTAATTATTCTCTGTGAACGACATTGACGATGCCTTTCAGGATGGGACGATATCATTACTCACTAATTACCTACAGAAAGAGCAAGTACGATTTTTGGCTAATTAAAAGTGTCCCAATTAAGGAACGCTTTAACGCATAACTTTATAAGCCTAGATGTATTAGGAGAAGTGGTGCCTTCGCACCGCACACGCACGCCGCCCGACCACCATTTTGACCACCGAAAACTTGACAGAGACATAGCAAAGTTATGTTAGCGTGATATCTTCATCTTCTCCTCCTCTCTCCACCAATTCCAGCTTTCCAATATTTATAACTCGACGTCAGGTAAAAAAAAACAAAAGTCGGGGCCTGAAATACAACCAGGGAAGCTTCGTTCCCGAAAAAAAAAAAGTTTCCAGGGACACGCCCGGGGAGAGTATGAGAAAAAGTGAAGATGGGAAGAGAGAAAAGGGGAAAGATGAAAAGAAAGGGTGACGAGGAGAGTGGTGGAGATAGAGGGGAGTGCGCGGAAAGGAGACATAACGAGCGAAAGAGAAAAGGAAAGAGGTTGAAGGTATGGAGGAAGAGGGTTGAAAATGTGAGAAGACATTGTGAAAAGGTAGGGAAAGGAAGAGAATAGAGTCCGAGAGAGAGAGAGAGTGGGAGTGAGGGGAGGGCAAAGGTACGAGAAGAGACATGACGGTAGAGAATGGCAAAAAAAGTTGACAACGTGGGAGGAAGGCGATAATGCAGACAAGTTCAGGTGGTGGAAGCGCGATAGAGTTGTTTTTTTGCACGACCGTTAATACTCGTCTTTCCCTGTTATATATCTTACCGGTTATGAAGGTTTTCGAGTGATGTATCGCCGCGAATAAATCGACTGTAATCAAATTTTCACGGACTCATCCGCAATGGTGATGTTGGCCGCCATTTTTTAACGGTCCATTCGATCGTTGCGCCGTAAAAAAATCAAACATCATTTTCAGCTGTCGCAGAGTAACTTTAATATAAAATTCACGTTTAACTCTTTATATTTTACCTTTTCTGATCATACTGTATTGCATCTACCGTGAATTAAACTTAAAATGCAATTCTCACGTATTTTCCCGAATGCTGGGTTTCCCTAACCGCGATCTGCAATTAGGATTCTATCCCCCAGCTTCTCCAACGCCCATCTCAACATCATAATCTGAATAAGTATTTTGCGGAAAATGTCCTACAGGAGCTAATAAAAAGTGATGCACACATTGTTCATAACACGAGGTATATGACATTCATGAACGCGTAGTTGGAACATTCTCGTATTCCGTGATTGTTTCATATGTTTAATTTTCAAAACAACCTCCACATTTCTCGTGAAGTTATAAAAGATACGTATATGTATTAAAGAAAAGCACAAATGTAAAATCTTGAGAAGAATGGGTCAATTTTAACACGGTTAAAACAGAAAAAACATAGAAAAAATATTTTTTCTACAATTTAATCACTACACACATTTCATGATGGAATGAAACTCTAAAATAAGAGATAACCGTTAGTCTTTTTTTTTTGGCGAGAGTTGAATACGAGCATTGCCCTGGACTCGTGGATCTTCCTCTTGTGGAAAAATTCGCCTCTCCCATCGTTTCCGGCTAACTTTGCTGGCCCACTACAGCGTTCCAAGGGTCCTCCTTCAAATCCCGATAAAAGCGACCAAAATTCCGGCAACGTCCGATATCCCGCGAGTTCGCCTTCTGAACAGGTCCCTCTCTGGACTAACTACTACGTTAACAAGTTTGCCGCATAACACTAGACGGAACGGTAAGAGGCCTTTGGAGAGTTCACCGGGCAAGCACGTCCAAGTCGTTCGTGTTCTAGAACCGCGGTGACATTATAAGAGTTTAGCCAGGACCTCGTTCGAGATTATATTCATCTAATGAGTGTCGCGGTGAAGCGTGCGGGATTTGGTTCCCAAACATCATAATCAGCTGTCGTAATTTGCACTATTTGTAATGTAATGTATATAACACATTTGTGAGAATGTACTTATTTATTGACAAATGCAATTAAGAAGCGACGCGCTCGCAATTAGAAATTTTTGAGAAATTAATCAATTTTAAAGTTATTTATTAAGATTTATAATAAGAATATTTTATAATTCGAAGTTGTATTTTCTGCTGACAACCTCTGCATCAGTATCACGATGGAAAGGTGGAGATGAACGAAAGAAATACACGTGTAAACTGAATTACGCGCTATGAGAATACGAATCTATACCATCTTCAACAAGAATCGCCCTTATTTACCGTGTTTACCAGACTACAAAACGACCTCAAATAAAAGACGACCCCATTCACAGAGACTAAATTTGAAGAAAACGTTTGTAAGGCATTCTGATGCAAATAAATTAAACAAGATTAATATTTATTTAAATTTCTAAAAATTATCATCACAATGTGCAGTGCAAATATAAATGAGATTTAAACCATGCAAGACTAATAATACTGTCATTATTTATTTCTTTATTCGTGGATATAAGAGGTACCCAACCTTTTATTGAAGAAAAAGATATAGCCGGGTAAATACGGTATTTTACGTCATACCCAGAAAAGATAATAACATCGCACTCCAACACTTACTCATACAGTTTCGATTAATTTACCTCTCTCTCTATTACTCGCACTCAACACTACTGCCAAACACTTTTACGCCGAACAAGAAAACTTAGCCAAAAATAAACGCGTCGCACTTTTAAAACGGCCTTATTATGGAGGAGAGAGGAGACGGAATGAGGAGTGGAGTGGAGAGAGACAAGAGGAAGGGATAAAGATGGGAGAGAGAAAGCAAAAACAAAAGAGCAGAGCATTGTGGTTCGGATTAAGACTCCGTGAGGAGAGAGAAAGAGGTAGGGATACAGAATGAGAGGGTTTAGAGAGAGTTAAAAAAAACTCCACTCCTCACGTGTCTCTTTTTTGTTTCTGTTGTTCGTTTTTTTGTTTTAATGGAAGTCTGGAAGAGTTAGTCATGGCGGACGCGTGTGTTTTTCCCCATGCATTCGAGCGCGTACATGCGTGCCCTCGAACGGAAATGCCGATGGCGTTCGAGGGCTCAGGTCGGACGCAATTGGTCTCGCGAGCGCACGTGGCGAGCGGGAGGGGGGAGGAAGAGGGTGCACACAGAGAAACAGATCGATTGTAATTTTTTAGAGCAGAAGAGGAGTTATTTGTTATTTATCGAGAAAATAACAGCGGAAGGTAAAGGTACACACTGTTGGATGCCAAGGGCAGATCTAGAAACTTCCCAGGGAGGGGGGAGGGGGTTAATTTGTACACTATATGCCGGTCAAAATTATTTTCTATTAAAAAAACATGTTACACCATAGAATAGTATGATAATTATCACAGTGAAGCCTATTGGGGAAAACCTCCTGCAGCATGAAAACCCTTTTGGCTTCCATTTTTGCTACCCTTAAAGAATATCAAAGGGGGGGGGGGTGGGGGGCGATCGCCGACCCCCCCTTGGATCCGCCACTGTTGGATGCACAATTACTTAAAAGTTCGAGCCAAGCGGATATTACAGTCATGTTCGCGTTATCACTGCGAAATTATAGGCGACGGTATGTTAACACAGAAGTATGCGTTTCTAGCAGAGCAGCTTAATTAATTTTTGTCTTTTAAATTCAAGTTTGAAGAATACGTGTTAATGAAAAATTCTTGAAGGAAACAATCCAGCATTTACTTAGCTTTAGCAATGTCATTGCTAAATAGAAAAGAACACATGGAAGCCATTATCGACTCAAAATTAAAACTTAGCGAATATATATTTTTGATAGACAGTATACGATTTACTTGTGGATTGTTATACAAGTATAAGTTGAATAATTTAGTATAATCATCAATCTTTTAAACAATATAACTGGCAAATGTTTTGGTTGAAACTTCAACGAAAGCGATAACCTTGAATAAACAAACGATAAATATCAAGAATATCAATCGATATAACCAGAAATTCCCAAAAATACACGTTATTTTTTTTCGCGATCTCTGTGTCTGCTATGTAAGTATAAGAATCCTTGTTTCTTCTTCATTCTAATTAGTAGCACTTATCGGAGAATAAAAGAAAATTCGTTCGAATCAACGCCCTCTTTCAAGGTTATCTCCGTCAAGCGTAGCGTGTGACGGGCAAATACTCTCTCGTTTCTCACTTAATACATGACCACTACGCCACAAAGGCCATTTCGGGTACCGTATCTTTGCCCTCCCGACCTGCTGCTAGGAAGACGTATCACCTTGCACCGCGAACTACGAAGCCAACCTCTGGAAAAAAAACTCCCCAAAAAAGTCTCTTGGACCGGCCTCAAGTCATTGGGGTTCGAATCCTTTAACCGCAAGTCGACAAGTACAACCATTACGCCGCACAGCACGTGGGATTGGGTGGGAGTGAGTTGGTAAGTGGTTAGAGGGGAGAAAAATAACGCGTAACCGCGATTGCGCCGGTCGTTGCCTTCTTATTATACCGCTGTCGCATTTTTTCTGTCAATCTAATTTTCACCGGACTTGTTGATATTTGAAACTCAAATATATATAGCCATGATAAAATTTAATTGGTAATTGGTAGTTTGCCGTTCGGAAAATTATCTAGGGTTAATGACAGCGCCGAAACGAACGGATGGAATTGGTAAGAATTAACCCCTTGTCAAAACAAGCTAAAAATACGCAGATTATATGGAAATGGAATGTGGCCTCGAAACAGGACTTACGAATATCCTTTTTGGTTAAATCTTCACCGTGGCGGTAACTTTAATACTAAAGGAAGAATTTCATAAAGAATGTATTTTGGATAAGACACAAAAAAATTTTTATAACAAACGATTACTAATTGAAAATTTGACTGCATAGCAAATAAGAAACCTGCGATGAAACAATATTACGTGAGCTCTGACCCGACGGCTATTTTTCTATGAGCCGATGGGAACGAAAATATTAAATTTTTCGTATTTAATTTTAAAATTAATTATAACAAAGTAGGTAATTACCCATTCAAAAAATGTATTTTTTGTGAGAACAATCATTGTCATTCTCAATCTCGTCGGAAATGAAGTTATATGAGAGACTCGAATCCCCTACTAGCATTCCCAGGCAAAACGAAAAAAATCCGAAGCCAGCACTTTTACGAATCTAACCAGACAGGGTTTCTCGGAAATTATCGACGGAAACATAACACCGCACGTGAGAAGCTTTTTTCCGGGTGACAAGTGGAAGAACGCTTTTAGGGCTTAATTTCTAAATTTGAGGCGCGAATACGCACCTCATACCGGCCATTCCACCACCTGAGACAATGGTGGTTTTTTTTCAGTCCCCTCTACGCTACAACTTAGCCTCCCTCGCTCCCATCCCGATCCTATGCGTCACACTTTGGCACGCCACGAACCTCAAACACGTCCAATTACCGCGACAATGTACGTCACCTGCCAAAAACAAAATTAGGATGTTTCAACAACTTTACCTCCCCTCCACCTTCGCGCGCGCCTATTGTTTTCTTTTTTTAAACTCGCGGAATGATCTCGAAAGACGACGGTTATGAAGCGCGAGGAGTAAAAACAGCCATTCCTCAAATTAATTACCGGATTCCGTCCTCAACCACTCTCCGTAATTAAACTTACGCACGTGGCTTAAAAATAAAACGAGAGCTAAAATAAAGACGTCTAAATAGCAAACTCACTTTGACGAAAGAAACCGCACGCCGCAGGTAACGAGTTCGCCGTCACCTTTTCTTAGAATACCGACTCCTTATCCTTTATTTTTCGAAGGAGAGGACGTTGTAGAGAGGGAAGGGGTAAGTTTAGGAAGCGAGATTTTTTACGTTTTCTTGTAAGAGGAGAAGAGAGCGGGTGACGGGGGGGAGGGGGGGGGGTGGAGAGGGGGGGATTTAGGGCCGAAGAAGATACGAGGGGAAGAGGGTTAAGAATAGACAGGAATGATGACAGTGCGAGGAGTAGAAGAGGAGAACTAGCAGGAGGGTTCGAGGGAACGCGAGGGAGTTACTACTGCCAGTCGGAAAGGAGGGGAATGAGGGCGAGGGAGAGGAGACTAGCCGTCATGAAAGAGGGGAAATAAAGAGCGAGGGAGGGAGAGGGAGAGAGAGAGAGAGAGGAGGAGGAGGGAATAAGAAGCGACAGAGAGAAAGAGAAGGTAAGAAGGGAGGGTAAAAAAGGATCGAGGGATGAAGAGACTGATGCAGGGGGAGAGAGCGGCCTTGGTTACCTCGGAAAGAGAGAGAGAGAGGAATGGGAGGGAAGACAGCGACACGTGCTATGCTTCTTTGTCTCTCTCTCTCTCTCTCTGCGTCAATCCCCTTCCACGGAATACCCTCTCTGCACCTGCTCCCTCTCCTCAACCTCCAGCTGAGGATTGATTGAGGCGGGGGAAAAGGATGAGAGGAGGAGAGAGGGAGGTTTCCCCTCTCACACTCTTTAAGATCTCCAAGGGAGGCGTTGGGGGGGCTGTGTAAGGGAGGTTGTGGGAGGCAGAGTGCGTGAGGGTGAAACAGGGAGGATACAGTGAGGGAGAGGAGGGAGGCGCACGCCCATTCCTACCCACGCTTCCACCTTCTTCCATATTTCCCCCCTACCTCGCGCGCACGCACCGACTCCATCTTGCTGGCAACTCGGGGAGCGAGCGGTAAAAGCTTCACGCGGCGTTTTTCTCGACATCAATCATAGAAATGCTCTCTCTCTTCCTTTCTCTACTTCTCTTTCTATCTCGATCGAACGAGGAGATAATTGCGTATTTCTCGTTTTCGTTGTCGAGTTTCGTTTTAAAAACGTCGACGTAATGACAAGCGTGGTGACGTTTTAAAAGCGTGGATATGCGGATTAAGGAGCGATAAAGATCACGGCCGAGGGCGAATTAAGAGTGAGAGCGTCTTATCGGGATAGTAATCCGAGACGAGTAAGCAAGACTAGCTATAGAGACGTCTACATGAATAACGTAATAATAATTTCAGTTTACATTGTCACGTCGATGAGTTTGACTTATGGAGGTCGGTTGTATTTTCAGGAATTGGGACCGATTGGAAAAGTTGGACGGCTTAGAGAATATTTACTGCGAGATACAAAAAGTTAAAATGTCGACACGACGATGCCCGATCTTGTCAATCATAGATGAACGCTGGGCTTTATCCTGTATTAATTTCCATTAAGCAATAATAAAATGCATATTTTGTTTTAGGTAGTTTAGAATCGGTAAATTTTAAGTGATTCCGGTCATAATGGTGATCGACAGCATGATCAATATGCGAAATAAATTTGTGGCTGCAAGAAACAGTAAGTAAATTTGCCTTATCAATGAGGGACTGCGTTGCAAAGAAAACCTTGATTTTTTCGTCCCTGGGAAATTCGAACACCGTCAATTCAATCATACTAATCGTATGATTCGATTTGTGGCCGCATCGCGTGTCCGAAAAATTCGGGTAGAAGCTAATCCATAAGCCTTCGATGTGATCTAGGACGACAGACGCTTACAAATAAATGAATCATCGTTTTAGGTTTCTCAAAGGAGAAAATAGATTTGTTCATTCGGAAGATTGTGTAAACACCACGTTACTCAAACCGATTCGGATAATCCTGTACTTTTCAATTCGGCATTAAGGATGCCTGAAAGGATAAGTTGCCATGTGCAAGAGAATAGGGCTATTACCATAATGTAATGGAAAGTGAAATAAAATTAAAAAAGGTCATTTATATGCATGCCTTATTCTTACATAAGTCCTAGCATACGAAGTAAAGATTTTTTCCATTTTTCTCTCAATGGCTCGAAAAGTTAAACAGATTTAGAACGTGTTGCAATATATTTCTGAATGGGACCAACTATTTGTTTATATTTAATACTATCTGAAATTATACTAACGCTATCATAATATGTCCCACGAGAAGAACAACAAATCGAAACCTAATTTTTACAAGGATATATTTAATGTAAAGATCCATTCCAAATGTACGTAGTACATTTAAAATGCTTACATTGAAAAATAAATAAAACAAACCAAATAATTATTGTTCTTATATTTAAATAACATGGAATTTTTAAATCTATGTTTCAAATCAACAGTTTTCAGCTTACGATTGCAGAAAACTGATTCTTAGCTAAAGCATTTGTTCATCTTCAACACGCACACATAACCTAGCGTCAACAAATGTTTTGCAATTCTTTTATTCTTTCAGTTTATGAGTCACGAAAAAATGTTTGGGAAACATTCAAAGGAAACTATCCACGTTTTTTAGTAAATAACATGCGGCAACTATAAATGAAGGAATAAAAGAATGACAGATTATAGAAAATGGAAAACAAGGCATTTTCCTCATTTATTACTCGGCAGGCAGTTATTTTCAGGGAGCCGAGAAGGGAGGATGTAAATGGAATGGAGTGTGTGCCCGCGAGGGATGAATGGAAGGAAGTGGGATTAAAATGGTATAAATGGTTAGTTGGATGGCAGAGATGGATAACGGCCAATACCGTTGCGTACGGCAGGTGCTAAGTTCTCCGGGAGTGAATGAGGTGGGAGCATTAGCGACCGTTCTATCCTCAAGCCGTCGTCGTTTAGACCACACGATGAATTTCTCCGATTTGGGTTTGTCAGGGGAAAAAACAACAAATATGATCACCTCCGTCTGGGCAGCTGGATGAAAACATCTAAAGAGTTAGTTATGCCGTAGATGCATGGTTTTCCTGTTATGTGAGGTACTAGAAAGGAACTTAAGGTAGAATTTTATAACGTCCGCTTGAGGGTTCGACATTACAGCCGTTAACTCATTTCGTATTTTAGTAAAATAACTCTGTGTTACTTTGATAGAAGTAAAGAAAAATCGAACGACGCTAAGTAACGCGGCATATTATAATTTCAAAATCTACAATTGGAATTTTCGTTTACCTCGACAAGATACTTTTCAGTTATTATTATAAGCTGAGTTAAAGTTTTAAGGTTCAAATGTTCTGTAACGCGAACTTTTTGTCATCCATAACTTAAATAATTAAAGTTCGATTGTAATTCGTCAGAAACACAAACACTACTGGAGAGTTTGTATGAATTTGCATGAAAAATTAATATAAGCGCAGTAAATATCAAATTCCAAGGACCCGATTAATTTTCTCTGTTTCCCACATGCAACTCTATGGCATAAGCTTCTTTTAGGAAATAATGGCGAAAAAAAGCTCTCCGACTTTATGAAAATATACGTGACCTTATAGCGCCCTTTTAGACAAGGAAAGCTTTATTAGGAAAACATACTCGACGCCAAAGTTGACGCAAGAAATACGGATGAAACCGCCTGATATAAAAAAGTGAGTAGATAAATTTCTGTACAGTCTTTTCTGCTGAATTGTATACCGTATACGAGAATATTCTTCAAAGAAAGCGCGTAATTTCGAATCCCTAGAATTTTTGCAATGACTTGGCGTAAATGCGTACTCTAATTTTTTGCGAATGGATTTGTGATTGATATTCCATAGTTTACTCAATACTGTATCCTGACTATAAGATTTAAATGGAAAATACGCCTTTCATGGTGAGCACTTGAAAATCGATTTTTTTCTAGGAATTTATTATGGAGGATTGATACTCTTCAGAAGGCAAGGTGCCAGAAAAGAATATTAATCAAACAATAGCATAAATCTGTGTCTTCGGAACAATGAAATCTTATATTCTAACTGTTCTTTCAAGTAAGTTTTTGCGGTATATCATATCTAGTATGAGCAGGGGCGCTCCGAGCCTCACGGCCGCCCGCGTGCATGTCTCTCATTTGCCGCCCTTTTTAGGCGTTATTTACTAAAATTATTAAAAAACGCCTTTTGGTTTGATAAATTTCCGTAGCCAATAAATATGAAAGAATATACGGCATATTATAATACAATCCGCATTACTGTTAAAAATACTGTACGTGTGTGACGATAAATCGGCCTCCACCGTTGTTTAGCCGCCCGTGTGCGTCGCACACATCGCACATACGGATGGCGCGCCCCTGATAAGGAGTGAGAGGAACCGTTGGGTGCGGTCCCCTAATTCAAGGAAACAAAAAACTGAAAATGTGCTCCGCGTAAATATTTTGTTGAAAGATACATTAACGACTGAGAAAACGCCTCTGGGGCGAACGAACGTCATGTTCCCCAAACCAAAAGTCTGATTCAAGAGCCTAAAAACTCGGAATAGCACGCAGTTTACTAACAATAAGACAGGCGACAAAAGACGTTCTATGAATTCTATCTATGAATCTTAAGCGATTCCCGAAATATGGACGACATCAAAATGAAATGAAAAAGAAGCAGAAGCCAGAGGTAAATGTAAGATCTTACACCTGAAAATAGCTATACGTTCTGAGGTATCGCATAAACAAAAATTAATAATTTTTTAGCCTTGACATCTTGATATTCATGGATTCACGGCTAAAATTTCAATTAAATGTGTGGAATTAAGTTTAAATTTTCGAATCGCTTTTTCACGGACGGCAATATAAAATCTCTCGAGGGCCGCATGCGGCTTAGTTCGACGACCATTGGTCTATATCAGGGTTTCCCAAAGTGGGGTACGCGTACCCATGGGGGTACTTTTAAAGGCGATAGGGGGTACTTCAGAAGATTTACTTAATGACTGATATTATGATAATGGGCAATCTAAATCAGATTTTTTCACTTTGGTGTTGTTAAAGAACATGTTTTAAAATAAATTTCTTCAATATGTATACAGTATTTTTTGACTCTATAAGCATATAATTCATACATAAATGTAAACGGCGGCCTTATCACTGAGGGCGGAGACGTAATTATTTTGTTTGCTTCCGTTGAACAAGGGAAAAGTCATGAAACCAGATAAAACAAAACTGGAAAATCTGAAATACGCCAGATTTCTATTCCTCAGTTTGAATTTGTCAGATATAAAGAAACATTTGGAAGAACTCACGGAGCAATCATTTGAACATTTTCCAGAAACGGATGATTTTAATTTGATGTGGAATGTTATTTATTATATGTAAAAGTATTAAAAAAACGCCCAAAATGTAACATTTCATATGAATAAAATTATTAAAGAAACACTTAAAGATGGCAATTTTAGCATGAAATTATCCGCCACTTGTTTACATTTACGAGTTCAACTACTTCCACGCAATATCTCTAGCAGGACTGTTCATGAAAAGGGGAAATTTACTAAGCTGGCTGGCATTTGAACGGCGAATAAATCGAAGTGACGCATCCTTTCCTTAACATCCCTTTCAAGTGGAAGACTTATTAAATTCATGGTGGTGGCAAGGAGTCACTGCTCACAAGCACTCACTCACGTACACGCTCTTGCGCAGCGTTGAAAGAGACGGATTCTATCGCGTTGCCAGTGTCGATGGATCGGATGTTTAAGACAATCCATCCACGGGGAAATTAATTCGGAATGCAGTCATATACATATCCTCTGAATAATTCCCCTCGTTCGTACATATGAATGGCGGCCTTAGCTATGCCCTTCATGACTTCATTCAGTGTCCCCTCGGGTATGAGAGAATGCGTCACACGTTGCACACATACAAACATAAACAGCAGAGTTCAAAATCGTTCTTCCTTTGTCAACGCGTCACTGCGGATGTGAATCACGTCAACGGGAGAAACGTCACAAACGCAACTTCTACCGTCACGCCTCATATTTATTTTGAAAAAAAATAAATGATCACATACATGCATGTAGTCATGGAGATTAATACTACGCTAAGAAATGTCAAAATGACATGGAAATAACTTCGAATATCGCTAAAAAAGAAGACCAGTAAATGGTTCCTTCCCGAAAAAGGCCTGAAATTTCGTTTGCGTGTGATTGGAAGCCTTAAAAACGATCTGGATGACATATGGGCCTCTTTATTTTCTCTCCCCCACCTCCTGCCCAAGGAGCGACCTACTTTATCCCTTGAGGTCGCTAATTTTTTCAGCGTTCGCCAATGCAAAATAAATGTCTCCCATGCAGAGACCAAAGAGGAAGCAAAAGGGTGTGCGAGGACCTCCCAAGAAGGAAGGGAAACGTCCGTCGATGGAAATTAGGTTAATCCATGGCACAATGTTTCTGCGACTTGTGTGATAAGGAAGTGGTTAAGAAGCAAGAATAGTAGCTGATCAAATAATTCAAATTTTTTCCTCGTAGAACAAACAGATTCGAACAAATAAGACCTTCCATCACCAGAAATGAGCATGTTACTTATGTATTAGTAATACGTAATTATGTACAATTTAGCCGACGATTGGAGAGCATTGGTTGGTATATATCAGACATTTTCAAACCAATTTCAGTTTATTTTTAAGATCATCAATGGCTTAAATACTTATGAGTCCAAGTACAACTGTATTTCGTACGACCTTTTATCATTTGCGAATTTAACGATGCCAAGTTTATACCAACGATTTAACAGACATATAACAAACAAGTTACAATAAAAGGAAAATTAAACGTTAATAATATAATATTAAGGAAATCAAACGGTTTATGTACTCTTATACGACGGGAAGCCCGGAATAGTCACACCTACTGCACATAACTCTAGTCGGTTCTGGCCAAGAGCATATAAATGTCGAGAATGATGACCAGATTTTCTATAATTAATAAATCAAACTACAATTGCTTTGATTCTCACGCCAATGATATATTAATTAAAGCGTATATAAAATCAACTAAGTGAAGGGTAGCTTTGTAGGGAGCCATTATAAGATGATATAAAATAAATTTTCACCATTTCCACTTAAACAATCAGTTGCGATCGATTTCAAGGCTATCACTGCATCTTATAAATTATTTATTTAATTTTTTATGAAAACGTTATCTTTTAATTTTGCCTATTGAAATTAATTATTATAAATCAATTATTACCTACATAAATTAAAAAATCTCACTGTACCTAATCCAAGTTTGAAAATCTAAAATAATATTAACACGGAAACATCATCTTTCAGTCTTTGCCGCGTTCTACCATGCAGCTCGTCATATGACGCACGTGCTTTCAGTACAGTTCCGATGCGTAAGAGAGTCGGATGTGCTTCTGCAAGATCCTCTCAAGGAGTTTGATGGAGGTAACGTCCCAGCGTGGAGCAGGATCAGAATTATTTTCCGAGAAGCTTTAGCACCCAAGTCAGTTTTATTGTCACGGAGCTGCCGTGCATGCTGAATAACAACGTCCAATGGACACTGAAGGACGACCAGAAGAGGGATTTTTGAAAATGTCATTTTTTACACACGACAGCTTCCGTAAATTGATATGCCGTTCGGTTCTCATAATCGGATATGTGGTAGATTGAAGTTCATTTGACTCGGATAGCGAGTGTCCTTCGATCTCCTACAAAGCCCGAGACCTTCAACACTCTTTTATGTATGGATCTCTTGATTTCATTCACACACGCAGGAACACATACAAGGCACTACGGACCTTATATTGCCTTCCATTCTGTCGCAAACTTAATGAGCTTTACTCGCGGCTCGCATAACCAGCAAATCTCCGACAGCGAGATGTGGGCGTATGAAAAATCCTTGTGGCCGGGAAAGAGAGAAGGGGAGGAATTCACAACCTCTAAATCATAACTATCGACAATAAGGAAAGCGAATGGCGCCATTGAAAGTCATGGAACCGTTATTTGTAGAATGAAAACTCTGAGGAATCTAGTAATTCTCAGATTCACAAACCTGACGAAGTAACGAAAGCTTAGCGATGCCGAAGCAATTATTAGTAGGATGCAATATTTGAAAAAAAAATGGCAGAAAATCAGCGACGTATCAGAAAGCAGTAGAAAGGAGGGGAAGCATGGGGACGACATAAAAGCCTTGGGAAAAAATCTAGACTGAGTCCCAGCCAAGTCACTATCCGTGTGCTTGGCTTTTAAAAAATATGAGTGCATGTTAGGAGCCCTGAGCCTAAGATAGACGTCCATTTGAGTTATACTTTAAATGAAAAAATCGTAAGAGTCACCAGTTTTCATTTCCACATTTTTGTCTCATAAAATGGTGTTCCATCTGTTTGGTTTCGTTATAACAGCATGTCTCCTGCTATAAAACATCTCAAACTGTCCCTGCAGCAGCTATACCTTACCTATCTCAAGGACGAATGACTGGGATTAACAGACTAACCTCTCGAAAATTAATTATAAAGCTGCCCATATGGACGGAATCAAACTGACAGCCAAGGAAGCTTTTAGAACTGACGATCAATGAATTACAACTAAGAGTGATGGCTTTGTTTCCGATACTGTCTGCTTTATGGCTATAAGAATCATCTTGCTCATCAGTTATATCAAATATATATTTATCAACGGGAACAGTTACTTGCTTAACGACAAATAAATTTCACATTTATTTCCAATTTAAGTTGTACTAAGAGCATAATATGTAAAGCAACTTTATTTTTGTCGAGCGGCTGAGATGTGAATATTTTCTCGAGGAAGACAAAACTCGAATATTATAGCATTGTGCGATTATATAGTCGTCAGAAACATAATAGATGCAACAGAAATATCTGCAAATAGAGGGACAAGATGGACAATAATCCCATTTCCAAATTAAAATCGCGTGGGCGTAAAGTTCGTATTTTAATATATTAAATTAGAAATCCACAGATTCTTTAGCCTTCGAGCGTAAACATCGTGCGTATTTCCGGCTTAGCAACGACCGCTCGACTCGATGCGCAACGAAGAAAACGAGCGAATAACCTTTCATACCGACCTATCTACAAGCACTTACACTCATCCGTTAAGAGAGACCTCTCAGTAGTTTCGCCAACATTCCGAAACTGCCTCGGCATAGCTGCGAAGAGAAACGTTTTCTAGGTGTTAAAACACTCCAAAGTAGGCGAGCGCGCACCTGGGTACAGCGAGGCGGATGACTCTAATTGGTAGGAGAGCAGGATAACCGATTCCAAGGATACGCGAACCACATAACGACCTAGTGAATGCGAAACAAAGCCTTCGGAGCGCTCCGGATAATATAGGCTTTTCAGCTGATTGGCACGACGTCGCCAAGGATTTGGAGAATAGGGTCAAAATGGAAACTTCCAACCGCACGATGGTTTTTCTTATTTATCTTTCGCAATCCAGAGAAGAGGACAACCTATCTTTCAGGTCGACCTACGAAGATGAATAAATCACCATCGTGTGATAAAGCCTTCGAAGAAAGAATTTATTTGAGGAGGACGCGAGGTAATCAACCCTATGGGCGTGTTATGAATTGCAAGAGCGTTTGCGTCACCGATTGTCAAGTGATGTCAAAGCAAACTTCCGTTTCAGCTACGTATCTACAGATAAATGCGAGAATTTTACTTCTAACTAGCAGGTCGGCAGGATTTCGCGATGCAGATAATATCAGATCCTGTTCCAACTATATACTCTGTCGAAATCTAGATGAGGAATTGCCAAAAAATGTTTTATTGAAACGGCCGTGCATGAAATTTCAAATCAATTAGCGGGAACCACTAAATATTTCGATTCGGAATCGGACCCGCTTTAAAAATTTCAATTTCACATAAGTTTTACTGAATTTTGTAATGCAGCGTGTACTGATAATACAAAAAAAGCATTTCCAAAGTAACTGACATCATTAGGCACACATTTTATTCTTATTCCTTAAATTTTCGGGGAAAATATTTGTTTCAAGGAAATTGACAAATCAGGGTGTGACCGACAAGGGAGATTGGAGCTTGGAGTCCACCTCTAAGTGATATATTTCCTAAGTATTATTGAAAGGGTTTTATTATTTTTTCTGGTTCCAAAATTCGCCCTGCCTTATTCTCCTCATTCAAAATCCCTTCCTTTATATCGCCTAGTAATTATCCGTCGTTTCCAAAATGAGAGGAAAGCTTATCTTGGGCGGCGTTGTCACCTGTTCAAGGAGATTTGAACGTGGTTTGATAGCACTAATACCGACATTTCCCCGCATATATGGTATTAAAGCACTTGATCTTTCAAACCTAGCTCTTTCACGAGCTATATATTAAAGTGTGAATGTTTTTTTAGCTGTCAATTGAAAGCGCTATACGTAGACTGAAAATCGGAAATGAAAGTACGCTTATTTTTTTCGTTTACTGCACCTCTATTAGAGAAAATGTGCGCTTTGACACAAAAATATCCAAATAAAATTTCTTTCGATTAATTCAAATCGTATTGTAAATGCGTCAACAGTAATAAAAGCAATCGATATTTATCATCATTATAATACTGAGTGTTGTTCATATTTTTTATAAATGAGTGATAAAGGCAGAACCGGTTATGAAATAACTGGAATTCACAGCTTCAAACTGCTAAGAGTTGTCATCCTCTTCGTTCAATCATTAGAAACCTCCTTCTGGTAAACAACTTGCGCAATGAATTCGGCGCAATTCAGAACGTCTAATTACGCATATTATCAATCATATATAGTTTTATTTTGAGGCGAGTTTTTTTAAAGCTCCTATTATATTGATATTTCTGTCTTCGTATGTGAGAGGCTATGTCGCACAAGACGAATCACAATGGACATTTGCATTTAGGATTTATATCAAAGTAGAAGACGAAAATAACAATAATATCAAATCCATCGGAAATACCACTCGACCGAAAACAATAATTCAATTTCCTTAAATCGTAAAATATATTCATCAGAGAAAACAATTTTTTTTGGTATCAGTAGAGCAAAAATAAAAATTTCTTTTTATACATACAGGATATCCCAACAGCCTCTTTGCCCTAGTTGTTAAGAATGTGCAGCAAAAATGAAACACCGCCATCAATTTTAAACGGACACTGGCCACACATTGGTGAAAGAGACTGCCAACTGACAAATGAGTGGCAACAACGCACAATAACTCCGATAAAAATTCATCAGAAAAATTTCGCCTTTGTCCTTTCAACCAAGTTAATCGAACTTTTTCAGATACACTTAACACTAACAAATATGCGTGTGGGGGAAAGGAGAGTTATTTTGAACGGATCGTCTTCACGTTGGTACGGACGAAACAGCATACTAAGTACCTTCGATTCATTTCGAATGTCGAAAAACGGAAGAAGATGAAAAGGATTCATTTCGTTAAGTTTTCGCAGCCATTCGCTATTCAACGCAGGGAAAACCGATCCTTCGACTCCATCGCCTCGACCGAGGTTCATATCCTAAAAACGAAAAGTCTCCAGTCTCGTTCGATATCGCACCCTTCCCCGAATAGGAGCGATTTGGGAGGACGAAAGGAAATAAGAGAGAAAAAATGAGTCCAAGTGAACGTTTTTAGCAAACAAGTGTAAAACGTCCCTATATTTGCCCAAAGAAAATATATAGAGATGACATATCGCTCATAATCAAGGGAGGATGTGTGATGCGAGCGAGATATTTGTGGAAGTTACGAGGGGGAGGGGGAGGGAAAAGGAGAGAGATGCGACCTTCAATGGGATGGGCCCACACTCTTAGACGGGATAGGTGATAAGTACCCCTACTCCCACACAAATCTTCGCATCCGTCCTTGGAGAGTCCATCCCATAACGCCCCTCTTTCGCCCACCAAATGCCCAGCCTCCTCCGCCTCCTCTCCTCGCCGCCTCTTCCACCCACTTCTCCTCATCCCCCGCACCGATTCTCTACCTCCCCATCCTTCCTCCCTATCTCCGATTCCTCCCGCCCTGCCCCACCCTCGCAGCTACAACGGGCAAGGTCTCTCTTCTTTTTTAATTCCTCCCTCTCCTCCTTCGCCGTTTTATTTTTTACAACTATGCGCGTTATTCTTTTTGAATGACCGTCATTTTATTACGACCGAATTGCCTCTGTAGCAATAATAGTCGAGGGCGTTCATTATCAGCTGTTAAGTCACTGCCGATTTACTCTCCTACATCGGAAGCATCATAAATATTTCTTTTTGGGTTCCACAAGTTCGAAAATAGTTTGTTTTTTTCGTAATCTTATTTGCGACACCGAAACTCAATATATGGAGCAGGTATCGACATTAAGAACGAATCTCGTAACTTTCAATTATATTTTTTCTCTTTCGTTATTAACTATTGCAACATTTGGCATGGGTGATGATTGGATGATGCTTAACATGCGAAATAAATAAATGATGACTACTGGAGTTTCCAGTGGTAACAAATCGAAAACGAGACAATGACCTTAACAAAAACTAATAAATTATATGGAATATGTATCAAATAAAACATTTAGATTATGACCAAAGACTTTCAGTCTGAAACTACAAAAAATTTACTACTTGCAATTAAGAAAGCAGGATTCGCAAAAAATTATATTCAAGCCTATCAAAATTCCGAGTTGACGTTTCATCATTTGATTTAAGACATTGGTTCTCAATCGGGGTGACATGATATCCTAGGGTGACGTGATGGTTATTCAGGGGTGACGTGAATATTTGATAAATTCACAGTGTATCATATAAAAATATATAAAACGAGGAAAATAAACATTCGTGCTTATTTAAATGCCAGAATTTTATCTTTATGTGGTAGGGAAAGCCCAGTTTATCTTTAAAGGTGACTTGAAGATAATGGAACTGTAAACGAGGTGACGCATAACTGAGTGAACTGAACATAGGGTGGAGCAAACAAAAAAGGCTAAGAGCCACTGATTTAAGATCACAAAAACGTTAAATAAAATTTCCTATAACTGTTCGATATTCTTCGACAAAATCTTCACCTACAACAAGGAAATGCTTTTCCATCAATGTTTTAATTAACCTTTCAAAAGTTCTGACACTAATGTTGTTTACCCAGTTCGCCAACAGTCGCTAAGTCTGAACATGCTCAATTATATTTAGAGGAATAAAAGAATATAGAATAGGCACAATTCTATTTTTACGGATAACTCGGGGAAAACATTTTCCCCATAATACATTAGATCAAGGCCCGTCCCTAGGGTATGGAGAAACAGGGCGACGGCCCCGGGCCCCAGGCTTCGATTAATTTCCGTGATAAGTTTAAAATTGAGGGTTGATATAGGTGGAACCCGCAGAAGACGATTTTCCCCTGGCCAACAAACCACTAAGTACGGCCCAGCTTCATATGAAAATGAACAATATCATGTAGAAATTCCTAAGCATAGACCAATTCCAGGTTTCGCCCTTACTCCAAACAAAGGGCGCTAAAACATTTGAGAAATTTTTATTAACTCTTCATTAAATTCTTTCGGAGCGCCATCTTTTCATAAATGGCAAAAATGTTTTTAATAAGAAAAGAGAAGAATATTCCCGAGTATTTTGACGTCAAACGAAATAAACCGTTCCTTTATGACGGTTACAGTGCGCGAGAAGCGAATTTTTTATTGGCCGATGCTGTCTTGGCAACGATTTCTTCTTCGTGTGGGGCAAATAAGTCCGAAGTCCGATCGTTGATTCAACGACAGATTCTCGGTAGCAATTTTACCGGGATGTTAGTCGCGTCACCGCTATCTCTGGTCGCCCGTTCGCCGCTTAAGATACGAACATGATTAACACGCGCAGCCTTTGAATAGCGTCCGCGAGAAATGAAGAAGATATTACTGCGCATTAACCGAACCGAAGGTTATCCCGAGGAGGAGGGAGAAGAGCCCTCGCGAAGAATCTGAATCCAATTTAAAGCGACATCGGTGATAAAAGTTTACGAAACTTTGATCCCGAACTAAAAGGACCACGTAACAAAAAACAGAAAGACGAATTGGTATTCAAACGAGCAAAGTAGAGGCGCATTTGGTGGTTTCGTGAATGCGATCCAAATAAGGATTGCCACACCTCGTCCGACGCGGTCGCATGAAAGGACGAGGAAGGACGAAAAACGAAACTGGATGGAGATCACGAGAGACGGCGGGCGATTACGACATCTAAGAACTGCATCATTTGGCAAACGAACGGATGGCATTCAAATGGAATCTCGTGCGTTCCTAGAAAAGCAAAAGGAAGGAGAAACGACACGCAATAAGCCAGAGCAAAAAAGAAGACAATTGCGCATCACGTCACGTGTCCATAACGCGTTCCGTTGCGATGCAAATCAATCCATCGCGTGGGCTGGATTCGATGTCAAGCGATCGAGGCTGTATTTTAATGCATGAAAATTGCCCACGGTGACAGCTTTAAGGAAACGAATTTTTCACCTCGAACTCGACCGAAGTTCAAATTCGAAGCGCTAAGAAATAAAAAAATAAAGCTTTTAAAGCCAGTGAAAACGAGCCTCTAAGGTCACAGCAATGTAAAAATAAAAATCACACTTGGAGACTCACAGCCCCCCTCCAATTCAGTCCAAATTGATACTTCCTCCTTATTTTTAACCTTCGTGCTTAATTAAGCTTAAGCAGAAGTGGCATTCGTCGCGCCGAAAACCAAGGTTAAACGGAAAATGGTACACAAGGACGAATTACATGGCACTCGAGGGGGAGAATAAAAATTCGACAGCCGGGAATATGGAGAATGGCCAACGGGATCCATCGACGGACATAATATATGGAGTTCTACGCAGCGACGTGAGTGACAAATTTATGCTGCGTCCCTTTCTTTTTTTTATTGTAGGGAAAAATTAAAAACAAAACGCGACGATCCGCTTAGAAATTTTCAGTATTGAACGAAAACATGATTATAAAGCAGTGGCGTTCCTGTAATTGCTCGGGCATCCGGGATATAAAGATTTTTAAAGGCTTTCATGTTCATATTTATTCACACCGCCACTGTAAACGCCTATCGAAATCTGTTTCGCCGAGTCGCAGGAAAAGAATAAATTCTCCGGAGTGTACGTCACATGTGTGCGCAAGAAGAGGGGAGAAGTAAGCGGGCTACGAGGAAACTAAATTTCCTAGATAACATCCGAGGAGCGAGTAGGGCGGAATGCAAAGGAAGGAGAAGAAGGAGAAGGGAGGAAGATGGGATGGCCCAAAGGGAATGAAGGACGAACAGTGTTAAACGAAAGATCATTAAAAAGAAAAGGAACGATAAACACACAGACACGAAGAACTTCACCCCTGCTTAAATCGAGACCAAGTAAAGTAAGGAGAAGAGGGAGGCAGGAAATAGGAACGAGGAAGGAATGGAGAAGGAAAAGGAAGTTTTAAGGAAGGATGGAAGATGGAGGAAGGAAAAGTGAGGATCGAGATAAGTCTATGAGTATTTTCGTCTTAAACGGAGGGGGAGGAAAATGGCGCGAGATGAGTGCAGGGGGGAGGGAAGGAGGAGGGACAGTGCGACGCCCGCAGTTTCACCTTCATCCGGCACACACTCGACTAGAGCAGAAGATAGCGCGGCCTCTCCTCCTCGCACCTCTTACCCTAAAAACCATCCTCCCCCCCCTCCCCCCCACCATCGCGCTGCCTCATCCCATATAACCAGCCCTCGACCTTCGAGATGAGCGGATCTGTTTTCCGAGCAAACATGGCGGATGCGGGGGCGTCAGTGACGTCATATCGTAGGATATGGGACGGAGGGGGAGAACTAGAGAGAGAGAGAGAGAGAGGATAAATGGCGACTCGACGAAGAAGTAGCAGCGATAATGGACTTCAACATTCAGGAGAACGATTTCCGAAGAATTTTTCGCACCCTTGTTTACACACTAGAGTAGAACATAAAAGACATTTAAGCTCCTCGAGAATCGATTTTACGTAGCCCGTGAAAGGACGTGCGGCAACGTAGAGAGGGTATATCTTTATATTTCGGCATTTCGGGATTTTTTTTGCTGCGAAATG
Source organism: Uropetala carovei (assembly GCA_036926305.1). NCBI lineage: Eukaryota > Metazoa > Arthropoda > Insecta > Odonata > Petaluridae > Uropetala > Uropetala carovei. Next base: position 1,434,777 of record JAXCHB010000017.1, on the reverse strand, counting down.
AGGATATTTTTTCGCTGCGGCGTCAGATGTGGCAGGGCGCAGGAAACCGACGAGACGATTGTTTGTTCGCTCTCTCGTTCTCTGGCGCCATGGAAACCTGGACGCGGAAAAACAAAACCGTCATGGATTAAATTTAGCGATATATGGCTAACCAGATGCACTCGCTGTTGATTTATAATCGGGATATTTACTGGAATTTCCTTTATGATTTACAGCTGACAATTGGTCGAATTTAATCGAGATAATGATTCATATTCTTTTCTTCGGTTTCATAGATGAGTTAATAGGAATTAATTTTTGGAATTATTTTTCAAAATGCTCTCAACCGAAATGGGTTCAACGTGTACGTTTAGAAAGATATTAGCATTCCATATCAAGATAAGCAAAAATTGTGATAGTTATGTTGCTGCTAAAAATGACGGAAACGAATATGAAGCGATAGGTTTTACGTCGCCACGTCTATAATTTAAAACAAGATTTGATCGACGAAACTATCAAAGTTAAAAAATATATTTCACGTGCTCTTTAAAAAAAAAACCTTTTATTCTTCTGGGAGGAAGATTCGCCAAGACAACGATGTTATTCGCTTCGAGGATATGGAAAAACTTCAAGGTGTCTTCTTTCCGAATAAAATAACTGCAAGTTCAACAGAATAATAAATACAAGGCCGCTAAAATACGCATCAAAAGCGGAATAACCTCGAAGTAAATTCAAGGTTAGGCAGAGATGAATATATATATATATATATATATATATATTTTTTTTTTCATCGCGACGATTAAGATAACGAATTTCCAATCGAGCGAGCTCGCCATATGACGAACGAAGCTCTTAATAAGATTGAATGAACTTGTAATTGGGCAACGAGAGTCGAGCCGCGCGACGCAACTCGCTCCGGCAAACATGCGAGATAAACATTTACAGATACCAACTGTTTGCAAGGGAACGAGCGGGGGCAGGTGGGAGGAGGCGGAGAGGATGGACGCACATCGGAAAAACTATGACGTCTTCGAGATCCAATTGCCCAATCTCGGCTGACCTTGGGAGTAACAAATTCTTTCGCAACGCGGCGTCTGTAAAAGCACCGGTTAAACTCACGGGGGTCCCCCTTCTCTATCCCAATGAAGTCATTTCCGATAAAGCAATCCGTCGCCGTTACCAATATCGTAAATAAGTTGCCGTTTACCTAGGAAGGAGTACGGAAAAAAGATATCCTGTTATATTTTTCCTTCTCTCTCCATTAGATGATATTCGGAGATTTCATTGCGAAATTAAGGTGAGTTTTCGTACGTCTGTATCAATGTCGAGCGAAGGAGCACGTGTTGCACAACTAAACAAATGGGATGACCAAACAACCGCATGCTGTCCATGATCGAGTGAGATTTTTTTCTCTAAAATGTACGCTAAATTAATTAAATCGGTGACTTGGAAGCTAATAGTATTCATTGCAAGAGCACTGACTCGATACATCTTGCTCCAATTAAAGACGAAATTTTTTTCGGGATTCTTAACGATAGAATAACTCATATTTTCGCCGGGAGACGAACGAGTGCAACAAAGGATTGCTTTTGGAGAAAAATTACGACGGATAATCAAGGCCGACGGTTAAACTGCGAAATTTTCCCGTGATTAGAGACTGGCAAGTGCATCACAAGTCCTGCAAAGAGCGCTCGTAAAAATAAAAATAATATCGTCCTCTGCCGCATCTCAAATAGGAGAGAAATGTCCACTTCGAAATAATTAACTAGGACTTTCTCTTCATCAATCCCGAAACAAACGAGCTCGTTCAATAATCGGTGGACTAGACGTCGCTAATTTTTTTTACGCCCTCCTCTCGCTGCAGAAGGGTCAAGTGGGATGTGGGACTCTCCGTGCGAAAATTCTTGCGGTGTGAGAATTTTTCATTCCGAACGAGGTTTCGAGAACGGAGATTTGTGCGGTGAAAGGAGATGGACGGGTAGCTGGAGAAGACGGGGCACCTAGATTCCATCATCGTCCTTAAGCCAGATAGGGAGGCAGGAGAGTTGCACTCGATTAAAGAGGAATTTTCTAAGTTTGAGCTCGGAATATTAACCGCCTCGCTGCTTGGTTTCGTCAATCGTTGTTTTTAGTCTGGGGATTTTACGGAGACGTTTCGAAGAAATTAAATAACCTCGAGATTACGATCGATAAGTGGGTCTGTCGCTAATAGTCCTTCGTCCCAACCCTTCTCCTAGCCTCCTCTTATCATACATGTTTTCTTCCTCTTTCATCCCCGCTTTATCTGGCATCCTTTCTTTGACATCCTCCTACACTTCCTTCACACTTTCGATCCGTCCTCATCCATCTTCTTTACCCGCGTCGATTAGGCTATCTTCTCCAACTTTGCTCCGCACTTCATTTGTTTGATTAAACGCTCATCTATTCCACGTTACCCAGCATGAATCAACGCCCATCAACTCCTCTGCCGAGATGAATTATTTTTGTCCACTTCGGTGCTCTTAAATTCAGATTTTCAAGGCCGATATCGTCAGACGAATTCGGTAATGAATCCGATTTGAGAGAAGTCATCCACTAGAATTATTTCATTTGTATTCATGCCATGTATATGGAGTACGAAAGGTCCTTTTTCTTCTTGGGATAGAAATTATTAGATGGAGTGAGAGAAAAATAAAGTTCAGAAGGGTAAGAGAAATGTAAGTAGTTTCACGGAAAATCCTTATTTTCCAATACAAATACTTATAACTCTCTTGAAATATGGAATAATAGCTGGGATTACTTTTACGCTATTCACGAATTACGATAAAAGATGGTATTTTAAAAATAACGTTTATATTTGTGAGATTTATTGCATATGGGATGACTATTTTTCGCTTGTCTCTTAGGATTGCGCGCGACCGGAAAATGAACTCACTTATCACCACTTCCAGGAGAAAGAATGCTCTGGCGGACAGAAAACAAAGCTTTTAACGATTTCGACTCCCTTATCGTTGCTTTATGTTCCCGCATACGCGTTTCGAAATAAATTCCACCGTGCCCATAAAATAATCTATGATGCACCCGTAACCCGAAGGTCGTTTTTAACAATAACGAAACCAACAGATTTGTGGTTCTTTCACGTGAATCAGAGCATTCGGGATTTTTGTTTGCAAAGGAATGCAACGGACCAATTCAGACGATTCAAGATGGCAAAGAACCTGCGCTTGGTTTTATTTTTCATCAAATAAAACGTAATCAACACCAAAGAATTTACGGGAAGCCACTGAGATGGTATTTATTAATTCGACTGTTTCCGACAAAATTGACTGATGAATTTTATAGGAAAGAGATGACAAAAAGAACGCATACTTAACTAATAAACTATCCTTAAGTTCGAGCTACAGAGCAAGAACTCATAAATATCCTTTTCTTTGTAATTATATAACACGGCTGAAAACAAACAAGGTTCTAATGCCACAAATATAAATACGAGTATAAAACATTTCCTGACCTTCATCGGTGAATTTTAACCGGAATGTCTATTCTAGGAAGACTAGGCGGGTCGAATTCCGTGGTGAGTGTCCTCTTAGCGAGATACGAACCGAGTCCCATCGCTCGAAATCATATGAAGGAGAAAGAATCGCACTACTTGATGAAAGGTTAAGGGTCCGACCTTCTCGAGGCCCTAACCTCTCACCCTGGCCGTCTTATTGGAAGGGTTGCCTAAATGGGATTGACCCTTGGAGAGGAAGATACGACGCTCTCGGTAAAAGGGACCGGATTGGGAAAACGATTCTGCGCCGGGGCCAACTCTCTTTTTGGCAGCCCATCGCCACGGCAAGGATCCCATTCTCTCCTAACCATACCCTTCCTTCCGTTCCGATGAGCGCAATCTTTCCAGACGAGGAAAGAATAAGTTCCTTTGCCATAAGTGCGTTCTCGGAAAATGCGGCGCACAGCTGTTTTCCGCCCAACCTGTCGAGTGTTTCGATACCGCCGAGGCCCTACACTAAGGTGTGGTGGACCGTGATAACTGCAGGCCTTTGTCCAAAAACGAACTTGTTGTGAGTTCCTTTCCGACGGTAAAATTTCGAGTTTTTACGTCAGAGCATATTTCTATGGGGTTCTCCAGGACGTCTTTACAGCGTAGATTTTCAATATTTGGCAATCAATGATGATGCGTTATAGAGCGGATCCTAATCATCAGGTCAGTCTCTAATTTTAATCTAAAAAAGAATGAACCTGCACGTCAAAATGTCCATTTTTACGTGTTACCTTATGGGAAATGGAAATTATCCCCTGGAGACGAACCCGGGGCTTTGATCTCGAGTTAGATACATGAAAACGTTTTTTATTATATCATAACGCTATCCTGAAAATTTCATCAAATTCGGTTCAGTCGTTTGCGAGATATTAAGCTTCGAAAAGCATTACACACAACGTTTGCTACAGACTAAGGCTTTTATTTATATGATTTTGTATCGATTTTTGTGTTATTATTATTATCTCCTTATGAAAAAATGCCTTTTATTATTTGATACACACAAAGTAAAATCCTGACTGCACCACTACATCAGGTTGTAATTTTTTCCACAATAATCTCGAACATTTTGAGAGTAACAAAAATCTTAAACTCATCCCCAAAAATGAAGCAATAAATGGACGGATGAATTGAAAAGGAAGTTTCCTAGCAACATACATAAACCTATCTACACATTCCCATATTTTAATGTACTCTCTGTCATCTATTTCATCATGCAAAGTGATATAATTGAATATGCTTCCCATTATTTAGTCATTCCGTTTAACGGTGTCAACGGCAAAAGATTTTCGCTCATCCGCATGTTAACACGATGAGTCAAATATGCGAATTTAACTGGATAGAAATTTTTCGTTATTACCGTACCAATAAAAATTACAAGTGCGATGAGAACCCAGATTACAAATCTTCGCATAAACAGTACTATCCAGAAAGCTGGTGCAAAAGAAAAGATAATTTGGAGCTTTTATTGGCGGTCGGATTATATTTCTCTGTCCCGGGAGTTAAGCAAGGAGAAAAGCATTCTCCACAACAGGGTCTGAAATAAAGGGTGCAAAGAGAATTAATTACCTTAAAAGGCTCGTTGAAAAATGAGTCGAAGATTTTTTGAAGAGGAATGGGAAACAATTCATCGCGCAGTTGATTCGGAAGTCGAAAGCGATGCGTCAGGTATGAATTCGGCTGTGACCAAGGCCCGCGCCGTCCTTATCTGGGCGTTTCGATCTCAAGGGCACGCAAAAGGATTACGGAGATTTTTATCGGGGCAGTTAGAATGAGGTAATTGGGTCAAATCTAACAAAGACATGGGTCACCGTATCTACCGCCACCAGATATTCAGGCCATAATCATAATAACTCGTACATTATTCACTACTACTCATTAACAGATTACGCAGTTCGCCCTACATATATATATATATATATATTGTCTTTTTAGTACTAGTAGTTCCCAGAACCAAACACAAATGACGCATAGACACATGACGTTTCTTGCAAATAGAAACAGTGCCGAAGTTAAACAACTTTGATAAATACCGGATGACCTTGGAGCTTCGTTTAGATTACAAAAACGTGTGTGGGCGATAGAAGTTTGTATTTGCTTAGTGTTTTGAGTTCGGGGAAGTAATCTCGGATTCAGGTCATATAGATAGGCTTGGACGTCATCAACTTATGTAACAATAAGGCTAATGTACGTATAAGGTGAGTGACGAAAACATTTTAGCAAAACTATTATCAATATAAATAAATATATTAATGAACTAGTATAAGTGCCCGTCAAAAATGACGGGGAATGATTTGGTTTATTGTCACGGTAAACATTAAATAAAAATGTACTGAGTGGGCATAAATTCGGACAATGCGCATACCGAGTTGGTTAGCCGCTTCCTTTTATAGTCTTCCGCACTATGAAAATCCTTCCTGGACTCTTGAAATTATTTTGATGCTCCTTTTCATTTGAATGACGCGTTATGCAAACGGCGGTTTTCACATTTTTTTATCTTTTATAATTCATTGAACATTTCTTTGAAAACAAAGGTGTTGTGAAATCTCTCTTTGGTTAATTGTCTCTCTCTCTCCCTTCCTACCCTTCCCCGTCACTCCCCTCCCCCTCTCGCCGATACCCTACCTCCTTCCCTCCCCTTCTCACTCCCTTTCTCTCAAAAGACCAATCATTTATTTTTAATAATTTTATTTAATCTTCGTCGTTCTTCGGTTGCTTGTTGACTCGCATTTGCACGGTTCAATTTATTCCGTGCAGCGTTCTCTCCTCTGATTCTTTCTAACGTCTCCTGACTTTACCTTACAATCCAACGCTGTCTCCTTTCTCTAGATAATCTTCGTTTGCTATCTGCTTGTGTCTCATCATTTCCATCCATTGCTACAAATGAATAAAGCTTATTTTTTGGAGACATTGAAATAAAAATTGAGCTTTCTAACTAATCAATCAGCGGAATAATTTCTTTGAAAAATATCAGAATGAAAACAAATCACCAATTTATTTCAACATTGTAAACTGGTAACACGCCAAACTTACCTACATATTATCTTTCAAATGCTTTCATTTGCTTAAAAATGTAAATTTCAGTGAAGAATTTATCGAAGAAAAATTGATTTGAAATCTATTCTGAATAAAGTTGGCTTTGCGTAATAATACAGACGATGTATTAAAGTGAGAATTACAAAGCAATTATCACAAAATATTACTACTTTTATTCTAAACAAATCAAAATAAAATATTAAACATCGATATCTAAATCAAACTTCGATGAATACCGCACGTTATAACAATGAAACTCGGTCGTTATGTAAACAAAAAAGTACCGATTTATTTTGTTTGTTTCTATGGAACGAAATCTTATCAAAATTGTTAAGTTAATCACAAAGGAAATTAGTAGTATTAGATAAGGTTTAGAAGCCAACCATTGAAACTATCCGTAATATACCTGTTACTTTGTTAAAACCTTTTTTTCACCCGGATGACAGCAGGAATAATAAATATTGGGTTTTGAAAAAATAATTTGATTCCTGCCAAAGGTGCTTTGAGATACTATTAAAAATTACATATAATTAAACATTAAAATTCGTGGATAACCTTAATGGTGTTAAATACATCAAATCTTAATATCTTCACTTTCAGCCTTCAGATGGCGAATTTTAAAACGATAACGTTAATCACGAGTTCGTTAATTTTTTGCGGTTTAAATAAAATCCGCTTATGCGTTTGTTTTTTTAGTTTGTCTGCCTGACGCGCTAACTCCTTCCAAATGAAAGCAGATTGAGACTTCGTTTTTTTCGCCAATCGATTCAGTATTCTGTTTAGTTGTGAATTTTTCTCAGTTTATCCGGCTTTCCGTCTAAATTAAAAAAACTGCCATTTACTGTCTGCTTCAACAGCTCTTTCCTTATTCCTTCCTTAATTTCCCCGTCAGTAAGCCAGCCAAACTACTGTGGGTTAATCTAAAGAATGCTACTCAAATATTAAAAAATACCGAGTATGTACACCGCTTTGCAGACGCCAATTGTTCTACTGACTCCAACGATAATGCTGATGAAAATACAGGAATACTTGACCAAGGAAGCCATAAATGCCGTAAACCATAGCCGATAAAGTAAAAGCGCGGAGAGAAATCATCGAAATTGGAATTCCCACCCGTTGCTGGCGATTGATATTACGTGGAAAGGCGATTAATTCTTTCGCTGAAAGAGTCTAACGAACGGAATGGGAGTAACATGCAAACGTCTGCGTGACCCGTAAATTTTATAAAAAGGTCGAGGAGACGAACGTTGGATATAGAGGGGAAGTGGGAGTGAGGGGGTGGAAAGTGGGAAGGAGGAGGGTGGGGAAGGAGGAGGGTGGGGAAGGAGGAGGGTGGGGAAGGAGGAGGGTGGGGGAGGAAGCTTCCGCGGAACGGAGGAGGAGAGGGAGACCTTCGCCGCTTAAGTGACTTGACCCACTTGAAAACCGAATTGTCCGCGTGTTCTCTCTCCCTCCGTTCGGTCTATTATTCATTGTCCTTGCTGCGATGTCCCATCCGACGTCCCACAGCCTCCACCCATGCCCCCACCTCCCCTTCTCCAGTCTTTCCTCCTCCTCCTCCTATACTCTCATCTTCTCCCCATCCTTCAGTAAAACTCCTTCCTCGCTCCGGCTCCTCCTTTCAATCATCCCCTTCCGTCTTGTCGTTATCCTCCCCACCGTATTGTGCCCGAAGGCTGCAGAAATTTCACTGACGCACCCTCACTCCCACACACACACACACACACAATTTCCTATCCCATCTCTGTGCTGTCCCTCGCCCTCCTCCCACTTGCTCCTCTTTCTCCCCCCCCTCCCCGCGCCTCCTCCCTTCTCCACACCTCCCCCCTGACTCGTCGCGATCTCATCCGACATCATCCCAACGTCGACCTACAGCTGACCTTGCTACATTCGCTCCAACCTGGTGATTTCGAATTAAAAGGGTGCTCAGCCAAGCGTCAGAGGAAATAAAGGTCGCGAAAATTTAACCCATTAATTGTGGAGTAAAATACCCTCGAATTAAAAAAAAATCTGAGATAAAATCGCCGGACACGTTTAGAGGGGTAATAACAAAATTAAGTTTGCTTTAAATAACGTTGATATCTACATTTTCCTCTAAAACTGAAAATTTGAATGAGTGCAAGGTTTTTTATTAATAATTCCGTGAGAAGTTCCCAAAAAAATCTTTTCCCGTGCCCTGCAAAATTATCACTCACTACAAGCAAACGTCACATAAAGATAAACTCAAGAGAGTACAAAATAAGTTTAATAGGTGTTTAAATTTTCACAAATAAACGGCTTGTAAATCGTATGTACACAGAATTTGCAAAGCGAACGTAAATTTTGTTCCCAAAAATGTGATTACTCACATTAAACAAACCTCTTGATGATCATATCGTAGGCGACTTGAATGACCTTTCTTGCCGATTCACCATCAATGTCGTAATTAACTCATGTATGTAAAATGTTCACGGGGCCGTGATGAAATCACGCAGTACTTACTGATGTTTTAGCGACTTACAGCTCTTTTATCTCAGATGCGTGTTTCATGCCTAATCCTTAGCTATTTATCTCCAAATCTAGTGAGAAGAGTAAGACGACTATGGAGATATACATAGATAATCGTTACCCTAGTACAGAACAATACCAATTTTATCATATTAATTATACAAAGACTCTCTCTTCGGTTTTATTTCTCTCTCTTTCTGCACATGCACAAAAACAAGTTTTGAGCTAAATGAGCTTCCATTTGATGACATAACAATAACAAATACATAACAAATAAAATAAGTAAAAGTGTTTTTTATCCTGTGTAAATCAACTTCTTGGCGATAAAAGAACTATAATTCAAGTAAGAAGGCAAAGTAGATTCCATTGATCAATTATATTTAAAAAAGACATTATTTATTTAAAATCAAGGATTTAAAAATTAAGATGAATTCGTTCGACATGACCGCAGATTTGAATAGTGTCTTGATCGGAACATTGCGTCGTGATCAGGTGGAACTAACGGATAACACATATCGAAAGAAAGGATTAGGATGTAATAATAGTAGCAAACTATATTCAAGCTTTTCCAATAAGCTCAAGAGAAAAATACATTTCTAGCCATTTTTCGATATCCGAGTACTTCCGTGGTAAAAACGCGTAAGTTAATTTTCGATCCCACCTTTTCTGGCAGGTGCAAATTCTTAATTAGAAATTTCGTTAATATGCGTTTTTTAGTCCCGAACCTTGGATAAGACGGACGCGAATCCAATCCGCGTTTGAGAAAGTGGACCTCCTAACTCGAACAACTAAACCAGGATAGATTCGTATCTCGGGACGCTGTAACGAGGAGAGAATAAGAAAGCACCAATCGATTTTTTCATATCGCGAAAAGGGGCCAAGAAAAAATGCGCTTATCGAAGAGGTGGTGTTTCTGAGCTGAATGGTGGCCCGAAACTTTTTTTTCTTCGTGACAAAAAGGGTCAAAAATAACGAAAAAATTCCGAGATTTCTTAGCCGACCGACAAAATATCAACAAGTCCTCTGTCGTTTCCTTCGTGTCTCTCAATCAGATAATGTAAAAGATGAAGAATGACCTCGACACAAAATGGCTGTTTGTGCGTTTTATTTAATTTTAGACATAGTAACCTAGGCCCTACCCTTGGTCGCCAATGGATACGGCCTTGGTATGGCCTCCCAGCTTTCTGTATAATGGAGCTGAGGGGAATGAAACTTCTTTTCAATTTTAAGCGTGTCTTTGTTAATGGCATATGGAGTCTAGTGGGATGTAAAACTGAATACGTACCAGTTTTTGCAATAAAGCGAAATAGAAATAAAACGCCATGTAGATTTAAGGGAATAAAAAATTCCGAAGTTTTACATAAACTATAGAGCAAGGGCAGGTAAACTACCGCCTGCAAGCCACGTCAGACTCGCGAGAACACTTTACGTGGCCCTTGGTGCCATTACGAGAGCGAACCATGACATGTAATACAGATTATTTCATATTTATTAGTTTAAATTATGACCAGAAAACCATTTCCAGCACTGTCATGAGGTTTATATATTATTAATTATTGATTTTCACTGAAAGGATCCTTCGCATTATCTCAAGTAACTTTCGATGTGAACCCTAATGTGGCCCACGGAAACATTTTCATCTGTTAACAAGAGACGCCACGTAAAATGTTTCCCCACCCCTTCTATAGAGGGAGAATTTAGCTTTACGTAATTTTCTACATTGTTTTTACTTTATAAAGAAATGGAAGAAGGCAAGAATAAATAGAATTATTAATTATTCAAAATTTCAACATTTGTAAATGTATTTTAATATAAAGTAAAGTTAAAGTACTATATTTTTATATATCTATTTATTTTATTTCCTTAAATTGAACTCGAGGAGATGCAATAGGAAAAAATTCACTTTTTTAAAACCCAGGCTCCGTATCGACTTTTCGACTCTTTCGGATAATCGGGAGAAATTGCCCGCTACAACGTCCATCTCATGACGTGGAAAATGAACCTCGACGCATCTCAGGAAGAGAGAGAGATCGAGAGATTGCATCGACCGATCATATTTTTTTCCCTAAATCCTCAGCTACTGAACCCAATAAAGCCGAATATCCACTCCCGGACCACGGTTGGAAGGAAGCAGCCGCTACGGTGCATTGGGTGAACTTATCTCCGGAGTAGGATAAAAAGAGAGAAATTTCTGAACCTCAGCGAACCCTTTAATCGAACTTCCCTTCAGTCGAACTTCTTTTTTACTCTCTCGATTGCTTTACTTGTGATCACGTCGGCCGATTTGTTCGCTTCGAGGCCAGAAAGTGTTTCGGTGAATCAGAAAAACGTATCGAGGAGAAAAAATGAGGCAAATTGACTGGCGAAAAAAAAAGTACAACTAGTTCGATGCCCTGATGGAAAAACACGCGCTAATTATGATATTCGAGATAATAGGTAAGGGAAATATGAAATAGTTTGCGGTGGTTAATGTTGAAAAATAAGCTTTTGGACTTACCTACATACCTAAAATCGATCACGCCGATGTGGAAAAAATAACAGCCCACGCAAGTTTAAAATTAAATTTATAAAATACACAAAAAGGCGATGTTACGACTTATGCTAAAAATTGTAGGAGCCACTTTGTTTAACGATTAGTTACGGAATTTACAATTAACTAGACAGCGTAATTTACTTTAAATATTTTAATATATATGTACCTACTTTCCTGGCATTGTCAGGAATAATATATGTACATACCTAAGTAGAATAAGCAATATTTATTTTTTTATTAAAAAATGAAGCAATATAGAAGACCTGATGATTAATTCTATAGGTATTTCAAGGATAGGGAACCATTTTATTTTGACGTAGGTTCCAAACAAAAGCGCCAAACGACAAAACTATTACTTGATAAAAGCCTTAGCAGAGGTATCTAATGAAACCATCACGCCACTCTATAGGTCGTACGGGGACGAGAACCTGACATTGCAGTTGGGAAACCTCTAAACGTAGGCACGAAGAGCGGAATAGGATGAGCGGGATGTTCCGTCACTGTATTAATACTGGCAAAATGCGGACGAGAGTCGAGGAGGTCGCAGGGAAGGGCAGGGAGAGAGGGCGGAGGGAGATGAGCAGAGGTGGGAGGAAGGCTGGGAGATGGAGGGAGGAGAGGGAGAGAATAGGAGAGCGAAGAAGGGATAATGTGTGAAAAGGTAGCATGAGGAGTTGGTGGGAGATTCGCCCCAAGGGAGGGAGACGACGCAAGGACACACTGGCTATTTCGACAAGTGTCGTCAGCGAGAGAAATAAAAAGAGGGCGGGTGACGGGAGAGAAGAAGGGCGGGAACAGGGAGGATGTGACAGAGTGGGAGAGAAATAAGAGGAGGAGGTGAGGAAGAGGGTGGGAATTATAGGACGCGATCGGGAATTGAGGTGCGAGGCTCCGGTGTCGCGGAGATGGCAGAAGGGAGAGGGAGGAGGGGAAGATGGCGGGCGAGGTTTTGGCGCATTTATCCGAGGAAGGGCAAAGTGGGACGGGTGGGGTCGTGCCGGTAAGGGTGGAAAAAGGGGAAGGAGCCATGACGGTGGGGAGGGAGCGGGAAAGGGAGCGGCAAAGGCGGAGCGAACAGACCGGGAGTGTTGCATCTACGGGCCGCGCGCATGCGGACCCCATACATTTCGTCCCTCTTTTGCTTTATTTTTCGCAAGTATTCCTCCGTTCTATCCCCCCCCCCCTCTCTCCCTCTCTTTCTGGGGCTGCAGTGCAATCTCCCACCCCTACGGTTTTATTTTTTTTTCTATCAACCCGTCTCTCCACCTACTTACCCTTCGACCCCTACCTCCTCGTCACAGGCAACCGTAACTATTTCGAAGCCATAGAGTCAAGATAGAGGAGATGCTGAGCGTACTAGGAGTAAAAAAGGAGAGAGAGAGGGAGGGAGAGAGGAGGAGGGAGACAGAGTATTAGAAGTGCGAATGCCAAGCAAAATACCCGCTAAATAACCTTCGTGTTCTCTTTACGTGCCTTAGGGTTTCAGTAGAGACGGGAGACGTGGGGAAGGAGCGCGGGGAGAGGGAGAGATGAGACGGTCAAAAGGAAATGCAACCGTAGATGAAATCTCTTTTAAGTGCGGCGTTATTTGGAAAAACAAATTTATTCGGCATAAGGTTCCCGCATGGAATAAAGATGAGGCAGAATGTATCGGCGCGAAGAGTAAAGCGACGCGAAACTTTTTCCGAGCTGTTACAGTCGATAAAAATAAATTTTTGACCCGATTAAAAAAGGAAAGAGACTGAAGGAGGGGACATTCTATCTCGCTGAAGGTAGGAGGACTAGATGCGGGATGCGAGTGGGAACGGAACGAACGTGCCATACAAACGTGGCAGCTTATGATTTTTATTAGGTTTTAGCATTGCCGGAAATGTATGTATTATATAAAAGTTACCTAATTTGTCCGACAAAAAACATACACACTCATTATTAAATACATACACATATGTATGGCTTTAGAATATATGTAATGCCACTAGCAATAAAAAAAAGTAGTAAGCACGACGACAGTGTTTGCGTTACTCTGAGATTGCGAACAAATTGCACGTTGCATCAGGGGTCAAATATATCATTTTTGGCATTTCTTTGTTCTGTTGACATGGAAGAATTACGTCTTTTGTAGGAAGCGTACTGATCTTGAACGGAGGCCGGAACATGAACTACTCCCATGCCATAAGAGGTTTTCACGTACGACTAAGCGTTATGTCTCTATCAGTTAGCATAACGCGTAACCCATAAATCGAACGGATAATCTCAGAAGAAAACTGGGTTACTTAGAGACACGTCCGCTATTTGAATTATCGTGAAAGTTAGAAAGAAGAAAATGCGATAAATCTCGAAGAGAACAAGAACAGATATCTTTGCATATCGGATCGATAAAACATTAAAACACCCACAGGCGTTGCGTCAACTAAAATGATATAATAATCTTTTGCGCTAGATCAGTTATCTAGTTCTTCTATTGTTCCAGAAATGATGCAGTTTAATTGAAACTGCATTTCAAGTGTTGTGAAGGCTTGAAAGGATTTAGTTGTCACAGCCGAGTGTTTAGCTTTGTGAGAATTTACAAACCTATGTCACAGAGAGTCAGTGGGCTCTTAAACAGAAAATAAACTTCAGGTTAGGCTTCGTAGTTCTGAAGACGGGAAGGAATTAGAATTAATCCTAAAACGTTATAGAGTGAAATTCATTCACTTTGATCTACATAGGCCTAAAATTTCAGATTACTTAAAAATCGATTAAATCTTCTTCGCATATATTGGAAGTAATAATAAGTACCCGTGAGTCATCAAGGAAACAAAATATCAATGATGAAATCGTATGAATGAGCGAGAGAAGAAAGATGAAGTTGCCATCCCTTTCAATAAAACAAATACCTATTAATCACTATTTTAAAACAATTTCAGAGCGATTTTCATATTTAGAAATTACAAATTTCCAATTATTTAAAATACAGGGAGAATCTGGAGAATATGAATCATTCGGCCATTACACTGCGACATACTTTTAGACAACTGTGAAATAAATATGATGCTGACACAGAAAAAGAATTTACATCGCCTCACGGCGGCTATTATAATAGACCTTTCCTATTTTTTCTCGAAGTTTCATTCAGTGGTACAAGTAATACATAAATAAGCCAAACGTATGAAAGGGTCATATGCCTAAAGTGGCGATACTGATACGATTATTTCCATTAGGAAAGAATGCCATTCCTACTTTTCATCACACATAATTCGATTTATCGGGCACGTGGAATTTTATACAACGATACTAGGTGGTTTTTTGTAATTATATTTCAGTTAATTTCCAGAATAATCCACATTACATATATTATTAAAGAAAAAATTACTAAGCAGGATTCAATGCATAGGTAACGTCAGTGTACGTACCTATGCAATGAATCCCAGACGTGGCTTGTAATAAACATGGGAAAGAAACATAAATCGTGTTTTATTTCCTTTCACTTTTTTTATCTTCAACATGTACTATGTTACAACGATTATGATAAATGTATTTAAGGAGTAGTTTTTTGACGCAAAAATCTTTATCACGCTATTACTTTCCTTTACTCAAAATTCTCTAAGGTCGATATTTTAAAACCAGTCGGTTTTATTTCAAATTCATCATTTTATTTCGGTAGTTACACAAATGACAACTTACCGTTTAAATCGGTCTTCAAACTACGGCTCGCGGGCAGCACCCTCCAGAGGATTTTATGCGGCCCGAGAAGTTATGATGAAAGAGCGACCCGTAAAATTTCACTCACAATCAGTAAATTTCGTATTTGTTAATTGATATTATGGAGATGGAACCTTGAATGCTGAGATGTTTAGAGGCGACTTTCACTTACATAATCCCACAGAATCTTTAAGTATGTTTTTATTATCCTTTCATGCGGTCCGCCGGAGCATTCATAGCTACTTCGTAAACTCCAATGCGGCCCACAGTGTAAGACAATCTGCCGACTCGTAATATAGATAACATACGTACATAGATCCCCCTTTAACGAAATGCGATTTCGGGCTAATGTCAAAAAGAGCTCTTGCCAAATGATCGTGGATTAAATTGCCCGAAAAGAAAAACAACTCAAAACGACGAAGGAATGCGATTATTATTTTCATACTGCAGATACAACGAGGAACGATAACTCTCGTCGATCCATCCGAGACGACGCGACGCGAATCAGAAATGACGAAATATGATTTCTGGGAAAAATAAACACGCCCACGGCAGAGAGAGAGAGAAGGCGGGAGGAAGAGGAGGATAAAGGATGAAAGCCTCCGAGGGAGTAAAATAAAACTACCACCGTGAACGTGATCGGCGATTTTAAACGGGAGCAGTTTCAAATATAGACCTCAGAACAAACCCAGAAATCTATGACGGGTCGGCGTTATGAGCAACGGCGATGTTCGCTTGGAATGAAACACTTACTTAGAACGGAGACGGCCAACCTGCGAATCGCGTGCCAATTGCAGCAGGCACGGCATGACAATGGTTTTAGAACTGTTATACTTTCACCGTATCATAATTTATCAATTAATTAATTTTAATTAACTAGCTCATAAACAACACGTACGGTCTTTTGCAATGATAACAGACGCATACGATCATGCCCTCGCGCCTCGGCGGGAATGGAATCCGTGATCCCACGGGGGTTAGACACGCTAATCATCCCTCACTGTTTTTAGATTTATATTTATATTTTATATTGTATACTTGTATACTTCAGTGGTTCCTTTTTCGTAAGTGCTGCGCTTCAGATTCCAGTATTTTGAACAATTTGACAATATTGAGAAAGAGGTTAGCCATTTCTGATATATAACGAGGGACAAAAAGCGGAGGAGACAGAGGAAGGAGGAATAAGCGTCAATGTGAGGCTGATATTTTCGTCCCGTTGTTATTAAATAGGAACACAGGCGCTTGGGGGCTGTCTCTTGTCTTTCGAGCGGGACGCAGTCATGGGACGTACTATAGGTGCGGGTGGAGTAGTTGTTTTCGCGTGTGTGTGTTGCGTGTGAGATATGGAGCTGAGGTGAGGAAGGTATGGGTTCCAAGGAAGTCGGAGGGAGGGCTCGCGAGAGGGGTGAGGTGATAGGGCATTAGGGCGTGATCTAGAGAGAGAGAGAGATTGTGGGAGAAGAGTGGGTGTGGGTGGTCGTGGAATAAACGCCGACAGATTTAGAACGCGGAAACCGCACGAATAGCACAGCGAGTAGAGGCGGGGAAGGGAGGGTGTGTGTGTGTGTGTGTGTGTGTGTGTGTGTGTGTGTGTGTGGAAAGTGGGTTTAGCAAATCAACCCCGTTTCACCGCGCGTCCTGTGGCACAACGTGCGTTTCGGGGGCGGGCTTGGATGATGCGACTGTCAAAACGATCGGAATTGCGGCCGATTCACAACCATCGCCTTGCGTAACCAGTTTATCGGTCACAGGAGTTCCCTACTCCCCATAACGGGGTAAATAATAATTTCTTCCTCTTCTCCCCCCTCTTAATCTTCATCGCTTTTCCCTGAGGTAACGGTAACAACACGGAGCGGCGTTACTCCCGCTCTTTACGTCACGACGAGAGCGTAAAAATCCAAAACCTCCAGAGAAGCATTCATCCACATCTCCCATAATAACTTTCCCCGATATTTCTTATATTCGCAGAATTTTTTCCTTTTTTTATTTCGAGATGATTTCTTGGAATTAATTTCGCTTTCGGAAATTTCCCAATAACATTTGTTGAAATCGTTTTCAAATAATGCAAAGATGACGATGAGTTGAATAACTCAAGACAAATTGCAAAAAGCGAAACAAAATAGGCACCTTTTGAGAAATAAAGGTTAACGTTAAAACGATGGTAGGATTGCATATGATAGGAATTTAAATCGACATGATTCATCGCATACACTCGTGTCGATATAGAATCTTATTATGTTTTAAGGGGAAATTTTCTACACACTGGACAAATATGAAGTAAGCTGAATTTATCGATTCCCCGCACATTAAATAAAAGCCTGGGGATAATGTTACTTAATCAAATGATAATTAGCTTTATCGCTAAAAGTTTGCAAGATCATTGAAGGATTAGATAAAAATCAGAAAAAAAGATTTTAAATTCCACTTTTCCAATCCGCCTTAAACTAAAAAAAATCAAATAAGCGAAAACGATGTTTCCTATCGCAATTTTATTGGCCGACTTGAGTTTTATCGAATTATCGATATCGATCGAAATACATGATTCATAAGGAGAAGGGGAGTAAAGAGAGGCACTTAACGAAAAGTGTATTACCCTCCATGACCCGTCGTGGTATCCTTCAATCCCTCGGCCACACGCCAGCGCGCGCACACACACACGGACACAAATCGTGCGCTCTTTCCCATTCCAGATCCTTAAAAAATTCTACGACGGTATAACCCTAAAAAGTTTTTCCCTTTCTCTCCCTCTCCGAGGACTCGTGACTCAATATCGATTCTCTACGGTCTATTTCCTCCCTCTCTCTCTCCCCATCCTCCCCTTCGCCAACACCCAAACCCCTTTACTTTTCTTTTTACCCCTATGAGATTTAAAGGAGAGTACGAGGTAGAGAGAGAGAGAGAGAGAAAATAGGAGATTGGAGAGCGTGTCTGTTGGGTGAGGAAGGGGGTCAGAGGACCTTATTTTCTCCTCTACAACCGCTCCATGTTCTGAGTGTTTGCGCGTGTTCTTTTTTATAAAGCCTTATGAAAAACGGTGAGTTGAGGATGGGAGGAAGAGTTGCTAAGTGCCCCGAAAAAGTGGTTTTATTTTTTTAAGCGGCTAAACCTTCCCGCGAAGTTTTATTTAGTACTTCTCAGACACCGCGGTTCATTGATGTATTTTGGTGATTGCTTGTATCCGAGAATTTGATGAGTAAATGCTAATCTGTAAACGAGCGCTTTAATTAGAACGCTACGTAAATTTTGAAATGCCCAAAAGATATAGATATAAACAGTAAATTTTAAACCTGAGCTGAACCACTGGCTATTCCGATTAGAAAAAAAAACACAAAATTTAAGAAGCATAGGCAAAAAGATGCCACGGTAAAAAAATCTATACTCATTCTAAGGCTTATTTCACTAATTTTGTTGAAAACCTTTATCAGCTCAATGATTTTTCGAAACTTCCGCAACATTGGACAAGTTTGCTTCCTTTCGTCCTTCCATGCGGTTTACCGCGCAATAAATCGATAAATAATGAAACATAAAAGGGATATATTTAATTTAAAACACCGGTAAAGCGGAACGTGATATTTTTCGCGATATATAGACGACTTATTAGTAAACTCCAAAGGCATTGTTTTTTCCATCGATTAAGCTCGAGCGAAGAATAAATATGGACCAAGCCTTCAACGTCACTCTTTTAACCAACCCCATTATACATCTTTAAAGTTTAACTAATTACTGCGTCACATATATCCTAGCTAACCTCTAGGAGAAATTTTCGACGTATGCTTGAATAATTTCCGCTTCGTGTTCGTTTGTGCGTATTTTTACATTGCGAATTTCCCCCCCCCCCTCTTTCTCTTTTTTATTAACGATTTTTAAGCTTCTTTTCGACGGCGAATAAATAATAAGCTCAGGTGTATGGGTCGAAAGAGATCGTCATCATCCATCAACCTCCATCCCTTGCTCTCCCGACGATTCCGCTGACCTTAATTTACCCGCTCAACCGTCACAGTTTAGGGGGGGAGAACAGAAAATTGAATTCATCGCCGAAACATTTCCCTTCGCAACGTGAAGATACCCCAGATAGCTACACTACAAGTAGGGAAATCGAAGGGGTTTATTTATTTTTTTTTAAAAAGAACAAATGGACTGAAAACGGAAACCCGTCCTTCGGTTGAGCTCAGTGGACCGTTGAAGCTTGAAACGTGCATACGTTCGTTTCCTTTTTCCGTCCTTGGTTTGCAAATTATTCGCCACGACAAAATTGTCGATGAAATCTAAGCTTTATTAGGTGGATACCGCAAAGCGGGAGGGGTGGGAGGACGGTGAAGAGAAAAGAGGGTTTCGCAGCCAATTCGTGCAATAACGCAACATGAGAGAGGAGAGAATGCTGACATTTAAAGTTAAAGAGAGGTATGCTTCAGGTGTGTCGAAAAAGAATGAAAAAAAAACATGCGAAAGGGAGTTAGAACTCACAAGCAAACACGCACATGAGAAGACGAACACGCTTTTGCATTCTTTATATTAAAAGATTATCCGTCTTCATTTTTTTTAATTCAATAAAATTTGACACTAAAATTAATGAAAAATACAGGTTCACAGGGTCTTTATTTTATAACCTCTTGCAAAGTGTGCATTTTCGCAACTTGGTTCACGCAAAGTATACCTTTTTCATTCGCAAAATCCCGCCATTCTCCGGTTAGTTAAATAGGCGAGCTTAAATAATAATAAAAAAGGTCGCAAACCATGCCCGAGACCTCAACTCTCGAATACGCCCACAGACTCGAATTACATACTCATAAATAAAGAAATCCAAAGCATGAAAAAATTCAAAAAACCAATAAAGCGAATTGAATGGAAAACCGTATTAGCCTTCAGTTACCATGAAGTGGGCGTAGATAATTTCTTCCGCCACACGCGAAGGGAAGAGGGAGAAGGAAGTACATATAGGAAAGGTGGAAGGGAGAGAGTAAAGGAAGAGAGGAGGGGGGGGGAAGGGGCGGAATGAAACCGCTACAAAAGCCGCTTCGCCTGCCTCCGTCGTGGGCGGCGGCTGGAGAAGAGTTCAGCAAAGCGAGGAATTATTTTCGGGTCAAGGATTTGTCACCGAGGTGAGCCGTTTCGGGGTTAATAAAAGGCGAGTGGGAAAGAGGAGGAGGCCTGGATTCATTCATTGTGTCGCGATGAGATGCGAGGGAGGGAGAAAGCGACGGAGAGGGAGAAAGCGACGGAGGGGGAGAATACGTGGTATAGAGCACAATATACACTCTTGCGGAATGGCTCATCCTAGCAGTCGTCGTTACACGCTCCGTCATCCGAAACGATTCAAACTAGGTAAATCTCTACCTCTTCCTCCCTCCGTCCCCTCGACACCCACCCCACCCTCTCCGCCATTTTCTCTCATCCTGAATTACGGAGAGAGGTCGTGGAGAAGATCCAAAACAGCACTGGCGCAGGAGGTGGGTGAGTTGGTGGGATTGGACCTCTGCTCCTCCCTCGATGCGATGTGGAATTGGATGACGGCGAGGGAGGAAAGGGGAGGCAGGTGGGATGAGGAGGCCGAGGCACACCGAGGAAACACATGAAGGGTAAACAGCTCGCTAAATTAATCCGACGGACTTCCAGTGAGTTACGTGATCTTCGTTCCCTCCTCCTGCTTCCCGCCCATTCCTCCCTCTTCCTTCCATCGCCCGCATCACCCGCCGTGACGTGAAAAAGAGGTACTCGTGCGGGGAGGTTGGGGAGGAGGGATCTCTTCTACGTGATGGGACGTCTATGTTTAAAACGCCTGAGTTAAGGCGGAAATATGCGCGTGCGAATCTTTTTCAAGCTCTCGCGCTCCTAATCCATAGAGATCAATTACTTGGGGATATTGTAAACAATAATGAATGACGAGTTTTAATTTTTTTAATCGACTTTTGTATGCTACGGAATCTTTAATTATTCTCGATCGTAACATACACGTTTTTTAGGTCAGCTGTTCGCGGCAGTTTGATCTGAAAAAAATGCGTTGAGTTTCGATCTCGCAGCGTATGTACCGGAAGTAATTAATATCGGAGGAGATCGGCAAATAAATTCAAACTTATATTGCGAATTTGCGCCAGAAAATGAAATACACATATAAATGAAAAATAATCCGCAGTTTTCACCCATGAAAATGCAACACTTTTAATTCATTATACATTTGAAGTAGAATCTGTCAGTTATATTATGAGTAATGTATTTACATGATTTAAGTTTTTATGAATTATATTTTTTTATGGAAAATATACAGTAGCTTTCAAACTGAAAGATATTATTCTAAATTCAACGCAAAAAAAGATTTTAAAAAGTGCTGGCTTCATTTTAAAGCCATTTTAAGGAGATAAATTCAATTAATGTAGGCGTCATCTTCGTAATATTTGCTGTTTATACTCTCAATATTCATTAAGATAAAAAAATATACATCTTCATTGCTCTTACAATCAGTGTGATGAAATACGTTATAAAAGTTTATAAAGGAGTAAATAATCTTTGTATTCTTTTAAATTCTGTTTTTACACTCTTGTTTCATTTAAAGAGTAAGAAGATGAATAAAACTCGAAACGAATTTCCTTTCCAACCAAACTTTTTTAACACAAAGTTATATTAAAGGTTAAAATCCAAAAAATAACCATTTCTTGGATGATCGAAAAGCCAAAAAAAAAACGCTAGGGATTTGCTGACTATCCAACCGCGACGATATCAATGAAAAAATACTTCGTGCGAAAAAAATCTGGCTGTCCGCGAGGAAGGCGTAAAAAATGACAGCGTGCGGTCAACGGACTTAAATGTAATGGGAAACGTGACTGCCGCTCTTTCCTCTCAAACTATGACGACTCTTCGGTGTCTTGAACTCATTCATCACTTCACGTAATCACAAGGTCATCGTCCTGACAGTCTCAATTTGTCATCTAGCGGACGTAGATTCCAGCGAACGGAGTTTAAACGTTATCGTAACACTCCTTTCCTGTTTTGTAACATGCGCGTTATTAGCAGTGCATCTTCATATCCCGTTGTTGACCCTTTTTGTCACAACGTGAATTATCCTCACCTCTACCGGGAAATTAAAACAAAGCGTTCGGATGAGTCAATCACTGAAGGATGCGCGAATTGAGATTCCACATTAGAGATGTACGTATTATTCCTCCATTTGACCTTTTGAACCACTTTATCGATGAATTCAGTGACTATTTTGTCATGCTTTTTAAAGGCCCACCACCTATCCTCCAGTAAAACCAAAGCCGAACGGTAGATGATATTTAGTAAGTTACCAGTATGCAAAACGTTTCAAATTCTATCGTGGTTTGTACCATGTTTATACTCCATCCCCCGCGCAAATGATATATACATAAAGGTAAATTTCCCACATAATATACAAAAAGTACAAATATTCGAAAATGTTACGACAAGGGAAAAGTTTGGCGATATTGCATAAATCCAGGATGTACCAGCGATATTTCGCCAAATGTCTTAACAATTCCAGGCATAATAAGTAGGCATTTTAAACGTTTTAATAAAGTTCATTGTTTTCAGAACATTTATTTTGATATTCAACTGTTTTATAAGTAACACTTAAATTCTAATTTTAACACTCCATTTAAACTCACGGGAATATTCAAAACCATTAGGTGATTCTTTTCACAAATGTCGCTCTAATGCAGACGTGTGACAAAGAGTGAAATTACTTCATGAAAAGAGATACCGTTAGAAGTGAAATCTAAAATTTTTCGTCATACGATCATTAAATGGTTTGATGATGGCCAAAGGCTAAAGTGGTTACTTAATTTTATCGATGAGTTTACGAGTGAGCATGAAAGTTTTCCGGCATCAGGTCCTCGAGAATCCTTATTGGGTGGGTTGGCATAACGAAAGCAAGAGTGACATGATGACGAGCCTTTAATGGACAGATTTATATGTCAAAAAGAAATTTAAATGATTTGAGTGGCAGCAAGTGCGTTCCACCGCAATAATCTACTCTATGAGTAATAGTCCAATCATCAAATTTATCTTCATCAGTCGACCAAATCGTTCGTTAAAAAAACATGGCCAAATAATACTATATTTTTACTTTCTCATATACGAAGTATATTGAGAGAGTATTGTTATCGCGAAAAAATTCGACCTCGAGATTTTGACGGAAATATACGTTTTAGGTGTAGCTGAGTCCGAAAAAGTGGTTTCCGCAATGCCGTCTGTCTGTCTGTGGGTGTCTGTTTGCGGCTCTAGAGCCTAAACGGTAGAGCGAAAATGAATGAAATCTTATCTTGCATTTTATCATACAGAGTAGAAGCTACGAAGAAATGGTTGACATTGCTCAATAATTAAGGGAAGTTTTATCTACGCATTTGTAACACAAACTTGATTTTCTCAAAAACGGCTCGAACGATTTTGATATAATTTCGTATCGTTACTTGAGTATACGTCTGTAATAACATACTGTAATAACATACTTCATATTTCTCAAAAAATTAATATAAGGCTAGTTTATTCTTGGGCAACTTTAACAAAAATTCTAATAACGGGCTCATACGATTTTCATTTTATAAAGATAACTAAACGACACATTAGTATATAAGAAAGTTTGTACAATGTATGTTGTACCGATTTTTCGGTCTGGAACAGGGGTCCCCAACCCACGGTCCGCATTTGAAGGTTCGCATGCGGTCCTTTAAACTGTTTTCATGCAGTCTCTTCCGTTAAAACAATTTATCAACCTTTCCTTTTTTGTTACTTTCTTTAGTCTGTAATTTGAATAAAAATCTTGAATTGACTTTTACACAATTCAATGAACCTTTTAAAATTAAATCTTAAGTGAAGTTCATGTAAACAGATTGTCCAATGCGACCCACTAGAGAGAAAAGGTTGGGGACCGCTGATCTAGAATAAAGAATTCGAATTTGACTCAAAATAAAGATACGCGATTTATATGTGCTATTTCACGAAATATGGTAAAATACTGGCATTAAATTTAGAACCACGGGGAAAAGGAATGCATTTGCGATAGGCAAACGATCACACAGCTAAAAATTACTTGCATTATTGCGATTATTCCTTGCAAACGTTTAAAGCATGCGTAGGAGAAAATATTAAACTGAAACAGCTGAGTTTCAATAAAATAAAATAATTATTTCATTATATCAATAAAAATTAAAACGGAATACTTGAAATTAAGAAAACCTTTGAAGTGGCCTAAAAGAAGTGAAATATATTATCAACTGACGACTTCATACAGTATCATTTATGCAAAGATACATATAGTGCAACGATCTCAGCAATAAAAATACGACAGATTTTCAAACGATAACCATCGGTAAATTAAATCAATCTGTAAGATGAAAAAACTATTCCAAGATGACCACCCAAATGAAATACATTATATGAATATAAAATTGCAATACGTCACGCGAGAACGTTTTACCAAAAATTAAAATTTTTCTTATTATTTATCGACATGCATTTTCCAATAAACCACAAAAATCAAGTTTGCAAAACTGAAACCAAAATAGATTTGTCTCCATGATACTATCAATAACAATTTCGCGAAAAGTTCCGTATTCGGCAAAATTTCCAAAAGCTACACGCCACAAAGAATTGTTCCCTCCTCGACATCATTCGGGCCTTCGCGAATTCGAATAAAAATAAACTTGTTTTTTCCCACTGATTAAAGAAAAGAAAGGCAACCTAAGGAGGAATATACCCGCTCGATCGCGCAGCTTAAAACGTATAAAAAAAGGGAGGAATGGTTGAATTTAGCACACCAAGTGTTTGTCGCCATTAATTGCCGCGTGGAGCGACAAGGGAGCGAAACTAGGAAGGAGGAGGGAAGAGAGGAAGCGGGGAGGAGACGAGGCAAGCGGGGCGAAAGAGGCGACGGGGCAAAGGGTTAGGGCGAGGCGGAAGACGGGATGAGGAGGAGGAAGGGTTTTGCTAGCACATTTCGGTGTTTTGTAAACGGTTCCGTTCCTGAGGGAGAGGAGGAGGAGGGAAGGGAGGAAAGGATGGGAACTGGAGGAAGGGGAGAGATCAACGACCTCCTCGGGTCTCTACTCCTCCCCTCCCTGCGCTATTGCTACCGCGATGACTCCGCGCTAGGTGGATACGAGAGGGAGGAAAAGGGGGCGTGTCGGAGGGGAGGAAGAGGGATGGAGAGAGGGGGAGGGAGTCGAGGCGGTGGGATGGAGGGAAGTAGAGGAGGCAAGTGGAGCGCAAAGCGGGTGCCTCGTGAGTTCCGCGTCGGACTCGTCCGCTTCTAGGGCTTCTTGCTGGGAGACGGCGTATTGCGAAACTGCTTTTCGAAGCCTCCAACGATACCAGGACACGTGCTTATTGCGGCTCCCTGCATCCACCGTAGCAACCTCCTGTCTTTCTCTCTCTCTCCCCTCCCTCCCTCTTTATCCTCCGTGTCCTCCAAAAACGTCCTGCGAACGGGACGCGCTCTTGCAGAAAAGTTTTAAAAATAAATCGGCGGGTGAAGCGCATAACGTGAGTGTTTCATCGGAAGGGAGGTTTAAGTGAGCGAGCGAGTAAGAGGTAGGAGGAGGGGGGTCTTAGCTCCTTTTCTCTCCGTCTCACTCCATCTCTTTCTCTCTCTTTCGCTTTGAAAACGTTCCGATCTTTCTTTTTTCGCATCGAGTCTAAAACTCTCCTCTCCGTCGTTGCATCATTCATTCCGCTCCAATTGACCTCTTCTCCGAAAAGAGAAAAAAATGACGTGGGCGGAGGAGTAACGCGGGGAGTTTATGCTCCGGACGGGAGCGAGACTCGTCGGCTTTCACGAAAATGTTTTCTATAAAATTATTCACTTCTCTGTGGATATTATTTTATCATCCTAAATATAGATATGTATATATTTTTTCGGAATTGTTTTGGACGAATTATTACGTCGCGGATGAAGATGGCGCATAAAAAAGTAAGAACGCCTTTTGTACGATTCAAGACGTGCTTTCTTAAAAAAAATAAGATTAATCGGTTGGGAGAGTCGTACGTGAATCGGGGGATTTAGAAATGAATTTTTAACTCCATGCAAATGTCTGCAACACAAACCTGCACCTTCATGAATAGAATTTCGCGAGTCAAAATTTGAGCATATAAATTTGTTGCGCTTTTCTGTCCATAGTTTTAGCGCGCTCGTTCACGCTCGCATATTTATGCCCTAGTTAGCAGATGATATTTTTCCTGGGAAAGCATTCTATCATTCCTTTCGAAATAGCTAATAAAAACGTGTTAGCCAGAAAATATTTCAAAAAAATTAAATATAGGACTTTAGCGAATTAAAGAAAATGGTCACCCAAATGTTCACTTTTACGTTTACATCCGTATGTTTTATAGTAACTCTTTCGCTAAAGATCAAATACTGTTTGCATAACGGGAAAAGCGATGCATGAGAAATATATGCGTTTTTTTACGAAAAAGATATATTCAAAGCGAAATACAGGTATATGAACTCACAACGAGGAAATGTCACAGATAACCAGAACGCTTCCTTTTATTTTCCTGTTGACACTGGCCATTGGATGTTGTGAGTGAAAAAAGGAAATTATTCCAACGACGAGATTATTTTTGCCTCTCACTATGGCGAGATATTTATTCAACGATAAAAATAGCAGAATAACATTTTGTAAAGCAAATCCGTAGCGTTGAAATCATATCCAATGTTATTTCAAGTCAATTAAATTGTGCACCAATGAATTCGTATCGATTCTTTTACATACAGCTAAACCTTCCGGCTCTATGATTTTTCTCTCGAATATTGCGAAAGAAACAGGTCTCTTACATGTAATCTTTTTTAATAAAGGCAAAATAGATATTTAATTGTCGATCCATAAAGAGAGTTATAAAAATGAAGAGGATACAAAATTCCAAGCGATATTACCAAGAAATTTATGAATGGATGTTACCAAATTTTTCTTTTGTAATAGGATCCTAAAACGTAAATCGCCATCGCCAAAAGTAATTATTATCCTAATATAAAAACTAGAACGAGAATTTCCAAAACAATAATACATTTTTACTTACGAGAATTTTACTTCAATATGCACCGTGGGACACTGATTTCCTTTCGACCTGAAGAATTTGCTCTTAATGTGGCCGAGGAGTTAAAAAGCACTCGTTTTAGTTATGCCTAATGTGTCGAATCCCTACGAAACTACGGATTTACGATAACAGCAAACAAGCAATCCACTTAATCTTAGAGCGTCGAATATTCATCTTGATACACGATACAGCCTTTTCATGAAACTCGTGGTTCTTTATAGTTGACATGCCCCTTAATATCCAGGCCAAAAGAAATGGTCGATCAGAAAAATTGAAACTCGGGTTCAAATTATTAATAATCCTAAAAGCACTGGATTTCTCGCGCGAATTTCTCTCGGAATGCTTATTCTTCGAAATCTTTGGTTACGCCGAGTGGTGCTGTGAGTAGTGAAGGAGAGAGCGAGAGAAACGAGGAGGGAGAGAGGATTTGATTGTTGGGGCAATCGGCAGGGAGAGAAATGGTTCGAAGCGTCGGGGGTGAGGGACGCCGCATTTTCACCTTTCGTGGGACAGTTGGCAAATAGGACGCGGGTTCACGAAGCGCCCCTGGAACAATCACGAGTACGACCTCATTTAGCCAATCGCCGAGCGAGTAGGCAATGGAAGGAGCGAGAAGTGGGAGAGGTAAGGAGATGCATTGAGAGAGGGGGGGGGGAACGAGGAGGATGAGGGTCTTCGAGAAATCTCCGATGTTTAAAAAAAACGAGGCTGCAAAAAAATCATATCTCTTTTTTTTATCTGACTTGACTTTCAAAATCCAGCCTAAGAAAGTTGTGTAGTGTGTGGGAGTGAACAAAGAGTTAGAACGGAAATGAAAGCTGTTGGATAGTTTCATACCGTCCCCGTTATTAACCATAGCTTTAGAGGATTAAAAGAGGCAGCAGTTCGCTGAAAATGGACACCCGCACACTAGAAGAATTTCGATTAAATAGATCGGGGATTTTAATTTTTTTTTGACTAGAACAAGTTTCTCGATGCATTTATTTCTCTTTTTCGTAACGAAATTTTGCGATGTGAAGAAGGATTAAAAACTGCTCGGTATAAAAACAGAAGGATTTCGTCGTATCGCGTTCTAGTTACAAGCGGAGACTCGATTACCTAGTTGAAAAATTGCCAGCAAAGAAAACTTAAACTGAGAACGATTTAAATGCCACTGTCACAGACTGATAAAAGGGGAATTGAATAAATGCGTTTATTACAACACCTGGCCACCTCACGATGAAGAAAAAATTGTACGATGAGACATGTGATGTTCTGCCGTTCGTTAATTACTTCGTAAGAGAAAACCGATTTAAAAAGCGCAGAATCAACCCAGCTAGTCGATCAAACTATTACGGAGGGCCTAGTATTTAACTTTTCTTTTTATTAACTTGAAGTCAGGCATCGATTGAATTCCATTTTTATACGACGAGGGACATGGAATGATGGCTCGTAAACATTTTTCTAAATTTCAAAGCTTGCTGGATTTGTGATGGATTCGAATAGATTTCGAGGTATTCTTGGTTCATGGGAGATTTCCGGAAACTAAACACATTCCTCGCTAAATTTGGACGACATATCGCCACAGAAATAACTCCGCCTTTGAGGAAACGAAAAAAAAGAAAAAGATGACTTAACTTGCTCTGTTCGTAACCTGAATCTATTTATAGGAATCCCGACGTCACGTTACATTCTTGTTTTATGATGGGGATGAAGTTCTGCTTACCAAACGTGAGGACCAGGAAGGGAGGCTTGTGTGTATTTTTTGAGGGTTCGATTATAATATCTTGAAGCATGTGTAACTTGCTATGCAGGGCAAGAGGTATACCATAGAAAAGTTATATCTTGCACTATTTATCATTTGAATGCTACATATATTACCTTTCATAAAAAGAAGCGACAGATTCTATTTTTAGACGCACTTCCCCACATCCGCAAATAATAAACAACCTTTAAAAAAGCAAGGGAACTTAAATATGAACATAAACGCCACCGCCAACGAAACTGAAGACTTTCATCGGAGTTTTCGGCTGTCGAATGTTATGGCCTACGAAAAATACGCCCACCAGTAAAACCGTAGATATATCAATCTTTAAACGAGAATCGTCGGTTTCCACATTTCCGAACATAAAGAAAGCTCTTAAAAAAGGAGAGGGAGGAAAAATCTGGCGAAGAAATGGGTTAAATGTCCAGCCAGGCCCCATCACGAGTTTTACATTCTAATTTTCTTCAATAAGGGTATAAGTAGGGCCGCAAAACGCTCTACTTGACCGAGTCATCACGAACTCCCGCACGCAACTCACGCCCTTAATAAATCCTTTTCCGGAGTTGCAGATCCAAAACGAAATGACAAAACTTTCTCTCTTTTCACTCTCTCGCCGTGTGGCAGGAAGGCGAGCGTACGGGCGAAATCGGGCTTCTGAGCTTAGCTCGAGCCCCGAGATAGTTGCCTCAGAGCTAGGGGGTGGAGGAATAAGAGCTCTCATTAATATCGTGAAAAAGAGCCTCCAGACGACTCTCACACGCCTTACCGCGCACTCCCGTTCCCCTCCTCCCCACAATCACTCCTTCACAATCACTTACCCTCACTCGGGCCTGTAGAAATAAAAACCCAAATCATATCGCCTCTCCCGCGGGAATAGATTTTTAACAAAATAGATAACCCGATAAATTCCGCGCGCTTTTCTTCGACTGGATTTACGAAGAAGAAATAACCTGGACGCTAAGTTCCGCGCGGATTTTTTACCGACCTTTTTTTTTTCGTCAGTTCCTTTTTCTGTCCGTGCATCAATCAGGGCGGGAAAGCGCCGGAGGAGTTTTCTCCTCTCTATCGCGGACGCACACAATGGGATGGAAATATGCTTTCACTCTCCTTCTCTCGCTCTCTCTCTCCCTCTCCTCCCACCATCCCACGTAACCCCTTTTCCCCTCCACGCCCCATTCGCCTTTTCTACATGCGGGCTGGCCAAAGAGGCAGGCGGTAGCAGCCTCGCCTAAGCCTCGACTCACACAACATTTTTATTAGAAAGGGGCGTATCCGAAAAACTGCTAGGCCAGTTCAAGCTTTTTTGCCGATTTAATTCGGCTGGCCGATAGAGAAAATGCGATTTCGATCCAGTTTCTCCTACTTAAAGAGGATCGATCTCATTTCTTTCGTTTTTCTCTTTTCTTTCTTCGAAGGAACGGGATTCGTGCCGCGGGTTAAGAAACACCCGCTTGGGCACGGGTTCTTAAAAGTGCAGGTGGAAGGCGGAAGAAGGCGGGAGAGGAAGAGGGGAATATGTATTTTAGAATGGCATCGAAGATCTGGGATAGTTATGAAATGGGAGGTCGAGGGAACTTGTAAAAGTATCGGATTGCTACGGAAGCTAAAGAACGAAGCGTGAGAGATAGAAAATAAATGGATATTCTCGGAGAGTTGTGGAATAAATGAGCCTTGTCGAAATTGTAGATAAGGGTAAAAAATGGAGCTAAATACAGATTCGGTGTCTGTTTAAATTTAAAACGCGCACGCCGTAACATAAATGAGAATGCTTCGAAACTGCATGGGCTGGCAGAAAATGCACTATGACAAGGACGATGTTGGTAAATTATGAAGAAAGCAAACCTAAAATATGAATTTTTAAAATGCCTCTATACTAGTTTTATTGTACGAATAACAACATAATTGTTTTAAACATCAAATCTGGGCACTTTATTCTACGATATTCCTTTAATAACCTTTTGATTCCTACTATTTTGAAGAATAACATATTATTCAATCTTCTATCCTTTGGAGAGCCCTCCTTTCAGAATATTCATCACAATTTTAGTCTTCTTACAAACCGCAACTGTATGTTTGCTTTTTGAACCACCAAAATACTTTTATATTGAACAAAACAAGTAACATTCTTGGAACAAAATTTTTTTATAGCATGGGCTTAGCAACAGTTCCCTTATCAGAAATATTCATAGTATATTTTCATGGATCATATGTAGCATCTTATTTTCTCCATTAAAAATACAGACAATTATCAAGCTATAAAAATTATCTTATATCTAGAGGAGGAAAACTTAGCGTCTTTCAAGAAAATACGCAATCCACTCGTCTCTTGCTATATCAATGAGGAAGGAAGTTGAAACTAGGAAAAAATATATTCTAATGCTTATCAGTGATGGAAGCAGAAACGTTTCCGTGTCAGAATACTAAGAAACTGCACGACATGCAGGCCGAACACACTCATTATAAAGAGAGATATTTAAAAGAAGAAGAAAAGTTTACGTATAAAACTAAATATAAGTGCAAACAAATGTAGGAGAAAACTGAGGTACTTTGAAGCTCCGGAAAAATGTACACTCCTTTCAGTAAATTTTTATGAAGTTATTTTAATGGTACTTGCCAATTTATTCTTTGCATCATAAAAATATGGGGAGTATGAAAAAATTAAAGAATACCTTCGAGATTAAGACCTTTTCCACTGCATAAATTGACAGCCAATATTTGCAAGTAATGCGTAGATATAGGCAAGGCTTTGGAACCATGAGCAGCCGCACTGCTCGTCGGATCCTCAGGACGGTCCTGACCAGAGGGTAAATTAAACAGTCATTTATAGAGGTATCGGGGAGAAAAATACATAGATTCCACAAATTTAATCGATTTCAGATCAAATATCCATTGCGTAGTAAACAGATACATCCAACCTAACGTTACGTAGAAATTAAAAATTTTGGAATGGCGACATTCACGAATTTGTATCGATACAAGGGAGAAAAACATAAACGAAAAAATGCTAAATTTCGGACGTAGAATTCAAGAAGTCAAAATACCCGAAGAACGAATTCCTTTAAGGAGGAATGTAGGAAAACTTCCTGGTGTTTTCTCTCGGCCAGATGAGCTATATGAATTATTTCGTGTTACATGACTCAAAAGGTGGGAATTCACGCCGGCCCGAGCAAAAAATATCATATAATTCATTCACGGCCTTAAAAAAAAAAGACTGTGGGAATTCCCTCCTCGGATCGCCAGCCGCGAGAAAATCTCAGAGGTGAAAATCGCAGTTTATCGAGCACCCGATTCGGTCCACAAGCGTCGTAAACATAAATAAAGTCCGAACCCGCTCGAGGCGCTCTTAGGCCTTTCGTTAAACGAGTGAAAACCCTTTTGACAAAGCCGCACGATGAGAGCGGGATGGGTGGAGTGAGGAGGAGGGAAAGAGAGGTTAGGGAGTGAGAGGGTACGCGTAGCACACGGTGCGAGAAACGTGGTTTCCCCTGGGAGGATTTCTTCACGCCCTACTTCCGGGGTTTATCTCGCGCCACAGTCTTCAGCGGGGTTTTTGGAGCTACGTGAAATTGAGGCGGTGGCGGCTGCCTGTTACGAGATGATTCCTTTCTTTTTTCACCTTTTTTGTGCAAACAGCCGCTTGTTTCTGCCGGCCCTAGATCCAATAAATGCCTGTTTTAGAGACTAATCGGGTCGACGGCTACGACTCCCTGTCCGTTACTTCGTTTTCTATTCGAAAGAAGGAATAAAATTTACCTGCAAGAATAGGTTTACTCATTCGTAATATATATATATATATATAAATGGAGCGAAGTTAGCGAAATTCTATTTATAGCATGCCGTCTTGTATGGGGCGGAAACTAGGACGTTCAAATAGAATGGCACACAATGCTACAATACAAGGAAAGCTCCGAAATGTGGAAATGGACAAATTTAGTAAAACTGAGGAAATATTGATAAGAAAAGAAATTGATAATGCAACTGAAAAATATTTTTTGAAAAGTAACTCAATGATTAAATGGATGATTGAGCGAAAACTTGAAATCAAATCAGAAAGATGAGGGAAGTTGGGAAGAAATAGAGGGGGTTATTGGCCAATTATATTCGACGAAGATTGAAATCGTCTTAATTGGTAGGAAATAGTGAGCTCAATCTCTGGATTTTGAAAATAAAATACCGCGGAGGGCCATTCCTTGTTTTCTTAAGTACAGAGAATAACAAGTTCTGAGTTGCGCTTCTTGCATGACAATCAACTGTTCTGCATAATTACGATTTCATGGAATTTCAATTCTAACGGTAGCGTACAAAATAATTTGCTTCGTAATCCTTGAGCCAAAAGTGTCTCTATCCGGACGTGGAACAAGTTCGTTTTAGATGAAGCACCCTCAACCTGATATTTTTGATTCGTCAAATGATTATAATTTTAGTATTCTGCTACATTAACATTGCGAAGAAAACAAAATAACTAAAAATCGACCTCTAGGCAAAAAAGTTTCTAAAATGACAGAAATTCCAAACAATACGGATGTACACTCAAAAAAAGTCGAAGTTATTTTTTCCGCTCACGCGAATTCCTCCGCGATTTTATTACAATTTTACGTAAGATGGAAGGGAGAGGAAAATGTGGGGCGCGTAGAAAACCCGGAAGAGTTATTTTGGAGCAGAAAAATCCCGAAAAACTGCCATTCTATTTGCTCCCTCATCCTCGAAACCGAGAGAAAATTTCGCGAACTATAAAAGGGAAAGGAGAGGGACGTTATATTTTATGCTATTCGGGAGAGAATCGTTAAATCCATGCAGCGAAAATAACACGCGAAAATGGATCGGTCACGAAGGAAGGATATTTCCGCATTTTATGCATTAATATCTATCAACGAATACTGTGGGAAAAATGAAAATAAAGGTTGAAATGTAAACAAGAGCTATTTTAGGAAGTGTAAAAAATGAAAACGAAAGAGATCAAGTGTTGAACAGTCATGGTTAGTCAGGAAAGTAGGTAGGGTTCTGAAATGGTGTTTTTTGCGAATTATTTACAAAGGAGTGAAGACACCTAATATTCCAGATAACTTGAAATGAAAAGATATCAGAAAGTAAATGAAATGAAAGACATAGAAACAACTCTGCCAGATAAATAAAAGTCTCAAATTTAGAGGAAGAGAATGTTTGATGACGATGATAGGGTGCATAATGGACACCAGTAAAAGAATCGAGTTCATTTTTGGCGAAATACCAAAATGAAAGCGTCCTGACCTGTAAAATTAAAGACCACAAGAAAAACAGAGAGATTGTATCAAAACACCCTTGATAAACATAGAAAATATTTTTAAAATGTCATCTCCTATTATGTTTACTTTGGATCGTCCCCAAATGGAGACGTCGGAGAATATTAATATTAAACCATATTTTCTTTTGGATCATCCCTATAACAGAGCAAATACAGAAATTGTCCGATTGGTTAGTTAAATTAACCAGCAAAATGACTAAGGAAATTATTGAAGATAACAATTTAAACTACTCGTCTACGATTACTCCGTCCACATTCAAAGAAAATCGAGAGGCATACAAAAATAATTTAGTTAATTTAATCCTTACAGTTCGGTTTTAGGTGAGCCGGGTGACACAGAGAAGATTCAAGGATACGAGAAGTAAACAGCTAACTTCTCACTGACTCGAGATTCTTTCAACGTGACAGCGGGAACGCAATTATCGCCGTCGTACGTGTTATAAAGCAATGGAGAACAAAGGTAACGAGACTTTGACCTCTTGTGGGACCATTTCGTAGATAATAACCAATTTTTTTTAGTTATACGGCATCAGGATTTAAGCGGTAGATAAACGGATGTAATTTCTTAATGTAAATGCACCGATAATTTAAAATTTTTAAGGCTGAAAAGTCGTCTCAAGCATCCCAACCCCACCATATTTCCATCTACGCCAACGTTTACTATCGGATTCGAAATCATTAACCAACAATAACTCCAGATCAAGTAACAATTAAAAGGAATAAGTAAGAAAGAGATTTACCGTTCGGCTATTGAAATGCTACTGTAAATCAGCCACGCCTATCTCCAATCGAACGAAAAAGTTAGGGAGTGATTGCGTAATGCGTACGCACAGTAAGGAAATGGGAAGGGGAGGGAGAGAAAGGGGGAGCACAACTGAAGAGAGAGAGAGAGAGAGAAAGAGGGGCAGAGGTCGTGACGGGCATTAAGGTTCGTTCACCCGGCATTCTTAGAGCCATAGAGGGCAACACGCTTATTGCGAAAAAACTTTTTAAAGAGATAGAAACGGGAAAAAGTCGCGGAAGAGAGTGCAGAAAATAAAAAAATACGGATAAAATAACAAAATCTATAAAATTAGAGTCAGTAAAACAGATCGCGCATTACCATTGCAGCAGAGTAATTACTGGTGCTTGCCATGCATCGATAATTAACCAAATGTTTCTTTCAATTTGCGGAGTAATTTTGAAAATTATTTTTAAATACAATATCTGAATGCTTCGCTTCTATGAAGTAGACGATTAATTTGAAACCTTTTTTAGTAATAAAATGGATGAACAGGATACCTAGCGAAATTAAGGGCAACCTGGCGTAGTGTAGCTATTGAATGATAACATTTTTAACTTTATGATTACATATTTGCATTCAAATCTTAAAACTCGACACTAGTGGGATAATTTAAAGTAAATTTTCACGTAAACAAAGAATTCCTGCCAATTTTATTTGTATTCATCATACGTAAATTCCCGTCGAATGATGGGCTACAATTGCATGGAGAAGTTTTTTTTACAGCCTGCAACTACATTCCAATATTTATTTCAATTCCATTATCATATTTTTTTTAAATGAAGTTTACCTATCGGCAGAACCGGAAAAAGATAATTTTGCGCTCTAGGCAAGGTTTGAAAATTACAATCCCCTTTTAATAAAAGTATACGGTACACAATTTCACCAATCCATTCAGTAGTTTATTTACAATGCAGAAGTAAAATAAACTATATGAAATACATTTTATATAATGTAACGTTACATTTAAAAGTTACGGTAAATATTACCCAAAATAGTAATGGAAAATAAGAGAAAAGTATAAGCTGCCACAGCTAGGAAAATTTATCATTCTCAGAACACGCGAAATATTTCCACCTTTTAGGTTTACAAACCAATTTTTAGGTTAATTCGGAACGGATCCAAATCCCCTTAGCAACAGAAAAAAACTATATTTTCGATACATATGTTTCAGTCTTGAGTTCGTATGCCGATTGTAATCTACTTTAAAATACAAATTAAAAATATCCTACACTCGCTCCAACAATAATCAAATGGCTTAAAGAAATCTTGGAATTGAAGCCTTAACTCTTTCCAAATATTTCCGATTTATTCTGCGTCATTACCTATCATCACCTAAGCGTATACAAATTTTCAATAATAAATTCGAGCTGAAAGTGCTTAACGGAAGCGTGGCAGACTGACGGATTATTATACGTATAATAGATATTGATTTTCCACTAATTGTAAGACGGTTTTACTCATAATTTGGAAGACAAAAGTGCAACGGAATTTTTTGACAGGTCGCCAATTTATTATTATTTTTTAAGTGTACGACTCAGTTTGCTAATATGATTCTTTATTTTTTTTTAGAACGGCCAATTACAACACTTTTACGTTGACCAGCATCGAGCGAATGGAAGCACGCCATTTAACAGCTGATATAAAACGCTGTGGCATATATCCCCATTTTAAGCTGCTTGCCATCGGGATGGATACCAGAAGAACCAGGTATAGTTTTCTCTCCTATCTATAGAAATTTATGAAGGGACGATTAACAAAGAGATCATGGAGTTTTTACGGAGTTGAGCAAGAGCCGTTAAATAGGTGGTGGAATATCAGATCAGGAGGAGAGAGGGAGGAACGGAGAGAGAGAGCCTGTTTTTACGAGGAATAGAGCGTGGGATTGGTCGGTTGGTTGGTTGCCACGGAGAGGGCGTGGGTGGCGCTATAGGACACTAGTAAGACAATGGGATGATGATGATGATGAAGAAGAAGAGGGACAGTAGAGAGTGGGTCATCCCGCGGGGAGGGAAGCTTATTTCACAAGTCGTTGAGCGCAATGGAAACGGCCGACGAGAGAGAGAGAGAGAGAGAGGGGATGGGTAGTGAGAGAGAAAGAGTAGAGATAAAACTTTTTGAAAAACTTTCGAACGTGAAAGTGTCCAACGGACTGTATCACGGTTTCCACGTGTTCGCGATGAGTGGAAGATTAAAAAATAAACAAAAAAGATGCCACCGATGGCATTCTCGGCGGGAAAAAAACCGAATCTTTTTTTCGAATCGAATGCTAATGCGTCGTCGAAGTTCGTATCTATGCTTTCGAATCGAGAGTGAAAGGGAGGCCTCGCGGTATCCTGGCCAACCGAAGCGTGCCGACATTGCCAGAAGAAAAACTGAAAGTCGAAAATGTTTGGCGGAAAAAAAAACCGGCTGATGACCGAATGGAAATACGAGGATTTTGTTTTTTTTTCCAAACCAAACATACTTACCCCCGAGAGACGAGGCGGCAGGGTTCTCAAGGTGCTACCGATGAATAATATCCCTTCGAAAAATGTTCAGGAGAATATCATTAACCTCCTTTTTTTCCTCCATATCGCATCCGTTTCATATCGTGCTCGGATTATTCCGAGTGGAACGAGGTTAAGAGCTTATTCATATCAAAATCATGCTTAAAACATCGATATTCAGAAGAGGAAGAGGTCGCTCAGAGGATGATAGAAATTCGTCGCAGGAAAAAAAATAAATTAGTAAAATACGTTCGCGGTTAGGTATATTTTTTTCATTTTCGCAAGCGGCGGGAGCGCCGTGGCGCCGCGATGAAATAAATAGCTGTTTACAAAAAAGACGATTTATTTTTTAATTCTTTTTTGACCAACCTTTTAAATTTACGTAAATCCCGGTCCGATTCTCGAGTCATCGGAGGGCGTGAGCCCCTCGATTTGCTGCTATGTAAATCGCGCGGATAAAAAAAAGAATGGTCGGCCATAATAATAAAAATATACGCAGAAATGAGGCAATAAATAAACCAAAACCGCAAAATGGACGCTTTATGGATACACTCCAAAAAATTTTACGATACTAAACCGGTTGTAAATATGGTGATACTCGTTCCACGCCCATCGCGACAGATCGTTTAATTTTTCGACCGATGAAAAGTCCTGTCGAACCAATCGAGAAGAAGATAATTTAAAGTAACCGAATAAAGAAAATGTCACGAATAACTAAAATAATTTTAAATATGCAAGAGTTTGTTTCGAAAAATATTACACAATTATGTACAGAAAAAGTTTCCTATATGCACACCTGAAACATATTAGAAATATCTTTTTTTTTTTAATGGGTACAAATAAGAACCTAATCGTTGAGGAAAAAGTAACAGTTGCCTTTAAGGTGAATAAAAGACAATAGACAAACGTGTTCTTGTGAAATAATGGTAAATTCAGACCGCGGATTGTATAGTCATTGTCACCAATAAGCCTTACTCAATGTCCTTCGTTCTTTCACAAAGTATTATGATATCATCACGATTTTTAACGTAATTCCCGAAAAATTTGCACTCAATACCAATCGCTCAAACTCCCTAGTAGCTTTCTCCGTAATTTTCATCGATTTTTCCTGCTGGCAATGGGAACGAAAAAATTCGCCAACTTACCCTTTTAGAATAAACCGGAAATCTGCTTCCTCGCCCCGAGAGGCAGCTGACGACCTGAAATAAGAACGATCTGCTATCAGTTAATTTTTCCAAAATTAAATCAGCCGTGACCGCATTAATACAGAAACCACTATTTGTTAATCGAAATTTCTTTCATCAGAAAAAACAACTTCTCGAGATTCCCCTATTTCGGGGATGCTACTTTTGCGAACTTGAGCAATCCGAGAGGCGTGGGAGGAAAATTAAGCCTCGGAATGGAGAAAGTGAGATACAGGGAGGGAGAGAGATGGGGTCGTGCGCGAGAGAGAAGGCGGGGTGGGCGGATGGAAACGGGGCGGGTGGAAGGGACAGCAGTGACTCACTGAGGTAGAAATCTAGAGGCGTGCGTGAGCCCGCGCGCATATGTGTGTGTGTGTGGGTGGATGGATGGGCGGCTACGGAAGAGGAGGGGTGGAGGACCGGGTCAGAAAGGGTTTCACTCTCCTATCCCTCCGCCACCGGTGGGTTGGCGACAGGTCATGGAAAAAAGCCGGGAGTTAGACCGAAGTGGAGCGAAGGCAGCAATAGCATCACCCGCCGCCGCGGTGCATGGCGGGCCGGACGAGGCGAGGAGAGAGAGGTTCCCGACAGGCCGGAAAGGGTGGGAAATACTCTCGCCAGGTAAGAGGAGAGGAGGATGGGAAGGAAGGGGTCAGGAGGGCGGAGGGGAGGGGGATGGCTCCGCGCCCAACCTACATTACGCTCGGGTCGGGGCGAATGGGGTAGGGGTGGCGAATGAGGCGAAGGAGTGGGCGGAAGGAGAGAAAAGAACGGCGGACCGAAGAATGAGTGAATTGGCGAGAGAGAGAAAAAGAGACCCAGGTATGATTCGGCGAATAAAGATTTTTGGAAGGGGTGGAGACGACGCCGGATGAAAAATTGCGGGGAAGTTGCCTTATTTCGTTTTCTCTCTGTCGTGAAGTAATGACCGCCAGAGGGCAGGCTGAATTTCTCGGGATAATTTTTATCGGGTTGATGAAATGCTGCGGGAGAATGTGTAGGTTTCTCGGGCATTAGCGCCCAATTACGGATTATGATGAAGGAACGAATCCTCCGGCCTAATTGCTCTTTCATTATTTTTCTAATGTTCGAGCGCTCGCCCATCGGGCAATCTATTAATCTGTTACTTTCAATTAAGACCGACAAATGCCAACTTACAGCTCATTCAGGATAGCGGAACGCAATCATTAATCTTTAACTTAAACGTTCACCTCGCAGGCCAGCACGTGTAAGCAAATATTCTTGTCCTACTCTCATTCAAACACCCTATACTAAAGAAACGACATATAGATAACGAAGTCTTTCTAGTTTTAAAGATCGCGAGTTTTATGCACCACTGTGTACGGCGATTGAAAACAATTGAATAGGCAGCCATCAAACGACTGACTCCACTTCGCACTAAAGTCTACTGAGCATCCGAATTGATTCGCGACAACCCTCTCTTCATCAACATCCCTTAGCAGGTTCGGACCCATTAATAGTGTGGCCGATAAAAGGATTTTTACAATTAGAACTCAAGACGAATCCGTGTGTTAAAAGAAGACGCAAACAGATAACAATCACGATCCTGCCGGGACCGAGATATCGAAATTTATACGGGAAATATTTCATTTCCCCAGATCCAAGGGGCGATTAAGGTTACGCGGTACGCTGCTGTGATTCATGACCGACCGGTAGACTCATCCAAGAATTAACAGCGTTTCCCACGACGAGGCATGACCGAACAATGTTTTGAAGAATGTGAGACGCATCGTTCGGCAGGATTCGTCAATTTTCGCCGAAGGAAAAATGGATACAGGAAGAGGCGGAATGAAAGGTTGATTGGCAATTCATTTGAACCGTGAGTCGATTAAATAATTCCTCGAAACTTGCAGATAATGTCTTCGCCCAGCAAGTACGTGACATTTT
Organism: Uropetala carovei; assembly: GCA_036926305.1. Taxonomy (NCBI): domain Eukaryota; kingdom Metazoa; phylum Arthropoda; class Insecta; order Odonata; family Petaluridae; genus Uropetala; species Uropetala carovei. Next base: position 1,394,112 of record JAXCHB010000017.1, on the reverse strand, counting down.
CGCCATCTATGTCACGTTTGGCATACCTTACAAGTGTCCCTCTTCTTCTGAAGAACATATACGCAGACAATACATGTTTACTTCGAAAGTAGGCATATTTATTGAATTTAACGAGCTGAACGCACCAAAGGAACTCGAAACTAATCGACTTAAGATAACAGTAAGAGAAAGAAGCACAATTTAAACGCATAATAAAACTCGGAAAAAGAAATTATAGACAGCAAGGACGTAAAATCTTACATTTATTTTGATACCCTAATAAAGAAAAGAATTAATTACAATTTGACCGTGTTCAAATACCGTATAACGTAACTAACATAAAAACTTGTCATCGGCCAATGTAATACACCTTTTTTGTCCCAAAGGAAACTATATGGTGTTCTAACTTTGCCTTCCTGTCATTTATTACATACGATTTAATTTCCAATTTAAAAAGCGTATCTGGAATAATTAGAAAATAAATTTAATCTCATAAACCTTTACATATTCGGTGCACAAATAATACGAAGTAATGTAAAATCTCGCGTCTCAAGTACCTCCAGAAGTTCGTGGGATAGAGTTTTAATGCTACTGGAACACAGGGGATAAACAAGACCAAGTTCTACTGTTTCTCAGAATTTAAGAGCTCGAGCCATCTCCTGAAGTGTATCCGGAAAAAAATCCGTACAAAAAGGAAAAATACGGGAAGAGAAGCGGAGAAAGGCAGAGGAAATTATCGCGAATAGAGCAAAGGTTAGGACGTAAATTAATTGGAACGTGTATAAGACGGCGAGAAGAGAAAAACCTTTTATCGGAAGCATTCTTCGAGAAAGAACACACCTCGGGCGATTTAACCCAGGAGAGGAAATAAACGTACCAAGCAATAAAAAGTATACAAAGAGAAAGACGGAGATGAACGGCGTAAAAGAGTTAAAGATAGCAATCGAGTTAGCAAACGAATGAGGAGAAAAGTGCACCGATCGGAAAATATACTAGGTATTTCGCGAAGGCCGCGTTACCCGGGATAGGACGCAATTTCTTCTTCTATTTTCATCGATGAAAAATCAACGGTGATACAATCCCCATAAGAGTATCTGACACCTACTTTTGTAGATCTCTGATTTCCGAGGCATCTGCGAATGATAAAAAGGTATCCCAGAGAGAAATAGAAAGAGAACATCTTTAACGATACAAAATACCTGCTAACTACCGTTTAGGCGAGTTGCAGGGTATAATGTAGATGAAAGCGTTCTAAAAGGAAGAGAAAGAACGAGCGGAGAATCGACGTATTTAACGCAAGACAGCAAACAATGAAAGAGATAAGCAACGAGGCGATTTGAACGACTGAATAAGGGAGAAAAGATAGGGCGTGAAATGAAGGAGAAACGATGGAGGCGGAGAGAGAAGGCGGAGGAGGAAGAAGCGGCACAGCGGCGCTAGTGAATGGAACGGGGCGAAAGAGGTGAGTGATTTAGTTATGAGGCTGTAAGGGGAGAGAGGGGGAGAGAGAGAGAGAGAGGGAGAGAGGGCGAAAAGAGGGAAGGGTAAAGAGAGAGGAGGCGAAAAAGAGTGGAGAAAGAGAGGAAGGTGGGCGGGAAGGAAATGGGAGGAGGAATACACAGGAAGGCAAAAAGGCGGAAGAGAGGGTGAGAGGTAAGGGGAGGGAGGGGGGGGGGGGGGAGAAAAAGAAGTAAGAATGAGATGAAAGAGTTCGCTTTTCTTTCTCCTTTTGTTTCGGGGCGCCTCTAGTGGATGGAGGTGGCGGCCCCATGCGCTCTCCCTCTCCCCCCTCTCTCTCTCTCTCCGCCTGGCGGTCGTCAAAGGGGGATGAACCCGCGGGGGAGCAACAGGTTGGCCGCTCTTAGAAAGGATAAAGACGGAGAAGAGAGGAAAGGAGGAGGAGGAAGAGGACGAAGAAAGAGAAGAGGAGAAGGAACGAAGGAGGAATGGGTTGCAGACAGAGAGAGAGAGAGAGGGAGAAAAAAAGAAATATGGGTGCTAGTGGAGAAAGGGAGGGAGCGTGAAGTGAATTATGGAGAGTGAGAAAAGGCGATTAAAGTGAGAGAGTGGATTAGACGGCGTTGGCGTTGAGGTAGAAAGGGAGGGAAAGAGAGAGAGAGAGGAGTGTGCATGCATCACTTGAGCTGATCAGCAATTATAAGGACTTGTAAAAAAAAATGTGGGAGCCAGAGGGATATTTTTTAGACACCAATTACATCGTAATCGCGTTGAAACGAAAGTCGAGAAAGCCGCTGAAAAATAATACGAAAGGAGATGAGGACAAAAAATGGAGGGGGGGGGGGAGGGAAAGATTTACGAGGAGAGGAAGGAAGAAAGGAAGGGAGAGAAAGAGGAACGGTAATGATATCAAGGTTCTTTTTAGTAGCTTGTTTAAACACAACCTACGCGACCAAGAGAGATAAGTGAATTACGCGGATTAATTATTTATGCGTGATAAAATGGGAGAGTCAAAAGAGCGCTGCGAGAGCATTAGCTGGGAGAGAAATGAGGGGAGAAAGTAATAGAATAAAATGAATAGCGAGAGACTTAGGGGGAAAACAGAATTTTACGTCGCCAAAACGAAGAGAATGAGAGGCGTATTATTATAATTTCCTGTGAAATATCAACTTAAGCCAAAGATTTAACACGGTTAGCCCATTTCCACCCAAAAAAAAAAACTTTTAAGAGGCGGTGATGAAGTTAATTCCAAGAGTTCTTTCCGCAAAAAAATTCTCTCGATCCCGTAAAAATTCCATCTTTTTCGAACTACTCGGAAAATCCGCAATTCTTATTCGTGAAAATATGTTAACGGGTGGACGGAGTGATATTATTAACTTGTTATTTTAAACTGAATAAAATTCGCGAAAATTCGAGCGAGTGAAAAAAACGGACGAGGGAGTGCTAATTGTAAGAGGCAAACAAGGAGAACGGAGGGGAAAATTTAGCTTAAGATGGCGCCTTTGCGCAAGGGATATGAAAGGGAGAGAGGGAGGTGTTGTGGAAGAGAGTGTGCGCAAGAAAGTGAGAGAAAGGATGATGGGAGAAAGATTTAAGAGACTAACCGGTACATAAAGGAATACGAGATGGGAGACTGGAAAAGGAGAAAGAGAGATATGAGGTGGGAATGGAGGAGGCGTGGGTCTGAAGGGAGTTAGATACACAATATAAATAAATGAGCGAAAGGGAGGGGAGGTTAAGGAACTCGGGTGGTGGCCGCGGAAATGCGATAGGGAGGGAGGGAGGAGAGAAAAAGAGAGAGGGCGCAGACGCGACAATGGCGAAGGGGAGGAGAGGAAAAAGGGTGGGAGGGCGGGAAAAACGAGCCCCCGTGTCGTAAACTCCACTCTAAAGGGCCCTCCCTGTAAACAACTTCTTCATGACTGAGTAATAAGACACGGATATTTATCAGCTGAAGTGGATTAGAAAATTAGCCGAAATTAGCCTTGAGAAAGTGGTCACTAAAGGAGTTAAGAATATCTAAAGAGACGAGTCTGCATGTTATGCGCACGTACACGCGAGTATGCCTATTGATATTTAGCTCGTAAACGCCAAATAATCGGGTAATTTCCTGCCATTACCTCGAAGACCGAGGAATTATTTACCTGCTAATTATTTATCCACTCAAAACATTTTTCTTCATTTCAGACCTTTCAATGCCGAATTTTAACAACCCTCTGACAGCACCCAGCAAAGTTAATACTCTCGAAAAATTCTTTCAAAGATTCGATAAATGCTTCGATGGGTTATTTGAGTTACTAAGTAGTAGGTATCTGATGGATTCATTTATAGCCGCAATGATTAGTGAGTGGTACACGCGATCGCTCTCGGGTACATTGGACGTTATTAACGAAAGATGGCGTCGCATATGAGAAGCATTAAGTTGATGAGATTTAAAGATAGCCGTGCACCCACTTAAGAGTAATAACGGGTTAAAATCAAATAGAGAAATCCAAACACAAACCTTTTAAATGCGAAAGAGTTGAAAATCATTCATACCCACCAAAAGTACATTGTGTTATGCCCAAACAAGTCCTACATGCTTTGTCATTCCGTGCACAAAGTATTAATTCAATAATGAATTATCATTTGTTTCGTGTCAAAATATAATTTTCGCATATTATCCACAGAATTTGATCCATTTTAACAAGCGATTTTCTAATATATATATACGAGATTAAATTTTTTTTCGAGCACGAACACTACCTTTTATCTGAAAAAGAATCCCAGGGCTTAATAGCTATCTAAATATTTTTCTATTGAATAAATTTCCTCTCAATTAATTATGAATAGGGTTGAAAGTTGCATTCAGAAGGCTTTTGCACCACGTCACGCTCAACAATTCCAATGCTCCTTCCCAATAAACCGCTCTTACTCCCGCCTATTCACCCCTTCCTTTATCTACATCTTTCTCTCTTCTACTCTTTTTCTTATTGCAGCCACGTCTTCGGGTCTCTCAATTCGATTCTTTCACTTCCCTTGATTCGGCCTAAGGGGGTAATTACTGCAGACACTAACCATCGTGCAATGAACGACCGAAAAAAGAACCTGGTTTAAATTTTTATGCGATTTTTATCTCCAACTTGGGAAGGAAGCATTTAGCGATTGCATCTCGTTTTTAAAAAATATTTAAATGGAACGTGATAAAATGTTCCTGCCGCAAAATTGAAGCCATAACATAAATCATCGAGTATTAATTTGTATAAATTCCCGATTTTTTCGTGTTTAATATATGATTTCCCTAGGGTATAAATTTCAAGAAGATGGATCAATTACTGTCGCAAAAACTGAATATTTAAAATCTTCAATAAAAACGAGGAATCGTTATAGTTTTCATAAAAATTAGTATACGCGTGAAACATATTATGCACACTCGATAGATATGACGACAATAAAATTTGCATTCAATATGTTTTTCATCATAGCAGTACTTGTAATAGCTCTCCATCTAAATTCATTCGTCCTATAATTTCACCTAGCCTACTCTTTTTATCCTTTGAACAAAATTAGTTTACCACAGAGCTGATTCTTTCTATTTCTTCTAAAGCGAGCGATACACATGCAGGGCCGGATTTAAGTTTTTGGCGCCAATAAGTACTATTTTTCGATGCGCCTTATCTCATTAAATTAAATTAATTATTGACGGATATTACGCTAGTGTATTCTTAAATGAGGAGATATAATTCAAAAGTTGTTTATTATTTAAAGAAAACTTCGATATTTTGTGTCTTTCATATTTGGTACCTTTCATAAATTGGTGCCTTTCATAATTTGGCGCCGTAGGCAGTTGCCTATGTTGCCTGTGCGTAAATACGGCACTATTCACATGCAATGTCTAAACCTTAAATTCCAGAAGATAATTATGTGACCACTCTTTTAAAACAACGTACGTGGTTAACGAATAATAATTTAATTTAATAACATGGTGAGATGAAACATGACAACGTACTACGCCAGGGCTCTCCAAACTATGGCCCGCGGGCTACATGTGTCCGTGACCACATTTAACGTGGCCCTCGAGTCTGTAATAAGTCTGCCATTTTTACTAGATATAACAATCAAGCCGTGTTGGAAAACGTTATGCATTACGTAACGAAATTTTCAAAATAACTGTTACGAAAACAAGCGTTATTTCGTTATGTATTTAATATTATTTAAATTTATGTTTATTATTACCTATTTTCAGTTCTAAGTAATTTTCATTCCAGGAATAAGACTGAATATTTCCTTCTTTATAAAATAGTTGTGCTCAGTTATGGCTGATTTCGATTCATATTCGGTGAAGAAAAAATAAAAGTCATACTGGACATGTCGAAAAATTTCCAGGGAAAATCGCTATTTACCCAATTCACTAAACCACCTTTTAATAAGAAAATAGCATACATTAGTATATTGTGCGCCTATATTTTCAAAAAGCTTTTCATGTTGACACTCTGGCCCGCGAGCATAAAATTTATTGACCAAGTTGCCCACTTGTAAAAAGGTTGGAGAACACTTTACTACGCGATGAGTGTATTCTGAAACGTAAGCACTTAGGAAAAGAGATATAAGAACTCTTCTATCATGCTTTACAAATATATTATTCGTAAATATTAGATAAGCTTTTTCTATTGGTGATTTAAAAAAATCTTTTTAGCAGAAGAAAATTTATATCCAATTTTTCATACAGCAAAGACATGAGTCAAAGCCATTACATTCAAACCATAAACACGACTGATTTTTTTTTAAAAGGAATAACTGATTGAGGAATATTAAAAGAATTATTTTCTTCCCATAAACTTTTTATGGCCATTGGTGACTTGAGACAAGCGCTTTTCAATTTTGAATTCTAAGTTCTTTTTTGATTATATTCTTACACAAAAATTACTGTAATCTCGACCAATACCTTCGGTATAATAGATAAAAATACATTACACAATACCAAAATAAAGGCTAGCCTAGGTACTGTCATGGACTAGAGTGAGCGGGCCAGGGATTAATCTCATTTTATCAGGACTACGATAAGGAAAAGAATTCCTAAGTTGTGCAAAGACAATATCGCCATGCAAACAATAATATCTGAAATGGGTGGATTCATTTAGGGGGAGCAGAAAGAAAAAGTATAAACAAACACTTATAAGAGTCCTTTAAAAATAAACAGATAAGTGCCGAGGAGAGAGATTCTGGTTGATAAAGAGAGATTTACAAAAGAGAACGAAGCGCGGCCGGTCTGATTTTCCTTATAGCCAAACATTTTATCTTCTTTCCCTATTCTGCCGTACTTATATTATAACCCTTACTGAATCCAATTTTTATTATTATTTCCATTACTAAGCTCTCTCCATTTATTTATGCTCATATATATGCATCCCCATTCTTTATTTACATATCATCCATCGACACGGTGCTTTTTCAGCACTGAAGAATCAATTCCTTTTATAATAGGTTTTACTGAGAAGCACTAGCACTACCCGTATCCAAAAAGACGTATTTCTTTGAACCTGAATAACACAGATTAAAACTTTAAAAATAAAAATCTTTTGCTCTGATGTGTAAAAAACAGTTCTTACTACTTCGGTAGCCAATATGAACTACCTGCAGTTCTCTATACAAGAGTACCAATATAATAAAAGTATCCTTGTAATGACGGTATTGCTCATAAAATAAAAGCCTTTTCGTGATGACCCTGCGTAAATCATACCATTTAATTAATTTTTAACTCGTGTGCTTTATAAATGATTCAACTTGGATATTTTATTTAAATGCTTACTCACTACGTGGGTCCTCAAAAGTATTTATAACTTTGTTCCTAGATTCCTTTCACTTTGAGCTTGACAAAATATTTTATCATAAATTATCCTAAATATAAATCTCTGTAACATAATTTATAGGGATGTCGCCATGTCATAGACGTGTCTTCAACAGTCCAGCTCTCATGCCATATTATCTCCCATCTCTCTCGCAATCCGCACCTCCCTTCCGCTCGAACCTCCCATTCTCTCCCCTTCTTTTTCCTCCCTTCCTCTCTCTCTCTACCTCCCTATCGCCCCAAGTTCCTCCACCCTTTAAACATCCTGCTACCATCCGGAGGGAGAGGGAGAGAAAGAAAGGAGGATGAAGGAGGAGGAGGATGATGCGGGAAAGGACATCGACGTCCAGCGCACATGACCCGGAGAAGGTTGAGCTCGGTCATTGGAATGGAACTCTGGCATAGGATGAAGAGGAAAGAGCGATACGGATGGAAAGAGATGGAGAGAAGGATGAAGAGAGGAGAGACAGGGAGAGTGAACCTTTGGCAGGGGAGCATGAGTACTGGAGCGGAGATGAGATTCGCGGGATTGAAGAAGGACGTCTTTAATAAGAGAAGTTGTGGGTGTCGAAAAACCTCTTAGCAGACGCAAAATCACGCATGCTGATTATAAAAAATGAGGAGCGGCACTTTATAAATGTGTGTACAAATGAAGAAGACAAATGGTTAATGAGAATTTTGGCACTAGTTTGCGGGGCCCATGACTCGCGAATTCTGAATACATGTGGTTAGATTTTACGAAGGAAAACAGACTATCAAAACCTTCATATTTTATATGCATATATATATATATATATATATATTTACAATATGTATAGTGGATGGGCTTCTGAGGTCGATGTCGATCGTATCTCAAAGTCTTCGAGGCAAACCCTCATAAATAATTATTTTTTAAATGATACCATACATTTGAGACTGGTCTTTGACTAATAACGTGTCGTCTTCATTTAGGATATATGACCGCTTCGTTGTGTTGGGAGTTTCACACAATTTATACCAGGAATAGGAAACGTTTTTCTGTTGGGTGCCACTCCTTATCAATATTCATAATCCGTGTCCCTCTGCGCGTGCTACCCTTAAATTCGTCCGAAATCCGTAATATAATGCGATATCATTAAAATACAACATAAAATTGAAATAAAAGTGAAATTCTTTTTAAAATACATACTTTTCGTAATTATCCTCTGAAATACCGTGCCACTTAAAGTGCCATAGGCTGCCGATCCCTGATCTATACATTTCCTACCTCTCTTGCACTAAGCTCCTCACTCTTGCGGCTCTAGACGCGAGGCCCTAGGTCAGGGGTTCCCAACCTGTTACTTGCGAGCACCGCTGTCCCCTTTGGAAGCCTGATTATGCTCTTTAACAGAATGACTTACCCTTTTTCTGTGATGTTTAAAATCCCCTTTCTCAGAACTAATTTTTAAAATTTTCTCGGTTGCTTTCTTTATAAACGTGTTCAAGAATATTAAGAATAAGTTGGACGTTGGTTTGATTTTATTCATTATCATCACTATTCATACGGAAGTGTAATGGTGCTCTTTTGATATTCTAGGATACAACTTGGTGCTCGCCACATCGAAAATGTTGCACTCCTGCCATAGGTGGTCGCCTAGATTGCCTGGTCCTATATACGCCTCCGAATTTCATTGTAAGAAATTGATTTTTAACATAAAAATGAAAGCTAATTAGCAGCATCGCATGGTAATGAAAAGATATTCGTAAGGACTCGCATCATAATTATTTTTTAACGTGACAAAGAAAAATTCACTTTAAGAAAACGACTACCAGCGAAGGAACACGTTAAAAATCTTTCAAATCTCATTGATAACTATAGATTAATGAAGTAGAATCGAAACATAAGAACGACTCATTACTTTAGTCAGAGAAAGATTTTGTTTTGATTTAACACAAGACATCTTTCCTTGGCCTTACATGAGCCGTTTTCAGTAATAATTACGTTTTATCACAACATTCTTCTGTTTATCGGTTACAGTAACCACTGCGAACCAGCGTCGGACAAGACCGCGGACTCTGCAAGCTATAATCATTCGAGAGACGCTATTCCACTGAGCCTACCTTACGCAGGAAACATTAGATAAGAGCAGACCCTGGGACGCCGTCGGTAGACCTCTGATCTCAAGCCAATTTACGGAATGGATCTCATTCCTTTGCATATTAAAGAAAGCGGGGGTCAAAGAAACAAGGATGAGGGCGATGAGAGAATATGAGAAAGGGACGTAGATGTAAAGGGGAAATAGAGATAAAAGTTCGACACGAATTTTTCCAGCATTTGAAGTTTAGCCATATTTTGTTTTCACGTTAACCATCTGTTAACGAAAAACTATAAAAGAATACATATATTTATACGTAAATTTACGCATACATTTATATACACACGTGTGTAAATGGATATACGACCTGTGCGTGTCTGCACATATGCACATGCGCACATACCTGTATAAAATTTTTTAAAAAAAAGCGATAAATCCACAGCATATTTATTAGCATTCCTTCATGTACCTTTATCCCTTCTTTACCACGGACTTTCGCTTCGCTTCAAAAAGTATGGCAAGCGCATCGCAGTATCCAACGCTAACGGACGGAGTGGTGCGAACATAATTTTCCCGCAACTGTCGGCAACGAGGTGTGTGAGGAACGGGGGGAGGAGGAGGTGGCAGGTACTTCTCGCGGAGTCTTAGAAGCGCGGACCCATTGAGTTATGAAGCGGTTCGCTTTAAAAGAAGGCGTATTAAAATGGAGATGAATCCCTCGGATAATAACTATCCTCTCTCTCTCTCTCGCCTACACGCTCTTCCGAGAAAGGGGAATCGAGCGATAGGGAGAGTGAGAGGCGACGTCTGGAAGACCAGAAAAAATAGCAATCAAGAATTATTTTCATTTTCTGCGAGGATGTGTGTGCAGAGAGAAAGAGAGGGAGAGGCAGACACACAGAAAGACACCGGAAAGTTGCGACGTGATCCGCAGGCGACGCTCATATTGTAGGGAGAGGTGAGGGAAGGAGGGGAGCTTGTGTGGATCGAGGAGTTGGAAGAGATGGATGTAGATGAAGTAGTGATCAAGTCGAATGCCTCGCGTTCCTTGTGAAAAGAGCGAGTGTGAGAGAGTGAGATTTTAAGCGGCGGCGCTTTTCCTTTTGTCCGTTCTTATTTTTTTTCAACCTTTCAACAGACAGATGTTCCTCGGAGAAAGAGAGAGAAATACTTCGTGAGATAACAAAGAGGGTGATGACTTACGTTAATTAAATGTGTACATATCTCGGGAGTAGTGGTTGGCGGTCGTGAACGTGGGAGTTATGGGATAGATTTCAGATTCGATACTGTTTTTCAGACCGTCAGTTGTTTTCCGCTATCAGATAAAGCGTTTCCGTGACGGTTACATCTGTCGTTCATCGGAAAATTCTATTTGGGATCAACTACACATAGGATCTGATCACCATGGGAAAAAAATTACCAAAAATTAAACGACTGTTGTGTCGCTGACATCGCGCGAGAAAGTAATAATGGCGGAGGATTTCAAACGATGAATTAGGAAAAGCTACGATTATTTTTTACATCCTATGAGTGTTTTCATTCCTTTCTTTGAAATTACTTATTGACAAGCAGAGAATATGCAGTTCCACTGCGGGAACTTTTGAGATACATAACTTTGTAAGCGTGGAAAAAGAATAAGTTTTAGTATATCATATTTATATCCACATGAACCAAAGGCTTCACTGTTGATGTAACTTAAGACTGGAATGTATTATGTGAGTTATTGAGAAGCAGTTGAATTTAATATAAAACCACAACACACGGCGCGACATTGTTGGATAAGCATCCGAATGTGAGGTTCCCAACAGTGTCGATTACATTTGTCGAGTGCCGTTCAGTACAGAAGTTTTATTTTAAATTGAGTTGTTTTAACCACTCTTTAGCTACTGTTGAGAAGAAATAAACTGCGCTTTGTGGTTAGCCGAGCTTATATCTATTACAGCTATGACACGTTTCAAGCACATTACAACAAAAATCAATCATCTGAACATGAAGGATGAAAAAATTCAAGGAGACGGGTTCAGAGCATTACAAAGTCACTCGAAGTGAATTGATAGTCCGAATTTCTATATCTGAATTTTAGATAACTTCATGAAAATGTATTTTTATTCTTCGAATTCTTATGAATTGAAATCCCGCTTTCTTTTAGGAGATTTAATTTATGTTCAGTATAGATTGAGAAAAAGTTATATTAAACTTTTAATTGTGGATAAAGTCTTATCGGGGTTGCAAGAATTAATCCTAAATACGGAGAAGTCTTAAATAATGGAACATTAAATCAGGATTTAACTGTACATCAAAACGAATTTTATAACTAGAAGTTTCAACAACTCGAGCTTTATTGTCTTCCCTTTAAGACTCGAGATACCAGACTTCGACTGTATATACACAAGTTGGCGTCGAACGACGAGCTGCGGTCCGAAGGAATTTAGCGCCAGATAAGAAGTTTTAGGTTTACGATCCCGGATTCCGCACAGGAAACAATGATCTAGGACGCAGACCCACGTAAAATACTGAAAGATAGGGAAGAATGGTTACGTTGTGGAATCTTATCTAATCGCACCAACGTTCTACCCTGAGGTGCAATGGGGGACTTACTACGATAGCTCTTCGAACACATTTATTAAGCGAGAGAGCTGAAAGTATTTAAAACATTAGCATGTTGTTTTTTAATTCGTCCTTTTTACGAAAACGCCAGTTCCAAGTAACAGACGACGATTTACTTTTAAGAGAAATCCCAACTAGCGCTGTAATTCCAATTTCTTCAAAATAACATAAATGGAACGAATGAGAGAAAATCAACTGTTTTAGCATCTACTTCATTTAATGTTAGGGAGATAATATTTATGAATGGCCTACAAAAATCATACGAATTTTTCAAGTTAGTAAAATCATGACAACTTTAATAAAGATATGACAAGTGATACATCGAAAATAAAACAACGAATTTCATTATTCTTCTCTGAAGCCTAAAAAGAACGTAACTATCACGGCTTCGCATAAAATAGTAGTAAGATTGAGAATAATTTTTGTCAATAAAATGTTGGAGAGAATACACATCCTGAAAGATTTTTTTCATTGCTCTTTGCCTATAAACCATCGCACGTACTTGTCTGAGATTCAAAGTTCGAAGAAAGATGATACGACAAACGACACAATAAGATCGGAATCTATTATGGATTCGACGACAAATTAGCCGTGAGGACGAGAGGTATTTGTGTATTGGGTTGCGAAAAAGGATGAGCGATACGGAGATTGCCGGGAGGCTTTGGGGAATGAGGGAAACATCGAGCGAGCTATTGTCGGAAAAAGTTCTCTCACCACGGGAGCCGAAAACACGAGGCGTCCGGATCGGATCAACCGATTTTATTGACCTGCCAATCATGCACACCACTCTCCTGTCAATTCGTATGACGCAATCATTTGTATCTTTTACTCCCTCCGAATACATTATGTGTCACGACTTCGACCTTCCACTCCCACTCGCCCACCAAAACGATAAATCTAAGTATCCTCTCGCGTTTATCTGGATGAGCCCCACGTAGCATTAACGGCGTACTATCGACGAGGAATAGTCACGTTTTCTCCTAAATAACATCGAAGCTCGTGTTAGGACATGATCGACGCGCTGGATGTAGCTCTCGTAAAAGGAAATAGAATCGGGTGAGAGTGAAAGAATTAGCAAAGAATGCCAATTAAACGAATGAAACTTTACGTAAAAAGAAGAAATAATATCTTTACTCTGAACATTTACTAAAGCTATTACGTTCTGAATCTAAGTATTTTCAATTTTAGTAACATGTGAAATATTATTTGTTAAATACAAACTATTAACTGTTATCGTACGCTTTCGTTCGGCATAAAAATATACAGATCCGACTTTCCAATAAAGTTTCATTTTCGCACTTATGCGCTATTCCTAATACTTTAAATTCATAAAATAATCAAAGCACTTAAAGATAGAGTAAATCATTTGTGTCACAACATTTATTCTTGAAAAATATTTTCAGAGAAATATGAAACAAAAATTTTTAAGATGGTCATATAACAGAAAAAATTAAATTGACAACAAGTCAACAAGGAACTAAACCAGCATTTCTCATTGGCGCCTGTATTGACGGTAAAAGAGAATTAATAAGTTGCGGTCGCTTCTTTATCTCTAGACGCTGAACATGACTAATTTATTCATTTATTTTATTTATTTATAAGCAATCGGCTTACAGCACTAGGCCAATTAAAGCCGATCGATTATAAGTGTGTGTGTATACGTGTATATATATATATATATATATATATATAAAGCAATTAAGTATGTAACCGAGTTCCAGTGTCAATAAGATAGCCAAAATAGTAGTAAAAGCTAAACACATAGTCGTATACGAAAACCGACTGTTCCAGGTTGAGGGCTTCTGGTCTTGTATTGGTTATTTGCATGGAGTTTTGAGTAATCTTTTGATTCACAAATACAATTAAATTCACTTTAGAGCGATGTACATTTGCTGAGTTTTTATCGAAATCGATGCCCCCCCCCCCCCCCCCCCCCCCCCCCCCCCCCCCCCCCCCCCCCCCCAAACCCCCACTTAAAAGTTTTTTTGAGATACACCACAGCCTATATTTTAAGCTGGACTAGTCTAAAGATACGCTGCAAGTTTGATAAAAATTCGACCAGCCATTTTTGCGTGATGCGGTAACAAACAAACAGACAGACAGAAAGACACAAGAATTCTGCAAACCGGTTCAAACGTCTTCTTGTGATACAAAACACACAAAAAAGTAAAACACTGACAAAAAACAAATGTACAGACAGAGGTTATAATTTTATTTATATAGATGGTTCCGCTGCGCGGGAAATATTCAAATGAATTAACAATAAGTGATGAATGGACACGAACCCCTCTGTTAAATTCTTGGGTGCATCGCGACACAATGACCTTTCATCCGCGGCTCAGCGAAGCTATTTAAAGCCACTGGAGGCGATGTGATAATGAATGGGAGATTAATGGCTGAAAACATAAAAACGCCCGCTCGTCCTTGACGGAAGCTAAGCCTCGTGATTGGATGGTCACGTTGACCTCTCTTAATTGATTGTAAAAGTGACGCATACTCCTGGCAGGAGTGAACTCCGCCCAAAAGAAGAAAATTTTCGAAATATACGCACGTGGTATTTTCGCATAGGCCTTTTCTACTATTGCGACTCATTTAAATAACTCCATGCACATAAATATTTATATACATAAGTAGGCAACCTACGATTGAAAGGGATACTTCGTGATATTGACGTCCACGGCGAGAGAGGAAGGCTTTCAGGCATCCTTCCTTCTTCGGCAAAAAGATAATAAAAACTGAACGAACCGAAAAACTAGAACACATATAGTATAGATACAGTGTGTTACAAGATTTTGAGGATGCATTTTGGAAATAATTAGTAATCTGCGCAAAAGGTCAAATTTTAAAATACATGAAACGAGGAAATTGCCGTCACGGCATACATACTTTCGCGTAGTTATGATTCACAATTAAACATTTAAAATTGCTCATATTCCAAGGAAATATTAATAACCAAAGTTAAACAAAAATTATGCGAAGGAAGGATTTTTTACTATTTGTTTCCCCCAATGATGCATCGATGATACTTACCAATTTACTTTTCATATTTTAGGATATTTTGGCGTTGGAAGGGACAAAAAAACAGTCATCAGAAGGTTTTGATATGTGACATCGAAGAAAAATATAATAAAAATTCCTTAGGAGAGTGAGTCTAAAAAATGCCATTGCTTGTACAATAAGGTAAATTATAAGTGTAAATGAAAAACTCGTATAACATTTTATCGGGAGGTTAGGCTAAGGAAACCATGAATGCAAGTTTTTTAATATAGAAAAACCTTATGATGGTCGTAAAGAAGTGAATTCAACAGAATCAGGAGGCGGATTAATAATAAATAAAACAAGAATGAAAATACTTGAGAATTCTATAGGTAAAATGGAAAAAGGAACGGTAGAAAAGAGCAAAGACGACACAGTTCCAGACGTTCTCCTAAAGTAGTCCTACATCCATTCAAAAGTGTAGAGAATGGCATAAATCCAGGAGATAGTGTTGCAAAATCGGTCATTTTAGAAGGGGTCGGGAGAGAAAATCTTTTCGCAAATCTGATTGAGCTTTTGAAAATAAACAAACCCGAACCATGGAATAACGCCAATGCAACGCTATCGTCTTTCACCAGAAAGGAGGAATGGATGGCCAAAGGTATTACGGATCCATTTCTCAGCTGTCCATCATTTACAAGGTCTTCACGAAGGTCTGATAAATCGAGTCTTTAAGAGACCGAACAGGATTCAGAAGCGGATTCAGCGCAGTGGATCACATCCAAGTCGTGGAGAAGTCATCGAGCGTGCCAACGCGTTGGCTTCGTAGGCTATAAAAAAGAACATCTACACTCTCCGCACTTTGGTCGTAATAAGTGGATGGAACAGAATGACTGTTGGTGACAACTTGGAAATTTTATTCTTTTGGTATGAAAACGCAAATATTCCACAGTACGAAGATAGAATTTTCTATCGTTAAAAGATAGATGTGTATTTCTGCGCTTGAAATACAGCTGACGCGATCAAATCGCTCTCTGGTTCGAGTTCAACTTTGTTTACTTTATTAAGCATTTAACTACTTGATAGACCATTTTATTGAAGATGTAATGTCGTCCTAGGACTTCGATACAGGCCATTCGATTTGAAGTAAAGGAATATCTTCGGCATTTTATAAATTTACTCTCGAGTAAATTAACTTACGAAGTTCAAATTTTATATCTGTCACTTTCAATAAGTAGATGAGCAAAATCAGACCAGGGGAAGAGGGGGTTGTGTGGGGGGGAGGGGGCACCCGTAAGAGAAATCACTAATTTCAAGCTAACGGTTGATTACATCGAAGAAGTATAAATACGAAATATTTTAGGAAAACAATTTTGGTAAATATTTTAGGAAAATGTCTGTTTGTTTGTTACCACATCACGCAAAAACGGCTGGTCGAATTTTTATAAAACTTGCAGCGTATCTTTAGACTGGTCCAGCTTAAACTATAGGCTATGTGATGTATCACAAAAAAAATTTAAGTGGGGGGTTTGGGGGGCATCGATTTGGTTTTTTGACGATAACTCTCGAGTAAATTAACTTAGGAAGTTTAAATTTGATATTTGTCACTTGCAATACAAGTATAAGATTAATCTCCCATATATTTATGAAAGTTTGTTTGTGCATCTATATATTTTCACACCGTTAAAGCTAGAATAATCAAACTTTCAACAAATACTTTCTTCACAAATAGGAAGGGCTTCTTTTTAATCCCAAATATTAATTGTACAAAAAGCAAAATAACTTGGTATGCTAATGCATTGCCGTCTAGAGATGGGTCAGAAGGAACGGGACAGTTCTTTTCGAATTGTTCTGATGCCTAAACTGTTCAATAAAATAACTGTTCTTATAAACTTCCTCTTCTCAAAGAACAGGTAACTCTACATCTTATACACAGTGAGAAAGGTGGGAAACGACTACTTCCTTGTCCGTAATTGGACGGCGGGGACTGATTAAACTACGCGTATTTTCCCAAATCCTACTATTGATTTGAATCAAATTTGGTACGATTGTGGAGGGCTCCCAGAAATAATTCATACGTGGTTTTTGTTTCTCTCTGCCCGTTTTATTCAAAACGGCGGCCAAGTGAATTCTTAAATACCATGTATCATCTAGAATTCCGAACGGATTTGAACCAAACTTCCCCGGGCAACGCCGGGTATTTCTGATAGTCGATATATATCATATATATATAAAAGGAGAAAGAAATTTCAAGGCGGAAGAATCGTAAACAATTGATTTCACAATTAAGTAAGTTCCCTTATTCCATCTTGAAACTTTAAATATCTGAAACTATATTCTTGTCATACTTTCACCAAACCTTCAAGGCGACATATGGAGTTTTAGTGTAAAAACAACAGTGTAGGTAGTGTTTCAAATTGCATGTATGCATAAATTCTTCAACCTTTCTTAGGCCATTGCTCTCGGAGGCAGACCTTTCCACCACTACCTCACTTTTATCTTAAAAAAATATCGTACTTCCGTGATACGCAAACAAGTTTTCTAATTTCTCCGTCCTGTATTGTTTGGCCGTCTCTGTAGCCACTTCCTGTCTCTTAAACTTCATTTAAGAACTACCTTTGCTCTGAGATAGCCAATAATTTTGAGGACGTATCCCTTCAATTGATATTCACGCGTTTTCACTCATTCGGCTATGGTAGTAGCTTTTAAACGAACAAAAATCGCATCTTTTCCAGCAACGTTGGAAAGCATTTTCCACGACTAATGTTTTTCTTTTATCCACAAATTATTAAGTGAAATTCAACCCTGATTTACAGTTGTAGCCCAAAGAGAGCAATATTCTTTAGTATTTTAATGTAATCCTCAAAATCTGGACATTCTAAGAAGGTTACATGCATATCGTGAAATGAGCATCCTGGTGGATATGAAATCTATGATATCTGGTGGTCATTCATTTGCCAACAGTAAAGCGACTGATATCTTATAAATATTTTAGAGTGTGTGTGTGTGTGTATGTTCTTTGTACGTTTTTACACCGTTGAAGCTATCGAATTCAAAAGTTTCATGGGCCATCCTATGGACCAAAGGAAGAACTTGGTCTAGGTTTGCAGACCGTGGGGTCCCTTATACCCCATGGGGTCAACAAAATACTATTTCCATAAGAATTCATGGGAAATGGTGTGGAGAAACCCCAAAATGCCATGTAGCCCTTCACCGATGTGGATATAAATATACCTAAATATTAACTTACGATCACGGGAAATGGATTATTTTACGCACGAAAGACTGAATATTTTAATTCTGTTCATGTTTCGTGGTATTACATGCTAAATCGCTCGAAATTTTCCCTTAAGCGCAAAATTTATCGGTTTAGACGTCCATTTTCCAGGCGGCAACAGAGCTAAATTTCTTAATTGTTGTCCTCTTCAAAGAGAAACATACACGTAAAGATTAATACAAGGAAAATCCACGCCGTGGCACGCCGTAGAGGAAGAATACTAACGCCAATATATGCCTAAATATAGTCTATGAATACTTTTAAAGTGAGTCTAATGATTCTTAAGAAATATAATAACATTGTTATCTTTTACCGTTAACATTGAAAGATTTATCGCAACATAAATCGATACATCTACTTACATTTGTTCGGTAACGAAGATGTTGTTTATTGTTTACGTTTTGGCTAATAGTATCGACATAATCCACATAATTTTATTGCCTTTAGGCTTCGGTTCATCTATCCATGTGAATATTAAGTAAGACGTTAATGCGTACAATACAATACATAAAATAGTAAATGTTAATGTAAGCATCGCTTGCGTAATTAAGGAATGGGGAACGTTTGCCCCGAGCAATAAAAATCGTTTGCCACTCTTTCCCGAGCGAAGCCGGGCGTTTCAGCTAGTAATTATATAAAGAGTTACTTCGATTCTTTTCTGTCTAAGAAAGCAAGAGCAGTCACAGATACTTTTTAGGATCTCGAAGTACATATTTGTATCTTTTCGATTATTTTCAGAACGCATCACTCCATCAGTGAATCACAGACGTGACGCCAAACTTAGAGGTTAATAAAAAACAACGCAGCACATTATTTTGCGGTCATTAGAACTGAAGTATTATTTTTTCATCAGTCACAAATTTGGTCGCCCGAACACGCGACCTCATCGTGTAACCAAAAGAGCCAACACCACGATGAGACAGGTAAATCGAGAATTTTGGCATGAGAGCTTTTTTATTAGACACCAGTCAAGGATGTTTCAGCTTGCTTAATTCATGCAATTCTCGATTTAAATGAAGTCTAAAACGTCTCGCTAATATTTCGATAATGCAAATCTCAAATCTCCGAGTCACGAAAAGTAAACGAAAATCGAAGCCGACGACACGCGAAATCTGAATGGAATCGCAAACGGACGCATTGAAAGATTATTTTATCATATGACCACTACTTTCAGTTAACCCCTTGAAAAGGTTTCTGACGGAATAATACGTTCATGTTTTCGGTACTTGTTACTTTCTCTGCCATAATATTCCGCTTGCTTCCGAATGCAACAAATATTATTTATTGCGAAAAGCGAAAAGTTGCAAATTAAAACAGCACCTACAGTGCTGTAGCCTAAAAATAAAGAAACCGTTGAACTTCTAATGAAACACCGAACAAATTTAACGATATTAGAAGATGGGCTCTAAAAAGCGACGCCATTGACAGGAAACGTCGCCACTCGTCCTTAAGGCCGGAAAAGATGGGACGGGGAAAATGCGACCATCGATAATAATGGCACTCAAATAACTGTGAAGATTAAGACCAAGGTTACTGCTATTCATTGGTCTGGATTCCTGCCAGTAAGCCCTTATCGGGCAAAAGAGTTCTTTTCCATTCGATCACCGACAAAACCCATTCGTTTATTGTCTCGCAGTAACGTTCCTTGCCATGCAGGTACTCTAGGAAAATCCGCATTCACCTTTCGGATTATTCAAATACGTCCCAAACGAACTTTATGTACACATATAACGGGGCGTTCGGCTCTTCAGAATGGCTTATTTTACTTGAAATAACAACTCGAGAATGGAGAGGAACAAATTCGAGCGATATTATTATATTAAACATCGTAGTATAAGAAGTAAAACGATAAGCTCAAAACCTTCACGTTGAATAAATGTCTTATTCTGTCCTTTGTGAAGAATCTAACAGGAGATAAATGACGTGCGATACAAATAAAACAAACTATATACGTCTTTCAGTGTCGCCGTTTAAATAAATACGATTATCATAAAAAATAACTTCAAAAATGTCCACAGTGGACAGTGAATTTAGCGAGTTAAAAACCAGGTTAAAATAATTTCTTAGTAGTGCTGACGCAGACGAAGAATCAATACATCATAAGGGCGTAAGACAGTGATTTCGGTCATTTTTGTTAAGAGTAGACTATATTTAAAATGATATTGAGGCTAACTGCTTAAAAATTAAAAGGCGAAACTTTAAACTCACAGAAATTTTCTTGATATTTAATCTTTATTGTTTTTTGCAAAGGAAAAATAATCGTTCACCTCATATTGTGGATAGGAAAATGAGATAGGAGGTAGCCAGTGGAACCGAGGGTCGTTCGCACGAAATGTTACGAATGTCGGAATGCCATGATCGGAAGTCTGTGACTTAACTTGGTAACATGGCCTCTCGAGTGAAAGAAAAAGGAAGTAGTTTATTATGGTTTGATATCCAGATGATTCGTATCTTTTAAGTTAACCCTAGCTCCCACCTTTCTCACGGTGGAGAGAAGGTATGGACACCACTTGTTATGCAAGCGTGGAGATATATGGGAAACCTTTTGAATATTTAAGCAGAGGCTCAAGAGAAGAAAGATAAAAAGCATGACATATTGAAAAATGAAAAAACAAGAGGTAACACTATGGAGATATTTATGTAAAATAGCGGAAGAAGTTTTAAATACTAAAACTACCAAATAAAATATATTCGCTTGAAATAGGATGAAACGTCCATTAAAAACCAATGTAAGATAATATAAAACTTATATATACAAAAATGAAAATCAAATTCTGAAAAGCATGAATGACTAACATTTAATATATAATTTCTGACCAAATTAGCATCTCCATGAGAAGAAAGGGACAAAGGCGAAAGAAAGGAAATAATAACAGCCAAAGAATGCACTTCAATAAAATAAAATTTCGACGCAGAGCAAAACAATTAAGCCAATTAAAATTAATGGGTACTGAGGATAGCAAAGATTTTGCGACGGAAAAACCTGTGGTTTATTCTCCATCGCTCTTGTGTGTGTATGAAGAGGATTAAGGATAGAGGAAAAAGTGAGAGTAAGAAAAGAGAGGTGTAGAAAGAAGGGAAAAGAGATAAAGAATAACATGGAGACGAAGGGAGAGGGATGAAGGAAGAGGCGATTGAGAGAGGGAGAGGTAGTGAGGAAAACCAGAAAGAGTAAAAGTAAAAAAAAGTATGACAGAAAAAAAATGTAAAATAGGAAGAACGATAAATAAATTTATTGAGGGAGGAGAAAAGTTCGAATGAGAAAGGATAAAGAGGAAGGAAACATTAGAGAAGAGACAGAATGAAGACAATAGTTTAATTTACAAGGAAAGCAATTGCAATAAATGAATCTGAATGAGTGGGAAACCGCAACAAAAATTCCTAAAAACTATTTTTAATCTTAGGGAAACGATAGTGCGAGAGAATGACAGAAATCAAAGCAACGCGGGTGGGAATAGTGGAAAATAACAAGAGGAAGAAACGTAAAAGAAGAAGAACGAGAGCGAAGTTAAGGAAATGAGACGAGAATAGAAAATAAAAAGGCCTAAGCGTCAAAGGGGTTAACGACCTCAGCAAAAGAACGAAGAGGCGAGGAAAACGATAGGAAAAACGCGTAAGAAGCGGTGAGAATAAAAAAATAAAGGGAAGAAGGAAAAGAAGCAGAAGAAGGACGGTGAGGCAAGAAGAAACTAAGGAAATGAAATAATACTGGTGTGGGGTAAGAGGAAGGCGAGGACGGATATAAATCTGAGATAAGGGACGAATACACGACGGAGGTGGGGAGTGAAATAGGAGGTAAGGGTAAAAGGGGATGAGTGAGAAGGACAGTGACGTATGGGAAGCGAGACAAAATGAAGACGAGGGTGTCGAGAAGGAGAGAGAGAGAAAGAGATGTAAAAACTAAGTGAAAAAGAGGGAGAAGACATTTGGAACTTGGGATTGAAAGAGGAAAAAGAGAAGATAAGGAATGCGTTAAGTGAAAGATAGGGAATGCGAGAGCGAGATGATGAGATAAAAAGAAAACGAGTGCTATATATAAGTTGGAAATGGAAGGAAATGAAACGAATATAAAGAGGGACGGAGTGTGAGAGAAATGAGAATAGATATAATGGGAAGTTTTATAATTTGTAAGGAACGCATAATAGAATGGACGAGGGGCGAGAGAAAACTTGCGGCAAGCGGAAAATTTTCGTGGAACGTGGTATAAATAGAATATGTACATAAAAACACGTATAACTAACAAAGAAAATATTACCACCGAAAAAATGCATGTCGAAATGGTAGTGAGGGAGAATACCTACAGGGAAGATCAATATACCTATATGTTGGTCAATGAAAGAGATAACATAGACTGGAATCGGATTAATGTAGAAGATGAATACAAAAAAAAGATGACCAGGATGTGCGAAGATGCTGAAACGTCTTAGAATAAACTGACAGGCCTGTATATGTAAAAAAAAAAAAGAAGTAACGAAGGGAGAAAAGCAGACAAAAAAGGAAAGGAATTCAAACGACGACGAACAAAGAGAGATGTGATAAAATGCGACAGATCAAGTAAAGGGCGGGAGATAGTGGGAAGGGAACGCAGAGAAAGACAGAGATGGACGGTAAATCATAAAATGTAAAGGGAGATAGTAACATAGGGGAGGGTAAACCAAGTCACAGACGGAAACCATGAGTTAGGAAACGAAAGCAGCTTAGGGGGAGGAAGACTAGGGGAGAGGGCGAGAGAGGAGGGAATGGAAGTTAGGGAGAGAGGATGCGAGAGGGAATGCATAGGAGGGTCATCGAGGAGGGTTGTAATGCTGAAAGGGGAGGAGGGAACGGAAGAGGCGAGGAAGAGAGAGGTGAGGGAGGGAATTGGAGGGACGTGGCGGCGGAGAGGGATTGAGCTCCGCGTGAGTGGGGGAGGAAGAGAGATAGATCGAGAGTAGGGAATAACAGGGAGATACGGGGAGGGAAACGGAAGGGAGGGAGTGAGGGCCGACTGAGATGGAAGTGGCGTTGAGAGGACTGTAAGAGAGGTTCAGCGGCCCCGTAGCTCGTGTAGTGGCGCGAATCCCGGTGAACGAACTTACGAGGGTTGCCGGGGCGAGAGGTCGAGGGGCGGGGTGGTAGGGATTCTCATTGGGGAGAGGAAGGGAGATGGAAATGGGGTAGGGGAGAGAGGCGAGGGGGAAAAGGGGGCGTGCGGGGGAGCGAAGTGGAGGAGGCGAGGGAGGGCGCGAGGTCTCCCTCCTCTGCCGTGCCCCGCGGCGACGGAAGATGCAAGAGGGAGGCGGCGGCGAAGTCGCTGCCTCCTCACTGTCCCTTAGAGCGTGTTTCCAGCGGAGCGGAAAATATTTCTTCCACCCCCTCCTTCCTCCATCTCCCTCTCTCTCGCCCCCTACAATTCGCCTTACTCCCAGCGCGCGATACCCCGTGCACTCACCCGCACCCTCCTCCCCCCGACGACCCCACGCCAAAAACACTCCACAGTCCCGTCGGCTCGCAAAGGTTTCGAATGTTAAAAATGAGGTGGAGATACACCCGGAGGAATGTTTTATGTTCGCTCTTACGCCTCCAGGATTCATGGATAAATCTCCCTAGAATATTTTAAGAGTATTTGGGAGTGTGTGACTGTTGTGCATGTAAATGGGTATTTGTGTTATATTTGTATTCGTACGTGGGCGTATGTGTGTTTATGTGCACGTTCATGTGTTTATGTGTATGTATACGAGTTTATGAGTAAGTGTAGGCATAAAGAAGTGTATTGGTATGTATTTGTATGTGTGTACGTTCGTGAATGAGTTTGCGTATCAGTAGGAAATGGAGCAAAGGCCACAAAGGGAGACGGCGCCACCCGTAAATAATGCTTTCAGAGACGTGACGTGCGCCCTCCTAGCGTTCGTGATGAAGTTGGAAGATGATAGCAGAGGGGGTCCGCTCGACTGAACAAAAAACGACTACTTTTGTTACTGTCACAGAATAGAGGCGCGGTTTGAAAAAATACTCGACCTTTCGCAACGAAGGTTTCCAAAATACATAAGCATTTTCCGGTGCCTCCAATCGAATAAGCCCGTCCATTCAACCAGTTACCATTTTCACCTGAAATAAAATGTAGGGCTAATTTTTGAGGTGTGTCTTGGGGATAGCTAATTGAGGGTATTAAAAACTTCTTGCCCTAAAAAAACCCCGAATGTAACCTCCTGTCAAGACAGCGGAACTAATTTTCTCCGCTTCGCAAAAAACGCTGGCTAAAAATTTCGGTATGAAATGGTCTGGTTTCTTTTTTTTTGTTGGCAAGCGCAGATTATTCTCGCACACGAGTTAACCCATAGAACTGTTTCACTCGGATAAAAAAATTATTTAGCTTGCTTCTTCAACTGTATCAACTGACCTGAACGTTAGGATATGAAAGCAGTCTCTAAAACACGTTTGGAGTTTAACGTCAAAATAAGTAAGAAAGTGGCACTTCTACGGAGAGCGAGAAATAATTTCCAGTAAAGAGGCGTTCGTATGATTTATGAAGGAAAAACTACTTGCCCGTAAAAACGATTGTTAAAACACCATTAACTTATGCTGATTATGTAATATAAAAAAAACTGAAAACGAAACAAGAATTAAGGAAAAAACGGAACATGCCAGGAATTACGACCCAAAACTACCATCTACGACTATCTGGAAATTTGGAAAAGACTAAAAAGCAAGCGACGAATAAAAAAGAAGGCCGTTGCGTACGTGCGCGCATTCCTCGATGACTTTTAAACACGATACATCGAAGAAAATAATCGACCATCGATTAGGAAAAAGCGAATGGAGGGAATTCGGAGGAGGAGGAGCAAACGGGAAACGATGGCGAAGGGGGTGGTGGAGGGGGCGCGGTGTGGAATAGAAGGACAAAATGGTTTATTTGGGCGACCGAAAGAGAAGGCAACAAGCGATGTGATGCGTCTCCCTCTAGCACTCGGGGTCACCGCACCAGATGGCCGCAAGATGGCCTCGGAAAAGATGATTGGCAATAGGGAACGGGGAGTGTGGGAGGGGAGGAATGGATACGGGTTGAGAGAGAAAAAATGGCAGGAGAAGAGGGGAGGGGGGCAGCGGACGATAAAAAAGCAGACCCCCCGATGGCCGTGAATTCTGGTGCTGTAAAGCAGTTAGTTGTGATATAGATAGGGAGGGAAAAGTATGATAGAAGAGGAGGGAAAAGGGCTTTTGGGACCGCTTCCTGGGGAAGGCGTAACATTTTTACGACCGTGGAAAAGAAAAATCGCCATTTTGTTATTTTGATGGTTGGATAGGCTCTTCAAGGTGAGGCGATAATGTAAAACCACCCATCAAAACCATTTCTGACGCGATAAAAGAAACATTCTAAATCCGACTGCTGTCAGGTGTCTGCGGCCGAAAAACTAGACATTTCGAATAGTCCATTACTCAGTAAATAAGTGCGTCGAAGCGGAATTTTTCGCAGAATAATAGCTATACCGAGTAAACGAAAAACGTGGCGGAGAGACAAAAATTTACTCGTTTTCACCTTGGTCATCAATGAAATATTGTTATTATACATAAGTTGTTTATAATTCTTTCGTACCAAGCTATTTCACCAACACATTCTCATTCTTCCTCTCTTTCTCTCTTCCACCGTCCCATTCTCCTCCCTATCACCCTCCAATTCTCCCCCTCATAATCTCCTCTCTTCGTCCCTCTTATTCTACTTTCTCCCTTCCATTCTCCTTCGCTCTCTTCTCCTCTCACTCCCCTAAAAAAATTAGTTATCTTTTTCAGCGTCATATATATACGATATATACTAATGTTACATACAGAATACATTTTTATTTTTTTAAAATTACGCTAGACAACATCAATATTACCAAAACTATTTTCAATTTCTGGAACATGCTACTGTGTGAATTTAAATTTGTTAACTTTCTGGTCCATATAAAACGTCTTTAAAATAAATTTATAATTTTTTAATATTTTTAGCTAAAGATTAAAAACTTCACCTTCTCAGAAAATGTCCGAATATACCTTCAAATATTAATTAATTTTAATCTCTATAACTAACTTAATTAGCACAATATCAATGACTACTTGAATGTTACTTTCATTTCCTTACCGTCGTATTATTTATCGTAGCCAAGGTATTGTTTCAACTTTAAAACAGCATCGAAATTTGTTGAATATCTGGGAAGATGCGAAGCGAATTTATAATCTCAGTCAACCATATGCTATTCCACGAAAGCGGCACCTAGACGACGAAAGACTTTCTTGTAAAAATACGTCAAAACTAACTTGTGAACTAATTCGACGGCAGGAGGATAAAATGTCATTCTTTTAAATGTACGTTGTTTCAAGTGTCGAACTCTTTACGATGTTTCTAAGTAATTTTAATGTTCTAATGATGAATGTGCTACACTAATTCCCGTGTTAATCAAATGAAGAAATGAACCGCTCCTAAAATCGAATCCATGACGTTACTGTAGATCAGAGGTTCACATCCTTTTGTATCTTGCGTCCCACCAACCATTTCTAAAAAAATAATAATAAAAACCAAATCTAATATCTAATATATTCCAAGAAATTGATAATTCCGTAAAATTCATTTTGGTATTATATTAATTATAAATGGAAATTTTTAAGGACTTCAAATATTGCAGTATTTTGCTGAGAAAAAGTTTTACAATAATTATTTTCGAAATTTCACGTCTCCCCTAGACTATCTTCGTGTTCCAACGGTTGAGAAACTGCTGTAGACGTTACACAGTATAAAATCCGTAGGAGTTAGGCTAAGTAATTCCTAAAAGCAAAATTCAAATTGGAATAACCGTTTTCTACTCATCAGAATTTACATTTATCCTCCCATTAAACACTATACATCCTTCCGGAGCAGAAGTGGTCTTTTATGATATCCGAATGTGAGTTCTCATACACAAAAAGAAATATATTCGACCGTCGCCATGTGTAATTGAACGCGCCAAAAATACGGATTCAAGACGTTATTTTAGGAAAATATTTGTTCGAAAACTCACCACCTGAATTATTAATCAATATATGTTTGACCGTATGTTGCAGCGTCCAACATAGGGAATTTCCTCCAAAACTGAAATAATTATTCAGCGCGTACACCACACGCACTTTTAAATTTTTTTATTAAATTTAAACACTTTATTTCTATAAATAGGGGCAGTTTTATTTAAAATTCTGGTTAAAAAGAGAACAAAGAACAAAAGCACAATATATCGTTGCGGTTTCATAAAGAGAATCTGTATCTACCGTTTTGGTTTTTGGGTAATTCACCGTTTAAAACATCCCACGAGCGAAAAATTACCATCCTCCGCTCAATTTCCCTTCAAGAGGAAAAAAATGCAGCAGTTAATGCATATCGCCATCACCTCAAATCGCACTCACAAACCGGAAACGCTAAACACACATCGAAAACCGCAACGAAATAATCCGCAACTTTTTAATCGCACACGATATAAAATGCAAACGCGCATCAAAATACGCGCAGGACTGCGATCGCTGATAAAGGGCAAGCATCCGGTTAGTCCGATGGGTCGCGGTTTCATTTTCATCCGGTCTGAGATGCTCAACAGTCCGTGCAAAACGACTTTGAACGGGGGGCGAAGTAAAGCAGCGTTAAGGATTTTTTCGCTCGAGATACACCAGCGATATCGCCACTTTTTATTCTACCAATACATTCGAAAGTGTGGGATTGGCTAGAGAATTTCAGCAGTATCTGACATGAAATTGTTTTTAATGTGGTTTTCTTTGTAATCATTTTGTTGAAAAAATTTAGTCACGATATTTTGGCAAAGATTCTGATCAAAATAAAAATTGACCGATGGTAATTTATAATGCCGTTTTCTTAGCGAAGGCATACGAGAATGAATTTGTTAATGGATAAAACGCTGAGTATTCTAACAGAACGGAACCTGGTTAAAATACATAAAAATAATGCCATATTAGATTTTCGAATAGTTTAGTTCTGCAAAACCTGTACAGATAGTAATAAATACATCCAGATATATTTTTAAATAAAAAATGAAGCCCTAAAATTTCGTGTTTTACACATAATTATAGAATATTACAAAAAATACGACCCAGGGAAGAACACAAGCCACACTAAAATTCGAATTGAAACTTCAGAGGACCAGAAAATATATCAAGAACGTCAACTATTAAGGAAAACAAAAACGAAACCAACTAAACGGAGATATTCATACCACAATTCAAGGAAGGAATAAAAGTCACAGAAAATGCTGGAAAATTTGAGGAGTTTTATTTGCGTGCGTCACTGCAGAAACGAAGGCGTCTTGCTAAAAAAAAAACAAAACGCAGAAAAAAAGTACAATCGTCATTCAGGTGACCTGCGTCTGGCCCAGCTCAGCGCTGCGGGTTCAAGGATCGATTGGGGCGCAGCCACCCTCCCTCGCCTCCGAGCAAAACCAGCAGCGGCAGAGACCGTAGGAGAGGCAAACCGAGTCGGCGTGAGGGAGAGAGAGAGAGAGAGAGCAGGGATAGGGTGGGGAGCGGGACGGAGAAGTGCGCGGAACGGAAGGATAACACAACCCTCTGGAATGCTCTGCGCCAGTCTTTTCAACCCCGTACTACATACGTACGTACATATTCGATCCCTCCCTATTCCACGACTATCCCCCTCAAACCATTCCCAAATCTCACCGCGCCTCATCTCTAGGAAGAGGAGAATTTTCAAGAGGGAGGGGTAGTACGGCGTAAGTATTATATGGCGAAATTAAGCATTCTGAAACTGACACGAGAGTATGCGGGGAAAGGATTAAACTCGATCTCGAGGACCAAGAAGAAGATACGCCTAATTGGAGAAGAGGAAGAAATGGAGAAGGAAGGAAAGAGACGATATTAGGAGTATGATAGAAAAAAAATAGGGGAGAAAAGTGCGCCCACGATCACTGAATTCTCACGCACTGCTGAACTCGATGTATTTTGCTTTCCCTTTTTCTGTATGACTTTTTCCTCGCTCAATTACTCGCGTAGTAAAAGAGAAAGAGGTTGAGTGAGTTATCACTTCGAATCGTTTTCTCTCTTGTAAAAGCGCCTCTACTCTTCCAAAATCGTTGCTTATAATATTAGTTTAACGCCTCGGGGTACCGTGTTCATGGGAGCAAGAGTTTATATCTTGGCGTAATGATGAAGGTAATTGCAGCAAATAAACGTCGAGGATGATTGACATATTAGGTTTTAGTTTCCTCTCCCGAAAATGCGGCGATAATAGGTTTTGACGCGCGTCAGGTACACACGTCCGCGGAATTACACCCAGGAAAATTGCCACTGCTCTAATAATTGTATGCGAGGAAATTTTCACTGGTAATATAATCTACGTTATGGGAATGGTATTAGACGTGCGATTTAATTTTATAAAAAGTACCAGCAATAAAAACTGATTCTAAAATTATGAAAAATACATTTAATGGTTAAGTTATTAATCAATTCGATTCCAGACAAAAGGTAAAATCGATTTTCATTTTTAGAATTACGATTGGTTAGTTTCATTTAGAAAGCATTCTAGGTAGAAATTCGAATTTTCACAGTTTTTTTCAGCTCGTAATCCTATGCGGAGGCTAGAGCTCGATTTTTCCATAGCGATAATTTCCTTTCCTCTCTTAAGGTTCTATTTATACAAAGAAATGGGGTAAACTGTAGAGAAATCGGATTAAAAGCATATATAATCTGCAAAGTTGGAGGTTTTATTTATTAACTTCTCCCGTGCGTGGAAAAGCAGGTTATCTTGGTTATTTTTAATGCATACTCTTATTAGCTTTAACGGTTTCTCGGTTTACGAATCCATTAATTTTTCAAGGCTGCACTATTTCCATGCGTGATTCACCATACGTCGGCAACATATTCATCATAAAGTCATGAGCCACCGCTATGGTTATTTACCACACCTCTGTCGCAATAACCTCATCCGGTAAGCTGTTATCACCGGCGGTACAATAAACTCTTTTCCCTTCCAAGTAAAACGATAAGGAAGAGTATCTCGACACCTTTCTTTCGGAAAGGATTTCCACTACATGTCCTTGGTAGCCTATCTTATTTAGCCCCCACGAACGTCGATTTTTTTGTATCTCAAGTGGCCACTTTAATATGACTTTCGTCACAAGGTGCCGCCAAGCATTAAAAAAAAAAGAGGTTAGGGGTTGTAAGATAGGATAAGCTTGTCTAACACGCTCTCTTTCTCCCTCGACGTCTTTTCCTCCACCCACTCTAATCACGTACGCGATATAGCAAACCCTTTTAGGAAAGCGGATACAGGATGGGTGGGGAGAGGAAGAGGAGAAAGGGAGAAAGAGGAAGGGAGGAAACCACTCTTCCCCATACTCCCTATCTTCCTCATTGTAATATCTTCTATGAGAAGGTCAACGCAAAGGCAAACGCGAGACACGTGCAGCCACGGCTAATTTCCACGGCGGGAAGAGGTCGTTGCTCAGAACTGATAAGGACATTGCAAAGGCACGCGGATGCGCGAGTGAGCATCGATCGAAGTCGGCTTAAAGAGCTTTGAATTTTCATTTTAAAAAAGCCTGTCTGTTTCACGGTCAGATCTATCTGCGGTAACTGGTTTTCTAGTTATGCAGGGTTAGTTGCTATTTTCACTTCGAAGAGGGAGAATTTGGAACGCGTTTTATCGGGCGTCAATTAATAGTCAATTAAAAAAGTAGTTTTATAAGCTAACAAAAAAATCGATATTTATGTTTTTTAAATTGGTATTGGTGAAAGAAAGGTATGAAGTTATACTGCTCATGTAACTGATATAATACCCGATAAATTACTACTGTAGCTCGATGGCATGAAATGGAGTAAGACAGCATTTCATAAAACACTCTTAATCATTCCAAATTTAATTTTCTTTTTCTAAGGTTTCGGAGATACCTTAATAGCTGATTTAAATATTTTTATCCGAGCGATCGCGAACAGAATCAGACATCCAATAAATTATATCCAAAAGAGAATCAAATGGAAGCAACAATAACGAATTCGGTTTTGTCGATTGAACGAGTGCCGCAATAGCCATTTATGGTCAAAATGTTGTTTTAACGATAAAATTAATAATAATGCAAAATGGCGGCACAAGCGTACAATCGTACGATTGCGATATCCTTTATGGTTTGACATATACCTTTATTAATGGTTGCAACACATCTAATCTAACTAATCTTGAATTTAGTTCAAAGTCCTGGGCATGTTTAAAATAAAATCATCCAACTTTTCATTTACATAATTGCATAATTAATAATTAGGCAAAATGGCGGCACAAGCGTACAATCGTACGATTGCGATATCCTTTATGGTTTGACATATACCTTTATTAATAGTTGCAACACATCTAATCTAACCAATCTTGAATTTAGTTCAAAGTTCTCGGCATGTTTACAATAAAATCATCCAACTTTTCATTTACCGAATGTTCAATCCATTATCAATCAAGGTTGCATACACGTAATCTGTTGACTTCGAAAGAGTTTTTAGTAATCTTATTTTTGAGAGATTTAACTAAACAGTACAAAAAAATAAAAAATGACGAAAATCCAATTTCCACAAAATATCAGAGCGGAATGCTAGTGTCAACCTCGCGCATTTTAACCGGATATTTATGTTGGCCTTCAAAAGATATTAAACAAGTAAGCAACGTGCCCGATGGCTCATGACCGATAATAGCTACTAACACGGACAGATAGATAGCAGCGTTGATTGTTTGTCTAATTTCTAAACATCACAGGTGTAAGAAAGGTGAGGAGTCAAGAGATAAAGGATGATGATTGATGACTACGTGCAATAAAGACATCGATTCGAACCCGAGACCTCAAGGTTACGCTCTACACTCGAAGATCCAAGGTCAAACGCGGAGATAACAGTCTTCCGGACGAAAGAAGAGAGGGAGAGATTATGTTTGTGTTTTTTAACAATATACACACAATTATCAGATAGAAAATCATCGTGGCAATCCGTCTTCCATTTCGTCTTTCAAAATCCATTCGCATCGAAACAATTTAAGCGCTTGTCATAAATTTTCTGCGGCGGATTCAGAAGAAAAAGTAAAAAATATCGCAAAAGAAAAAAACTCGCGCTGGAAATTGCCCGCAAACGATGCAGTAATGAGTTTATTCAAGAGCTCGCCGTTCGTCATAAAACTTTCACGCGGATGCTGCAGTAAAAAGAGAAAAAGAAGAGGTATGAAGAATTGGTCGTAAAACACCATCGCGATCTCCTGGATCTTTGCCTAAGGAACAGACTTTTTAAACGCGTAGCATAGAGCCTCACAAGGACGCACGCGACGGACGGTTGGAGCTTACTATACTAGTTCTTCATGAAACATCCGAGGAAAGTGTGGGTATTATAACGAAAGAACATCGAAAATCCAGTCTCACTGGCACTGACGCGTGGAAGGATATTGACATATCACGGGAGACGCCACATCGTATCCTCCAAGTACCTTTCATAAACCGGTTTCGGGCACGCTTCTGCTTCCGCTAAACATAAAATTACTATTTAGTGGATTGGTAGCGACAGTCATCAGAAATGTCACACGAGATATTTATAAGCGATTGGGTAAATATAAAATTACTTTTACGGTGCTTTTATCTCCGCTACTTACATGAAACGTTCGCTCACGATCACCATTTTCCCCCGCTTGATCTAGCCGTGACAACTCACTGCACTTTATCAAAAGAGAAAACCGTCCAAATTTTAGAGTGAGAAGTGCCGATACGAACTCTTACCAACACATTCAAGGTACATCAGCGAATCCGGAAAATTG
This sequence comes from Uropetala carovei, assembly GCA_036926305.1. Classification (NCBI taxonomy): domain Eukaryota; kingdom Metazoa; phylum Arthropoda; class Insecta; order Odonata; family Petaluridae; genus Uropetala; species Uropetala carovei. Next base: position 1,361,155 of record JAXCHB010000017.1, on the reverse strand, counting down.
CTGAAATTAGTGTAATCCGGCATTTTTCAACGGATCATCATAAAGCATGCAACATATCAAAAGCAGCTAGACTACAACGCCAGTGAATCATTTCTCGAAGGATTTTATCACAGAAATTTTACCATAAAATACGTTGCGCCTACAGGAAGAGAAATAATGAATTTTTGTAACTGCTTCAATGGTATTGATAAAACCGGATACGGAAGTCAATACAAATACAGCATTGAGCAACGTTTCAAATGCGGACTAGAAAAATATTTGCGATTTATATAATTCGTTTGAAAAAAAACAGAAAATACAAAAATGCGTCATTTTATCACGAATTCGTAAGAGGATAATTAACATTGTATCAGCTTTTGGTCACGGCCAGGTTCATAAATACTTATTTTTGATTTAATATAACATGTTTCCTTATATTTCTAAACGCAGATTTTTTATGGGATGTTATACGAAAAACATTTTTTTCTAAAAACATCCTCAGAACTGCATTTCTCCTATCGGAAGTTGGATAAAACAGGAGACACGTTTTCAGCATGTACAGCAAATTTAATGCGGTCCCGTTTACGCAAACAAGAATAATTTATGTGAGGGCGTATAAAGTACATAAACTTAATGGGAATCGAACGAGAAGAAGGCGGAAAAATACCTTTACGCGCCTCAAAAGCATTCTAGCATCTTCTCACTCCATGCGTAGGTCGAGCATCTATCGACTCTCCCGCCAATAAAAAAGGTGCGTGGTAGGGGAAAGGTCTGAGGAAAAAAAGGAAGTAATATTGACAAAAGAATTCACGGGAAGAGTACGTGGCAGTCACGCCGTGGAAATAAAAAAAATAAAAGATTAGTTCACTTCCCATTCGAAATGGGAGGACAAACGTAATACTACCTCAGCGTCGAGGGGAAAAGCTGTCCAGACCAAAAGGCCACGGAGTATGTGATAGGGATGGCTCCCAGTAGGTGGAGGGGGGGAGGGGGAGGGTGGAGGGAGAGCACAGGGAAAGGAAAGGAGATAAAGAGCGATGTATAGTGGGAGGGAGAAGAGGAGAGGAGGGAAGGATAGAGTGAGAGGGAGACGAACGAATTAGATTTGGAAAAAAATGGAAGATATAAGTAGGGAGAGGAAACAAAAGAGAGAGAGAGAGAGAGAGAAAGTGGAGGAATAGGGAGAGGAAACGATGTTAAAGAGAGGGAAAGGAAGACAGAAATGATGAGAGAAGTTAGAAGAAAAGAGAATGTTAAAGGCAGATCTAGAGACGCGGGAGAGGACAGAGAGAGAGAAAGGGAATGGTGGAAAGAAGTGGATAGTAATTGATTGAATAAAGAAGGGAAGGAAGAAAGATAGAAATGGAATGAGATGGAGCAGCGATGGAAAGAATGCGGGAGGTAGGGATAAAGAGAAAAAAAGAGAAATAGAAAGGGAATTAGGGAAGAAAAGGGAGGGAGGGAGGGAGGGTAGGGTACGTGTAAAAGAAAAGAGGTATGCTGATGGGAGGTGAAGTGCGGGGAATTTGGGTTGGTTTAGAGACATCAAAAGCCCATGAAAAGGGCGGTAAAAGGATCAGGAATGGGTTGATGGCGGGAGGGATGGGGTGTGGCGGGGTGGTAAGGTGGGGGATGCGTAGAGGATGGTTTATGGAAGGAGTATGATGAGCTTTACGACGGAGTTGGGGGAAGAGGTGTGGGGATCCGCCACGCAACCACAATTGAAAAAATTGAATAGGAGGGAGAGAAAGAATAAAAGGGCAAGGGAGGGTATATTTTTTTTTACGGGGAGAGGGGAGTGGCGGGGAAGGAGGTGGGGAAGGAGGTGGGGGAGGAGGAACCGTGGCCGTCATCACCACCTTCGCCGTAATCAACGCATCGTTTCGGAGCGAGAGATTTCAGTGTGTGTGTGTGTGTGAGTGGAGATGGAGGAAGATGAGGAGGAGAGGAAGGGGAAATGCTCCAGGCTTTATGGGCTTGGGTAGATGAGGAGGTGCGGGTGGGGTGGTGTAGGAGGAGGAAGAGGAGGGTGAGAGGAAGGCAAAGTCACCTTGGAAAACCTCGGCGAGAGAAGTTGAGGACACAGTTTATTAGGAGAGCGTGGCGAAAGAAGGACGTGTCATCAGGGAGGATATGCGTGTTTTATTTGTAGCTTTGTTGCGACAAATGTTTTGGGAGTGGGAGAAAGGTGAAGGGGTGAGGGCGAAGCAGAGAGGGGAAAGAAGAAAAAAAAATGACCGATTGCATTGAATAGAGTGAGAGAGCGAGAGAAAAACGTCACGGATCGGAAGATCACGCAACGAGACCGCGCAAAAGTTCACGATTCGAAGGTTGTTTTGCAAACGAGTGAGGGGAAATTCGTTGGAAAGAGAAGACGGGAGTTATTATAATAAACCGCCATAATGAGCATAACTTAGGATCTGTTCAAACTCTTGAAGGGAGAAAGGGATAGGAGAGGAGAATTAACGTTTGCGCGAGAAGGATTCTGCCTCCATTACTTTTTCTCAGAGCAAAATAAGAAAATCATAAATTTGGATTTGTCCCGTGTCTGCAATTTCTCCTTCCTTTCAAGGTTTTCTTCGCTGAGCTTAAAATGTTCTTAAGTAGAGTTCGGATGCTTATCTAACAATAAATAACCCACAAGGAATTTTTATTGACTTCTCCCGCATCCAAATGAAGGAATATTCAAGCGGATTTTTTACGAGAACGCTTTTTGGCCTTTCCTTCAGATTTACATTCCGCCTTTCATTATTTGTGTTTCATTCCTAAGAGAGACTTTATTACCGGGATGATGATGAATGAGGAAAAGAAATTCAACTCATGAAGAGCTTTAAAAACATAGCTTCTACGCAATTTATCGTCCCAGATTGTCCCGATTTCTGGTTACGACTAATTTCTCAAAGTACTGGATGGATACGAATCTTATCATTTTAAAGGTAAAAAAATAAATTTCGAAGCCTTATCTTTTCTGTAGATTTATTTATTTCAATCGATTTGTAGGCTAATGCACGTTGCACTCGTAATGATAGCATACAAATATTAAATAGCGCTAAAAATAATATTTTAATGCTTTCATAAATATATCGAACGACATAAATATCTAATTACATTAAAAGGTATTATTTATATATACATCAATGGATTTTTATATAAGTGATACTTGGCAATTATAACAGATATCACAAAAGAAGAATATACTCGTGCAAGTTAGCAGGGGATAATTTATCAAAACTACAATAGCTATCTGAAATTATATACACATAGTTGATTTTTGTAGCCTACTGCATCTTACATGAACTTCTACTACGGAGCAGTTGTCTCCTGTGGAAATTTCCACTTTATTGTTCAAATGTGCACGTTTCATTGACAGAAAATATATTATTTTTGAGGAATTAGCCATAAGGTGAGCTAATTAATTAATCAAATTATGCTTTAACTGACTTCAATCTCAATGTCATAACATTTACAAAAATTAAATGTCGGATGGAGATGAATGAAGTATTAAATAAAGGTAAAAAGATTTCAAGATGGATATCTTTGCTAAGAGTTCATTCAAATTAACTGCTTATATAAAAAATTTCAAGGATCATCGCCAACATATAATGAACCTTACAAAATATCTGACGGGCAGGAATGAACGATGACTTAGCAATTAAAAGGTACTAAATCATCGGAATAGTAGTATTTTATTGAACTCTAGCCAAATACCTGCAAAAGATTCACCGAAATCGAACGAACTATTTTTGAGTAATTTGTATTAATTCATAAAATATTAAACAAAGATTGATAGAACGAGAATGATTTTTATTATAATAGGGAGGATGATAACATGTTTACTGGAAAATGATCAAACGATGCATCATTTATGATCAGTCAACGACAAGTAACCATCAAAGAATGCCCAGTTTCGTAAAACACAATGCTTTGGTATCGCTGTTGGTAACATTATAATATGTTAATGAATGACACTTGTCTTATCATCAAACAAAATGATGCACAAACTAAGGACCACGGGCCACATCCGCCCGCTGAGTTTTTTCATCCGGCCCTGAGTTTATGAGTTTATCAATTAAGGACACAATGTAATTTAAAATGAAAACAGGAAATTTTAAAAACAATACACTTCGTCTTTTACACTCTATTTCCATCACAGTTAAATAAATTTAAAAGAAATCAAGTCATATCGATCCCCAACTTAACCTTCAATTTCCTTAAATTAGTTTTCAACTGCATTTTCGATTGCGTGTGACCTGCCATGAGTGAGAAAGTGGGATATGTTGCCTGCGTTTTATATAGCTATGCGGGCCATTGAGGCGAAAAGTTTGATTCCCACTGATCTAACGAATTAGTCTGGTCGGACTAATAGCACACTTTCTCCAGGCATGTTGACATTTCAAGAATGAACATATCATTTCTCGGTTGCGAAGCAATAAATTTTCTCAAGGATGTATTTTTCTTTAATCTAAACAAGTTTTTCAGAGGCGTATTATTAGAAAATTCGATATTAAAATAGGAAATATGTGACAACTAATGCTCAAAATTTATGGAGATTCCAAAGTGAGGCGTGGCAGAAAATTCAGCCCCCGAATTGCTGCAGGGATAAGAAAATACTTTGCATCATATCGTGACTTGAAGAATACGCTTGAAAGTTACCCTTAAGACATAAAGATACAAAACACGCACGATTAACGACAAAAAACAACAGTATCGCCATAGGCCAAGGTCTTACCTCGGTGTAATTGCATATTCTAGAAAATTTTCAACACCATAAATTCTAGTCATAATCAGTTGTTTTTTACATTAAAAATCATTACTACTTCGACGTAAAATAAAACTTTTCAAAGAAAAGAAAAGAAACTACAAGAATTAAGCTCCTAATTCAGCTTATTGGTCAAATTTGAGGCGTGTTATTTTTGGATTTCAGATTTAAACTATTAGGGATAATGCACGTCCGAAGTGAGGTAGACTTAGCCATCGAAATATTTTTCCTAACGAAGTGTCAGCCTTGAGAGCGTGACACGATACAATTTCTATTATTCGATGTCGTTTAAAAAAATTACTAGTGCTAAATTCAATGAAATTAGATCAAAGGAGCTGAACTTTCAAGTTTAATTTCCGATAAAATGGCAGCATTGATGAAGTAATATGACCCATGTACTCCTGAATTTTAGTAAAGTAGAAACTGGCAGTCCAAATTGAATTATACCAGACATTTATGCCATTTTCCTCTAATATTTCATTAAAAGCTTCGCATATAAAATGTTAAAATGGATGCGTTCACACTGAAGTAGACTTGCAAGGAAATACTAGATGATACTTTTCTGAAAAACTGGACATTCTATTAAAAATATAAATGACATGGGATATTTACTTTGATGATAAAACCAACATATACGAATATACAGTGTCTCAAAAAATGTATACACACTTTGATGATTAATAAATTGTGTTTATTAATAAATTTTAATATAATAATTGCATAATATAGAGTATATGTTCGAATAAAGATAATATGACAAACATTACATGTTAGATGTTTCAATATTGCATTATATACGAATATATATCGTATCTATATTTTCTCCCTAAATATCACTTTTTAACGTCTCAGTTCAGCGTAATAGGCCATTTCTTCCAAGCATCCTCAATGCCTTCCACAAGAGCAGAAAAAAGTTAGCAAAAATTGCGGTTGACAACTGGAATACCTTGTAGGAAGAAAGAAAGATAAAAAAACCACACGCGAAAAACTTGAGGAGGTTCCAGGTTCCAACATACGTCTTAAAAGAAGACCAAACGACCTATGGGCAGAGATATCTAAGATAAGGATTAGAAGGTAGAGAGAGATGGGGTCGTACGGAGGGAAGATTGATCGGGAGCGAGCGTCTCTTCTTCCCTTCCTTGTTCACTCCGGAGGAAAAAAAGAACAGCAAAATGGAGACGGAGAAAAAAAGTGACTCAGAAGGTGCGAAAGGGATGGGGTGTGGAAAGAGTGGAATGGGAGAACGGAGGAAGAAGAGACTCCCGTTTCTTCTCCTCCTGCCGATGGAAAACTTGAAAAGTCGGTCATGCTGAGAGAGGCGAAAAAGTACGCGCCGCCCCTTAAGACATAAGGAGCCGGAAGATTTATTCCGATTCGCGGATGTTTGGAGGAGAGAAGCCTGGAGCAGTTGGAGGTGTTAGATATGGAGGGAGGGCCAGGTGGGATGCAATCGGCAGGTGTGGCGTAATACGTTCCTTGTGGACGTAGGGAGGCGGTGAGGTGGGGAGTAAGATGGGTTGACTACATTCAGGGGCAGCGCTAATCTAGTTGGTAACTTTTTTTTAAACGCAGCTGAATCAATGTCGCAACAGAATCGTAATTTTAGTTAAACGTTCTAAAGTCTACTTGAAGACTATGATAATCTAAATAAAGTGTATTCGACATTCGATTTGTGCGTTAGGACCTTGGGCTCCGCTCTTTCTCGGAATAATCGTGGCTTCTTTATAAATATTATCTAAACACTTTTTATTAGGCGTAAACCTTTACGTTTTTCTACGCGTTAACAGTACCTCAGGATAGGGACGCATATAGTTTTATTTTTATCGATCGATTTTATGATAAATGTTAGGATAAAATGTAGCCAAAATCATTTAACTGCACCACAAGATTTTTTGCCACATTTTCTATAGAAAATCATACCTTTAAAATTTCTATTTCATTTAATTACGTAATATATAAATATTGAATACTTACTAGATAAGTCCTTTAAATAAATTTTAGATGAAAGATAATGAATACGGTACTGGAGTCATAATTTTACCGAAGAATGAACAAGGTTATCCTTCAATATATCAATTACGTAAGGTTGCTGTTACTTTTATATATTCTCACAGGTTGGAGCAAATGGAAGGCGCTAATTTAATAGAAGAGAATATATGTATCCATGTAGTATATTTTTCTTTACAGCTAAGCGTTTGAAAAGAATATATGATTACGATTGTATACTCCATTTGCTCGAAGACTCAAATAATAGAATTTTACTGTGTCGGAAACGCAATAGAACCTTCGCATATGATTTTCTGGAGTTGAACAATATTTTTATTAGTAATTAATTAGAATGAAACCGAAAAAAACTTAAAATGCAATAGTTTAGCGTTTGTGCCAGTTTGAATCTATAAAATTCAACCAGTTTACTCATCCATAATTGTCATATTAAAAATCTTTGCATAATATTTCGCTGTTCTTAACGATGTACTTCGATAATAAATGAACCACAAGAAACCTGTGCAACTAATTCATTTTAATCGTTAAGGGATTTTGCTGTTTTCCGCGAAAATAAAAATGTCGCACATTTCTGGGATCGTAAGCACTTCCGTTTCCGTTTCGCTTAACAGGACGGAATCCACGTCCGATGCCACGACGCAACATGCAGTGGAAGTTTATCGGAAAGTGGTCAGTGAAAGCGGAGGAGGTAAAAATAGGCAGCGAATCTGCAAACTATTATCAACAGCGCGTTACGAAATATTCGTGTAATTTTTCTCGTCGAGAGACAAAAATCGAGTAAAGCGACGCATTATTATCGGTACCTCTCCACAAAGAGGTCGCTAGCCGTTAACACCGGAGCGCTTTTGCAGTAAACACATGGAATTATTTCCGCCTTTTTCCTCTACTGGTGTCCTGCCGAGGCGCGGGGAAGGAGAAGGGAAGGGAGGGAGTACAAGAACATACGTAATTCAGAGACTGGCCGCACATGCACATAACATACACGCGTATGAAGGTCGCGAGACCGACCTGAAAATGTCCTTTGGGCGGAGAAAAGTGACTGAAACGACTTCATTTTAAGTGGTCGGCGCATTAAAGAGCGTGATTTAACATTCAAGGAAAAATACATAAAAACGAAAGAAATAAAGAGATGCAGTCTGTTTAAATATCGAAAACTCCGTATATCCGTTTCACCAAGGCGGACATACACGGAGGAGAGGATCGTACAGCATTTTTTCTACAATAACACATACGTATCTCCAGTAATCGCGAAGGAAAACCGCGTTCCGAAAGCTGTCTGCCACGTGTTTTTGTCAATCCGTCCACAGATTAAGCATATAACATTTTCTGAGATGTTCCTTTCGACTTTGTGTGGATGGCAAACATCAGGGTCCTTCGATCTTCTTCTCCTGACGTACCCTTTTTGAACACTTTTTAATTATTCGCGCGCCCTTAGCATATTTTATAGCTATGACGCAGTGAATAACATTTTTATTGGAATAGATAACTCATGTGTATAAATACAAAAAAAATTAAAATAATGTCATACATTGGTTTTTCATGCACATTCCACTTTCCACTTCCGTGAAAAATGATCTCCCGACCCATCCAAAATTTCATTAACTTTAAATAGGTTACTTCGGAGAGATACACGAAAATGATGAAATAATTTTCATTTCCAAACCTTCTTTGTTAGTAAAACTGCACATATCGTTATTCGTAGTTTTAACATAAGAACCTTTGATAAGGAAATCAGGAGGAGTTAGGAGAAAAGAAGTATAGCCTTATAAATCTAGACGTGCCACCGGTAAAATACCCCTGATGCAGAGAAATGTAGCGGGGGACAAAAATGCATTTAAAAAAAAGATATCACAGTTTAACAGTAGAAAGGATAAGCCGAATATTCATCGTGCGCTTTTCAAATATACGCGATCGACAGACTCAAATTTGAATCCCATGAGTATAGTGGTTCCGGATCAATTAAAAAATACGTATACATTTCATAAAACATCAGCCATCAATTGGCCCCAAACGAACTCATGCAGGACCACTCTTACTCTCAATTTGTCAAATATAACTTTGGAACCTATTAAAAAATCGCTCGACTCAAATCCAGTGGATTATACGTATATGGAATGAACTGAATGTATAAAGGCCGCTACGTTCTGCTCTTGAGCTTGGAATGCCACTGGCTATGTGCTAATGATGTTAAGCAAAGTGTTGTCCCTGTCTATTATTGATGAATGGAAAAGGACATACACTGTCTACAGAGAAATGTAAATCCGATTACTTATCGCTTCCAATAACTTAAGCAATAATGTAACTAACCAAAGGTGACATGTTTTGAAAGGACTGGATTTTCATCGGTTAATGCAGTGTTTTTCAACGTTTTTCAACTGACGAACCAGTTTTCCAATTTTTTTCTTTGCCGAACCATAATAGTAAACAAAAGTTGATTAATTATACTAACTTTTATTTTTAAATAATTATGACTACAAATAAATTCTTTGTAAAACAAAACAAAAGTAAATACGCATTCATTTTCGAAACAAAAAAATATATACGAAAGAAAATTTGACTTTATTCCATTTCTGAATTTATTATTAATGAGATACTTTTTTTTAAATCTGGCAAAATAATTAATATGGCTACAATTAAATATACGTCAACTTCAAGCGTATTTCTATACTAATTATTTATTCGAGTATACACATAAAATCCCTTTTCACACAAATATGTGGTACAAAATGGTAATAAGTATGTATTTAATTGCACTCTTTGACAAGGTTGGATATTAATGAACCAAAATTGATCGAACAAACGTTTACCCACGGAGGATAAGGCTTCATTGTTTTTATCTTTAGAGCTGCGAACCACTTTAACGTTTACACGAACCACTTTTGGTTCGCGAACCCCCGGTTGAAAATCAAATTTAGAGATACAACCAATTGGAAATATAAGAAGAGTATCAGATGAAGTTTTCACTATATTGAGCCTTTTAGATATGGAAAGTTGCTACTTAGTTCGTTTTTTTCTATTCCCCGGCTTTATATATGTATACTCACATATCATGCACACAAAGAAACTTAGGCAGTTTATCCTTCATTTAACCTTGTTTAGTCTCGTTCGTTATGACCATAAGTGCCTGTTCCGAGAGACACCTTGTCACTCCAAAAGGTGAATATTTGTCAAAGAGCCAGGACGATGCGTAAAAAAGCTCGTGAACGAAAGTCCGTATGATTCAAATCGAATTGTCGTCACGTTCGTTTTTTTTATCTTCTACTCTCCCAGCACGGGCATAAGGTCATTCAAAAAGAGATTAATCTGTCGATTTACATTCGCGATCGATCGTCAAAGAGCGATTTGCTCGAGAAAAATTGCAAATGGGATAGAGATTGCGCTTACGGGAGACCTTATTTGGCGCTTGCAGCGCTTCAGTAAAAAAAACTCCGAATGTGCGTCGCATTTAAACGACCTATTTTGTAATGACAGAACGACGCGCTGACGATTTAGAACTCTCATTTAACATAATTAATATTGCCCCCAGTTTTATCGGTTATTACTTCCGTTGCCATTCTAAAATCGGCTCGCAACCTTGTTTTTATTTCAACCTATTCAAAATGTCATTATTTGTTTACAATAGCGTCCTATGTAAATGAGCGTGAAAGCCCAAGAATTAACTTATACAATATTACTTTAAATGTAGCTCCCTTCCTTATCTGCCAGTTAAAACATTGCGCGTCATCGAAGAAACTGTTGAAGAAACCAATTATGGCAAAGTCATTATTACTTTTGCTAATGCGTTAAAGACACGCGAGGTTTAAGTAATTTAAGGGAGTGTGACGGTCGATGAATTTTCATTTCGATAAATAATGTATTTAACCGCTATAATACTTAGAATCTAATGGTGCATTGAGACATACAGAAAAACAACGCACTATCGCGACTTTTAAAAATACGAGTAACGCGCTTTAGGTAAGTATAATTGGTGCATAAGTATTCTAACCGGAGGAGGGCGAGTACACTTTAGCGTCCTCGTGTGCTTTTAGAGTGCTCTCATATGTTTATCATCGTTTATTTCAGCTGCATAAGACACCAAAGGTTCTCCTTGAAACATTCTTCTACGCATCGGTTTTCATTTCATTCCTTTATCTCTCTCTCTTCTTCATCACTAGCCTTCACCTTTCCAAACAGATCAAACAAACTGCCAAACGGCGTTAAAATAGAGTAAAAAGTTGCAATTATAAAGATGATCATAAAATCACAGTCGAAAATAAGTTTAAACCGCCCATGCGGTTGCTATAAAAGCAGACTGCGGATTAAAAGATCCTGTTACAGTCATGGTCACACCAAAACATCTGCGCTACATTTAACAGCTGGAATAAGTGAAACGCGCTCTATTGTATGAATGCCATTTTTTCTGATCGAAAATAATAGTTTCGGAGAATAATGCCCCAGTAGGTTCATCTACGAGGAATCGAAGAACAAGGATCGACAAGTAATAATTAAAAACTGTGTAATTCGTCAAAATAATATCCGTATTTCGTATTACCGCCTTGGTACCGTCGTGACTTAGTATAATTATATAGAAAAAACCTCTTTATTTCGTGAACTTCATATTTTCGTAATCCTCCAAATATCGCATCGGCAGTATGACACCATGATAAAACATTATTTAATCCTTGTGATCGTGTCTACCCATTTGGACTCTAATATTCCCGAGACCACCTCTAATAGAACTCCCTATCTAAATTCCTCCAAAAGCTTAATCCTAGCGGTAAGTCTACGATCCACTGACGACATCCAATTCAACTCCTTCAACAGTAATGTCACACTTATCTTTTGCTCATATTTTTGTTTTACGAATCGGTATGTAACTGCTAAAAATAACTTGCGCACCTTTAAGTGACCAACTCCAGAACTCCATTTCTTGTTCCAGGAGATGGGCTTCGAAAAATAAACTCCTCCTTAATTCAGAATTACAACTTCCTTGATTATTTCGACATGACTAGCTGCTTCCTCGAATAACTGGACGCGCTTCTGGACCACTTTTCTGAGCGCATCGAACGAGTAAAAGCAACACGGACGAGAGTCAAAAGTTCAAGGCGAATGGAATAAAACCGGTGGCAGCGATGATATCCGTTCGGATTTTGGATCGGGCTTGTTTGCGGAGCACATCCCAAAAATACACACACGTGGGGGACGTAAGCCGAATCCCTATCCGATACACATACACAGATATTTGTTGAGCGTTCCCCCATTCCTCCTAAGACTTTGGTTTTGGTGCTAGAAAAGCTAGAGATGAAGAGAGAAGGTTCGGAAATAGCTTACTGCATTACGGTTTTTACATTATATTGCGCTGAATTGGAATAATGTAAATTGGTCGTGAAGATAGCATATATGTATAAGTCAAAATAACAAAAAATAATTGAGATTAAAATCTTCTAAGACTTGAGATAATAAACACAGTACCAGGAAGAAAATTATATACTTTTCTTGAAAATCGATGTTGATTATAGTTTAGCTGTTAATTATTCTTTTTCCTATTGTTAATATAGAGTGTTTATTTATTTCAATTCCTATAAAAACTGAAAAATAGCCCTAAGAATATATACAATTAAACACATACGCCAAACTTAAAGTAGCAGCTGGACAGCTTCGAAATATATTTTAAAATGGACGGAGAAATAAATGACATGATAATCGAAACAGAAAAATATATTCATAGCACGTTAATTATGAGCTACACATTCATCTATTCAATCTCAATGACCTTCGATCAAAGAGAATAGCAAACAATAAAGGAAACTGCTCGCCTACGTAACGATGTCAATTCCCCGAGTGTGCATTATTACCAATCTCTTTCTCGCTCCCTCCGGATAAGCAAGTGCAAAGGAGAAAAGCAAGAAAAAAATGCAGGAGGAGAGAGAAAGAGAGAGACAGACAGACAAACGACTTTATTGAGGGCGAAACTGAGATTATATAGTCCATTCTTACATTTAACCCTACGTTAGTAATTACAAATGAGAATAAAAAATAATAACATAAAACATACAAACACATTGGCAGAAAACCAAAACCTGAAACTAAGCAAAACAAAAAAAAACAAAAAACGCAATTATGAGATCCAATTACAGATTCGGAAACTTCTAAAAAAGACGAAGTATATGTGGCAAAACTCCGAAAAACCTGACATGACCAACCTAGTAAAAAACCACGCAGGAAAACACCCACGAAGGGAAGGAGGGTGGAAAAAAACCTGCGAAAACCCTACATACATAAAAGAACAATTGTGGAATTACAATAGTACGTACAAATTCTAACATATAAGAATCACAAAATATATTTTAAAGTATTGAAACTTAATAAAATTAAACGAAAGCATAATTACTTAAAATAACTAGAAATATGTAAATCATAATAATAAATATACACATACATAGATATATAAAAATTTACATTGTCTTTTCAGAGAGAGAGAGAGAACAACTAGCGTGCCCCTTCAGAGTCTACCGATTACGCAGTATTTACCGGGTCGTGTTGGAGGACACGCTGCGCTCCAACGCCGGATAGGCAAGCAGCAGCGGCGAGCGATGCATTGATGGGCGTTGGTTTGGATAACTCGAAGCGTCTTTCACCCTTTCGTCTCGAAAAGAACCGTTAACATCATATCGCGTTCCACGCTCCCCTTTCCACCCGTTCCCTCACCACTCTCGTGTTTATGTGCGGACGCGTGTATACGAGCATGTGTTCGTGTGGGGGAGGTTTAAAAATACGGATCTGGCCTTCCCACGACTGTGCGAAGAGAAAGGGGAAAGACAGGGAGCGCACACGCGAAGGAGGGAGGGAATGTCTTTCGCCGAGGAGTCAAGTCAGCTGGCCGCGAGATAGCCATTCGCGGCGTCGGCGGAGACTTCGATCGACGGATGACCTCCGCACCTCAGAAGGCCATCGCGACCGCCGCCGCTCACTCTTCCGTCACACCGGCCATGCCCTACCACTCCAATCCCTTTTCCCACTCCATCGTTCCCTCCCTCTCTCCCTCTACGTACTTCATTAAGCTCACGCTCAGAGATTATGTGCCTCTCACTCTCTGGATAGAGATGGAGTAGGACAAACAGACCCAATGATTATTTTTTAAACACAGAAATTCCGATTTATTTATTTCTCCGGCGAATCAAAGTCAAGCGAAAGAAGTGAAATATCTCTCTCTCTCTCTCTCTGACAAATGGAGCGTTTTCAAATGAATGGCCTTCGAACTTTCTAGTTATCGTTAGAGGCCAATCGAGAACTTTTTAACGTTCGATATTCCAATTGATTCGCACTACCGAATTATCTCCATCCAGTTACCATACCTCAATTGCCCCATAAAATTTTATTATTTGGGTTGCGTTACAGGATTCCATTTCCCTCGCGGCTTTTTCCTAACATCCTTAAAATTTCTCCTTCCTCTCCAAATGTGTCCCAACCAATTTTTTAATTGTAGTGATTAAACATTTCCTTTCTCGAACTATATTCTATATTTACTCAATAATTAACTTATCATTTTACTCGCGTAATGACAATCCCACATCTCTGACATTTATTATCTATGTAAATCTTTCCTTTAAGTCCAATTATTACTCAATATTTTTTACAAATGTGTTCTAGCAACCTCAACTTTTACTATAGTCAGTAAGTCTTGCTTGACTGAAATAATCTAGCAAGGTGTTTATCAATTCGTTACAGATAAACCTTAAAATGTTTTCAAGGGAGAGACGACGAACCTTTCACTGATTATCCTTTCAGTTGGTAATAGCTTAGACAATGACGTGCATCTATAAAGTCCAACAACACATTAATTTTCCCTTTACTTTTCTAAAGTTGTACTTAGAGGGTTCGGTGGAGTAAATTCATCAGGCAGACACATTATGCCGTTGATAGTTGGAATTAAGCAAACTACTGTATTAAGATGATAGTAATGTTCATTCCTATGACCAGAAATTCTATTTTTGGTTTATATTGCTAGGGTTTCATGGAAAAACGATTGAAATAAAGTAAACTTTACTAATCAGAGAAGGAATACAGTCTGTGGCTGTTTCCTTGATCACAGCAATTGATTGGACACTAAATAATGACAGGAAATTCTATCAAACGATATTCACTCCTAAGATAACACGGAATAAGATATATCTGAAGAATATTTTAATGTAATCCTCAGGATACTGATGATACCTAAAAAGGCAGTTTATAGAAGGTACTGGTAAGCCACAATAGATGATTATTCAACTTAAAACTCTCATATATTTTTGTCTCCTTTTCACATTATTGAGAAGCTTATTTAACTTGAAAGTGCTTGGCTAAAGAATGGAGAGACATTTTTAAATACACTTTAATCTTACATAAGCGCATATCCACAACGACAAACACGCACAATTATACATGCATACCACAAAAGTTTTTTTTTGTTAGAGAATGCAAACATATGAATGAAATTTGAAATATCTAGGCCGTACGTTGAAGTTTCATCTCTGAAGCTCCTTTACCATTGTGTGGTTACGCGTTATGTATGTTCCTCGTGTCTTATCCGACTCTTCAAGTACACAAAGAAACTTGTGTCTCTGACGATCCGAGGACAAAGCACACAAAACACATCAAAGCCGACTAAAGATACTTCAGAAGGTAGGCGCTTAGAGGGTCTCCGTAGCTCTGGATATTTCATGCTTAGGGCTACTGATCTTGGCATCCTATCAAACTCAAAAGTAGGTCTTCATGATTATTTTTCTAACTCTTTTGCAATCCGATTCCATTCCTATGCGGTTATTTTATGGAATGAGCTGGATTAGTAAAAAATGTGAAAATGGTCTAATTACGATAGATTTATATGTATATTTGTGTTAAAAACTCCACATAATTTTAAAACATTGAAATCTGTATATCTAACGGAATAAGTAACTCATGCCTGTATTATCATTAAGAACAAAATAGCTGTTCTCACTACCGTAAATTAGACATGATTAGTTAAATCTTGGCAGATATTTTCCTTCGTTTATTTAAAGTAAATGTACGTTAAGAAACAGAGGAGTATATGTCGTTACGGTTACATTAACTTCACATTTATTTTCACACATATTTGAAGAAATGGTAATAAACTCTCAGTAAACGAGAGAATCATTGTATACAAAGGGTCCTCACTTAACGTCCTAGTTACGTTCCAGAAAAATTGGACGTTAAGCGAGGAATTTTTCTCTCATAACGATAAGGGAGGTATAGGTTTTACGTCCTTCTCATATGAAGTACAACATTTTTTTAACATTTCAACACAAACACAGTAAAAGAAACTTTATAAAACACATTTTCATCTTGCCTTATCATAACTTTTATCTTTTAAAACACTTTTTAATAATTACCTACACTAACTGTTAAATGTTTTAATGACGTGACTTGACGTAAGTTGAAATTGTAATCGTCAAAATTTCTATTTTTATTGAACGAGTATGAGTGATCGAGTCATAAAATGATCAACACTTTATTTTAGCCTTAATTACCTGAAGTGCTCTTCGAGCCCTTACCTAAAGCTGGCAAACATTTTAAGAAAAAGTTAACTGGTTATTAAGTCTTGCAGATTGTAAAGAGTAACGGTGAGTTTGAAGGAGGTAAAGGAATGCTTGATGAGGTGACGTACAGTGGGGACCTCGTAAGACCACTACGGTAATCCAAAAGGCCTACCTCGAGAAAAACTAGAAAAACTCTCAATATGTAAAAATAAGCAGATAATAATAACGTTGCAGTATGTATTACACTACATTTATAGTACATGAGACAAATATAACCATTAGTTGCTGCCGCCTGGTCTACTTGCGGCAATTTAGGATAAGTAAACAAATAAAAATAAAAAAATCGATCGATAGAGTTTCGATGGATACATTTTCGAAATTATTCCTCGGCCTCGCATCTCTCCGAACTTTCACGTCGTCGCGCATTAAACATTCATTTCCTTCCACTCCGTGCGCCGCAGACATCTCCGTCTCCAGTTTCGCCGTCCGCAATCGGAAAACATTATTTTCCTTGCGATTTCAAAATGTTTACAGGGTAACAACGCGACCTACAAAAAATGAAACGTAAAAGGCGGAAAACGCCTATATTCGTCTCTCTCCCCATCTCTCTCATTCCCTGCTCACACGCGCATATACAAACACACAGAGCCGCTGAAGTTTACACATCCGAATATTTTATCTCGAACAACGAACTTGACCCGCGAGATGAAGAGCGCAGCCAAAATGATGGGAAAACAAAAGGAGAGCAAGGTCTCCGGAAAACTTACGTAACTGTTGACGCCCCCCATCTCCCCCCAAAGAAGAAGCGAAAAGAGCGGGGAGCGTCTTTTTTCTGAGTTTTACACGGGCTACAAACATGCCCTAATTCCTGTTTAAATTTATCTCCATTGTAAACCTAGATGGAAGACGTGTACTGTGAGTGTCAACAGCGTCGTTATTAGTCGAGGCCGGTAAAAAAATAAGGCGAAATAAAATTTTCGACGCGATACCGGAGCATAGCACGAAAGGAAGTTTATAATATGGAAAATGATAATAAGATCACCAAAACAATAGGGAAGCACCTTTAAAACATTTATACAACAAAATACCGTGCGTACACGGTCAAATAAAGAAAAGACAAAACCTGACTGGTCTGATGGAAGTAAACGACAAAAATTCTTTATCGGAGTAAACAAAACTCTGAGCTCGTTTCTGCTTTGATTCATTATTCTGTAACCGTTAGTTTTGGATTTTAAAAGAGCTATAATATCATCATGTAAACCGAGGTAACTTGGAACTGTTATGGGGGTCCTTTCTTGTAACGTAACTCAGTGAAGGTTTGCCAGGTTTCTGGAAACAGAATTATTTCTCTATTTTTAAATATGCATCCAACCCAGGTTCGCATGAGGTTAAACATTTTAAACGACAGCTATGATGCAACTAAAAAACAGAACTGAGTTGCATAACATAACTACGAAGCCAAAAAACGTGCTTAAATCCTACGAATTCACGGTAGGTAGCTAAGCGTTGAGAAATAGATTTAATTAAATAAGGGCTCCTGAGAGCAGCCTACTGCTCTATTTATATCTTGGCCCTTAGCTGTCCTATTACCCAATTAATGTTCCACGCACATATATACGCGTTTTAGTCTTCCACTTAGTCATATTCTGCCTCTTGAAACCAAGTATGGTAGATTTCTTTTAACGTTTCGAGCAGCCCAGTGAAATTTCATACTCTCTGAAGTAGTCTATGTATTCTCGCCTTTTCTCCTATCGCTTATTTAAACTGCCTCAGCACTATTTGGAGAATTTCTTTGAGTAGTTTTACGTTGACAAACACTCACTTGGAAAACGGCAAGTGATATTTTCATTATCACAATATTTCTTTCTATTGCCATTCAGCAACTACTTTTTGGTTCTGAAAGGAAACAATGAAAGGCATGTTTCTCGCCAAGTTTAAAAACAATCGAAATTATATAAATTTTCCACTAAATGCTTCAGCGTAAATTAACATCGAGGAAAATGAACACACTTCCGATTTTGAAGCTACAGATTTCAGATAGCACGTTGACCGACTTCCTTATGCTAGACAAATTTCATTCTAAAATTCATACATTTATTTGGATCAAAACCCGAACAAGCTATTAATTTACATTGGCAGGAAACTCCACCGAAATGGATTTCTTCCTTGAAGAACCAATTTACGCTCAGAGAAACAAAGGGTCGATTTAAAGAAAAAATATCACGCAAATACTTCCGCTCGATCGAAAATTAAAAAAAAACGCTCCGGAATCCTTCACCTATTTAGCTCTGAAACGAATTAAAGCACAAGGTTCTGCGTCCGCGGTCGTAGGGACACGATTGGACGAAGAACAAGAGGGAAATACTGCCTTCAGCCAAGTCGAAAAATCTAAAAGAAATTAGCCACACATCTAGGATAAAGAACGTTTCTATTTGTTTTTAAGTCCTCCCCCATCGGTACTTCATCGGGAGCGCGCTAGTTTTCTCCTTTCCTCGCAGTAATTGAAAATGGCTAGTCCGACATGCATTTCTCCGCGGCTACGGAAGAGAGGAAAAAAGGGAAATTTTCAGGTCACGTTATTTACGTGGACGAATAATGACTTTTGGCATTTTAATCTGCGTGCGTCACACGTCGGCTCTACTCGGCGTTTGCCGTCCGTGCGGCCTCCCTTAAGCCGCCCTCCAATGAATTAAAGGTCCGATCGATATTTCAATCTAAACCGGGAAATACCGAACAAAGTGGAAAGGGGAACGTATTGGGTAGATAGGGTTTGGGAGGGACAGAGAGAGAGAGGAGTGTGCCTTCGTACACAAAACGACCCGCAGTCCCTGTGTGTGCCTGCACGGCAAAATTTACCAAAATTCATTTCTCTCTCTCCCTGCTTGTCTGTCTTCCTCTTTTCGTCTCTTTTCTCTCCCATATACCTGCCTCCGTCTCCTCAAAAAAATTTATATGTATATATCTCCCCTCTTGCAGACAACGACGCCGGTCGTTGGTTGGCTCACCCTAAATAGCGGGCCAAGGCGTCTTTACCATTCGTGGGGAGGGCGGAGGGAGGAGGCGATGAGGAGGTAAAGAGAGGACGAGAGAAGAGAGAGGAGGAGGCAGAGGGAGGTGAAATGAAGGAGGGAAGAAGAAGGGTAGGTGGGTTCGGAGACAGGGGTCTAACCAAGGTCACCTTTTTTTGGGAGGAAGCGGGTGCGGGGGGAGGAAAGGGGGGGGGGGGAAGGAGAGACCTTGAAGGAGGGAAGGAAGGAAGGAAGAAGGGGTTTCTAATCTCGAAAAACGAGAGTTCTCTTTTTTTCGAGACTACACGCAGCTCGCGCGCGCACACACACACACAATAGCACACACTCACAGGCACACTTTCAAATCACGAATCCTTTCGAGAGAGAGAAAGAAATAAGAGATTTTTTTATCCTCGAACGAAATCTTGAAGAACATATAAAAGTGATCGATAGCCAGGTGTCCGGATTCCCAGTCACTAATTCCCTTCGACCCTCGCAGAATAAGGGAATCGATGGTTTCTTGGAACGAAACGTGGGAGGAGAAGGTCGGTCGAATTTCCTGTCGACGCCATAGGCGTTAAACCTGTTAGGACTTAATTCTTACTTCTGCTTTTGTACAAAATGAAGTCAGATTTTGGTCATTACAGGTACGAATTCTAAAGATACGTTCTACGATAACAGGTACAACATAAGCATGACAAGATGGCTTGTAGATAAATACAATTAATTGATTTTCATTAACAATTTTATGTTGATGAATAATTTACTGAAACACAAAAAACCACGATGGAGGAGTATTGTCGTAAGATCGCAGTGAGTTTATTTAAGCACATTCGATAAATATAATAAGAATAGTATCATTTGAAAATTATATTAGAAGGGGACTTTTATACTTAAATTATCTGCTCGATTAACATTAATTAGTTCGCTCCTACAGACCATAAGAATGATAACGACCTCGACGCGTGAACCAGAAATATACAGCCTTGATCCTAAAGATCCTTCAAGCGAAAAATCTCAAAGGCAGGTCATACACACATAAAGAAACTTGAAAATCGGATTTTTAATTCGACTTTCCGAAGCCCCCAACATCATTTATCTTTAACAATTGACTCAAAAATTTTCTCTAATAAGATGGAGAGAAAAAATTTCAATCCGCAATAAAAGGCGAATACCACCAGCTGCGACGTTTGTACACCTCTTTTATCTATTTATGCCATCAGAATCTCCAAATTAACCTCGGCGTGAAAAAAATTATACAAAAGAAAAAATAAGAGCATTCATTTTCCTACTCAAACAATCCGTTAAATTAGACATTAAAATTCCCTAAGGAAACTTACCTCACTCCACAGGGACCGCAACCAACATCTCATGACGGGGAGAAAGAAAGATAGATAGTTTCGGAATAAAACGCGGGTTCAAGGGCACTCA
This sequence comes from Uropetala carovei, assembly GCA_036926305.1. Classification (NCBI taxonomy): domain Eukaryota; kingdom Metazoa; phylum Arthropoda; class Insecta; order Odonata; family Petaluridae; genus Uropetala; species Uropetala carovei. The sequence goes on along the minus strand of JAXCHB010000017.1, from coordinate 1,340,459 downwards.
TTTTCAATTTAGCGATAACATCCTCTTATAAACCTAATACTACCTTAATGCGAATCTATTAGGAGAAATTCTTGTAATGGGAGGGACGGAGAGTAGAGAAGGAAAACACGTCCTGCGTCACCCCCTCCCCCACCCCAACGCGCAACCTCGCATTCTCCCTATCTTTCTCCCCTACCATAAATAAACACAAACACGCACACACACCTAACCTTCCCCGATCTTGCCAACATATAAAATCCCCATCTTGACGAGAAATAACCAGAATAGACCGCACCATAAGCCAACACTCCTCCCACTTCGTGGAGCTGTCCTCCCAGTTTAAAGGACACGAAAAAAGATGGGGTGTGAGAAGGGAACATCATAGGCCACGTGTAGACAAAGGAGAGAATAAGGAAAATAGGTAGATGGGAGGAAAGGAGAGGTAAAGAGAGGAAGAGAGAGGGGGGAGAGAGATAGGGAGATGTCCAAAGAGAGGGAAAAGAGGGTTGGGATAGAGAGGGGAGAGGGACAGGGGTAGATGGAGAATGAGACTGGGGAGAGAGATTGGGTGAGAGAGGGAAAGGGAATAGAGAGAGGGGGAAAAGGGAGAGAGAGAAAGTGAATAGAGGGGAAAGGAATAGAGAGAGAGAGAGGGAGAGGAAAAGGGAATAGACAGAGAGAGAGAGGAAAGGGGAATAGACAGAGAGAGAGGGGAAAAGGGAATAGAGAGGGGGAAAGAATAGAGTGAGGGAAAGAGAATAGAGAGAGAGAGAGGGAAAGGGAATAGCGGGAGGAAAGGGGAGACAGCTATGGAGAGGGACGTAGGGAAAGGGAAGAGAGGACGAGGAGAAGAGAGGCAGAGAGGAAGAGGAATGGAGAGAAATAGACGAGGAAAGAGGGAAAGGGAGCAAAGAATGAAAAGGGGGAAAGGAGTATGCCGAGGTGAGTGGTTTGGATTCGGAAAGGGAAAGAGGAAGAGGGAGGGAAAAGGAAGGAGGCAAGAGAGGCGTTATCGCTTCCCCTTCCACTCCTAAACCCATCTCTCTTTCTCTCTTCCCTCCGTCCTTCCACTTCCCTCTCCGCATTCCCTTCTCTCCACTCTTTCACAAAGGGCAGGAGGCACCCACGAAATGGCGCGGGTGAAGCTTGGCGGTGGCAGCCATTAGCATGGCGGCAGTATATAGCTTTTTTGAAGGGGTGAGAGAGAGAGAGAGAGAAAGAGGGAGAAGAGGAGAAGGGGCGGAGTGAAAGTGGGAGGGGCAGATGGGGGTCGGGGGCCGGTAGAGGTAGAGCAGGAGAAGGGTGGAAGAAAGAGGGGCGGTAGATGGAAAGGGAACGGTGCTTTATCATTCTCCCAGGGTCGACGCCCATCCTCGCCCTCCTCGGCACATCCAATATTCATTCGCGCCTTTCGCTATATGGGGCTGCCGACGGAGGGAGGCCCTCGGAGTGCTTAGGGTTTAAAAAAAATCCGTCGAAGCGCGCGGTGTGGTGGCGGAGGTTTTAAAAAGGGGATCTCCCCGGCCAGGTGCTTACGGGAAAGAGCCCTCGAAGGTTTTCTACGACGCCGCGCACGACGGATGAAATCGGAAACGATCGGCAGTTACAGCATTCCCTCGTACGTTCTGCACGTATCGAATACATAAGTTGGATATAGTCCTGTATCTATAAGTAAAACCTTAACGGATGATAATAATTCGCATGATATGACCAATAGACAACATGTTGGGATGCGAATGAGAATAAATGTCTGTAATGAAAATTTGAGTCATAGATGTTCGGCTTAAAGAGGATCGAATACACAGTAAAATGTTGTTTAACAGTGTCATGTAATAATACCAAGTCTATCTCCAATTGCCAAAAGAGGTTATGAAAACCAGGTTTGCATTTCGGCTACAGAGCAGCCATCTTCAGCGATGATAAACTAGCTGTAAGTTCTAAAAATAATTTATTAGAAACTACAATCGGGGAATCGTCACTTATGACATCCGCTGTGTAGCCGAAATGCGCATCCTGTTTTCGTAGCCTTTTTAGGTTATTGGAGACATATTGTGGCAATTTCATTTTTGCCACAAAGGGATTTCGATAGTGTTTTGCAAGTATCTCGAACGAAAAATAGCAAACCAGAAATACTCTAATGCTGGATTTCTAAACTTGGGCCGTCAGAATTGCTGGGCTCTTAAGATGACTATTTTTTTACTTTTGAATGGCCATAAAATAATATATTTAATATATTGTTACCTGGTTGTTCTTTTATAAATTCGCACTCTTTTAACTTAATGGCTCACACACACTAGCGGCGTCTTAGTTAAAATTTCGTAACAGCTCTCAGCAAAAAAAAAAAATTCAAAGGTTTTTGGGGATCCGCGGTTTAAAATGTTTTCAGAGCGGAGGTTACTCACCTCGTTCTATTCAAAGTTCTCGTCTGCTGGCGGTTTTACGCCCCTCTTTTTAAGAGCTCTTTTTTCGCCTCGGAACGTCATCTCGAGACGGTAAATAAGTTTGCTCCGAGGCAGAATATTTTCTTACGTGGACTCCGAATCCACGAACTTCAGCGTTCACGATGCGATTAAATACGTTGTGCTAATACGTCGTATGACGGTGTTTTAAACCGAACCTTTTAAAAGTTGTAAAAAGGAGATGGTTTTTGCAAATATACTGATTAGGGAGTAAGGCGGAAAGTTAAGCATCTCTGACACAGGTTCTATGACGTGGTACCGTGAATCTGGTACTCCACTATAATGTGCAAGAATCACGAACCGTGGTCGAAAAGAGAGTTTACGGGGCCTAAAAAACAAAACCACCATCTCCCCGTAACGTACCAATGAAAATGTTCCCGTAAAAGAATCTGGGAACGAAATAAAATCCAAAATGACAATGATTTCGCATAATAACCGGTAAATACCTTAAGTCTGATAAAATCGGGCAAAAATAATTTTCTTCCAATAAAAATATAACGAGGTAGCCATCTTTATAGTTGATACATAGTATTACCTTCATAAATTTTTCTCTAAAGATATGGATAAACTCTTTTCTGGTTATCTCTGGGGGTAAATATAAAACATAAAAATAGCAACAAAACTATACTTTCTTTCTGCTTCAATTGCCTGTGCGGAAGTAATAAATAATAAAAAACGAGACCTTTCTTTAAGTAGGAATATTTTGATCGTGGGCTGATGATAGATAAATTTATGGAACAAAATCGTCCGAATGTTCCACTTAAAAGCAAGGATTTGTAGTAAAAGTCTCCTTTTAACCCGCGGAAATTTATGTAGCCACAAATCGCCGAGAATGGTAATTTCAAGCTGAGATAGTAATCCGGAAAAAATTATCGTACTATCTTTTTAGAGGCACTTAAAGCGAATAACATTCACGAGCGGAATGAAGAATAAAGCCCTCGCGAAATGCAATGAGACGAAACCTCGAGACCAACGGACCAAGTATTCCTCGAAATATAATCCAGCTAATTGGCAGCTATCCCTTCTTACCAAAACAATGGAAAATGAGAAAAAATCGGATAATTTAAAGATAAAATTATAATCCTGCGATCGTATCCGAATTTTTATGATAGAGTAAAGCAAAGCTCGGACAAGATATTTTATGCTCTAGGCAAGGTTTGAAAATTGCGCCTCCCTCTTAACTGAAATATACAGTACACAATTTCATACATAAAAACTATTTGCAATGCGGGGGCAAAACAAAATAAAAATAAAATATTTTATATGTAATACGTTACATTTAAAGTATTCAAATTGTCATTTTTCCCGCCCGTGTGCTGCGCCATAGGTGAGTGCCTTTCTCGTCTAGCCGTTTTCCGGCTCTAACTTTTCTTCGATCCGCCTTCTGAAGATATTTTTAAATTATTAAATTTGAGGAAAACATGAAAGGATTTAATGCACCGAGCATAATGGTGACCTCACCGGGCCTCAAGAACAACCCCTTTTCGAACTTAAATAAAGAATTCATTGATTGAACATACATTCTATAATAATCATCCGAATCAGGTGGTGTGCAAGATATATCTATTTACACACAATGCTGCAATACAAGGAAAACATTCCTGCCAAAAGCATCTGTTTGTAAATACGGGAAGTCCATTTTTTCGTTCAGTGATATTTCTCGTCTAATAATTTTTTAGGTTGGAATGCATTTACTTATCATCTTTTCATTGTGACCTCCATTTTCGGGCAATAAAAGTAAGTTCACTGACTTGTTTGGTAATTTGTAAAGGAAGCGCTACTTAGAACAGTGATAATTTTGATTTAATATCCTTTTCTCCTGTTTTCTCAACTGATCTATTTATAGAGTTAAAATACATTAATTTATAACGAAGATTGTATAGCATAAACTTTAGTTTCTTCAGGGTCAATTTTTAAATGACAAATAGCATAAAAATGATCCCGAATTATTATGTTCTTGAAAGAGATTTAATAACATTTGGAGAAAAAATATATTTAGTCTTTTGTCTAAATTCTGGAATCATAGAAAAAGCATGTGACATTCAGGGCCAACGCATCGTGGCATAAATTTGAATTAATGAGCAAAAGAACGACTCAAGAAAACATTTCATCAAAACGCAGCTTTCAAGGTGACTTTCTGAAAATGAAAACCAAGCTGAAATCGATAGGAAACATCATTTTAGAAAAAGAAACCGGCGCTGATATGTTTCACGTATAATCGAATATTAGTCACATCATAATGAAAGGGTCTTCACTCTTAACCAAAAGTTACCTCATCAAAATGCAAGAAATAAAATACTTTCTAAGACAAATATATCTAGCAAAATATTAATCAATAGCCAACGAAATAGTTTTATCGCCGATTTTTAATAATTAACCCGCTAGATGGGGAAATTTGTTTCAACTGTGGTTTCTCATTCGAAAACAACAAAATGTAAAAACCTACTCGAGGCCGGGTAGAAGGAATGATGCTTCCTTGCTCAACAATTCAGAACGCATACCATGAATGATGGATTACCAAGAAGACTCAACTAGACTTGATCCTGTTTCGCATTGGCGAAGGCAAAAGAGTGTCGCCACGGATGAGTCTGCACTGACAGAAAGTGTATATCCTTTTAAACAGAGCAATGGAGTTATTTTTATAGATTACCAACAACGTTTAAGATCCAATATACAAATTATGTTGGAAATCAAAGAAAACAATTAAGAAATCATATATCGGTTTTCGATTGATAGCGGTTCATTTGCATTTAAACAAAACGGCCACCTCGCAACGAGCATCATTAAATTACTGCTTTCGTAAAATGGCTTTTGGTGAAAAACTCGTAGAAATTCACTGGTAGTTCCGAGGCGGATGACCGACAACGCCTCGGAAAAAATAATTTCAAAATCTCCACCAAAACACGATTTAAATCAGTTTAAACGAGTCAAATTTTTTACAGGTATTAAAATAGGAAATACTTCTTACTTGGGTATCTGATTGGACAAATAGCGAGAGGGCGACGAAGGTCGCTCGAGCGAATAGGAAAGTAGGAAGGGAGGTGAGAGGAAAAGTGAGAGAAAAAGAGAGAGAGATGGTTGAAGTGAGAGAGAGAGAAAGGAAGAGAGTGGTCCGGTCGATAAGGCCGCTGTGCGTAACGCTGAAGGGGAGGAAAATGCGTGGGCGTAGGGAGAGGAAGGGGGACGAGGAAGAGAGCAACGGGGAGGGATGGGAGGAGAGGAATTTTTGGGGATGCCGCCGTTTCTTACCGTTGAAGAGGGGAAGTGGAAAGTGACGCTCTCCGCTGCTGCCTTGGCGTGCGCCGCTTTTGAGGGTGTGGCCCAGAAGTTCCTTTAACGAGGCACCCGCGATGGCCAGAGGTGGAGAAGGGTGTCGTCTTCAGGACGCCTCGGCACTCCGTCGTCGTGACCTCCGTTTCCTCGAGGATTGGGCGCAGTCCCGTCCCGACCTCTGGTTTCGGGAGGTTAACATCTCCATATTCGGGAATTCATGGGAGAAATCGCAAGACTGAAACCGAGTGAGTACCTGTGGAAGATAACAAAGATGAAGCTCGAAATTTAATGTGAGAATATACGTGTTACCAATAGGCCAATAGGCATATCTAATCGAGAAAAAATGAACATTATCTAGTCGCGGGGAAGAAAATATTCATACGAACTGAGGATTCCATGGTAAAGTACGAGGAAACAATTCTTAAATATAGATTTAGATGAGGATTCCTCTTTTAAGAAAAATGAGTGAAAAATGTTAACGTGATAAACCAATTCAATAGAGACTTATCGAGCTCACCATATGACTAAATAAAAACTTAAAGAATAAGCTCCTAAGAATAAAATACTGAAAAAATAAGTACATATATATATCATAGTTATCTACTGCTACAATAAAGCAATCACTAACTCAAAAAAAGGAACATAACAGAAATACGCAAAACTACCCTGTTTCCCTCATCCCACCAAAGGAATTGATAAAATGTCTAAACAACACCCTTTCAATCGTAAACTTTACGTAAGCAGCAACAGCATTAAAACATCTTATAAAACAGTAAAGATAAAATTCAAATCGTTGAGATGTCTGAAATTTATTAAATAAACTGCACATAATTCTACAAATTCAATGTAATGCAAACAAAAAGACAACACGCATTAAAGATTACATGCACATTTCGGACAAGGTAGATAAGAAAAATCTAGTATTATCAGACAAATCCAATAAACTGGCCATCCAATCACTATTGAAAATTTGGAAATAATAAATAGAAAATTAAGCGCATTAGAAAGCCTAAACCTTCAATCAAGTCTTATGTTCATGATTCGATCTCATGTCCGCCACTATATTTCTTGGTAGAACAGTAAACCTCCCGCTCCGGTGGTTTTAAATAATTTAAAATTTGCACACCCCGAACCTTCAAGCACACCCTTAATGGGCAATCCACAAAAACCACGGCACACACGTGTGAAAAATAACAAAAATAGTGGTAGTGATTTAATAAATTATACATTGAAATCTACGGAATCAAGTATACTCCAGTAAATTTTTATAGGAATTTTAGAACAATTTGAGAAGGAACATGACAAACAGAGATGTCTTTTCTTCGCTGGTGTTATGTTATGTTAGTGTGAATAATTGATGTTTAGGAATCCGACGACGAACAAAACCATTGATGGAGTATTTGCCTCTACGACGATTGTGAATTTAAAATCAACATTTCCGGAAGCATATTTAGCTATCATAAGCCCTTTGTTATTAGGTTACCTTTTATTATAGATGAATTTAAATATTATTGAAATTATTTAACAACAAATTTAAGTAAAGAGTAATATAATATAGTAGATAAAATTTAGTAATTATTTTTAAAATGTTAACATTTCTTGGGAAAACTCTGTATATTTGTTCTTAATAAATATATATTTGAACAAAAAAGTTTATTTTCTTCTAAAACGAGCATTCCATATTCGCCAGATGCCAAAGGACATTTTTAGAATCTACTTTCTTTGAATCACAACTGATGACGGCTGATTTGCCGCCGAAATTCACATCTGGTATTTCATAACCTTGTCATGTTTATCAGACATATGCAAGTATGTACTTATAATTACAATTTTTCATTCACAAGTGTTTATTTTTTAATATGTGTTAAACTTCTAAGTTCGGTATTTTTAAACAAGTGGTAGTACTATCCTTACGTTTTGGATCATCAGGTGGTACGTGGAGGCATTCATAAATAATAATTTATTTTCTTCTTTACTCTCAGCGGCCATAACCAGATTTGATACTTTCTATTAGACGTATCGCCCCAATAATTAAGAAGCCCACGTCTGAAAAACTAGCATAGGTCTCTCATTCACAATTTATTGAAGAGTGAGTTCAATTTTCATTTAAATATATTTATATTTTATTGATGTCTAAACTCATTTCGCTGAGTGCTTTGTTAATGAATTATTGTGTGTAATATTTAATTGATAGGAAAAGCTACAATGAAATTCCGATACAAATAAAACTTATTTATAATGAGTATTAACTGCCAGTTGTAGTGGATTGTTTTAGATACGTGACTATAAAGGATGTGGTACGTAAGGGGAAATTTTTAAAAGTACCGCCTTAACTGATTACTCCACGAGAGAAATTATAAAACAGCACCGATAAATGATTAATAAGAAATTGCACTGAGAAAAAGATAAAGTTTTCATTGAAAAGAAAACCAGAATTAATACCTGGGTTAAAATATAATCAAAGGATAAAAAAACTAACATCGTGAATAATTTAAAAAATTGTTTGTTCAAACTCGGGCAAGATAATACAAACTTCTTGGGATTCTCCGGCAGAAGTATATTTTCTATCCATGACGGTTCAGACTGATTCAGGGAGAGGGCGTGCATGTCTCAATCCCACTTTCATTTTCAGGGCGCGTCCATCTCCTCAGATAAAAGCGCGTTCCCTTTTTCAGTTCCCTCTTTCTCTTCGACGCTTTCTCAACGGAAGGGCAGAAGCAAAAAAGCATGGGAAAAATTGCCTCCAAATGTGAGAGATATGGACCCCTGAGGAGTCCGTCGTTTACATCTAGACATAAGATGTTTCCTTATTTGCGACTTACGATCAAATGTTAAGCCTCCTTTAGAAATGTCGGATCTCACAGCCAAATGACAGCATTACGTAAAGTGAAATCGCTGCTCCACTTGTTAAAAAGGAAAGAAACGACTGCTCAAGAAGTCAACAGCATAAAACAGTATCGTCTCCACTGAATGTTTCAGCGATAAGTAGTTTACATAATGATTTTGATTTAATCATCACACAAAACTTAAATAACATACACACGTACATTCCTGACATGAAAAACTAACATTTTAACAATGACATCATTCAACGATGACTCCATAATTAAATCCGTGACATGGACTACCTATTAAACGAAACAACATATGGATAACCATTTGAGTTTTTATTCACTAGTATTATTTTTACGGCAGCTCCATTCTAAGGTAGAGCTAAATGTGACACAAACCAATCCACACATATTCACATCCTTGAAGATGTTCTCGTAAGTACATAATTAATGTTCTAGTTACAACAAACGTTTCATAATCTGGAATAAAAATACATTTCCAAAAGTAAAATACTGTTCTTAAACAAAAGAAAATCCCACAAAGACAAATTAATCAAAGCACATTTTCCTTAAGTGAAGAGTTTGTCTGACATATAAGCACCATCTCGCTAATAACAACCTAACAGTGGAACAGGGGGGATACACAAGGAGATTACGAAATTTCTTGCGTGCCGACGCGTTTCTGAGAGAGAATAATCCAAAAAATGTACACCTCGCTCTCTAACTAAATTTCTACGCCTGACATTAAGTAACAGAATGCGGTCGGAGAAAATCCGAACGTTAAACATGTAGTTTTTAGTGCGACGATTGGAAAGCTGAGGAAGGAGGATGGAAACTAGGACAATAGACATCGGTGGACAAATTGTTACAAGAGGCGTGAAGAAAGCTATCCAAACCCGATGCGGCCGCCTGTATTTGAATACGCGGAAGTACCCACTATAGCAGCGCATCGCGTTAGACAGAGAAAGTGACGGGACTGAACACTTCCAACCGAGAAAGCTTAAAAGAAATTAAAGAGAAATCCAATTTCGTATTAATCAAATAGGTACGGCGGCGGGAGAGGATGATTTTTTTTAGAAAGGCCTCTCGAGCGGCAGGTAAAAATGGGAGACCCGAAAGAAGGCATACATATGCATCGCACATTGTGATTTCAATATTTTTAAAACCAACCTACTTTTCAAATGTACGGTGGCGTATGGAAGAACGGCCGAGGAGGAAGTGGCACTCGAGTCGCGCCGTTCAAATGGAAGTCTGAGCGTGAAAAACTTCGGATACGAGACCATGGAACCAGATCGTTTGGATTCGGAACCTACGTTTTCTAACGAAAGTTATTTAACGTGTGTACGATGTCGTTTTTTTGTGTGCGTCGTTTATGCAGAAAGAAGCGTTATAGCTATTGCAGCACGCATATAATTAAATCTTCCGAGGATTAAAAATCTTCTAAAGATTGTTGATCATCGCCATGGAAAAGATATGTTTACTTCGATGGAGAGACACTGCGTAAATAATTACAGGGCTGGCGAGACGGGAGAAGCGACAGAGTGTTTTCTTCAAGTTGCATTTGTTTGAGCATACGGCTCAACTTGCATATCAAATTATTCCCCAAAAATTGGAAAACACTGATTTGTGAATAAATATGGCAACACGGGCAATAACGCAAAAGCGAAAGCGTCCTATTTTTTATTTTACGAGAAAAATAATATTTTCTTACTGTAAAGTAAATGAAATGAGAAGTTCTGCCACAATTGTCGTTTCAAATCTATTCAACAGAACAAGAGATCAACTAAAAATTTCAAATAATTAACAATCACCAAGGGCTGCGATGAGTATACATTCATCATCATCATCATAGGTAGCCTGTCTATATACTCCTATTTTCCGCAGTCAGATTCATGTATTGATAGCTCTCTTTCCCTTTCAAGTCGTCTATCAGCTGAAACCTTTTCCTACCCCTTTCTCTTTTTCCATCCATTTTTTCTTCTGGCACTTCTTTAATCATGCTCTCTCTTCTCAGGTAATGCCCAATCCAGTTTGCCTTCCTCTTTTTAATAGTCTATATAATTATTCGCTTCTCTCATCCTTCGTGGTACTTCCTCGTTTTTCAAACTATCTGTCTATTTTATGTTCAGCAAATTTCTCCATGTCTACATTTCGAAGATTTCCAAGTATTTTATATCATTTTTCCTTAGCGTCCATGTTTCTTCCCATACAAATCTATACTCCATATATTGCATCTTGCGGATATCCTCCTTTATATTCCCCGTTAGTAGGAGTTCCTTTCTTCTGAAAGCGGCTTTTGCTTTCGTTATTCTAGTCCTGTTTTCATCGATACATTTTGCTTCTCTCGTTATGATGCTTCCATGGTATTTATAATCTGAAACTTGTTCTAATGGCTTTCCTCCAATACTTATGTTCAAATTTTCTTCTTCTTTACTTGATATTCGCATAACCTTAGATTTTTCTGTATTAATTTCCATACCGTATTTTCTACCAGTTATCACTAGTTTATTTATCATTTTTTGGAGTTCCTTTGCCTTTCTTGCTAGAAGTACTTGACCATCCGCGTATTTCACTGTTCTTATAATCCTTCATCCAATTTTGAAATCTCCCGTGCCTTCTAACGCTTCCTGCATTAGCCTCTCTCCATATATATTGAACAGAATCGGCGATAGACAACAGCCCTGTCTTACTCCTCTACCGATATTTACTCCGCTGGTTTCCTAATTCTCCAACCTGACCTTTACCACTTGATTCACGTATAGATTCCTGATCAGTCTCCTGTCTTTCCAGTCTACACATACATCCTTTAATATCCTCATCAGCAGCACCCAATTTACTCTATCAAAGGCCTTCTCCCAGTCGACGAAACATACGCAGCAATCTTGGCTGTACTCTATTGCCCTTTCTGATATGATTCTCACTACAGCGATAGCATCTCTGGTTCCTCGTCCTTTTCTGAAGCCGAATTGATCTTCCCCTAGCATTTCTTCGGCCTTTTTCTCTAGTTTTATTAAGAATCTTCGAAGTGTGTGACAGTAGGCTTATCGTTCTGTAGTTTTTTCACTGCATTGCCTTTGGCTTCATCTTTAGAGGGATCATTGTTACATTAAAGAAATCCTGAGGCCAATCTCCCGAGTCGTAAATCTTGCTGTATAGTTCCTTAATGTATTCTTCCCATACCTGTGCTTAATCATTTGGTTCTGCGATTATTTTTCCATCTGTATTCATAATTCCTTTACCACGAATTCCATTAAGCTTCTTATCTTCTAACTCCAGTGCCCTAGCGTACATTATATCGTACCGTCCTAACTTCTCCATTTGTTGTATTTCCTCACATTTTTCTTTTATCCAAATTTTCCTAGCTTTATCTGTTACCCTTCTCAACTCATTGTTTATGCGTCTATAGTTGGCTTTACCTTCTTCACTGTTAACGTTTTTCCATTTTCTTTTCTCATCAATTTTCTCCAGCATTTCCTTAGTAATCCATGGTCTTCTGATTTTCTTCTCTTGTTTTCCAATCTCTTTATTAAAGGTATCTTTGATACTGCTTTCAATTCCCTCCCAATCTGTATCCACGGTCTTCGGTTTGTTTTCCAAATTTTTAAGGCAATCTTCCAACTTCGTGCTGAATGCATCTTTTTTTCTTTAGGTTTTTCTAGGTCCCAAGTCTGTCTTTGTCTTCTCATTTTCCTTATTTGTTTAAGCTTTGTAGTTACATCGACTATTAGGAGGATGTGATCTGAATCAATGTCTACTCCTGGTAATGTCCTAGCATTTTTTATGCTGTTGCTGAATCTTTGTTTTACTAGGATGTAATCTATTTGGCATCTAATTCTATCTCCTGGGATTTTCCCTTTGTACAGCCTTCTTTTATGGTTTTTGAACCATGTATTAGGTCGTTATTAACGCAGAATTCTACCAGTTTTTCTCCTCCTAGGTTTCTTTTCCCAAGTCCGTATTGACCAATAAAATTTTCTTCTCGTCCTTCTCCAACTATGCTGTTCCAATATCCCATTATTATGCAGTTTACCTTTCCTCTTCCGTCTTCTTCGTAAATCTCGTTAATTTTTTCATACATCTCCTCGATTTCTTCTTCTTCATGAGCGGACGTTGGCATATACCTATACCTGGATTATCAACATGTCCACTGGGACTGCTTTTAGCTTTATTGCCATCAACCTATAGTTCGTTGCTATTATTTTCGTCACGCTCTTCATCATAAGTTTCCTAAATATCAGAGCTACTCCCCTTGCCCCACTATTTCCTCCAGAGTAAACTACGGTGAATTCTTCCGAGTCAAACTGCCCTTCTCCTTTCCATCTAGCTTCGCTCAGCAGTATGATATAAATACATTATCAATACTCTATATAACTGCACAAAAGTGTTTAGACTTTATATTAAAGATCGCTCTGATCCCTATTTTTGTGCCAAGTCAATTCCTTATTAAATACACGAACTTTTATTAATTAATTTGGTTGCATTAAAATTGTGCGATATTATCTAATGGTACATGTAGAGAATTATTATTACCGAAGCGAACTCCGTTTGACTTCGTTCCAAATCGTTCATGAAGACTACAATCACAGAGAAAGCAGGAAATAAGCCAAATAGAGTGGAACTTCTATAAGTCGAACTTCAAGGGATACAAAAAATATAGGAAATATAGGAAATTCGAGTTATAGAAGAAAAATAACATGAAAAAGATTTTGACCTGTAAAATGAATTCACTTCGAGTTATGGAAAATTCGAGTCATAAACGTTCGACATATAGAAGTTCGACTACGTACAATTCGAAGGAGAGATACTGAACTATCGCAAGAGGTTTTAAATGATGACACGGACGAAAACTGACGTCAGACTCAACTGGATAGTAGCCGCAGCTGCAATTAAAACCAAAGGTATTGCCTTAATTTAACGCAATATCGCGAAGAAGCAGGAAGTTGCGCAGTAAATATTAAATCCGCCCGATTTGATTCGAGTGCCAAGTCAGCCAAGGAATTAAGAAACCGACATCCAAATTTTGGCGAGCCAACAACCTCAGTGACATAACTTATCTTCCAAAGGAATTCCAAGATGAACGTGTGAAAGTGATTGATGTCGGCCATTTCTTCTCTCATCCAAGAGACTGTAATAAAACAATCGGTCATTCGTCCCGAAGGGACTATTATTTTTCTCATTTTATTCGTTTAATAGCGACATAGGCCGAGCAGACCAATAAAACTGGGTCCAGGAACGGTTAAACTCTTCCACGGCTCATAAAGTATAACATTGGCATTCGAAAGATTCTCTGTATAAACAAACGGGCCGGAAATAAGGCGAAAGCACGTTTGTTTTTTACGGCTTGAAGATAGTGAAATGCAATGAAAAACCTTCTGCCTTCGACGAAAAGAGATATATTCGAATAATGTTTCGATCGATAACCATACAGTTTACTGCATGACCCAATTATGTTTAAATAAACCTAAATTTTACGGAAGGAATATTGGGAGAGATTACACCTGATATTAAAGCGCAAACTGAAATAAAACAATTCAATTAAAAACATCATCACAATAGTGATTTAAATGCAGGAATAAATGACTTCTATCCATGACGTTTTATGCAAAATAGATGCAAAAAAGAACAATAATTTGCAGTATATAAAAAAATTAAACATAATTGGTCGATAATGAAATTAACATAGATAACCTGGAAACAGTTGGGAATAACGTGCGCACGCTTGGATTACAAAGCAGCAGTTATCAGTTATGATTCACAGATCGTTTAATGCGCATCTGATTTTCACAACCGTTTCGTGACTACTGAAGTTATTTTCGCCGTCGATTGGATTCCAACCAAAGGGTAAGGACAATATTTTATTTTTGGTCCAACAAACCACGCATTATACCGGTGCAGATGCAAGCATAAGTAAATGACTACAGCACAAACTTTACTAACATTCCAAATAGACGTATCAGTACGAAGCACTACTGGCTAGTAGGGCTTAAGATAAACAAATAAACAGATCGATAAAAAATGCTGATATAAAAAAAATGAAGGAAGTCAATTCATAAAATTAAGCTCCGCCGCGGAATTATTGAAAAAAAAACAGAAATTGCTGCAACAAATAAGGGGTTTCAATTTACAGCTCACTCCATATTCTGCGATAAACGACAAGAAAAACAGGTTGACAGCTAAGTGACTTGATGATTTATCGAGTTGGTTTTTCACCCTCATTAAATAATTTCATTGAAAGGCTTTTTTTAATATATTTAAACTCGCACTTCAAAGAAAGATTTCCCCGCTTGATCCTTCACTAAGAATTCTTCAAGCGTACGTTAGCAATATAAATTATTATATACACATGCGTAAATATTTACATGGCTAAATATGCATAGGCTCAGGTATGTGGTACACATCAGGAAAACCATTAACATCCATCCCTGACACAAATGGATCAAAAGTACGAGGACAAGCAGTAGACGTCGAAAATGAAAGGAAAAAAAGGACACAACGTCCGATGCAATAATGTAACTTATTATCGCAAGAAGCGCGGAGAAATATGCCAAACGAATTATCTCGCGCGGTCTTTCGAAACCTCGCCTCTCTAAAGAAACACGGCGTGACAGGCGACGGTGCAACTCAGGGACGAAGAACACCTTAAACGACACAAAATAACGTCGAGATGAGGAAAGAGCATAAGTAGGGGAGAGGAGGAGGAAGAGGAGCACGAGAACACAAAGAGGAAAGGGGGAAGACGGAGAGAGAAAGAGAGGAGAGGTTAGAAAAAACCCGAGGAAACGATGAGGTTGCCGGGCGATGAGGGGGTGGAAGCGTGCGAAATAAGGGGAGGAAAATAAGGTGGGAGTGGGAGGACAAGGTAGGAAGGAGGATAAAGGAGGAAGAGAGAGGAAAAAGAGGGAGAGAGGAAGAGTATGGGGAAGAAAGAGGATGTTGATTAGCTGGGAGTTGAAGGGCACAAGGACGAGTATGGCGGGGGATGTGTTGTTTGTGCGTGAGTGATAATGTTGAGACAGGAGTGAAGCAACGGGAGGACACAATGGAGACAGACGCAAGGTTTATTGGAGGGCACGAGGCATTGTCACATAACACGATGGGACGGAGACACTTTGAGACGAGACGGGAGGAGCGAGGGTGGAGAAGCGAGTAAATGGAAGAGAACGTGTTGG
Source organism: Uropetala carovei (assembly GCA_036926305.1). Lineage (NCBI taxonomy): Eukaryota > Metazoa > Arthropoda > Insecta > Odonata > Petaluridae > Uropetala > Uropetala carovei. Next base: position 1,324,748 of record JAXCHB010000017.1, on the reverse strand, counting down.
GGTACGCACGTCAAATGAGAGGAAAGGAGGGCGGGGGAGAGAGTAGGTGAGCAAAGAGGGATGGGGTGGGAGTAGTGCGACGTCACGGATGTGGGAAGCTAGGGTTGGCTTTAATAGAGGCGGTGAGGAGAAATGGAGGTAATGATGCGTGGTGTATTGGGTGTGATAAGGGAAGTAAATTGGTGTTGGGGTGTTAAATAGAGGAACAGGGGGTGGAAGGGTTGGAGGGAGTCATTTATGGGAGTAGGACTAGAGTGAAAAAGTAAGGTGAAGGTGATGGATCAGATCCGTCCAAAAATGGATGCGGCGTTGTAGTCAATTCCTCGGCCATCTTCTGAGAACGCAAGATGGTTTTCTCCCAATAACCCTATGTTTATAGAAATTATCAACAACAAACAGTATAGAGCACACGTGTTTGACGAAGAAGATAAACAGACGTAAAATCGGGGCAAAATTTATACTTTCTTTCGAGAAAAATAATCCTTGGAGAGAGAGCGCGGGAAAAGTAATAAAATTTCGACGAAGCCTGACACCATGAAAAAGGAGAATGCCGCGGCTTTTATTTAGGGTTAGCCTTCAACGTTTATTACGAAACATTTTCCTTGCATAAGGGGACGTTCCAGTTGCATAAAATCTATTATGAAAAAGTTGAAGGTCGCAAGTGTTACTTAAGCTGGTGCATAAAAAGTCATTAATTTTGCAAATCAAACTAAGCACATGAAAAATGGTACAGTATAAGCTTTCGTCTACTTTATAATCTGATTTATTCATAATACATACAAACTCAAGGACATTAAGCATGAAGAATAAAGCAAGATGAGTATTTCCTCATACATTTACGGTTATGAATACAATAACCACAATTTTAAAAAATCCTTCCCTTCGCCCAGTTTAGGAAAACAATCAACACAAAAATGAAATTAAGTAAAAAAAAGCCTTCTTACTAACTCCACGCTTACAAAGACACTGGTTTTTTAACAGTTAAGGTGGCTATTAAAATAAGACAAAAATATATGTATAATTTAGACCGGAACAATATTCAGAACGGTAGAAAAGTTTTGCTATATGAAATAAACTAGCTTTTCCTGCAAATAAAATAGCCTGAGGAAAGGAATAGATGCGAACATGATCAGTCAATACTTAATGAATTGAGAACTTTTGGAAAACAACCGATTTTCCAAACCATCATAAATACATTTATAAATATTAATTTTTTCAAAGGAGGCGCCCCTTTATATAAATAGGTATCTCAAATCGGAACAGACGGATACATCACAGGGATAAGGTGCGTTGGATTACTATTTTAGACTATTATTTCCTTATACTATTTTTACCGATACGAACAAAGGTTTTAAAAATATTTATCGTCTAAAGCATTTTTACATCTCAAATTAAACTATGTATAAACATTCGTTTTAACGGATCTCCGGATTTATTTGGAAGTTCATTTCAAGACGGTGTCGACTGCATTATTTATTTATATTGAAAGAGGCCGTCTCTCGGTTCGAATAACGTCACAATGAAAATCGTGAATGATAGTGCGCCGCAAAAATAACCTTAACGCATTTAAAATGGGAGACGATGACGATTTTACCACCGCAAGAGGAAGGTTTTAATCTCTTCGTCGAATCGAATTGAATTTCAAATCGCATAACGGGCCGAGTCAGAGCGTATGTCGTTATTAAGCCACGACTTCGGACAGACGCAAAAATAAAACTCCTTCGCGTATTCCTCGTAGCTTGCACCTCACGCACATCGTCTCCACACTCCGTACCAATACTTTACCCCATCCTCAATAATATAAAACCGTGAGTGTCTCCGCCATAACTCCCCCGTTCCCTCTGCCCTGTCGCTCCCTCCATACCTCCACCCACCACAGACATTTCCAGATGGCCTCGGCGGGAACGGTCGGTCGGGAGCTCGGCGTGCGTCCCATGCTTCCAGGCGATAGGTCGCAGGTTCCGATCCTTTCAAGGGCAACCTGAGGGACATTTTTCCAATGACAAAAGTTGCGCGAACCAAAATGACTCCCTCGATTAGGCTTATCATCCCATTATTTCCTTTCCTTCGGTCCTAATCTGACGAAAATATTAAGAAGTAAATGGGCTCTCCTCCCCCTGTTCACGGAGTGAGAAAGAGAATCTATCCCGTGGTATTAATAATCCTTTCCGTTCCTCTCCTTCAAGGGTAGCCGACAAGGGCTCCACCTTGAGAGGACCGGTCGAAGGTCGGAAAGAAAAGAGTAAGGGCGGGGGAGGAGAGCAAAGGTGGTGAGAGAGAAAGGGGGAGGAGATGGAGGAAGAGAGTGATATGCAAAGGAAAAGGGAATGAGGGGCGATGGAGATTGGGAAGGAAAATGGAGATAGTGGGAAAGAAAGGAGATGAAGATATTGGAAGAAAGGAAGCAGCGAGGAAGGGGTAAGGTAGAGAGAGGGAGAGGAGAATAGAAGGGAAAGGAATTTAGAACTGAAGGACAGTGAGGGGAAGGATTAGGAAAATAAAATAAAGGGTACAGAAGGAAAATAATTACTAAAGGAGGAGAAAAGATAATAGAGGTTAAAGGAAGGGGGGGGGGAGAGAGAATAAGTAAGGTGAGGTAAAGGGAAGGAGAAGTATAGGGAAAGATAACGAAAAGGAGGGGGATAGAGGAAGAGGAGGTACAGGTGAGGGAGGGAGAGAAAAGAAGCGAGGAGGGAGAAGTGAGGGAGAGGAGAGGAGTGAGAAAAGGAGAGGTGTGAGGAAGGGGGACAGAGCTCCCTCTATCTCCCTTCCTCCACAACTGGGGGTATGGGCTCTCTATATCTCCTCCCTCCCACTCATTACCTTTCTACTCCATCGCTACCTCCACCTCCTTCACCCACACATTCGCCGACCCCTCCCTTCGCCCCGCTACCCTTTCGTTTGAACCTTTTAGCGTCGATGGATTCTAGGAGGCCGACTGAAATCTCCTCTTGCGTCCTGCATCAAATCTTCCTTCTCTGCGGAGAGGCCTTCCGGTTGCCATTACCGATGAGTTTTGAGTCTCGTCCTGGTAGAGATCGCAAGTGGAAGATAGCTTTAAAACGTTTTCTCTGGCCACCGGACAAAAGAAGAATTCCCAAGGTAAGCTCCGCCGTTTAGTCGATAGGCGAAGCAACACGTTTCTCTCTTTTATTTCTTCGGAATATGGTACCAATTCACAGTTCGCGCTTTTTTATGTCTCCATTGCCGTATCTGCCTTGCCTTCGTAAAAGGACGTCCATTGAGTGGGGTTCAAAATGTCGAACCAAAGTTGTCGGGAAGTAAAATGAAAACTATGACATGTCACCTTGCCTCCAAGTCCAGCTGGCAAAGAAGGTCTCTGCAGTACCACAGCTGATTCGTTTTTTTTTACACAGAATGAAAGCAAATTACTTGAAAAATATTCCAATAACGCTCAATTGCATTAGAATTTCCACAAATCGATTAGTTTATAATCTGTGATAGAGCTTAATTAACGTCAGTATTCATTTTAAAATTTCAAGGATTTTATAAATAAATGCAAATAGGATCGCATGACAGACAATTAGAAATGCTTCTACTAGTAAGCTAGTAAGTACCATATTCTAGTAGAAATTTTTCTAAACCCTGGAATGTAACCATCGTTTTTCTCAATTAAAAGGTGCAGTTTGTTTCGAATATGTCCTCTGGATTCCACACGCGTGACGAAATGTACTTTTAAAAACCTCAGATATATACCCAGGTGAGATGAGAAAACATAACAATGATGGATTCAAGCGAATGATAATGCCAAGGTTGTAGGGAAAATTCGATTTTTTTAAAACAAGTACCAGACGCTATACTCCAGTGCACAAAAACATTTGCTCATCAGTCTCGTGCAGCGGAATCGAGAGAGCAAAATAAAAAGAGAATGGGATGTTTGCATCTGAATTAGAAAAAAATCGCTTCCAGTTATTTCCGACACACTTCTCCCTTGCTATATGTCCTTGCTTTCCTCCTCAGTCTCCTCCCAGTTCTTGCCTATTTATTCCTCAACCACGTCCTTCAGATCTCCCCGAGAGACCACCGTACCCCTTTACACACATCACCTCAGATCCTCCTCCTCCTCCTCCTCTCTCCCTCTCCCTCCACCTCACCAATGTCTCCGCACTCCTTCCATTCCTACCTCTCTCACCTCTTTCTCCCTTCAACCCACTCTTCATTCCCCCACGGATCTCTCAATTCATCCAATCGCATGATGGAGAACAACTCCCTTAAAAAGAATCCCTCTCCGTCCGCCTTTCCAGCTATACGCACCCTTTTCCCTCACATCAACTTTTGCATTAAAAAGTTCTCCGGAAAAATCTCTTCCACTTTTTTTCTACATCATTCCTTAGGCTTTAAATCTTTCTCTACCCTATCTAATTCCTCCTAGTGATGAATTTCTTATCGTTTCTCTCGCTCTCTGCCTCTCCCGCCCTCCGCTCGTCCATTCTCACTTCGACAGACGGTTTCGTCCCTCTAATCCGTCAAATTGCACGATATAACGATCCATAACCCTCCATCCACGGCTACTCTGTCTACCACCAACTCTTCTCACCTATTTATGTTTTCCCCGACAATATGCACATGCGCAACGTCCCATTTGAGGTGTAAGAAAGAAATATACGACGCAGCACGTGAAGAAAATATACGGAATCATTTGTTCGCTCGAGAGAGAGAGGGGGAGAGGGAGGAGAGAACCGAAAGCCACAAACGATAAACTCCTCGAAGAAGAAGAGATAGAGCGAAGAGAGCGATAAAGGAGGAGACAAGAGAGAGCCTTGAGGCATCTTTAACATTGACGGCACTCGCTCGCTCTGGCTCGATGTTACTTTTTCCGTCACGTATTATTGTCACTTTCGACACGGACGATGAGCTTAGCTGCATTTGCCGACATTTCAAGGCGATGCGTGCCTTTAATGACAGGAGGACCATTACGACACGGGATAGGAGAGTACCGCGGCTATGAAATCTCGTACGTTCCGGGTATAGAAGAAACTTCTAACAATTTAACATACACGAATTTATTTACATCCAAGTTTAATCGAGGAATAAAGTTAAGGAGTACGTAGGTATATGTTAAACAGTTGGAATTCCCGCATTACCTAAATGCCATGATTCCATGATTAAGGTTGAAGGTTTTCATCCTTTTCTTTTACTCTGCTCAGAGCGTCAATCGATCGTCAGGTGGGTGGCAGGGGACGCAGCGCACCAAAGCCTATGTAATATCTTCCCTCCCGGGTATCACTCTCCTTTTATGGATACATTTGGTAAATTAACAAGGTCCGAAGTGTATCGAGGGTTACACATCAACAGATCCTTGTCGTATTCGTAATGGTCGTCACGTCAAAATGTAATAGATTTGCGTACCCAAGGTCAATCAGGATCGGAAGTTTGATTAATCCTTGACTAAGAGAAAATAATATATAATAAGAGATTTCCTAAGTCCCGCAAGGACGTTTTACCACACGAGTACATCACAACGCTAAATATTACCTTCGTTATTCCAGTTTTTTAAAACTGGTGACTGGAAAGTAAATATTTAAATACTGCCACTTAATAACAAATTTGGGACGAAAAAACACTTTTCACAATTTCACACAAAAAGTTGGATACATTTATATTACTAAAATAATCAACTGATAATACTCTGAATTGAAAGCAATTGTTCGTTGGAAGCTTCTAAAATGATTACTCCGGTCGCGTCAAATACATTTCCCAAAATATAAAACTATCGACAATGCGAGATATTAATGCCTATACTCTCACGATGACCGCACTCAGATGCATTTCCCCTCCAGGAATCGGCATAAAGAACGAGGGAGTGAGACTGACAGAAAGGTGCGGCGGTTCCGGCGACCATTTTGCGTTTTTTCGTTTTCGTTATTCGGTTTTTTTAGGAAACGGCGCGGCCTTCGCCCACTTCTTCCCACGCTTATACTTCCTCCCACTCTAGCGGTAACCTCGGTAACCTATTGGGTAGCGCCACCGCCGCTGTTGCTGTCGCTCGGCCGTGATGGCTGCCGGTTTAGAACCTTAGCCTTGGAGAATGGGACGCCATTTTTTCCCTCCCTTCTCTCCCTTCCACCTTCCAAGGGAAGATATCCTTCTCCTCCGCCCAGATCGTCACACATCATGCAAAAAATAAAGGGTTCGTCCTCCTTTTCATTCCTGGCCATCGCCACCACCGAAAACTCGCGTTAATCATGCAGCTCCGGCGATGGCGGCTGAGGGCGCGATGGGGCGCTTACTCTCGAATCGTAAATCTACTCCGGACGGCATCGAGTTTTTTTCCGTCCTCCTCCTCCGTCTTGGGCGTTTCGTCATCAATCATCTCGCGCTATCGCGAGACGCTAGCCGCCATTTTAAGTCGAATTTGCGATGCTTATGCGCGTATGGAACTTAACCGTGAACGCAATGAAACAATGAATAACCTTGCAAAATTTGGAGTGATTGATTATTTGCGCTTTGATGTCCTTCCAAAGCTCGGCGAAGGATTGATGATTAACATGAAAGAGCTCGCAAATTAAACTACCGACCGAAGGTTTCTAAGCAGCGATCCGTAGCCTGAGATGAAGCGCTGCATTGAAGACTTCGGTCATACGCGGTTTACGATCTCAGCAAACTCGGTGATCTGCTTCAATTATTTTAATTAGAAATTTTTAGATAGATGCCCTCTCGACTATGTCTTTATAAACGAGATTACTACAAAGTGTAAAGTAAAGCGTTTAAGTTTGTAAGTATGCGAGCATACAACTCGTTATAAAATCAAAGAGTGAGGATAAGAGAAATTCAATAATCCATCTGGTAAATGGCAGATCGCCTGTCTGACAGCTGGCACACCAAAAATCGACCTCCGCTTAAGAAAAGAATTTTTATCACATTCTTGGTTGAGATAAATGCTGGATAAGCTCTGTGAAAACCTTTTTATTGGTAAATTTTAAAAGTTATTTTTTGTCGGCGAAAGAATCCAAAAAGCAAAGTTAGCTTTTTCGCCACCGAGGTCGGAGTCACCTTGCTCGCCCTGAAAACGTTCGCATAAAAATACCTAAATATATAACAGCCATACCTTAATTTCAACGACTACTAATCAAGGAGATTTACAGTTTTAGTAGATCGAGAAAAAAGAATTTCACAATTATTCCTTTGGCTCGTAAAAAGGCAAAAAATATTTTGATCGAATAAATCAAACGAAAGTTTTAAAAGCTAACCTTGTGAAAACCATCGATACTATTTGGAGCGAGAAATAGAAGGACAAGGTAGACAATGAAGCGAAGAGGGCAGAAAGGCATTCATAGGGAGAGTAGGCAAACATCCTACGTCCTTAAACTTTTCTTCAAATAGGAACAACAAAAACAACCGAAGGATATTTTGCTCATAGAAAAACATTAACCAAGAGAAAAATCCTCGACCTTTTATCGACAAGATCATAAGGAACCCTTTTTTTTGCACATTTCTCAATATTTTTACCTCCGGAACTTTTCTTCTTCTCCTTCCTCCCCCCTACCCACCTTCGTTCGAAGGACGAACGAATGTCACCGACGAGAGAGAGAGAAGAGGAGAGAATGAATGAGTCGATGGGACCATACCGCAGATGGAAGAGATCCATAGTATCCCGACCCCACCCCACAGCCTCCATTGTCTTCCAATGTCCCCCCTTCCTCCCCACCTCCTTACACCGACCGATGGGTATGCATTAGCGTCCTTGTCTTCTCTCCCCCCCCCCTCTACTCCTCCCACCTCCATTCCTCTCTCTCCTCTCATCCATCTCTCCTCCACCCACATTCTCCCCTTCTTCATTCCCTCTCCCTCCATCTTAGATGCCACACCTCCTTCCAGATGAACATGATGACCTTCCGTGCGGGAAATTCAGTTTAAGGTTTCCGTCGCTATACCATTCCCTGTGTCTCGGGCAGGTACAGCTCGAGTTGGCAGCGTTTGCGTGCTTATGGCCGAGATGGGGTAGGCAGGAGACGGACAGATTGATGCTTTCCAAAAAATGGCTTATGAAAGGTTCTCGTTTTTCCGACGTTGAAGAGTAAAAAGGACTCAAGAGGATCGGTAGTGTCGGGTCGCGAAAAGGTTTGGTAGAAAGTCTCACCCCGACCTCCCACGCTCGCCTTTGTATGCGAAATAGTCTAATTCCGTCGGGGATAGGCGAAAACGAGTCATGCGGAGGCGAGACTTTTGTGAATCATCTTTATTCACAGGTGCGCGTGGACGTTTCAAATGGAAGACGAGGAGTGAAAATAATTCTTAAAATTTTACGACCGAAATTAATTTGGCCGTTTCGAATGAAATGACGTCGTATTTTATGGCGAGCTGAGATTGATATTCAGCGGCTGTCTGCCTGTTTAATGATTTCAACGTATTCATGAAAGTATTTCCATGGTCGAGCGACTGAGGAGGCGTTTGAATAGTCCGTCGACGAGATGGCGGCTCATTCCTCTAAATAGATGTTCCGGAACGATATATGTAAACAAAAGAATAAGCGTCAAATAGTGGTTAAACATTGTTTGAAATCAGAGAAACAAAGTTATCATCCGCCATTGTGAGATTCAAAAACACTTTAGACAATAATATACGTCGCATTTTTTACAGCAGCTATTAAACCCGAAAATTTTCCATAAGGTGATAATAATACAGAAAAACTATTGGTTTACATCCGTAAGTCAGAAATCAAAGTACTGTCTACGGAATAAAGAAAAATTACCCTCAAGGTTCCTACCGCAAAACATACCTGTGCAAGACTACTACCAAAACAGGAAAAAAAACAAAAATAATTTCTGTCACCTAACCTTTGTTAAGTAGAAAATGCGGCGAAAAATAACGGAGAACTCACAAAGGAGTGATGCAAGACGCGTAGGATCTGTTGCAGTGACCGCAAGTTTTAAAAACACCACACGGAAATGAATTATAAGCACTCCTCACTTGTTGATCTTATTTTCTATTCTCGAAGAATTCCCACTTTTTCTCCGCCTCTTCCTCTGTATTTTCATTCACTCTCAATGCCATCTCGCATCCGTGTTCAACTCTTCCACTTCTTTTTCCTACCTTTCTCTCTCATACGCTCTCCTCCAATGCTTCGCGACGAACGTCTTCTCTTTTAACCACATTTCAATAACCTTCCTTTCCATCTTCAGCTATTACTACGGCGATCGATTTTTTCGGCCCAGAAACGGTAAAAACGTACATTTATTCACAAAAACCAATAAATTCGGGAATAGTGTATAGATAAATTAGAAAAATAGGCGCAGACTTTTTCCCGTAAAAGTTGGAGTATCAACGTCACAAGTTGGTAAAGATATCTGTAATAATCACTACGATCGTACGATGAGCGTTTTAAGCTACTTAAATGGCGACGGTAACGGTATGTTACAATAAGGGGGATAGAGACTGAGGTGTACAGATATGGATAAGAGAAACAAGTGGTCACATTAAGGCAATTTTTTAAATAAGGAATAATAATGTACTTGAATCAGTACAAATGTCACAAACAGAAAGTTAAATCAGCACAGTACTGAACGAATCGGGTCATTTTAATTATTACCGTTCTGCTACATAAGTATGCGATCCTCGAAATAATGTGGTCCTTCGGGAGACATAATATTTAGGTAAGCAAAATAAACTCCTAAGCTTCTTTTTTTAAACAATATATAGTTTTAAAAAGGTTGGAAGACTAAAAAGTAGCGATACTTGAAGTTTCTCTAATTGAAATTCATCAACATTCTCGGTTGACCGGAAGCGTATCGCGCCCTCGTTTTTGTATAGCAGCGGACATCGCAATTTAAAAAAATCTGATGTGGCCAACACGACTTTCTCCATATTTGGGGTATAGATATTTAAATTATTATGAATAGCATTATAAGGCAAAATTATTATTTCGTATCGTAAAAGAATACAGTCGTCCTTATTACGTAAATTAAGTATATTTTGAATATGTTTACAGAATTCACCGCTACATGGCGTGGCGCTGTACAATGGAAATTAAGAAAAAGCAAAATATCTCCGAAATGGATGGTTCTACGAAAATTTGTTTAAAACAAAACTTGGAAGAAATATTATTCTCTACAACTTTGGTCCTTACGAAGATGACCAATTACAACGTTTTTAAGGAGATATTTGACGGAAACCGAAAAAACCGATTATTTTTATAAAAAATTCCTAAACAATAACTGCTATGAAAAATTGTTTGAAATAAAAGATGTAGGAAATTATATTTTCTACATTTTTTGTAATGGTCAATCTATACAATAATGAAGTATTATCGGAGAAATATCGCAAAAACCGAATCGGGTTTCGAATAAACCTCGACTTTCGGTTAACCGTTATTGTCCAAAAACTAATCAGTTCTTTGTGCTCATGCTAAAGTGTTATATATGAAATTGTTATTAATATGACAAGTACTTTTTGAGTTAGAGCGCCCACAATCACATACACAAGCACACACACACACAAAGAGACCATTCCGAAAATAGTCTGAACGTGTTCTAGGGACCTCAAAACGTGTATTTCCTTTGAAATCTCGAAGTCGATTTTTTTCGTGATCACAATACTTTCCCATTACTATGTATGGAGAAAGTAAAAAGAAACAATCCACTTTCTCGCCATAACCCTTTCCTTTTCTTTGGCACAAAAAAGACCAGGTTGAATTTTTTAATAAATGAAGTGAAAACAGAGTACCTCAAAGAGTTAGCAATTATTAGGCATTAACGGTATTTGAAAAAATTGGTTACATTAACGTGTGAAAAAATCCTACTACTAAAAAAATTTCCTAACTTTTCCTCTCGTGAAGGAAACATGAAAGAAAACCACTGTAATCCGTTGAGGTATGCGGGCGGTTAGATGAAACGGCCGATCAGAGGAGAAAGGATAGATGCATAACTCAAGGCTAGAATTAAATCTAAATTGGAAAACGAGAGAAATAATTTCTTTAAAACAATCCTTTTTAGAACTGCACTGGAAACAGCCAGTCAGATAAATAAAAACTAAAATAATAACAAAATGATAAATTACGCGAACAAAACAACACCCTTAAAGACTCTTTTCGGACACGTAAAAGACTCATATGTGTTAAAGATATCATCGGCAAATGTAGAGATTATTTCAAAATGATTAAGAGAAAGAATATGAATCGATAGAAATATTATAACTACGACTTTCTAGTTTTTGGGAAAGCGAGGACAAAGTGCGCATCTTCCGGAAACGCGTCCGATGCCTTTCTCCCTCATCCAGCCCGTTTGCCTCCATTTACTATTCCAGTTATCCCTCTCCTCTCTCCCTCCCTCTCTATCGATCTTAATAGGACAACGTTTGTTTCGATTCATCCGGATTTGTTTTTGGATCGGTAAAAAATCTTTTAAGACTGTGAAATAAAATCTTGGGGCCTTTAATTTGCTTATTATATCAACTTCTATAAATAAATATAAAAATATATGATAAAATACAACATTTAAAACGATTTTTAAACGAAATAATTACAAAAGTTTAAAAGTTAACTTTAAAAGCAATTCGTACGCAATTAGTCGCTTATATGTAGATCTCACCGTACATCTAGCATGTTTTTTTTTAGGTATTCATTAAATGTATCATTCATACGTTTAGGATTGGCCTCGATCCAGCGAAAAAAGAGCCGATATACGCCGAAGTACTAGTTTCCGAAGGCTGAAGTAAATATTTTAGTATTTTGCTGTATATACCTCGTCAATCTGCGCATAAAAATAATTTTAAGTTAAATCTACTGTATACACTTCATACACACTGTCATTTTGGTTTTTTAATCTGAGAAAATACTCTGAAATAATCAGTTTAGCGTTTAATCTAGGCCGGGTTATGGTCTAAGAAGTGAGTACTGTGTCTATGACCTATGGAAGAAAGTTCTAGCTATAAAATAATAGCCGATTGGATTACCATTGGATTTACCAGCTATTTCAAAGATAATATTATCCACGGTAATATAGTTCTCTTTAGCTCTGCAGTTCAATATTAATATTAGGTACTGATAACAAACATTCAAATATTTTATAATACTTTATTAATAATAGCGCTGTCGATCGGCCCGCCATTCCGGTCCAGATCGATTGTCTTTACATAATTTTTGAGATTCATAGTTAATCAGCATACAGGCTACAATCCTTGCTCGACAAAACCCTTAGGCCTTGGGTGTAGCCCTTGAACGTTTCTCTACTTCAACAGAACCAAAATTAATGCGCTTCTTTATTTCCTATCTCCTTTATGTTCCAGTTTTTATGTATCCCAAATATCTTCTCTTTTTTCCTTTCCCATAACCAATCCTCCAAATCTTCTCTTTGCCCTCCTCCCGAAAAAACCTGTACAAACCGCATTACACCATGCACATCGCCCGCATATTTTCAACCGCAATTTAGCACCGTTTTCTTTACCTCTTCCGTTGAAAGTATTTTTCCCCCAATATTCCCTTTTCCAAGAGAATATTTCTTCTATCGTTAATTTCTATTTATTTACATCTTCTTACGTAAAATATTTCGCGTTCTCTTTTTTTCCTCCCATTCAGAGCAGAGCAGAACATATTTTTCTTCTTCACTGTGTAAGCTATTAATGTTAATTCTTAATTCATCAACATCCGGTACAAAAAGGTCTCTTGCTGTCTCCTTCATTCCATTATTTTTCTTTTATGTCCTGCGTTATTCTACCAATCAATACGACAATTTTTTGCATAATTACCTCATATAATTCCATATTGAAGGTGGAAGTTCTTTCGTAAATCGTTTGTATTTTTCGCCTGCATCTCCAAAATACTCGATCGACCCTTCCTCGCGCTCCAGATAGCTAAAGGATAAGGTTTACCCTCCAAATAAGAACCATAATAATATCGATCAAGTTTTCCTTATTTCCGCCCCCATCAGCCCATCAAATTGCTTGGCAATTTTAACGAACTCGGCCCAACCCTCCTTTCCGCCCACCCTTTACAAAATCAAATTAACTTACGTCACTTTCACCACTCTCCTATCCAATCAACCCCGATAAGTAACCGGGCGAGGAAACTTTCCCAATTCCTGTTCATTCCCTACTTCCTTTTTCCTCCTTTTCCTACTTCATACTCGTCGAGTCAGACACAACATCCTTTTCTGCAGTCCTCCTCCTTTGCACACGCGTTAACTTCCTATCTCCCTCGTTCCTATCACATTTCACACGCGTGCACGCGAGGAATCGTTCTCGGAAAGTTTCACAGAGCAACAATCAGAAAAAGAAAACCAAGGACATGTGATTCAGAAATTTTTCTCGGAAAGGCGATGGTATGAGGGTGGAGTCAATAAATAAAACTAGCGAGCTCATCCCCGTCCTCCCCAAACTCTCCCTTCCTTCCCTTTTCCCTCCGTACCACTTCCCGCCTCTCGCAATCTCATCCGATGACATCGCGTTTATATATTTTCTCCTCCTCTCTATACTATCGTCACCCTTTCTCGCCCCTTCCATGCGTAAACACCTCGCACGCGAATTACAGCGGGTTTCGCTTTCACGGCCTCTTTTATTACGTCGTGGTGGAAATGGAGGACTTTAAAATGCCTCGCGGGAAGTCGCCAGCCACCGCCATTTGGTCGTTGGAACCGCGTGAAGAGAAATGGAAAGGGGAGGGGCGGAGGGAGAGGCTGGGAAAAGTTATACAAACGAAAATGTGTGTCTGTGTTTGCGCGAGCTGGCTCTCTTACATAAAAACGAAAGTTCGAACTCTCTTGAACCATTTCTCTCTCTCTCTCTCTCTCTCTCTCTCTCTCTCTCTCTCTCTCTCTCTTCGTGTCCGAAGGAAAAGTCCATCGGAAGGGCAAATACTTGTTTACTTTTTCCGAATGGAATAATATGGCAGCGTCCAAAATTTTTCTTGGTTATGTAAAGACGTTATATAACGGCGACACAAATAGCATCCTACGCATCTAGGACTGACATCCGAGTGGTATGAGTTTCGCTGACGTTCCTGCTGAAAGGACATCTTGGGTGAAAATAGAATTCCGTGGCTCTGGAGGAACATTATATGGCCACGAAATTAATCGGACACGGAAGAGTTTGCCTGAGAAAGTTTTTTTCGCAAAACGCGCAGTACTTATTTCTGTATAGCTTAAAAGTTAAAAAATCTAAAGTTAAATGATTATTTGATAACTTGAAACTGATAAACAAATCATTTCTCAGAAGATATAAACGAAACATTCTGAGATGAGAATTTCATGTAAATTGAAATTAAAAAATTACAAAAAAGTAATGAGAGTGATTATAAGCTCAAATCCTCGAGAGGTATGGTGGTTCTAGCCAACTAACGTGATAATGATAACATACATTATAAATTCCACAGCTACACTTCATGAAAAAGTCATAATGAAGGATTTAAGTAGCCTAATAATGGCCTGTTGAATTGTGAATTTTAAGAGAAGATACCTTTTTAAAATTTTCGGTTATAGTGGTCTGCCGTCATAATGAAATGAAGCTTGAGTACTTTAATTGCAGCAGATTTTGCTGAAAATACACATGCCTCCACATATGTTTAATTTAGGCTAAAAAGGCAATGAATTTTTTCGAGTTAAATGCGAACAAGACGTAAATTCAATTTTCAGTCGTCATTTCAGCATGTCTTGCAAACTTAGTTACCCAGATAGCAGAATTTCATCTTATTTAAGCGGCATTATTCTTACTGTTAAGAATTGAGAAAATCTTATATAGAAATATGTATGGATTAGTAAAACAAATAGAATGATAAAAAAGATATTCTCTTCCGGAATATGCGAGATTGTTATAGCACTGAACACAATTTCTTACCCAAAGATTTTTTATACCTAGAAGCTAATTTTAAAATCGCCCTAAACTATTCATTCACACGGGTTTCACTCATCTGTATATACAGATTCAATTCTGTATATACAGATTCAATTCAATATACAGTATATTCTGAAATTAAAAATCTGACCCGAATTCTAGTGAATGAAAAAAAAATTTAAGTAGCAAGAGAGAAAGGGCCTATACTTCTACGGAGAGAGACTCGGATGCTTTGCTCCTCGACATTCCCTTCCGGTAAATAAAAGCGAGAACTGAGAAACCAGATCGGCGAGTGTCCGCTTCTTTTTTTTTCGTAAAGAAAACGTCAATTCCGATTTATAGAAGCAACGACGTTTCGTTTCGTTATAAAAACCAAACAAAAGAAATTAAAAACTTTTCCCCGTCACACGCCTTGAGAGAAAGAGGGAGGGAGGAGTCCCAATAAAAGTTCCTTCCCTTCGAATCCATCACCTGCTTGACCGGAAGACAGGTGCAACCTCGATTCTCTCGGAAAAACGGAACGAACAGTAGCGTTCAAAGAAGCGTCAGATGTTTTGTTTTTACGACTATGGGAGGGCCAACGGAACACACGAAAAAAAGTAAACAAAAATTCGGTTTAACGATCACACTTCCATATTCCCCCAACCCAAGCCCTCCGAAAGATGATCCAAATTCCCGTTCTTGCGTCGTGCCGAGATGCCGCTAAAGTGATGAGATGTGGAGAGGGGGGGGGGGGGGGCGGGGGGGGGGAGCGGAAGAAAGGATGCGAAGTAAGGAGAGCATCTCACACGTGCCTTCTGACTGGATCTCATCTTCATTGAGTTCCATGCTCCCGTTACAATTGCTAAATTATGACGCTTTCTAGACAGAGAGGGGGTGTTGGAAAGTATGGTGTCTAGAAAGTGGAAGCGGGAAATGGAGACTTTAGCATAAGACCCTTTAAAAAAAATGAAGATTTTTTTAACGTGATGTTTTAGAAGTGTGTCAACACTGGATACAGTTCCATGGAAGTTTTACCTGTACGCGTACGTGCAGGAAAACTGGTAGGACCTATTGTTCGAGGATGTATGTTCATAGGTGAGTCGCCAACGGGAAAGCCCGATTATCATTATGTAATGACCAGCCAGCCTTCTCACTTAATCTCCACCAATTCTGAGGAGACACCCAACTCTAGGGTCACTAAGGCACAGCGTGTAGAAAAACACATCAGATTGTACATGTAATGTAAGCAGAAGTTCCCAACCTGGTGCTCGCGAGCACCCGTGCTCTTCAGCAGCCTGACACTACTCTAATGCGATGCTTAAAACCGCGTTTTCTTGCAGTAGTAACTTAATTTGTTCGGTTCCTTTTTTTCAAAACGTATTTAAGACTATAAAGGACAACCTTGGCGTTGTTTTGGATTTATGATAATTCCTATTTTTTAAAAAATGTATGACGGTGCTTGCTTGATATTGTACCACATTGAAAAGGTTGGGAACCCCTGGCCTAAAGAGAAGTACAGCATTTTTCTGAATTTTAATTCGAGCCTCAACAACTCAGTCCTTAAGGGAAGTCAATAAATCCGAGTAACAATTACTTCAATTCAAGGTAAAAAGCAACAGAAAAAAATGTCCGCTTGAAGCAACGAAGGTTCGATTATATAAATTCATAAAAAATTAAATGAGGAACTTGAGATTTACAAATATCACCGACTTAATAGTCTTGTTTATATTTTATACATTTGTCATTACGATACAGTACGGAGGAAGAAAAAATGTTTTTTCGTGCATAACTAAATAAATTTCAGGAAATTTACTTATTCATTTAAAAGAAGACTCGGGTCACAATTTACCGCATGCAAGAGAGGTATTGCACTGGGCTCGCGAAGGCGCACCGAAAGTCATTAAACACAATGGATATCTCAACCGCTCCTCGCCGCCGCAATAAATCATCGCACGGCCGATGCGAACTCTGCTTTAGCAACAAGTACGACGTTCTAGTTTTCCGAACGAACCTCATTTTACAATCAATCGAGGAAACGGAGGAAAAAAATACAACAAAGGAATTGGGTAACCGACGAAATCGTAATCCGTTCTCCTCTCTTTCTTCTCTCCCTCCACCCCCCTACCTCCCTATTTCAAGGATCAACTTTTTAATTAGATAGAGACAATTAAAAGGAACAAAAGCGTGTGACAAAACAGCCACGACGCGGAAAAGACAGAGAGAGAGAGAGATAGAGACAAACAGAGACATTAATGCAGGCCGACGGAACGTGTGAGAACACGAAAAACAAAGGAAACGAGCGATAAGGCAATCGTCCCTCCGTGTCACAAACAAACGCACATTTCTCCGAGGAAGGAAACGCGCATATTTTCTTGTGACAAACGCACACTAGAGCGAGGCGAGGACACAAAAATAAAGAAAATAAACCTGCGGCGAAAAACTAAAATAGAAAAAAAAATCCAGAACCGATGGTGCATTACCAAACGCGACCCTAATACAGCA
Organism: Uropetala carovei; assembly: GCA_036926305.1. NCBI lineage: Eukaryota > Metazoa > Arthropoda > Insecta > Odonata > Petaluridae > Uropetala > Uropetala carovei. The sequence goes on along the minus strand of JAXCHB010000017.1, from coordinate 1,307,483 downwards.
GCAGCCGCCGCCGCCACCTCATATAATTAACCCATTTCTTTTCCCTCCAGCGCTCCTTCCCCCTCCCCCCTCTCCTTCCCTCTCCCCTCTCTCTCCTTCGCCCCATCCCGACACACGAAAAAAAAATTTGAAAACCCTCTCCAGAAGCGAGGTTGCGAAACGGAACTAAAAATGGCGGCATTTTTTTTTCGAACGAGACAGAGGAAGCTAAGCATGGAACACGGCCTGACGCGGCCATATTCCTAAAAAAAAAATAATGATAAAAAAACTGGAGCTTTGTCCTTGTTCCTATTTCGTCTTTTTCCTTCTTCTGTTCTTCTTCCTCCTTCCACACCCACTTTTTTTATAATCTCTCTCTCTCCGACCGGAAGGACCGCGCGTCTCTCTCTCCCTCTTTCTCTCTGTCTCCCTCTCCTCTATTCGTTTAAAAAAATGAAAGATACATTCCCATCCCCCGAGGACTTAGACGCGGACCAAATCTCGTCCTTCTTTTATCTTCTGTAACGATAGAGAGAGAGAGATACGGAGGGGACGGAGAGCGGTTTTGGGAGGAAAAATGAGAGACAGACTGGCCGAGTATGAGGATGGTTTTGAGGTGCTTTTCAGTGTGGCATTCGGGAAGTTTTTAAAGAATATTTCCATATAGTGCGAAGACGCTAAATTAAATTCGTGCGAGAAATATATCTAGAGCACGAATTAGAGTGATGAATATACTCGAAAGTGTCGAGAATATTGTGAGAGTCGCTTAACTTGCTCCAAATATTTTGTTGTACAGTACCTAATAACAAAATAATTTGTTTAAATTAATATCATAGAAATAATTTATTTTATCCTAGTATGCAAATTTCTCAAAACCTGAGTAAGAAACAGACTTGTTCCTTCTAATGCAATCATTCTAACTGACATATTCAGCAAAATTTATTAAAATCCGATTTTGCTTAAACTCAATTAACTTTCCACTTTGACTGCCCAAAAGAGTTTCATCACCACAGTTTGTTTCATTCGGTTATATATATATATCGCTTATGATTTTACAAAAGCTATAAGCAAAAATAATGACGAAGTATTCCGTAGTTCTAATATATTCGAGCGTGTTAACAATAAATTAACCAAAAAATGCGTTAGTGTTACTAGAGAATTGCCATTTTTCTTTATTGTCTGCAATATTAAAATGTTTTAACTTCTTCGATTCAAAAGTGTAAATAAGAATTATTAATTATGAAATTCACGAGACTAACCGTTACAAAGCAGCGGGCACAGCTAGCAAATTAAAATGTCGTCATAGTAGAAAACTTACGCTTTCACATTTTCGGTTGTCCGAAAGATCACAATGTCCCAAATATGCCCAAGATGTATCGGTTTTCTACCGCGTGGGTCACCTTCACGATGGTATAAATGCATCCATGTTTACTGCTCATAATTTGAGGTCAGTATCTCACACTAATTAGAAGTTACTACAATAAAAAAAATTCGGGCACAAATACTATACTTACAGGTAATCAACTTTTATAAACCGAACTCCTATTTACACCAGTTAACTTAAAGGAATCTAAATTTACCTATAGTAAAATATGATACGTAAATACAATTGATTTTTAAGGAACTTTTTTCTGTTTTAATAGCAGCCAAATAAAGAATATTTCCAGAAATGCAGATATCTGGATGCAGTAATATTTGAATAATGCTTGAATAATATTGGAAGGCTATAGTACGCTTGGGAAGCGAATTTTACTAAAATATCATGTCTTGCTTCTATGTTACTACGCCATTTCACTAAAGAATTGAAGTAAAAAATTTCCAACCAGTGAAGGTATAGCGCGACCAAACTACAGTGAAAAGGTTTTACTAAACAAATTAGGATAGCTGAGGGCACGAGGAAAGTTTCTAACAAGACACGAAACGTAGCATTTGGTATGGTAAATAAGAGTCCAAAAGGCATATGTCCAAAAATAGATATTGCAGAGGAAGAATGATCAAGAACGAGGTCACGAATGACCAAAACAATGATATCCTAGGTCACATTGAGATAAATTAAGGCATGTGCTTACAAAATGAAAAAAGACCATGACTTTTGGAATGACTCCAAACAATTCTATTCAAAAACATATTGTCTTCCCTCATGACTCGAGGAGATAGGAAATCTTTCCTTGAAATAACTTTATCAGAACATTATTCACATGAAAATCGAGGATTTAATGGTGCTACTAGATCTCGTAATAGTTTATTCGGACGAAAATATCAACTTATAACGAAATAACGTTATTGCTACAAAATAAAAAGCGCCCTATCCACACGTTTCGATAAAGCTTCAAGAAATTAACTGCCGACAGACAAAACATGTGAATTAGTTGAGGAGTCGGATTACAAAGTAATTTCTTGTTGATATTAATCACGAGATGAAACCAATCTCGGGAAACTTAACATTAATTTATTTGTTGAAACACTTTCTCCGAACACTTTTAAGGAGGTCACGTGAAAGTAACGAGCGCAAAACCGAAACGTTTTTTTCCTAAATGAAATCCGTTTGTACGTTTATATCAACGCAAAATACATTAAACCGTTCAAATCCTTTTATATTTTAAAGTTTAGAGGATTCAAGCCTTAATCTGGCGAGGATCACTTCGCTCTTGCGCTATCTAACAATGAATAAACTCACTCTTGAACCCCAGGAACGTAATTTATCTCGTTAAATGTATTAAAACTCATCTGTAATAAACTTAGTTCATTTGTTTTTATTCACGCTTGAAATTCTAGAAAACAGTTTGTTGCTCGTCTACAAGCACGGGCCGAAATATTTTAGCCCACCGGCACAGGATCTATCTCCGGACCGCTTTTATTTCATCGAATTTGTATGAAAACATTTTTTTACGTACCTACGTGTTAATTTATTTTTTAATAATTTAAACAATTAAAGAAACTGAAACAATAAGGACGGAAAAATCAAAGGAATGCTACCCTAATTTATATTGCCAACCGCCATTCATCTACCACAAAGAATTTACAGAATATAGGAAATATGCCAGCAATAGTCAGGCGCCGATACCTATACTCATCCACCTAAGAAAGTTGAGAACCTTTCATAATAAGCGTCGTCTTTCAAACTCAATCGATACTACAGCTGATCCAGAATAACATTTCTACATTACGTCATAAATAAATGATAAATTTTATGATTTCTCCAATACCCCGTCCTGGTTTCTTTACCAATAAGCACTGGCGATACTTGGAATTTTTACTTTTTATAGTTCATATTTTTCCAACGATGATACAGGCAGGGGCGGCCCGAGGAATTTTGGCGCCCTGGGCGAGATAGCACTCCAGCTACTCCTCCGTAAATGTTCTTTGAGATATTTACAAAATACACGTTCATTTATTCATCGCTTTGTGAAACTTATTGATAATGAAAAAATAAAAGGAATGCCATCATGAATGCAGTCTGTTTCATGATATAAATTTGGGTCCAATATTTATTCGCCTGCAAGTAATGCCTACATAGATGATCGGGATAGCGCCCCCAACACTTTGGCGCCTCGGGCAGTCGCCCGACTCGTCCGTACAAGGATGGCCAAAATATCACCAAAAAGGTGTCGAATATTTTTATTGTCGTAACTCAGCATTCTGTGCTATAAAAGAAATTTACAAGAAAAAATCGTGATGGATAGTAAGTAAAAAAAATTATATCCATCTTCTGTCAGTAAAGAAACTGATTCGAATATTCCGATGGGTATGGACGGGTTGTTATTATTGACACTTATAATGAAGCAACCGAGCGCGCTGCAACTGCTAAATAAATAAACGCGCTGGCATCGAGTTTCGGGAAGTGTTACACAACCAACGCTATTCACAACACGACTTACTTCCCCGCCGCATTTCTCCAACCGGAAAACAGGTTAAGTTGATGTGTCGATTTGTAAAACCGCGGTCATAGCAACGAGGTCAACTATCAGGCACGCAAGTACATATACAAAAAAAATGAATATCTCACAAAATCCCATTTGCTTACTTGTGTAACCCACGTGTCTCGAAAAAAAACAGGCAGAATGAGGATAGAATTCAAAAAGAGAGATAGTGGAAGAGAGGGACTGATATAAGAAGTAAGAGTACCGTCCTATAAAATTGGACCGAATTAGGGATTGTTTTGAAATCGGTGGTGTATGTCGTGCAGCGAAGGCATGACTCTCTCTCTCTACGTTCACCCCACCCAACATCCTGGAGAGTGAACGAGAGAGAGAGAGAGATGGTATATGAAAGGGAGAGAAACCTCCGAATCCACCCACTATTTTATGGTTCAGGCGGGGCAACTCCCGTATCAGAGGAAGCGAAGCTTTTCCCCGTTTGAAGATGGAAAGAGGTTTTTGGAGGAGAGGTTAGAGAGCGAGAGACAAAGATGGAATGTTCCCAGCCGTCCCACCCTCCTCTCTCTGCACAACACCCTTACTCACACCTACACCTATCCCTCTCCCAGAACCTCCCTCGCAGCTTTCTCCTCCTCTACCCCTCCTCCCCTCGTCGGGGTCCTACCTCTCCTGTGACCTGCCCGGGAGTTACACAACGAAACCTCGTTTTTCCTCCCATCCCCGCCCTCGCCCCCACCCATCCCATCACCCGCTGCTAAACTGTGAGACTCCAACCACCCACCCTCTCTCCCCACTCTCTTGTGCTGCCCCACACACATATACACTGCACTTTCTTGCAGGCAGGGGTGTGAGGGGGTCGAAATCTGGGTCCCCTCGTGGGAGAGAAAGTCCTTTAGGCGAAGAGGGCAGAGCGGGAAGGTGGGCAGTAAGGGGGGTAGGGTAAGAGAGGGTGATGGTGGGAGAGTAAAGCGAGCCAGCCCCTACCGAGTCCCACTTTCTTCTTGCCTCAATGCCCCCTCCCCCTCTCCTCTCCCTCTCCTCCCACATCCACCTCCGCCTCCTCCCTCGCTCAGATGACACGCCGCGAAAGAAAGGTGGGTTGAAGAGGGTTTTGAGGGTGGTGGCGTTGCTGTTGCACCGTAGGAGAGTGAGGTCGCCCGCCTACAGGTAAATTGCTCGCTGTTATGAAGACACTTCCATTGCACTCCGATGCCGCGGAGATGGTAAAAGGGGAATTTCACAACCTGCACACGATCCTGCGTTGGACGGGCAATGAATGAAAGGGTCTAACACCATACATTGTTTTTGGGAGTTTAAACCAGCAAATGGTGGCTGCATTCAAAATCCTTGAGAAGGAAATTGGACGTCACGCGAACGTGTTCGTCCGGTCTCGTTGACGGCGAGAAATGGAGACGTCAAGAGATGTTGCCTAACCATTAATAAGAATTTCAATTGAAATGACACATTCGTCGATCGTCACTCGGTGGAGAACGTTGATATCACGTATTGGCTTACATTGACCGACATCAAATTTGACTACTCTGACTAATATTAGCAATCATATAAAGTGACATTTTTGGAACATGTCCGGACCAAAAACAAATGAATACCTTTTTCAGGAAACGGCTAAAATATAATGCAGTGATTTTGTCCCGATAAGTATTAACCAGAGTTCCTAACGATTTATTTTTCAAATAAACAGCGCTTTACGGCCTTTTACAATGAGCGTAATAACAATAACAAAGACATACGACCATGCCCTCGGCAGGATTCAAACCCGCGACCCTACCATTGGGAGCTAAACTAACCACCACTCTACCAAGGTCGGCTTAATTTTAATTTAATTTAAAGTATGGAATGGTTATACGAGTATATTATATTTAGCTTAAACGAAAAATCACTAATTTGTCTAGTGACCAACAATAACAATGTACGTACAAATAACTAACATCATTCAGCGAAATTTTCGACCTCAACCGATTAAACAGCAGGAGAATTCAAGATAAACTGTCTCTCTTATATTGAAAGGTATATTAGAACAATCGTTGATAAAGGAAGAGGATATACAATAAGAGTAATATACTTCGGCATCTACAATTTGTTCCATAAATCCCTTTACGTCCAGTTGTTAAGACTGAGTGGCAAAAATAAAAGTCCTCCATTAAAAATAAACTCGGGTCAATCACCTTCACACTGATAAAAGAGAGAATTAAATAATACACTCAAAATTGCAATTTCAATTCAAAACATCCAGGGACAAAGTGACGGAATCCCCGTACTGATATTTTTGAATTTAATAAATAAATGTGAGAAGTAAACCATAAATATAACAAAATATTTAAAAAAATAAGTATAACAAATATGTGTTTTACTTTTGCTACTAAGTCTTAACACCATTTAGATGTTACCTTGAAATCCACCAAATTGATGAGTGGCTGTAAGCATTTCATCTATAGTTAACTATCGATATTCAGGACGAAAACAACAGAACATGATATTGGACACTGTCTCCGAATATTGACCGTTTTCACAGTTTTTTTTTCGATATTTTTCAACATGCTATTCTCTCGATAAAAAGTGTACCACACTTTTTACGGACTATTGGTTAGGATTTCTTTTCCCTCGTCCATTTCGGGAAGCCAGGCAAATTGAAAGTTGGAGCGACCAAAAATACTTTCGATTCATTATCCCACATTCCCCTTTCATAGCCGCTTAGGAATCTGAAAGTGAACTTTCGCCCGTTCTTTGCCAACGTGTCCCACTTGAGCCCACACGGCATTTTTGTAATACGAAACCCAGGCGAATGCATTGAAATAAGGCAGGAGAGAGAGAAAAAATACACGCCGACGAAGAATCCAAGTAGGTAAGGCGCGCGCCGCGTGAGTATATCATAAGAGCACAATACCTTCGACACACGCCAGCTGACGCACTCTGGGCAGGAGAGTTCAACGAACGGTTCGCTTTTACATAAACAACCGTCTCCCGTTTCGATGGATGGAGAGAGTATAAAAAAGAAATTTCCTTCCCGCTTTCACCTCGAAGAAACCGATAATTTCGATCGAAATAATCTGCGAAACGACTGTCGTTTGTTTTAACGCCATAAATTTATCCGCGAGATTTACAGTACGCTATTTATATCCTCGGAAAGCCACATTGGATAACTCTTTACCCCTCCCCCAGAGCGATATGGCTTTCGGAGGCATACTCCAAACAAGTATTCAGGTAATGAAATTTCCAACGACTGCTATACAACCAGAAGTATCCCCACGTCAGACACTGATGCTCGTTGGAAATAACAATCCACCGCTAAGTTTTTAAATATTAAATCTTAAAAATCGTAACGGGAATGCCTTGGGGACGGGATTCCATAATAATTGACTTTTAAAATAATCAATAGGAGGTGAGAAAAAATTCCTAGCGTAAGCACTAGAACTGAAACGAAAATGAATTGGACTTTCTACACGAAATGCCTAAGTTCAGCCTATTACGCCATTGAGAAAAAGATAATATTTTGCGACAGCTTTGAAAATGACGACATTTTTACGAGAGATTGGACTTAACGAGCCGAATATAAAATTTTCCTCGGGATCCTTTTGATAGTTGCGTAGATATATCACGAACAGTGTGTCATTTATTAGGACGTTACTGTCGAAAAATAGGTCACACATTTAGAGAGAAAGATAGAGACATAAAGTAGAAGAGGAGAAGGAGAAGTCGACACTTTTTTAACTTCGAGGAGACCGGTCCAAAAAATTTTTTTTAAAACTCGAACGTCTGGTCTCGGATCCGCAAACGAGGCGAAACTCGGGAAACCCTGACCTAACCGACCGAATGGGAAATTGTCGAACGGTGAGGAAAGGTGGAGGTGGAGGAGGGATGTGGGAAAGGAAAGGAGGAGGAAGGGGAAGACGGCTTCCCTCGTCCCTTACCTCACCACTCCACGCGAGAGAATCGAGGCTCGAGGAATGAAGAGTGCACAATCATTACACGTGGGTAAGGAAAAGTAATGGCGGTCAGTTTGACTCGTCACTCTTCCAACCGAACAGCTGAGAAACACGACAGAGTCGTAGGACGAAAACACGATCGACGTGGAACCAAGAAGAGATTTGTACACCTAACATAAGAAAATATGGGCTGTTTACGCCGCTTTTGTAGTAAAGCGATCCATCTTAGCTGTAGAATCATTTTCGAAATTATTCCGATTTTCATTATTATTATTTTGAAATATACCGAGCAAAAAATGTGCAACAACACCATATCGACGCAGATATTCTAAAATGTACAATACTGAGCTATTCATAAACTTCCTAATAATGAAAAAATCGGAAAATAGCTCACTCTTCCCTATCAAGGAGATAACAACTAAACAGACGCTTTTATAAACAACAAGTCGGTCACATTTTCTTCTTCAAATACATGATATTTCAATTCAATCGCAAGGATAGGACACTATGACAAATAAATTAAATTTGTGAACCCACAAGTCAACGCATACGATCAGCAAAGGTAAACATTTCATTCGATCCATGAAAAACTCAAATTGAAAACGTTCGAATTATCGAGACTCTACTACAGTTAATTGTTTCTTCATATTGTAATACGCGGTAATTCCTCAAAAATGTGGTATTACCAAGTAAGTCTTTTTATTTCTACGAGGTTCAGCTAAATTTTACACTTCCTGCCGAAGTAGGCTCTTTCGCATATAACATAACGTAACCGCACAGCGAATGAATTCATATCCCGCCAAGAGGTAAACAGGATCCCGCGAATCAGAAAGGAAAGGGAGGAGGGATGAGAAAGGAGAGGAGGAAGACGGAGAGAAAAAGGGAGAGCGAGGGATATCCGCGGAACGAATCGGCGACGGCGGGTTAGCGCGTGGCTCGTTCAATGGAAGAGGGAGGGTGAGGCGGCGAGATCTCTCGGAGCGGCGCGATCGGGTCGTGAATGAGCGCGCGTCAGAGCGGGCGACTACACTTTCACCCGCGGGATGGGGAGCGCGTGTTCTAGAGAGAGAGAGGGAGGAGACGAGGGACGGAGCGTGCGAGCGAGTGTGAGAGAAAGAGAGAGAGCCGGTGCATGGATGGAGGGGAGTGAAACGTAGAGAGGAAGGGAAAAGAGGGAGGGAGTAGTGAGAGAGAGAGCCAGATCGGAGGAGGGAGGTGAGGCGTGGGAGGGGCGAGGGCGGAGGTTCATTCGGCCGGGGTCAATTTCACCATCTCGTCGGAAAGAAAAGGGTCTTCTCTCGATAACATGGGACGAAAAAAACCTTTCGAATTCATATTACGATAAAGGTGGAAAGGATTACAGTAGAAAATCGCGCTGAAGAGACGGCGACACAAAATTCGCCAGCACAACGCTTCCAATGACGCAAAGAGGAAGGAGGGTGTCTTGCCGAGCTTTCATTTTGCGCCACCGAGAGAAAAAATGCGGAGAAATGAACGAAGGTTTGGGTCTTCGAAGGAACCGAAACGAGAAGGGGAAGTGTGTCGTCATTGTATCTGGCTTACTGGGACAGATATAGTCATATAAGAAGAAGTGTGCAGTCGTCATCGTGAATTATGCGTGTTTCTTGGGGTTTGCATAAATTTATTATTACGAAAAATAACGATTACGACTAAATCCGAAGATCGCCATATGCTATGTGATAATAATAATAATAACATGAGGTCCAAAGTGTACTTCGTTTTGCAGAAATAAAACTAACTCAAGCAGGTGATAACAAACCATGCACCGCAAATAAACTTGTAAGGTAGTACTGAACGTAGGAGAAATAACGTGGCTGTAGGAATACATTATCTCATCGATGAAGATGTCATGTTAACGCAACAGAATGATAAACCCAAAGAAACAAAGAAGACCGACAATGGATGATAAACAAAAAATCTCCCCCTCTGCTGTATCTATGGTGAAACACCAAATAAGAATTCTGAAATATACCAAACTAAATGATATTTTATACTCCTCGAATTTGCGAAGAGGAAGCATGGGATGTATCTTGGTGGCGTTAGAAAATGGCAAAAATTCTATTTAAAAAGACAGCAACTTTCTAAAGCGAGTCTTTCGTCACAAGGAATACTCTCCAAGTCAAAGGCGTATGCAAGACGTTTTGAAATATCCGATCCGTCGTGTGTTCTATCAACAAAAGGGCGTTTTTGTAAATAAAACCTTTTCACGTTTTCCTTGATTGCAATAGCATTGGTCAACGAAATTCTTAAAATCTAAATCAATTTCACCTATCATGCATTTTTAGAAAAACTATATCTTTTATAGTATACACATTCTTTCGTCATGTAAATAGTTTAAGTCTGAAACTAGCGAGATAAAATTGAAGGATATTTAAAATATAATGACTGATTTAAAAAATGCAGAATAATATTTACATGACAACTGATAAAAATGTTTGTCAAATTTGATGTGACGCAAAGCAGGTAACTTAAATTAGGGTAATAAATGAGATTTTTTTATTAATTAATTTGAGTATTATTTTACAAACACTGTATAAAAGTATCGCTTTTATTCGACGCTAATATTATAAATGCGATCACAAATTACATAAATAAACCTATTTTTATAAAAATTATACATAAATAAAAGTTAATTGTCCCTAAAGAAAAAGTTAAATCTATACTGGTAATTATTTTAAAGAGGGAAACAATTCAAGAAACACGGTGCCTTGCTTGGTAAGATACATCAACCTACATAAAGCACGTCCGGTAAAAAAATTAGCCCGATTGTGAAATGCGTTACAAAATAATGACTCTCGAGTTTTAAGAGGGCATGAGAAAACCCATACAGTGAAACAAAGAAGTGTTAAGTATAAGGCTTAAACATTTCTTGGAAATGTTTGATGTTCCATTCCCAAAAATAGGCGGAGGGCAATTTGACACAAGGATATTCCAAAGGCATCGTTACTCATGACTAAACAACACATTTCGAATAAGAAGATTGCGTCACCATTGTTGGTTTGCGCGCGCGAAACTCGAGTAAATATTTGCAGGCAAGGTTTAACTAATTCGCGAACCAGTAAGAACAAAAACAGGATTTTTTTAAAGTGGTGATTTTTTTTCTAATTTTTGCTTAAGAGGGAAAATTTCGCGGGGTTACGCACGTCATTGCTTGAAGAGGGGGAAGCATTAGCGAAACTCTCGGAAAATAAATCGCAATGCGGATTAACCGAAGTTTTACAGCTGGATAAGCGGTCGATAAAACACGTCCGAAGCGGTGGGAGAGACCCGTGTATATGTCATCCCGATCCTAACGAGGGGTTAAATCGGTGAAAACAATACCGCCTCGAGTCAAATAAAAGGTCGAACCTTATATAGACCAAAATCGAGAGCGAGTGAAACGCACAAAGCGAGGGTGAAATCAAAGAGCGATCGGGTACACCGCGGGGTGAAAAACTCACGGTGGAATGGGTAGAGAGAGAGAGAGGGAGGGTGGTAGGGAGTGAAAGGGGAGAGAGACCGAAGAGACAAGTCTGTAGGGTACGGTTTTAAAACTTAGGGAGAGTTGAGTAACTCCGTCGAACCTCACCAAAAAATGACTTTCATTTCCCTTCCCTCTCTCACCTCATTTACCACTCGTCCACATTGGGAGAATCTCTCACGAAAAGGGCGGGACGAGGTTAGAGAATCCCCCTTTCCAAACTCCAAAATCTCTCCATTTTCTCCTACTATCTTTCTCCCAATGTTAAATCTTTATCTCCCCTCTTTCTCAGCCCCTCCCTCATTCTCCTCAGTTCACTATTCTTTCCTTCCCAATCTTTCCTAACCTTTTTCTTTTTCATACCCTGTTTATATCTTCTTCTAATTAGTTATCTTCTTTTTCTACCACGCCTGTGTTCATTTCTCTCAAACTCCTTCCTTGCTCACTTTCCCTCTCTAAATACCTCCTCCTACACGCGCCCATAAACGCAAAAAAAAAGCACAACATAGGCGAGAGCGATGTCGCTCGGCCTACTGAAGTCACCACGTTATCCACAACTTAAAAGATCTCACGCCCGCTTCCGATCACATTCACCGATTCCCACGGACATTAAAAGCTTCTCCTTTCACCCCTTTTCCTATTTCGTTATTTTTCTCCATTCCACGTCGGCCACGCTCCCCTCAAAACTCTCTCGCTCGGCCTGACTCCGCCGCGGCTGCCGCAAACTAGCCGAGTGGAGAAAGAGAGTTGAAAAACTCGCCACTTCCGGACGATGTTCAGGATTCTTTCACCGCAACCCATATAAGTAAGAGAGGCAGAGAGAGAGAGACCCTCCTCCTACTCCTCCCACGTCAATCACTTGGACCACACTCTCTCTCTTTATCTATCCATATATCTTTCCTACCGTACTCATATAGGCAGGAGAGATACCGGAAAGGTGAAAGGGGAACAACTTGTTTCTCACCCAACATTATCTACGTATCCTCGAACTTTTTCGAAAAACTTCCTATGGCTATGCGATTCTTTCTGTCTATCTCACAAGCCCGCTCTCTCAAAAATTTCTTCTTGTTCACACGCAGGTCGCACCGTGGGAAAGCGCGGGTATTTTTTACCGTCGGATTTTGAAAAGTGAGATCGCAGAATCTTTCCTCGTGTCACAGGACTAAGTACCGTCGTAATCTAAGACTTTTTATTACATTAAGCTGAATGACACTGGCATTAGTGCTCACAGAAATTCCAACAAGGTAGGGAGAGGGCAAATTTAAAATCAAAGGGACATGCTCTCAAAATGATGCCAACCTGAAGGGGAAAGGTAGACAATCCATGGAGTGATGTGCTTTTATACCCTCTCCCCGCCTAAGCTGACGTTTATTGCGTTTTTTATTCCTGTTGGTATGTGAATCGAGAGTGAAATATATTTTTTCAGACCATACAACAAACCACAAGCATCAAAACAATAATGAAATTTATAGCAGTAGCTGTCTGTCTTTAAGTAAGTACCTAAGTTGATTTTTATTTTACGAAGCCTATAAATTGCCTTAGGTTGAGCACATCAGTTTCCTTTGCTATAAATATATTTTAATCGCATTACTAATTAACCTCCTTAGAAATTTATAGTTATTTCAATTCTTATTTGTATTAAGATTTTGTAAAAAGAGAAATTGACAGTAAATTGATATGTCAAAACAAGATAATCGCCATAGTTTTCTTGAAATTGATTATAAACGGCTAAATATTTCGTGACATTTGTATCGTTTTCGTTAACACGAATCGTAACCCTAATTCTCGATTATTATTCCTGTCGTGAAAGTGTCTGGCTGTATTGGTTGCGGAGGAGAATTCCGTATACGTGACGATAAAGTTGATAACCAACTTTCATAAAGTCTCTCTCGAAAAAGAAATTTTTGAATCAGCTCCGCAGTAATAGCAGGCGGAAACTCTTTAAGTTCTTTTTTCTCAACAAACCTTTTAAAATACCGTTCACAGGACAAAGTAAGCAAGAAAATCGAGAAATGATAATCTTTTTGATGATTACGTTTTCTTAGTGGAAAAATGTCTCTATTTGGAGGACAAAAGAAAGATTTTATCATAGCTGATTTGATGCTTTCTTTGGTACAAAAATAGTTCAGTAGTCCCTGCATATGAAAGCATTCTTCCATTGACGTAATGCCGCGACCCTATTTCCATCGGGTAATTTCAGCAAACATTTAAGAAAAACATTTAAACTGATAGCAACTTTTAAGACAGAGCTAAATTCTACGATATATAAAGAAAACGCTTCGACTAAATGCGCTCAAATTGGGGCAGAATAATTCGCGCCATGTACTAAACGTAAAATATGTTTTATGGAAATTCTGAAATTTCGCGATAAATAGGATAGCACAAAAGTTTTCAAACTGCAAATGGCGCACTCTAGCGTACACCGATTGTTCATTGTTAAAAGTTTTGCAGTCACTGTGGATATTTTTCTCGAGAGTCAAATGGAATTTAGGGGGAATTCGAAGTAAAGGAAGGTTCAACGAGAAAGTTTTGCATAATGGCTTATTGTAGGAACCATGTTTTAGCGACCTAAATTCGGGCTAACACGTATTACGGTCGAGCGTCAAATCAGTATGCGAATGGAGTATAATTTAATCGTCATAAGAAAATGCGAAACAAAAACAAACTCAGTTCGGAAAATATGACCAGCTTCACGAATTTCCAAAGATTCTTTGGGAAATAAATTTTAAACATCGTATTGAAGGCCCGATTAGAAAATCTATAACAAAGCATTGTTATTTTTAAAATGACTACATTTCATTTTGGAAACGGAATTTGCTAAAACAAACAATATCAAAAGTGACTTCGGTATAAATTTTGTCTAAAATGTTCACTTGTGAATACATTTTTAGCAAAAATAAATTAGTGGTAAGACCAAAAGTAAATTTACTCTGATTGGTTTAAATGAAAATACTGTATTTAGAAACAAAAAATATTGTGAAATAATCCTAAAAGCGAACATTTATATAACTAACAATAAGATATAAACTTTCTTTAGCTTTGTTACAAACGTTAATTATAAATCCCATTAAAAAGTGAAATGTCATTTATAATCACTAGAATGAGTTAAGGAAGACAACAAAAATAAGATGTTATTCAAATCAAAATTAAAGAATATAAAATGAATCTTAAAATAATTTAGCTGTTTCGGGTACAAATATCTACGCCTTACGTTATTTAAAAAGAATAAAAACACTTCTCCAAAAGTCATAAAGTGTATGGATTTTGGATAATCCTGATATATCAGTTTGATTTTAACCATAAGAAGAGTTTCATAATCCTTTGAAGTGGATCAATCATAAATTTTAAAATTTTATAGAATCAACGTGCTTGTTTAATTTTTACAGGATAATCAGAAAAATAACACATCTGTTAAACCGATCTTAATTAACACGCTACTATCAAATAATTCGGTCTTATCAGATATGGCCTTACTATATATGTTAGCATGTGGGGTACCGTGATTAATTTTTAAGATTTATCAGTTTTTAACATACCCGATTTTCACTTTGAACTTTAAGACTGCGGCGATTGCCAGGCGCGGGAAAGGAAGTGAAACCTCCTTGGTTTTAAAAGTAGGCGATACTTTCGAGGAGTTCACGCAGAGTTTTCTCTGATGACAAACTTATACACTTCAGCTGGGTAGCACAGCCTCTTATGCGCTTTCCAAATCTGAAATGGTTGAGAAATCTCAATCAGAAAAATTTATGAACCTAAATGAGAGACTTATAGAATAATTTAAGATTTCAGTTTATTGATAATCGGAACGTACTCGAGTGCAATATTTTTTAAGGAAGGTGTTCACTTCCTTCATAAATAGAATTATTATTTTTTGAATTCTTCAAAACATACATAAAGTGAGGAAGAATCAAGAAATACTACGAGATGATCTTTTAAATTATTGTGTAATCCAGTTAAATATTTTGATAAACTCTACATAGAACATTTTTCTTAAAAAATAATAGAAGAATTAACTATCGAGATCAGCTTATGGCTTGAATCCTTTAAGTGTTCATGATAATTCCCATAGCAATAAAATGCTGCGGAAAACCAAATGAGTATTATAAGCATCAAATGATATGGTTCGATTAATCAACTATAAAAATATAACAATTTCACTTGATACAAAGAAAAAAGAAAAACTAAAACGAAATTCTTCATATGCAATATAAACAATAACACCATTGAGAAACTAAAAATATACAATTACAAATTCAAACGAATCGCGTTTGAGTGTATTTTCAATCGAGCTACTAAATATATTATTTTAAAATTGATATTTCGATCTCGAAGTTAACATGAACTATTGCCCGCTTGAAGAATTAGGCCGATGGAATCACAGTAAAAACAAAATTCCCTCTGCGGCTATCTCAACCAATGGCCTCGCTCTCATTCCCCCTCTATTTCCCTAGCCTCTCCTTTCTCTCCTCTCTCCGGCCACTTTCTTCTCTCTCCCTCATCCCCATCTCCCTCTCCCCTTCCTCTTCCCTCACTCTCTCTTCGTTCCCACCCTCACTCCCTCGATTCATTTTGAAATTTTCCCTCGCTCTAATTTTTACCTCAAACTACATATCCAACTCATTCACTCACTCGGATCAGTCCAGCTTTCTCCCTCACCATGAAGTAAACCCGCATGCTCTCTAACTCCATCTATTAGAAAGAATCTATAGAGCAGGAGCGGTTGGAGAGGAAGTCAATGATAAATGCTCAAAAGGATGAAGAAAAATCATGTTATTCGTGGATTTCAAAACTCCATAACCTCGCAAAATAAAGAGATTTCCCCCCCCCCCCCCCCCCCCTTCGGCGCGGATTCTGAATCTAACTACGAATACTTCATTAATGTTATGAAAACGATAGTAAAACCTCTGTGCAAGTATATTCCCTACAATCTGCTATAATTCAGTGGAATTGCATTTCTTTAGTTGACAATATCCTCCACTTTTTTCGACTTGAGCCGGTAACTTAATTTAATTACTTTTCCTCTTCCTGGAGTCGAAAACGCTTATTTGGTTAACCTATATAAATTCGAACATAAGCTGGTAGATGTCGTATATAAACATAACACCTTCAATTTTCTTCTGCTGTCATGCATATTCGTATTTTTGACGTGTTGTTCTTCCGAAACATCTCACAGTATTTATGAGTTGAATTAATTATTCTTCTGCACTTTCAATTATACTATATTCTTATTAACAAGCACCGGAAATGTATATAAAGATTAAAAAGACATACATACCTCGTAATAATAACTACTGTGAAATTTATCCGCTAAGATGCGTGAAATATGCAGAAAAATGCATAGTTGATGTGTTCATCCAGTAAAAACGCTAATACGTAGTTAAAAGAAAGTCATTGCCTGCTGCATAACTATAGATTTTCCAGCAAACATCTTGCAGATTCCTTTAGCATGTGATTTTTGAAAAAGAAAGCCATATGCTATTTATCGAATGCCATTTACAATAACAATGTGAATGCCGGAATTTAACGGATCTCATAGTAGCATGGAATCACAACGAACAAACCAAGAGTTTTGAAGAAAGTATGTGTTGATGTCTAGAATGACAACGCTAATTCATCCTTTCGAGACGTAAATTGCAGGAAGACAGAGAAATCGTTTGGGTATATTTATACAAACACGCAAAACCATTCTCTCCAATCCGTCTACTTGGTAGCGAGCGATGCAATCCACTCGGCCCAATTTTTCTTCAACTCTCTCTCCTCCACCTCCACCAACCTACTTCCATCCCTGACTGAAACCTAAATTCTTGTGTGTCACGTTGGAGAAACCCCCTGCATCGTGTGAGTAGCATACTTAACACGTGCGAATCGTTACGAAAGCCTAATCAATGAAATAATTATCATTACACAATATTGCACACCCGAAAAAATGCTGGCGGCAATCTGTAAAGAATTCGTTGATTATCACCAGCCCTCATAATTAATTCATCGTGCAATCCAATAAATTATCATTGTTATGCATATGTTCAAATCGTTTTATCATGACAACCCTTTCGTAACCCTAAGAAATCGACTCCAAATTACCACAAAATGTTGGGAATACCAGATGCGGAATTCGGCTATAAAGCAGGTTTTCTCAGTAGTGTCACTGACTATTCAGTGGCTACCGGAGTTATATTCATCATAATTCCCACTGCTTTGTTAGTGATATGCCCATCTGGATTTTATAGACTTTACGATTACTGGCAATATCTGAATTATCAAACCCCAATATGGCTACGAATCAAGCTTAATGTTTCAAAAAAGGGCTTTTACATAATTTTAGTATTTAAGGTCACGAAAACTCCAAAAGGGAAATTTACCATCTGTCGAAAATGAACTGGCTGAATGTACATATTTTATCATTCACCATAAAGTAACCCATATTTTAGAAAATTTATCCAAAAAAATCTGTTAAGTATAAAATTAAGGTTTTTTACCTTTGGTATTTTATTCAAGCAGCAATTTATATGTGCTTATTAAAAATATGTTTATTTATATTCTCAACTACATAGCACAGTAAGAAGTGTATGTTTGCCATAAACTCCTTCCATTTAAAGATCACCACTACATACGATTTTGAGCTTTCAGAGAGATTATTTTTCATGCATCTTCAACAGAGAATTAGCCAGCTGGTTATGGCTAAAAACAAATTTAAAAAATAAGAACATAAAAATCAAAAATAGAAGAAAAAAATAAGTACTTACGTTAGGGATCTTCATTGGCCATAACAAGATTATGAAAAAGCAAATCCGTATTTCGGCCACAGTGGTGATTCGCCGAAATCTGATATGCGCATATGGTTTTTGTTAAGGCTATTGGAGATATCTAACAAGTACTATTTTTCAATTTTTAATTCGTGCATCTTGACAGATTAATCCCTGATACATTGTGACTTCTCGGCGAGTAAATTATTCTGAAGTGCTTAATTTTTTAATTCATGCCTCTTGACAAATTATTAATTGATACATTGTGACTTCTCGGCGAGTAAATTAAAAGACAGAGCCAATGACTGGCATTTATTATATCTTTGCTTTCTCGAAATGAAATTACGTTACCTAGAATGGCCATAAATTTAGAGATAATTATTTACAATAGCGCACTAAAGATCAAATAAATGTAAGGTACAATAAAGCAATTTATGACTTATTTAGACTTAATATTACATATTTTATGGCTAAGATTAACAAGAATGTGGTTCAAGATTACGCCGTTTACACAAACTGTGTACATAAAAGTTTTGGTATTTATTGCAGAGCTTAAGAAAAAGAAGATAAAATCCTTTTCTGATAATTGTATCATTGTAACCTATTTACTTTTAACTTGCTACAATGGGTATATTTTTACGGAATATATACCCATTGTAACATAATCATACTTAATGAAAAACGCATTTATTTCTTTGTCCTTCTCAAGGAAAATACATTTATTCAGTAAGGAATTAAGAATTCCGTCTGCTGTTTGTTTTGTGCATTCACTCCGAGTTCAACAAATGCTAAGGAGACTTATTTCATAGGACAAGAAAAACTACTCTACAGAGAAAAGCCAATGTGGAAAGACAAAAAATGTAATAAAAAACAAGTAAAATATTTCTAAACAAACGGACTAATAGGCGAAAAATAAATAAGGAGATCATAATTAATAATTGTTAATAAATTCTAAATTTGCAGCAAGCACTCTTCTGAAAATCATCTTCTAATAGTTGCAGAGATTAGTTAGTTTCCTTTAGTGCTGTTTTATGCCTTCGAGTGTATTTCTAATGGAAATTCATGCGGGGAGCGCTGCGATAGAATGTTCAATAGAAAGATTACGTAACCAGGAACAAATTTGCTGAGGACAACTTCTACCCCCTAAGTGTACTTGCTTCGTAATGACATATTCATTTGGGTTGGATACATATTATCCCATATATAAGAATAAAGCGAAGTTAAACTAAAAGTTGATAATAATTAATCAGCATACATAATGCAGTTTGTATATTTCCTACGTCAACATTATTGCAGTATAACACATTTTCCGTAAGAATCCTGGAACGTTTATTTCGGCCTAATAGGCCTTGGCAGAGGCATAAAATAAATAACACGACTCCTTCGAGAGAATGGAAGCTTGCACTTGTCCTTGTTATTGTTAATGATTTGGCTGCTATGACCTTGAGCGCCGTTCATGGGCTAATGATAAATACAGATTTAAATGTATAATTATACTAAAAATGAAGTCTAACTCTGAAACATTTGTTATTCCGATACACAAAGCCAGCTAATTTTCGCTTGAGTTAATTCTCTTAGTTTAACTCTTATATTAACATTACGAAAAACGTCCGTAGATAATTTTGTGGGCTATCAGTAAAAAAATCAAGTTCTGACATGGTTGCAAAAAATCTATTAAGGATAAGTTAGGAGCTTCAAAGAAAGGGGATAGGGAATTAAATTTATAATTCAACATTATTTACGGTTAGGTGGAATTGTAAACGATATAAAAGTTTTATCGATTACGAAATTACTTTAAATAACGTCACTAGTATTTTTATCTCACCGTACTCTAGAAAACTACCATTATATTCGGATAAATTCAGGGTCTCCACTCTAAAACGTAAATTACGCAGACCCTATTTCGGGAAGTTCCGAGAAACGACACATATACCGAGAACCGCCTTCTTTTTCAATGAAGATGCATAGCTCCATCTCGTTCCTTCTGAGAACTTCTAGGAATTCAATGGAACGAGCAAGAGGCAACCAAGAGCTAATACGAGGAAAGACGCCACCCGTTCGCAAAAATGCTCGGAAACAAACCGATATCCGCCGATAAGTGAGGGAACAGGAAGATGAAGTCGCGTCACGTGGAGGTCCAACAAGAAGAGGAAGAACAGAAACCGAAAGAGGAAGAAGAGAAAGTCTTTTGAGTAGCCTTCCTTGCCTATGAGATAAGCCATAGAGGAAAGAGAGGACTCCTTCCTGTTCCAAAATTTCGTGACCTTAACCTAATATGCGCATGGCGTCATTCTTTTTCCTAGTTCCTTTTCGATTATGACCAGCTCTTTTGCACCTTGCGGAAATACACGGTGCCAAATCCAATGATTGAACGTAATATCGAATAAATTTAGAAGGAATTTAGGACAAACGCAAAAAAAACACACACGGCAGCCTAGATATGACCCAAAAACCAAGAGAATCCAAGGTCGGTTAAAGAACGGCGTGCTAGAGCGACGAATTCTCCTACATTCCTTTCTTGAAGAAAATTTTCTCTCTGCGCACATTCTTGCATACCATATAGAATAGGTTTACATAAAGAGCGTCCAGTCCCATCCTGTCCGGTCAAGTCTGATTGTACAGGAGGCAATTGGTGAAGTTAATTTTTATCCTAGTGTGTCGAAATTCTGAATGATTTACAGCCCAACAATCGTGCTTTATCTCAAGAGAAATAATATAAAAATGCAATTATATTTCGGGCTTCGTTTTTTCTAAGATTATTTTTTTAAATTTAAAAAAATTAACCACGCTATCTTAATATGACGTTAGATTGCAGGAATAAATGTGTAGGGTTTCACATTAATTGACACTAAAAGTAGTTTAAGCAATAAACAACAATTTCCAAAACTTTTGTTTATCTTTATATATATATATTAGCAAGTAATTTCTACGTAGGTAGATTACTACCACCATCTTCCGCCTCGAGAAAAATCAAAATTCGGAATCGAACATACTTTGGCACTTTAGGGACATACATTTCAGCGCTTCAGCCGGCAGAAAATATCGTCACCATTACCATAACCCAATTCCAAAAATGCTCATCGAAACGGCCTGAGCTTACGAAAATCCGGAATAAGATTTTCTCCCGAAGTACAGTTATCGCGTTTTCGCCCATTTTCGCCCATCGTTTTCACCCGTTTTCCCGAGACCGTTCTGGTAAACGCCTTTTTTCCTCTCTCCCTCTGAAACTCCTTCTCTGCCCACATTCCCCTCCTCCCAGGATCTTACTGACAGGAGTGGTGGAAGTAGACCGCAGGACCGCCTTCATTTCCTTCATCCCCCCCTCATACCCTCGCTGCTACGTCCCACAAACCCTCACTTTTCTCGGAATCTCCTTCTCCGTTATCACTCACTCGCCTTATCCGAGTGTAGGAGGAAGGGAATGAGATGGGCAGGGCAGGGTGCGCCGTTGGGCGGATGAAGAGTTTAGGGCTTTCCGGATCCCCGCTTCGCCGCAGTATCCGCCACCTCTGCTCCTTTCCTACATTTTTTCCGTGCGGATCTCCCGGGGATATGGAGTGTAAAGATTTATTGCCTTCCCTTTCTATGCTCCCCTCAACCACTCCTTCCTTCTCTTTCTCCTCCTCGTTTACCCCTTTATTTTATTCTGGAAGCGTGGATTCCAGCCATACCTGGAGCATCCCCGGCAAACTGTCTCACTCCTATTTTTCTCCCTTTCTGCCTTCGTAAAAGACCGTGATGTACCAAGAGTGTAAAAATCCCTTTCGTTTTATTTGATCCTATGAATTCGTCTCCTTTTTTCCCCAGAAAGGAGCGTTATTTATTTATTTTTCCGCTTTAATCTTACGCTATTTCCCTTTTATTCAGTTCCCGCGTAATTTCCGAGCCCTTCGTCGGGCCGAGGAGAGACTATTTTTATTTTTAAGATCTCCCCTCGCAACTCCCAATGAACTGGGTCACGCCTCTCTCCCCTTCCCTCTCATGGAGCTCTGTTGTCCTCTCCTCGTCCGCCGCCGACGCCGCGACGCTGAGAAAAAGAGACGATTCCGTGACGCGAGCGAGGGCATACGTGTGCAGCGCGCTGAGGTCAAGGATGCGATACAGAGCGAAAACAAAAAAAAGAGACGAAAGGCGAGAAAGGAAGAAAGAAAAAAAGACGAAAGGATAGGCGCCTTGAACACCCGACGCATTACCCTCGGCGTCTAAGTGTGATTTACGTTCGAAGTACCAGTTTAAACGAAGCAAAACGCCGAGATAAGGTTGGGTAGTTTTATGGTTTACGACGTCTCTCCCTCTCTTCGTCTCTGTATGTGATAAATAAAACGATACCGAAAAGTTAAAATACGCTACCAAAGTTTATTCTTTTTAAGAGCAGGAGCAAGTTGGAAGGGAGGATAATAAAGGGAGCTGGAAATTTAAATATATTTTTCTCTCATTAAGTACCTTGAGGCGGAAAATTTTTAACCCTAAACGTTTCATTTCCGTTAAAAAATATCTTCACATACATTTCTGCTTATTTATTTACCCTGAGTCTCAACGGGAAAAAGGTGCAGTTTTGATCGCGAGCGACCGTACATGTTGATTCAAAAAAAGAGGTGATAAAAAATCTACGAATTTTCGTAAAAAAACATGAAAAAGTTTCAACGGATAGTTTTAAAACGACCGTTCCATTACATGTATTCAAACTCGCTACTAAATATTTCAAAGCCACCTGCCTTAATCCCAGGTATATTTTACAAAACGAGTTGGCTTAGTTTTTGCGAAACTTTAGGAAAGCGATAGGATGAAAAGAATCAGGTCAAAAACAACAGTAAAATGAAGTGCAACAAACTCATATTTTATTCACTTCGCCATACATCGGCTCCCAAGCTATCACATGAATTCCAAAGAAACTACATATTTCGTTACCAGTGTAAAACGAATTTTAGCTACAATTAATCACGTAAAAATCAGAAAAAAACTCCTTTTGCCATATTCGCCTTATTTTAAAAATAAATCTGCGTTGGAGCCGGCCGTAAATCCCAGAGACAATTTAATTTTTCGAAAAAACAAATGAAAATAATCTGGTGCAACTGTATCTGAACTGATTATAAACGTCCGATGCCGAAACGTAATAGAAACGGAACGTAATTGATTCCAAATGCATATAGGTCATGGGAAGAAATTACTGGATTCTGTCTCGACCTCCTAACGGCGGAATTTTACGAGCGCCGCCTAACGTCGCCTTCGGCACAAGCGGAACGTGAATCTGCCCCTTGCAACTCGGCAACACTCTTTACGGCATCCCCGCCATTTCTCTCTCGCTCTCTTCGAATCCCGTCCCCCCTCCCAACACGTCCTATCCACAGAAAATCGTCAATTTCAGCTGCGACGGCACCGGAGCCGCCGGGATCCGGCTCGTCTTTTTCCTCTCGAATGAACAACGAATGCAATTATTCCGCTTTCTTCGTTCTCGAGTACCAAAAAATTAATAATAATAAGAACGACGAAGTGGCCTCCTTTTTCTTCCTTTGCGAAAATAATTCCGCGAAAGAATTAATTCGCTTAAGTACGGCCCTTAAAAATTCAAAAAAAATAGAATTGAGGCCGAATTAGCCATCTCCCCAGTTTTTCAAATTTCTTTTGGACGTTCGTAAAAAAATTCATCTTATTTAAATCGCGAGATGAAAATTTTTTAAAAATACTCTCCCCATCAGACGACCCGTTCCCTTTTTCAAGTTCCGACGCGATCCTTTCATACATTTTTTTCTCGCGCACGATCCTTAATGCTGAGCGAGGTCGGATGCGAATTCCTCTCCAATGTTTTTTAAATTCCATCAACGTTTCTACGTCTTTCACAAAAAAACCACGCACACATAGACGAGTGCGGGGAGCAGCGCTCGCTAATTCTAAAAACAAATCGCGTTTTCTTTTTTATTTATTTTCCTCTCCCTCTCTCTCTCTCTCCACCAACCCTAACGTAGACACTTAACTCATCCCAATCCTCGCTCTCTGCCAATGACGGCGCTGGTGCGGGGATTCCAGGGATCAAACAGCTCACGAGAGGGATGCAATCAATCAAGCCGTCAGCGCCAAACTACTCAACACCTCTCACGCCGCGCCCGCACACACACACAAATCCCCACCCCTTCGTTTCTCACCCCAACTCTCCCGTTTCCCATTCCTACGATCCCCGCACCCTCTGCACTCCAACTATCTCAGCATTATCTCTCTTCTCCTCTCTCTCTCTCACTCTCTCTCTCCCTCTCTCCCGACGCTTCTATCACTCCGTCACAGCTTCCCTGTCTCTCAGATAACCTATTTAAGCCTTTAAATCCTTTACTCCTGGCACTTCTTTGTCCGCATCCATCCTCAATCTACGGGCATAACTAGAATCTCAAACCTTTTTATTCGCCCCGTCGGAGCTCTCCCTATCCTCGACTTGCACCCAAACTACATTTCGTTTATTTCCTCCTTCCTAATCCTTCTCTTCGACCCGCTTCGCCCTTCCACGTTCCATTCGTTTTCTGCTTACACGTCTCCTCGCTGCCGACGACAAAACAATCCTTTAATCGATCTTTCACGAACTACTCTATTCTACATAGTCTGCCTAATTCTCTGCCTTCCTCCTATCCTCCGCATTATCCACTAAGCTTTACTGTTTGCGTTCCGTCGACACGCAAACGTCTACAGAATCGATCCTATCCTGTATACCTTTTCTATTTCCTTGCGTTTGAGTGTTTTTTTTTAAATTCCTCTCTAATCTATCTGGTGGGATACTCTTTATAACACTCACTCCAATAAGGCATTCCTATACTCCACCTCTTCGCGACCCATTTCCTATACAAAAATCACATTTTTTTCTTCGTTGCTTTGTATCTCACAGTTTCACCCTAATTCCATCTCTGTAGATGAGAATGCCCTTCACACTTCTCCGCTTCGACGCAATTATCGCGAGAGAGGACAATTAAGCCGCCCGACCCGCCGTAAGCAGACAAAAACTGGTTCTTACTTGAACGGGTGCTAAGAGGCAGGTCCATCTTCCTTCTATGCCCTTCTTTCATATCTAACCTTGACTGTTATCGACGTGTGTCGACAATATTGTGCGCGATGTTGCCGAATGGAGCATTGCGACACCTTGTCCGCCATCTATACAAAATTCATCCATGGAGAATATGGGTCGCGTGAATTCGGCTATAATAGTAATAACCTCGAACAATTTATAGTTAAGTTTTATCTGTAAGTAATGAAGGCGAAAAAACTTCTTTTTCATTTCACTAGCTATAAGGTTAACTAACAACTAATTTTCTTAGTATCCTGAAAGAATTACTGAATAGGTAAATGAGTTCGTCTGTGCACCCGGTAATTATGCTTCCACAAAACAGGCTCCTAATTGATTTAATGCAGATTAACAATAAGCTATCGGTGAATTAGCTCCGGTGACGACTGCTTTGTCGCCGATATGCGCATTGTTTTTTCCAACCCTTTATTGTAGATTGTAGTACATCAATTTGTTTATACTTCAGATTTACTTGAGACGATTTATTAAATTACACTGCATTTTGTTCTCTTAGTAATAAACTTTATATTCCGAAGTTTTTATCACGTTCAGTTTCTCCCCTGCCCATTTATAGGGCACTACAGTGTGAGAGAGGACCTCTCACACAAATTTTCTAGGACACTTTTTACGGCCGTATATCCAGTCCAGCGCCTACCGCAGATGTGGACGTTCACACATACATTTGCTCGCGACAAGGACATACACACCCCCACTCAGCTGGAAGGCGGGAGGGAAACCCAGTACAGCATTAAACCAACTCTTAGCACTGAAATAAACCTAGGATCACACGGTTTTAACGTTCCTCCAGAAATAGATGTCGCTTTGATTGCACGCCCTCCTTAATCAGCACCAGGAAATGGAAGAATAGAAACGTTACGACTAGTAATCCGAACTCTGGTTGGGAATTTAACCCTAGTATGTAGCACATAAGGCTTTGCTCAGGAAAGTAATTTTTCGCTTCGAGAGTTCGTTCATTTTAATATCGTTATGACGAGAGTCAGTTTAATGTGTTTCGTTGCGCTGATTTCTACTCACTATACGTTTCCACCTTTTCATGACACATTCTTTCTTTCTTCCCATATTCCCCTTGTTCTCTTTCTTAATGAATTAATCACGTTTAGAGTAGGCTCTATGGAACATCTATTTCCTATCTACTCTTTCGTCATGTTTCTTTCTAACAACAGGGACCTATTTTTCGACTTGGTGACAGGAACCAACTAAGGAATTCATGGGTTCTCAGTACGAATCCACGCACTGGAGTAGGTTTTTTTTACAAGGCGACATTTATTCCTTCCATAAAGGGCCTTCCTGAGCATACCGTACCCTCTTTTCGTGCTCTGCAAGCAGGAATATTAGACCAACTGGTCTATTTGCCGGTAACAAGACAGGAAAGTTAAAGTAATGCAATTCCAGGGATATTGCTTCCTAAAGAAAGTGAACTGTTTTGAAGAGCCGACATACCACCCATCCATTTATAAAATAGGTAGCTTAAAAAAACGACAGCGCAAAAGATGAACGTCATATTCCAACGAAACGAGCGCACATTCTTAATGTCCCACTTCTTACAGTTTCCGATAGCACATCTCCCAACCCCCCAATCTCCGCTTAATTTTCTTTTTGTCCTCTTCCTCTCATACCCTTCGTCTCATTCCGGACGGCCTTGGAGATGCCGTTCGGCGGTTAGCGTGACTTGACCGAGTAGAGAGAAACGAAGGGGGGAGTGAGGACGTCCTGATCCCTTTCCGAGTTCACGGACTCCCCGATAGCGTGCAAAATCTTACGCTCTGGATTGCTCCTTCAACGATCATAAAATTGAATTAGTTTGGAAGACGCAATTATGTGTGTCTAAGCAATACACATTTCATTGTGGCGTACATACATACAGGGCTCAACAAACGTCGGCTTACTTAGCAATCATAAAAAAACACCACTCGTCATATCAGGATATGTTATTGCGTATAAGTACCAGAAATGGCAACGGGGAGCAAAAACCTCAATACCACCATTAATCTTACATACCTAAGGATTATTTATTAAGAGAAATAAATAACGAGTTTATTATCCTTTCCCTCGCCAACCTTGAATTTTCCCTATTTATGGAAGACTATAAAACCGTATTTCTTGATCAATAAGTACACATACACGTACACACCCACACAAGGTTTAATTTGTGACGCAACGCTCCTGAAGGGCGTTCCAGTACCATTTTTAAGTGTCTATTGATGCAAGAAAATAAGGTATTTTTTAAACGGGTTTTTTGTTTAAAACATACATAAACATATGCGCCACAACTTTAAAAAATTAATGCACCAAACCCATCATACTTTTATGCGTTCCATGCCCTTCGTATCTACAAGTTAAGCAGTACGCATACATATATGTTCGTCAGCATCTCTACATCTTCCATTGCGTTCCCTCCTCTACCCTCCCCCCTTCCATACCCTCTGCCGCAAAGTTTCCCCTTCTTCCTTGCTCAGAAGTGTGATTCCCAGAACCCAGCAGCGAGTTTAGGGGGCGGTATGCACTTTCAAGGCTGCTCCTCGGGATTCAATCATAAACGCGCCAGAAGCACCATAGGTGGCGAGGGAGTGAATGTGCGGAGGGTCGCTCGATCGTCTCACTCCTCCCGCCCGCCTCCCACCGTTACATAGCTAAAACCCTGTTGCCAGAGCTCTCCGTTCCAAGCACCCCTCATCTCATCTCTCTCTCTCTCTTTCTCTCGACCGTCCTGGAAAGAGGAGAAACGGCGGGATTTTACGAGCGGCAGCTTTGAATGATGATCCGAAGGGAGGTTTTATGAGATATTCGTGGGATATCCCGGCCTCGTCTGCGAGGTTTGTGCTAATACCCAAACCTCAAACGACGATTTGATTTTGCCACTTGTCGGACATAGAGAGAGAGAGAGAGAGAGACAGATAGATAGGCGGCCCATTCTTAAAACAGTGAAGTGCAGCAGTGAGTGATTATCTTTCTGTGTGGTGCAGTGTCACAAATAAACGTTAGGAGAACTCATATGAGAAAAGAAAACGTATTTTTAGCTGAATATGCAAAGTTTTCTTTAGATATGATTTTTTACGCTCTGCAAATTAAACTTTAATGTATTTCTAGTTCAGCCGATGCAACGCAAGTTTCATTTATCAGATGATTTGACAAAATGATTGTAGACGGATGAGTGCCACGATACCATTTTGATTCTATAAAGGAAATACTCGAGTCCTCGTTTTAGTATTCAAGCAGTAGAAACAATACTTTTCCG
This sequence comes from Uropetala carovei, assembly GCA_036926305.1. Classification (NCBI taxonomy): domain Eukaryota; kingdom Metazoa; phylum Arthropoda; class Insecta; order Odonata; family Petaluridae; genus Uropetala; species Uropetala carovei. Next base: position 1,279,163 of record JAXCHB010000017.1, on the reverse strand, counting down.
GGTAAAGAAAATTAAATGCACATCCCATAGATCAACTGTATATAAGATTATATTCTATTCAATATTTCTGATGCGTTTTCAAAGCGACTTCGTCGGTTTGCATTTTCCCAATTTCAAACCAACTAACAATTCCAAAATAAGCACGTTACGCTGATATTTTTCCCTGAGAGTAAACAAGGATAATTCGTAAAAAAAATTTATCGTGAGTTTTTATGATTCCGATTGTACACGACTCATACTCGTAAAAAAGAAAGTAATTCGCTCTACGGAGTATAATTTATATGTAACTCTGCCTGATTATTGCTGCTGTAAACTTCTGCCTTGGTTTTGGCGCTAATTAAAAATCTTTAAGGTCCGAAAATTACACCAAGGAGTTATAATTAAAAATAAAATATTTCCAACTAGAATTAAATTATAATTTATTATATATATATATATATATATATATATATATATATATATATATATATATATATACAGGTTAAGGGTAATTTTTACGAAAGGGTAGTTTTTCTTCTGCGTGAACGGTCAATTGTTTTTAATGAGATGCAATATATATATGCTTACATTCTTAAATAGTTGCACAAATAGTTACAGTTCGATGCCAGTAAGTTATTTTAAAAATTGTATGCTCGATTACGCGTTATCCATATTTAACTCATGTTTCCGCATAAGTAATAAAATATTAATATAAACTGAAATAATTTAAAAAGAATTGTAAACATAATCTCATTTTCTATGGATATTGGAGACATGAAGTTTTTCAATTTAGCTTTTAAAATTGAAATGCTGATAAACTATGATATAACACGTGGAATGTACGATTATATAACAGCATGAAAAATTTTATTGATAATAATTTTACCTGCATGCAATAAATTAGTAAAATTAAATCTAAAAATCATAATTTTCCTGCAATACAGTCGTATGTCATTTCTACGTGTAACAACTCATCAAAAAAATAACACCCGCACAGAAATAAACCACTGAATTCCGTCTCTGCCTGTTAAAGTTAAAATAATAGCCAACTTTGCCATAGGATTTTTTGGAATCTTAGAGAGTGCACTAGTTTCATTGTGAAGCCAAGTAAAATGGCGCATTCATAAACTGCTATGACAAACTTTGCTTCCCTAAAAACAAACAGATGGAAATCTACGCCTCAGCATAGAATAATGAGGACGTTAAACCCCGAGGTAAAAAAATAGAAACACTGGAAAGCTTTTTGAAAGCGCAAATCCCCGTCCGAAAAATCCTCGCCAATAATTTCTCCAAAAACCCGTCCATGCAGATTATTCGGCAGCGCATGTTTGCGCGCGTGTGTCGTCGCCAGCAAAAATCCTTTGTAGGCCAGTGAGCTGAAGGGCTTTTAAATAACCGCTTTCACAACGGATTAAAATCGACCTGACCACGATTCCATGTGCCACGCCACCCACCCGATCCCGGAGCCCATTCCAACTCCTCACCATTGTCGCACAATGCAGCAACAAACAAACGAAGCCGCACGCGCGGGTACAGCACCGCTAATATATCTTCGCAAAAGGGCATCGGGCGCACTTTCTCTCTTTACCCCCGGCGGAATCGCAACGCTAAATCTACACGCTCCTCGAGCTACGGATCAAAGAGTCGACAAGTTATCCGTTTTATATAGGAGAAAAAAATAAGGAAAACAAAACATCTGGAGTTCGAAAGAGGCGAGAGGGTGTAACAGCACATTTACGTCACCGGCCACTGCAAAGTGCAACGCCGCGACTCCGAGATAACATCTACGCGAAGGGAAAAGACGACTTAATCGTTAGCGATGCAGAAGGGTGGAAGTCTCTCGACCGCCGCTACATGCCTGCCGTAGCACAATCGTCAGACCAAAGGGATCGACATTTCCTAATCACCAAACGGGCATAACGGGGTTGTTGTAAAACGTCACATTTGCGTCACTAACTGGCAAAGGAGTCGGCATTTTCTTATCGCAGAGAGGTGGCCGCTTTCTTTCTTATTCTATTGCGCGAGTATCCAAGCTGTTATGTGATGAAATCGACTCCTATAATTTCGTAAAAACGTTGATATTATACGATTATAGTGTCTTGAAAACCCCAGATCTGCTAAGTTCGTGTGCGCGACAGTGATTCTTACGACTGTAACAATGATTTCATTTGAACCACAGTCTAAAAACGTAGTTACTGATGACACAGCATTTATCCGCACAGTATTATGTTTTGCCAACATAAAGGTAGCCACCGGCATTTTTATTACATTTCGTAAAGAAAAGAGACTGATATGCAAAGCAAAAGGGTCGAGAGACCAAAAATTCGTTTTGGGAAATCAAAGATCGGGAATAACTCTCTCAGCCATGAATAAAATGACGAAAACTAATCCGAAGTTGGAATTATATAAGGTACTAATAACTATTCAACAAAGAATGCTCTGTTTGCCGTAATACCTTATCCTGAAATGGGATCTATAAGGATACGCGAGGAAAGCGTACTGCGCAGTGTTAGACGGTAATTTACGAAATTTTATACCCATATAAAAAAGTTATTCAGTAAAATGTTATAAATTATATCATAAGCAAAATTTTAAATAAGTTATTTTGCTAGATTTCTTATTACTGGATTTTTTTCTTTGCCAAACAAAAATACTAATTTGAGGATCCTCACAAATTTAAAATACAAAAGCTTACTTAAGATTTAATACCGCTATATTTCAATAAAAATTAATACAATCTCAAAGGACAATAAAAAGCATTTATAGGATTAATTATATACGATATGGGTTAGATATTTCGGGTAATTTGCTGTCACTCGCAGATATTTCGTACAAGAGCTTCAAAAGCAATATTTCATCCCAGTTCATCTTCACCCTGCTTTTTAAATTTTATAATAAATTTTGTAGTTTACAGTAATTACAAGGAATTGTAAAAGTTCCCATTACTGAGTGAAATCTAAGATGAGCATTTCCGAGGAATTACTTATGAAGCAAAAATGTAACGAAAGGGATGAATATCCACTTAGGAAAATGTAGAGTGGGGTAGGCTCTATTTCTAAATTAACTACCGTAAAATAATTGAGAAATTATCGTTCTAAAAATATGCCAAATTCGCTGGAGAAGATACTTTTATAGAGGAGTTGTATTGGCGATACCTGTTTTTTGTGGATGAAGATTAATAAATCTCCACGGAGGACAAGATTTAATTAAAAACCAATTCTTTTTGTAAATTTCCGATGGAAAACCAAATCGCACAATCTCTATAGACATAGTCCAAATGAATCGCGAATAGTGTCAGCGGTGTCAAGAGACAACGTCGAGCTAACATTTTTTCGTTACAGAATCATAAAAAACAGTATCAATCGTAAATGAACTCATATTTACACCTTCAGCCCATATACGTGAGCAAACGGCACAGAGACTGAAAACGGCATACAGAGAAGGGTGCGAGAGGGAGAGAGAAAAGTGGTATGGAGAGTTAGAGGGCGCTCCGGAAATTTTCGGGGACGGTCCTGACCCGTAAAGAGGCGGCGAGTCCGGGATGAGTCGTCTGGATCGTACCCGCGCCCCGGGGAGCTCCAGGATTCGCCGGGTACGAGGCTACACCACCACGAAAGGGAAGCAGAGACGCAAGGGGGCGTGGGGGAGGAAGGTGTCGAAAGAGGAGGGAAGGGAGAAGAGAGTGGACGAGAGGGAGAGATGCGGGAGCGGCATGTGGCCGACAACGGACCCTGTACTGCGCAGCGGACGATACAGGGATTCGGCAACGAGGCACGCGTAATAATGCACCACTCGGATAGTCTCTCACGTGCGCCGCGAGGCGGACCCCCGTGTTACGATCTCGAGGCGAAGGCCGCGTGCTGGGCTGCACGTGTCGCGGGAGGCGTAGAGGACGGATCCGTGAGCGAGCGAGGTCTGGTCCGATGATCCCCCGAAGGCACCGCGGACGGAACGAGAGAGAGGTAACGGGTGGGTGGGTTTGTGCGAGGGTGGAGAACGGGTGATAAGTTTCTTCGGGAGAGTGTGGGAGGAAGTTGAAACGAGGGATAACAGGGGGGGAGAGGGGTATTGTGGCGCGCAGCAGTACGAGACTGGGATAGCTAAAGAGCACGCATTCCACCGTGTGCTCGAATGTGGGTGGGGGAGCTAATGAAAGACATTTGTGTGCCTGGAGACGATGGGCGCAAGGGCTAAAGAAAAAATAAATTAATAGGACCTGTCGACTGCATGGGAAAAGAAACGTCAACCTCATCACCAAGTTTCAGCCTTGATAAAAAACGTGGAATAATTCGGAAAAATTTCCTGATCGAGCTTATTCCTATAAATCGCCGAGAATTTACCCTCGGTGACCCGAATGAAGGGAAAAGTAAAACGAAATTACCGAGACCTTGAATTCCGATAATGTTTTCTATTGTACTCGTCGGCTAAAATGGTGCCATTGGGTTGGGAATAGTTTTATTCGATTTAACTGAACGATTGTCTTTTGTAAGGAGAGTTATTTCTAATTTTTATTAACTCTTACCGTTACTTAATCAGTCTTAAGTTTGATTGAAAAAAGAAAAAAAACGCACTCGTTTGTGTGTGCGTAAAGAGGGAGAGAGAATGTGAGAGATTGTGACGCCATTTTCAGACTTTCGTGATCCGCTCTTTGTTGAAGGTTTTCCAGATTCTTCCAATTTTTACGGTTATACGAATCTCTCTTAGGAGTTACTTGGACAAATTTCCCCGATGACGTCGCTTTCACGTCCGCTCTAGGGTCTCTCTCCTCTTTGATCTCTTTTGATTTCTCAAGGGATTCACTCAATTACTTCCAACGTCTAACGCTGATCGTCTCTCCGTCCAATATGGCCGGCCAATTACCATTTTGAAATATAAATTTTTCGAGCGTTCTTCAAACATTTTTGCCGAAGCCAAAAAAAAAAAAACTGGTCAAGATAATAACGAGCACAGTCTCCACACTTTTATCCGAGATATTCGAGGCAGGCATTCTCGATTTCATCCGTCACTTTCCGATTATCCCATTAGGCTTTGTTTCCCATATAAATGTTCGTTTCCAGGGAACACCTCACTAACCACTAAAAAGCCGGATCAATTTCATCGAACTTCTAGCTCGGATTATTGAATCCCCTATAAATTTCGAAATTTCCGTTTTTATTCTATCCCTGCTTAGGAATAACAAAGTAATATGCCCCAGAGAGAGAGAGAGAGAGAAAAGGAGAATACGAATGATGGAATGAGAGCAAATGAGGAATATTGAAAAAAAAAATCTACGGCACGCTCGATTTACGTTCCCCGACGTAGGAATGCAATTATAAGAGATAAAGAAGGGGCGTCGCCAGTCGAAAATCCCAAAATCCGGATCGGCTCGTATGGCGTTGATTTGTATTCAGGAAAGGCGATAAAAAGGGGAGAGAGGGAGAAAGAACGTTAGAGAGAGGGAGAAAGGAATAGGGCAATAAAGGAAAGTGAAAAGAAATAAAGAGCGAATAAATGAAAAAAAGGAAAATAGAAGCGAGACAAAGAGATGATATACGGGTGAGCGACGAGGATGTGGAAGGAATGAAAATGAAAAGGGATCTAAAAGGACAGTTCCTATGGGAACGAAAAGAGGGAGAAATGGTGCCTAAATAAAGAGACCCCCGTTTAAGAATGAGATAATGAGACCTAGACGAGTTAATAATACTCCGCAAACGGAGGAAAGCGTCTTTTATGAATAAATTAAATATATCTGATCAATTAAGTAAAAGGACTGAAGAAACAGAATGTTTTGAAATACAAAACTATATTATTACACGCTGGTAGATAAAAAGAGAGCGGTGGAAAGTTCATTAAATGATCAATTAAAAGAAAACTCAGACTAAAGCTGATAGGACAGTAACAGATACTGATTGATTAATTGTTTCAATTGAACGTTCTCATTCAACAAGTTCGACCATTGAAGAACAGTTAAGACAAAACTCAAATATCCAAGGTTCAACTGTTGATAAAGTCTGGCCTCCAAAGAGAATAAATATTTGTATAAATGGAAATATAGGAAAGAACGAAAAGGTCACCGCAGGGTTCTTCAGCTCCGGGTTGCGACATGACAGCAATTTACGGAGAACTGAGGAATGTTTAAAGTAGATGAATAAATAAGACCGTAAAAACAGAATTACAGAGCAACCTCGAGAGAAATATTGAAAGAGTATGCCACTCCAATTGTAACACAATCCTCCCTAAATATCCTCGTTGCCTGATGGTAAGTAGAAGGTTCGACTAGCGATACATCATCACTGATTATGGCTAAATCGTAACCAAATTTTTATGGCTATTGGGGGGAAATAGTTTGTCGATTTTGTATTATTAGCCACAGTGCGAACTCAGTGATTCCTTTTCAGTAAAATATGACTTCTAAATAAAAAATAATTTCATGCTGAGTATTTTAAACATTAAAGTACAACTGAAATTGGTAATTTCATATCCTCAGCCTTATTCACCACTGGCAATATTTGGCTCATTTCTATTTAATGACAAAGTCATCTTAAAAACTAAGTCAAAGTAATGTTAAGAGGTGCAACATATATATGAGATGGGTTAATATGCGCAGAGAGGAATACATGGAAAGAGGTAATGCGGATGTTTAGGAAGGATAACTACAAAACAGAAGTTTGAAAACGGATTGAGTGAAATAAGGAGTCATGGGGAATTATTCTGCGATGCGCATTTCGCATCGATGGGAAAATGGATCTGCAGTGAAGGGCTGTGCGCAGGCATAGATGGGTTGAAACGGCGTGTGTGTGTGTGTGTGTGTGGAGCGGCGAGCAGGGCCAAGGGTCCTATGAGGAGGAGAGGGAGAATATTAAGGAAGGCGTCCTGGGCTTGCGCAGAGATTGGGTGACGAGGCGGAGGGATGGAAGTGAAAAGGAGGAGGAAGGGATGAGAGAGAAGAAGGGAGGGGGAAATAGAAGAAAAGGGAGAGAGACATAGGACACGGGAAAGGTCAACCTTTCCTGATACCTTAATTTCATTTACAAAAATCGGAACAGCTTCTTCCCTAGGAAAGGCCTTGATCAAAGGAATGAAATAATGCGGCGCGGCATATCTTGTGTCGAGAGACATATCCGATTCGGAATAATAAACTCACTGTTAGTTTTCATTAGTTGGATTATATGTAAAAAAAATCAATCTATCATACATCTCCTCCTTTGTACACAGCAGATATATATATGTATGTAATGTATTCCAAATTCAGGGTCAGTAAAATTCAGATTAAACAAAGTATACAACATTTAGTTAAAACTCACTTCCTATTCCAACATATTCAGGAGTGTGAAATCCAGAATGAGGGAATCCAATAAAAATCGAGGCAATGAATGCATTAACATATATAACCTCGGTAAAATTAAGCAAAAAATCGCACAGCTGGAGAGAGAGAAAGGTAGTTCCGTAACAAAAGAACGGCGTAGAAAGCAAGACAATAAAGGAGGACAATCATTTGGAAGAGGAACTCGACCTTGGCTAAATACGCAAGGTGAAAGGCAAAGAGAAAGTTTAACTGGTTCCTGTGGACTGTGTGATGCACTCAAAATTACTCAAAGCATTAGAATTATAATTACCAACATGACTTTTAAACAACTGTGGAAAGAATTACATTGCAAAATAAATTAAGTGCCTTTTCATTTTTTCTTACCATGTTTAGCGAATAACAAAACATTTCTGTGATTTCCTATTGAATATATGATCAAACTCAAGGACTTCCTTCGTTCTAGCAGCTTTATTTAGGCTGATATAATTTACGCGGACAGGCGAAAAACGGAAAGTAGAAGCGTTTTATTTAGATATCAATGGACAGAAAGAGGCATCCTCTTATTCGAACGCAGGATCATATGGTCAAAGTTGAAAGGTGGTTTTATTTAGAGGGAAGAAAATAATGGATGCAAGAAATGTATTCGCCGAATAAAAGAACTAGAGACGATAGTTGAGAGTAGTCATGAGAATGGATGTGAAAGTACCGCCGACAAATGACGATTGCAGATTTGCGAGGACATTCTCTCGAACACTCTGAAAATACGTACATTTAATGGAATATTGTGAGGCGATATTCCTTTGAAGACTGTCATATGACGACCAGCTTGGTCAACTAATAATTAGACAGCTATTAAAACTACATAAGGAGAGTTCGGCGCATTAATATCGACTCATTGATTCCCCGATGAGTCGTCTGCGTCACATTCGATAACACGAATTCTGTCTTAATTAGCATGCGTCTCAAACAATGACGATTCTGCAACCATTTACACACGATGATTCAAACAACCATCATCCTAATTATCTGTAGACCAAACCGAAACATAAATGAAGTTACGTCCTCCATTATGCTCCTACTAAGTACCACGGAGGAACTCTTAGTTCAAACCGATCCCTTTTCCAGGGTAATAATTCCGTGTCCTTGGTGCCGAGTCAAGAGACCTTCAGTCGCAGAAGGTGATAGAATGTGTGCGCGTGTGTGTGTGTGTGTGAGAGAGAAAGAGAGAGAAGGCCGTAATCGTCCAATCGATACATAATGATCGCGTCTTCTCTCAGAGCTTTCTCGAAAGGAACAAGGTTGTCGGCGGGATTATGAAAAAAAATGAATTATCGAACTCTTTTAAAGGAAGTCACGATATCTATCTATATATATATCTATAAAGAAAAGTGTTTGTATGTATGTATGTTTCTTTATAGATCAGCAACTACAGCACGTAGAAACAAGAGAAAGGTATCATTTTAACCGGAATAAAGAGTCAAGTGGTGTAGTCGGGATTTTATGCCGATTTCATTGATCTTTCTAATTTTAAAAAATATTTTCTTTTTCATTTTCTCCATTTGAATAACATAGGGATAACTGCAGCTTATTTTTCATTTGAATTTTAAATTACTTTAAAACATGCTACGAACTTGAGACTTGGATGGTTCTTTGAAGGAAAGAACAAAGTTTATTTTTATTGAAGACAGGAACCGAATCCTGATCGAATTAGCGTAAAAATGCCTTTAAAATCAGAAAAATGCGTGATTTTATCAATTTAATGACAATAACAATTATAAGCTACCATGACAACTCCCATTGTCGCCGAAGTGAGTCCAATGCATCTATATGGTAAAAATTTAACGTAATATCCTTTTTCAATTTCTGTGAAGGATTTTGTTTTGTTTATATGGCAACCAAATATTTGTTGATTATAATATTACTAATAAATAGTTTTGAATGATATTTTCGTGTGGCATAGAGTTCTCCAAAGCAAGCTGTTTTTAAAACTACGTAAGTAACTTAAATAATTAGACGTAGATTTTCCACAAATTGTGATTGGATAAATCGTTTCATTTTTTCCAAAGTATTGTTGATATAAACAATTTTCTCGTAACAGAACTCATAGATGAGAAAATTGAGGTAATAGTCGAAGGATAATATCCACTCTGTGATTCTTAAACGTTCTCTATTTACTCTTTTGTCTTTCGTTAAATTAATTAATTTCGTTTGTTCCTTTGTTCATCCATTTTATGTTGATTGTCGTGTTCTTGCTGGTTTTGCTTACAGTTTTCGTTTTGAAGATATCGTCACGAAACTTCGCATAGGTATATAATTTTAGGCACTTGTACAGCTTACTCACCGCAAAAGAAAGCTTTTTATTTACAAGTAACCGAGGATATTGGCGATCCTTCGGCTCGCTTTGTTTTTATTTTAGTAGTCGTCTCCGGGCGCTACCGCGCCCTTCGCCTCGCTGGAGCGAAACTATCCTTCCCCACTGTCCGGTGATCGTGTGGGTAAATGTCGCCACAGGCAGATCAGTCATGGGTTTGCACTCCATGACTAACGGATAACTGGAACGGTTTGTTTAATGTGAACCGTTCAATTGTTAGTAACTTAGCTAGTTTGTATTGTTAGTAATAGTACTAATATTGTTAGTAATAATATTAATAATTGTTAGTAATAAGCGGAACTGGCATTGAAGTAAGCTTTTTCTGCGGGGGGTAAACTGTACAAGAGCCTAATTTTATTCTGCGGGTAACATAGGCTATATGGCGATTAAAAAATTGGGGGGAGGGAGAGCTTAATTCAATAATTATTTTCCTATAAGTTTACATGTAATTTTCCATTTTTCACACCTAACTAGGTAAATGCGGACCGGTTTTCTTCATTTTTGCTATATCGGACAGTTAAAACTGTGTACTATATTCTTACGATGTTTACAAGTTAAACGGTCGAAGTTTCAGATTCGCTAAATCCGTTGATATTCAACGAGCACTTCTGCTAGTAGGTAATAAAATGATGTTGGCGTATTAAAAAAAACAAAAAATTCCCTTTTTCGCAACAAGTGATAAGTGTGAGAACGAAATGAGAACAGGTGGAGGGACGTAGAAGTAGCAGTTAGAGTTGAATATTAAGTCAATAAGTAGGATAGAAGGAGTATAAAAGATAGAGAAAAAGAGAGAGAGAGAGGGGGGAAGAGAGAGAGAGACAGGGGTGAGAGAGAGAGAGAGGGGGGGAGGGAGGGAGAGGGAGGGATGGGCACAGACAGACAAACGACTTTATTTAGGGCGAAATTGAGACTACATAGTCCCTTCTTACATTTAACCCTGCGTTATGAATTACAGGGAGAGGGAAGGGGGAGAGGGGGAGGGAGATGGGGAGGGAGAGGGGGAGGGAGATGGGGGAGAGGGGGGGAGGGTGAGAGAGAGAGAAAGAAGCATAGAAGCAGTGATGGCAAACGAAAACATACGTTTTCCGTTACACTCGAATCTAAATTTCGTTTGTCGTCACGTTTAACGTTATAACGAAAAATGTTATTACACATTAATGAAATCGAGCTAATTGGTCTTTTTTAATATATATATATATAAACGTTTTTTTATATTCTGTATGTTTGGCAACTTAAACAAGGATTTATACAAATAGCAATTGAATTAAGCTGCGGATAAATAGTTTTAAAACTATACATATTTCTGATTGGAGAAACTTATATCCTCTGCAACATTAATGACAACAGAAAATAGTCCTTAGGAAGTGATATTTGACAAAAACTGAGAAATGACATGAGCAAACCCCCCACACCCGGTTTGCCGTATCAAGCGTCAAAATTAATAAAAATATTTATAATTTTAGGGTCACATCGTCGATTGTGCACATCGAACGACCTACATGCCAAATTTCAGCTTCCCATCTCATCTGCATCAGCTCTAGTTTTCGAGGCCTAGCAACATCACCGTTTTTTTTTGTCGTTTTTTGTTACTTTAATCAAAAATCATTTCGTTATTTGGTTACGTTACGCGTAACGTTTTCCATCACTGCATAGAAGATTCTAGGGCAGGGGTGGGCAAACTTTTCTGCATGGCAGGCCGCATCGGTGTTTGCGAATTCTTCAGCGGACCACAATGAAAGACGCCAATGCTTAGGCGGGCCAGATTAGAGTTTAAATCGGAAACTGCTTAGATTCTTAGGCATAATACATAAGTGAAAAACAAGCACAAACAAGGATTGTAGGGCTAAATTTTCAAAACTAAAGGTTTTATTGTCATAATTTTACCAAAAGTAATATAAAATTGTGTTAAATTTTACAGATTGCTTTTTCACCAAAGCTTCGCGGGCCACGTTAAATTCTCTCGAGGGCCACATATGGCCCGCGGGCCACGGTTTGCCCCACTCCTGTTCTAGGGCGATATATCCGTCTCATTCGCTCACTCCATCCGGGGAGCCCCTTTGTTGAATACACGACTTCACACTCGCAAGGATTGCGGGTTGCCGACGCTCAGGCGCCGAAAAGCTGACACTTTTTTGCCTACGTTAATGCTAAGCTTAGCGCAGCGGTAGATCTCGGAATTCGCTACCGCGAAGTTTCCTGAGAGAAAGGGGGGAGGTGTCGGAAGTTATTGAGGTGAGTAGGATTTCTGGTCGTCCGAATAACGTATGTTCTAGTAACGAGGATAGAAAAAGGAAGAGGTGAAGGAAGACGGAGGAAGAATCAGGAGAGACCTTGGGTTGGGATGAAATGCCGGTGCGACCTGCATTGGCAAAGGAAGGATGAAAGATAGGAGATAGAGAGCGGGAGGAAGAGAGGATGGAAGTAATGCACCGCCCGGATTCCTGAAAGATAGCAAATTGACCCAAATCTTTAAGTCTTCGAGTATGCAGATTATTGCACTACGTGAAAGAGAAGAGGAGGAAGTGACCTGAATTAACTGCTACGGACGGTTGGATAATTCCTTGACATAAATCGAATACTTGTAGCAACGTGCATTAATCAAGGTACTGAGGGAAGAACATCTTTGACGAAGTGATGATTGTCATCAATCCTGTATCAGTAACACAAAAATAAATTTGTCAGTTAAAGAGCAATATGTACAAAGAGAAATAAATGATAAAAAATTAATGACATCAAAGGATTAAATGACACACTTAAGGTTTATTTAGAGACTAAGAAAACCGTAATATGACTGTGTGCATAAAACTAAAGATTTTTTATTTATTCTCCAATTTTATACTTGAAACTGTATATGAGCCAAAAACTTTCCACTTTACACTTCAAAATACAGCTCACAAGGCACAATGGCAGATTTCCTCGGTGCCCTATCCTCAATAATTTATGTATATTTTCTGCTCTTAGCATTCGACGGGGTTTTATACGAGGATATCTACGAGATAAGATTACGATCAATACAGGGAAGAAAAAGAGAAGCTCCATGCGAAAATTCGCTATCGCGTCCTACACAACGTAATGATTTGAAAAATATCTAAAAAATTTAGCACGTTAAATAAAAATAATCATTGACATAATCTGTAGAGCATTAATAAAAATCCATCTCGATTGTTTATTCGAAGATTGAAACAAAAGATACCGTCCTGGTCAGGGGCGAGACTGAAGCATTAAAAGATAGCGAAAGCGTTAAAAAACACATAAACATGTAAATAATCCTTCCCTGTTAAGAAGAAATTAACAGCAAAGGTCAAACAGCAATGACACTTGAAATGGACGCTAAATAGCCTATATCACATCTTGAGGGAGTTGGTTTATTTGGGATGTAAAGGGACGGAAAAGAACTCACATGCACTTTTCTTCTCTCTTATGCTGTAGTTACGACCCAAAGACTTGGAAGTAAACGCTGAGTGGGTGACTTTTGATAGATAGATGAAGAGAGTAATATTAATACACCAACGTTTGTAAGAAGAGTGCAGGAGAATATTGGACAATGAAGTAGAAAGTGGAAGCAGAGATGGTGGAGCAAGATAAGAAGGTAAGAGATAGATAAAGAGAGGAATAAAAGGGAGAGAAAGGGGGGGGAGGGGTGGTGGAAACGAAGAGGGAAAGGAATAGGGAGAGGGAATAAGAGGGAACCGCCCTTGATCCCTCATCTCTTCGTCTCGTCAAAGGATACCATGGATCCATACCCAAGTGCAAACAAGTGGGTGAAATGAGAGGAGAAATGGAAAAGAAAGTGGGGTAGAAGTAAAAGAACGGAGGGATGGAGGTAGAGGGAGAAAGGAAAAGCAGGGGAGGATTATGGAGGACGTGGATAAAGGGTGTGGAACGGAGATAATGGAGAAACGGTGTTCAGACAAAGAAGCTGAAAAGATAGTGACGTTGGTGGGGTTAAAGTGTGGAATAAGGCAGAGAGAAGAAGAAATAGAACGTCACGATTCCATGAGTGGAAATTAAAAGCCTCGGAGAACGTATAACACGCCCTTGCTTCCTGCAGGCACCTGATAAAAAAAGATACTATGTTTACGTGACAAATAACAGTTAAAACACGAAAACATGAAAGTTTATATGCGATAAAGTAAACTTCGAGGTGCTGAAGTTCAGTTCACTATTTGGATGTAGCTAAATAAAACAGAATCTCGATGAATTTCTGTATGTGTAGATGTAGATGAAATTAATGGTGGCAGAGATTTTAAGTTATATTGAAAAATAAAATACAAGTCTTACAAACATGAATAAAACCAGGTTAACTTACTACATAATACTATTACATATAAACTGATGTGAATGACGAATAAATGTCACAACAGTCTTAAAATATGAGGTTTCCAATAAAATATTACATTTTCAGTAAGGTTGCAATATTTCTCATTCAGATTTCCAATATTGAAGCGTAAGAAAATATCCCAGTTTAAATTATCATCTGGCTACTAAGAAGACACGTAGCAACTACGTACTTAGCATCGAATGCCAAAACAAACGCATAAAAATCACGAATTCTAACATACGTAAACACTCAATAAACAGGTCAACACCGAATGAAAAGCTTCCATCATTTTCCTCCACCAACGCACAGAGAGCTTTAAAGCCAACACTGAAATCCATGGTGACAACATCAAAAAAGGTGCGAGATAGGGGGACCGAGACACAATGCAGCACCCCTTCCCTCTTCACACCAAAACCCTAAAAAAATCACCCGAAAAGAACCCTTCCGTTATTTCGCGAAACACTCTCCGAAGTCTGAAAGCGGACGTTTCAGAATTGGGAGAGAGAGATGAAAAGGTCAATAGCCACGCATTTATGCGATGGATAGTAAGGGAGAGGGGCAAAGAGAGAGTGAGAGAGAGAAAAGAATAAAAAAACAACTGCGCGTTACCTCCTCCTCGCTAACGGTGGGGGGAGGGGGGGGAAATGGAAGTAACACGTGACCTGTGAGCAACGTCACAACTCCCTCCTTTTAGCTGCCTACCGCCTCCCCTTCATCCTTTCTCCTCCCTGATAATGCGTTTCTAGCTCCCTCTCATTTAGCCAACGGGCTCGCGAGGGGAAGCATAGATACGCTGCGCAGAAAAGAAGTTAAAAATGACTCCCAGATCACGAATCGCAAATATTCCCCGCGTCACGGATCCATTACACTCCTCAATAATAATAAAAGGGGAAAGATAGGAATGGGAGTCAGAGAATATGAGATAGAAAGGGGCAGAAAAGGGTGGGGGTAGGTACTTTTGAAAGTGAGATGCAGGGCCGGAGGCGGCGAAGGTGGAGAGAAGGAAAGGTCACAACGCTGTCCCGGGCGTGGGAAAAACGCAATGCGAGTGTATAGCGGCGAGCGTTAGCGGAGACTATGGCGGCGCCAGACGCAGGGTGGCCGTAATGGCGGTGCAATGAAGGAAAGGAAAATAAAAAAGAAATAGAAAAAAGTTGTCGGATCGATACGGGCGTCTATGCGGCGTGGCGAGTGCGTAAGCGCTTTTAAGGTTCTACTACACGGTACGCATTTCGCGTAGAGGTGACCTTGGGGCTGAAATGGAGATGAATGACGAAGGGGATTTTGTTCCAATGAACGATGCGCATTATCTTCCATCTTCTTATACTAATGTTCTGCGGTTAATTTTCCTAGTTTATAAGCTATTTACAAGCAATTTTAGGAACATTTAAAAATAAAAACCGTTCGATTCCATAATTCAAAACATTAATATCACTGGGAATGAGCCCGCTACATTAAGCAAAGAGTCATGAAATTTTCAAACGAGAGTGGCAATGCTTTAATTTGGAGGGCGAGGTCGAAGTCTGGCACAACGTGCGCTGCGGACTTGGTAATTAAATTTCTCTTGGATGAAGATGAGAAAACGTAATTTCCGATTATGAAAAAATTAAAGAGGTGGTTAAGAGCGGAACTGTGTGAATTCAGGCATAAAACTCTTCCTCAGCTGGATACACTTAAAATTTAATACTACACACACATAGACAATAAATCATTTTAGGTTCTCCAGCTCAGAATAAAGAAACGATCATAACAGTTGCAGTTTTCGTCCTTAAGGTCACCCCTGGGATTATTTTAGACGCACTTAATGCAGAGATTTCGTCATGGGAAAATAAGAATAATGTGTATCTTCGTCGTCATTTTGGACTGAGCTTCGGAATTTCCTCCACGTCACGTGTTTCGCATAATAAGCGTTCGATTAAATCGTCCACCAAAAATATCTTAAATATTGGCTATACAAAGCTTCAAAATTGTAAATTAACAATAATTTTAATAGGTACACTATGGCTTAAAATTCAAATTTCGTTATGGGAAAATAAGAAGAATACGCCATTTTAGACTGAACCTCGGCATTAGCTCCACGTCACTTGTTTCGTGTAATGGGAGTTCTAAGAAATCATCATCATAGGTAGTTTGTCTGTTGACAGGTCCGTGATTATTCATGGTTAAACTTGGTTCTCCATATACTCCTATTTTCCGCAGTTTTCTTCATGTCTTGATAGCTCTCTTTCCCTTTCAAGTCGTCTACCAGCTGAAACCTTTTCCTACCTCTTTTTCCATCCAGTTTTCCTTCTAGCACTTCTTTAATCATGCACTCTCTCCTCAGGTAATGCCCAATCCAGTTCGCCTTCCTCTTTCAGATAGACTGTATAATATAATATTCTAAGAAATATCACCCCAAAAATATCATAACTACTTGCCAGACAAATTTTCAAAATTGTAAATTAAACATAATCGTGGTTTATCATCATGGTTTAAAATCCAAATACATAACAATTTAATCAAACGAGAGATTATCCAATCATTATTTTAAGTTTTATTTTAATGAAATCCGTTCTTTTTTAGGTAATTTTTCTAAAGAAATGAGCAAGAAAACAGTCACGTACTCTCCGCGCAACAGCATGAATTATTACTCTACTCGAGAGCGCACTGCAAAAATATGCCACGTTTCTCGAAAGGAAGCAGATCAATGACGCAAAAATTTAACAAAGGCACACACTACAAAAGAGCCATCTTACGTATAAAAAAGATATATAACGAGCGAATGAAGAGAGAGAGAGAGACGTGGAGGAAAAATACGGCATCAAACAGCATTCTCCCCAAAAACCCCTTCTCCGAACCGCCACGCCCTTCCCTCCGCGCCCACCAGCTTCCCTCCCCTTCTTCCACCCCATCCACCGCCACGTTCCCCAGCACGCGGCGACCCGACCTGCATGTGACTCTAATATGAATGTGAATAAGGAGGCGGGTAAAAAAAGGCTGGGTAAGAGGGAGTAGGAGAGAGGTGAAGAGGGCGTGGGTGGCTGGAGGGAGGCTCTGTAGGGAGAGGAGGTGAATTCAAGGTGACACCACCGCTGCCGGGATTGAGGGAGGGGCGGGGAAGGGGGAGGAGGGGAGCGAAAGGAAGAAGGGAGGGAGCGACTGATTCATTGGGGGCGGGGAGGGTATAAGGAGTGCAGGGCCGAGCCATGGCGAAAGAGGGAGAAAGACGAAGAGAGAAAAAGTGGGAGGGAAGATAGGAGAAGTAAAGGTAGACAGAGAGAAGAGAGTAGCTGCGGGTAGGGAATGAGAGGGAAGAAAATATGCAGAAGAAGAAGATTGCGAGAGATAAGCCGGAAGAGGGAAATGACAGGAAAGAAGGATGTGATAGGGATAGGACGTGCCTTGAAGCAGTTTAAGGCCTCAGAAGAGTGAGAATGAATGTTTTTCAGCTTTAGACCGGGAGAGAGAGTGAGGACGCAATGACATTATGTACAGGAATACCTGTGAGACGAAACCAAATATGTATCACTATTAAATGGGATAATAAAAATCAGGTCACCATGGTAAAACTAATTTGACAAAACATACCCTCAGTTTACAGTGTAAAACGTTAAAAATATTTTGATGATTAAAAATTTTTATTGCAAAGTTGAGGTAATTTACCATCACTTTAGCGTCTTAAAAAAAGTATAGGTCAGTGATTCTCGAACTTTTTGACATGACGCCGTCTTTTTGTTTTTCACTAAGCTGTCATGCACAACCTTGTTTTTTATTGAAATATATGGAACCCTTTGCACTCGTATTTACATCATTATTCATGATAAAATAACTCGTAATTATTTTACCCATGTATCTGGTACATACTGGGAAGATTAAAAATACGTTAAAAATATTTCAGCTGAATTTGACATTAAAAATTGATTTTTTCTCATGGTCTCGCGCCCCCCTGAACTCTCTCACGCCACCAGTTTGGGAACCACTGGTATAGGCTATCCGTGGCCACACTTTCAAGAGTTGTTTATTACATGGCTAATTAAAATATGATGCTGCATATTAAACACCTTTGTGTAGACGTCGTTTTCTTTAAATTTAACTCGTAAACGACTTCATAAAAACTAGCATCCTCACAGGTAAATACGTGCAGGAAACAAAAAGGCGAACTGACATTCTTTAGCCTTTTTGTGAGACAAGCAAAAAATTAAAACATCGTAAAATAAAAATAAGCATTCACACCAAAAAAGCAAAAATTTAATTCAAACTATGACGCAGATGTGGATCTTTTTGTTCCTATCAGAAACTACATAAAATCTCAATGCAGTTGGGCAAGATTTTCCATATTTACTCTTCAAACTGCTGATACACAAAAGCAAGACTATCGAGCCACTTGTGTCAATCAGTTAACAAATGATCCAAACGATGCATATAAGAGAAAGAAAAATGTTTAAGAGAAAAGGTCTAAAGAAGGCGAGAGGCGTAAATTGAGAAGATATTTGCGCCGCGTTAATGTAAAAACCGGGCAGCAGCAGCTTCCGCGAGAGATAACGGTTCTAAGGGCATACGGACTTAAAATGACAACAAACGCATACCGCAACGGGCTTCACGACCGGAGGAGAGGGATTGGAGAGAAGGGAAGAAGAGGCGTGGGGATAAGAGGGCAGTGCAGAGGAAGAGGAAGAGAGAGAGAGAGAGAGAAGGGAGGGAGAGAGGGAGGGAACAAAACGGAGAGGTCGACTCTCGAATGTGGTTCACGCGCATGCATGAGGTCGACGGAGGACGATAACTTGCCCTTCATGAAAACCGACGCACGCCTCTCTTCTCTCCCCCCCCCCCCCTCTTTGCCTAACCTATCTCCTTCCTTTCTCTCTCTCTTCGTTCTCCCTCTTCCGCACCCTTCCCCTAACCCTCCATATATCTAGCGCTCTCTATTTTTCTCTATCTACCTCTCTCATTCTCTTGTGAGCTCCAGCCTTCTCTCCTTCCTTGTACTTCACCTGAATAATAACTCTTTTCCTCCCTTTCAAGACGTCCTACGGTGAGAGAAAAGAGAATGGAGCAAATGAGAAAGAGTAAGAGAGGATGAACGATTAAGGACAGGGGATGAGGAAAAGGAGGAATGAAAGGAATGGATGTTGAAGAAGAAAATGAAATTGGGAGTAAAAGGGCGCCTCACTTTTATTCACCTCCTCATACACCAGCTCTTTCTCTATCTCTTCTCTCTCTCTCTCCTGGCGATGTATCGCCATCGACGACCACTCGGAACACTTTTAAATGATGCACAAGACGGTTTTGGAGCGGAGATGAGAAGAAAGAGAGAGAACGGAGTGGTCGGGGTAGAGGGGCGGTGTTAAAGAAGCGAAGAATGAGAAGAATAAGAACGGTGAAGGAATTGACTGTTTCTCAGCCGGGCTCTTTATAAGTACCGTGTCCTTGCTTTGGGGACTCCCTTTCGCAATTTCTATCTTCTCTCTCTCCTCCCTTCCCCTCTGCCCACCTCCCTCGCCCTCCTTATCTCTCGACCGCAGCTCACGGAAAAGTACTCCGTTATGCTTTTGCTCCTTCCCGTACCCCGCTTCGGAGGAATGAAGGGGAGATCAAGGGGAGAGATAAATCGTCGGGATAAAAAAACATTTTGGGGTGAACTTTAGCGACGGAAGAGAGGGATAGATGGCGTGAATATCAACTGACCGTATAATTTCGAATGAATTTTCTTTTCCGCGTTACGTGTTGAAATAATTCCATATGAAAACAACTCCCAAGAGTGGCGGTTGTATTTCCGAAATATGTAAAGCGTTACGAAGGAGTGCTCTGATATATTTTGTCGTATCCTTCGTACAAAACGTTTTACATAGGTTATTATTTCTTCTAAAGCTGATGTCGAGGGATAAGTCAAAATATAACGAAGAAAAATTAAGATAATCCCAAATTTTAAAATTTTGTAAAGTGAACCAAACGCCACCATAATTCCACGACCATAAAAATCCAATTAAAGTGAAGATGAAATCCTGTCTCCGAATGTGCGAAGCGTTACAGAATAACATCTTTCAAATTGTTACGCAACATCGGCGGCAATAAACAACTGCAAAGATAAGAGTTTTATTAGAAAGGATCAAGTCCACCCATAACAGTATTTTCCTCAATACTTAATTACAAGCATTTGATTATTTATGCTCTCTAATAACAATATATTTATGTATTTATAAATATGTTCGAAGTGGAAAGATTTAAAAAAGAAATCGTAAAACTTGAAGGTTTCCAGGGTTTTATATCTACATTCATTCCAGTTATCAAGGTGACGTTAAAAGCAGCGTTATGGGTTTAGACAGCTCGAGCCAGGATGAAATATTTATTTCAGACTCGAAGACAGTATGTGCACATATGACAAGGCCAAGAAGGTTCGTGACGCGAATTTGAAAAAAAATACACCGTCACCTTCATTTATAAAAGCGAAGGTTAACGTCTTATTTAAGATATTAACTATTCAGTTAAAAATCGATCGGTAAGCCCTGACCTCTACCAGAATAATTTTAATTTCTCTTCTTCCCTCTTTCTATCTTTCCATTCGAAATCCAAGCGTCATTTTCCTTTTCACAGTTCCTACAGTAGAACATAACAAGTAATCGACCGAATAACGGCGCCGAGCCCAATCCTGCGATAAACCCCGGCATAAGTCCCCCTTTTAAAAAGAAATAAAACAAGAGATTTACCGCCTCGGTATTTATTAGACGGCGTATCCGCCCGCGAAAAAAAAAACAGCGATGAAGTCACTATTTCGAACCCAACCGCGGTCGATTTACTGTGTAAGAGGGGGGGGGAGAGAGAGTCACGTGAGTTTTATTTTCCGCTCCTGACCTCCCGCAACGCGATTTCAACGTCCCTCTTTATTCAGAACCACCGCATAAAAGACGCCACTTTGAGAGAGAGGAAAAAAAGAAAGAAAAAACGGAATAAAAAAATTGGAGAGCGAAAATTTCCATCAGAGTTCGTGTGGCGCAACGCAGCAATATGGCACGGAAGGATGCCATGCCCACCTTCTCAATCCTCTACTACATAACAACCTAGCCATTTTTTTCACGATTTGCCGCCTCCGCATCACCCATTACTCCCCTACTTTCCTCCTCCCTACTTTCTGCTAATAAAGACGCCCGGAGGAAAAAATACTGCGACCTAAGGAACAAGCTACCACGAAAATACGCACGTACGCAAACGCCGTAACGGCAGTCGTTGCATAAAAAAAGGAACTTGTGCCGCGGATGCATTATTAAACAAAAAAACGAGGGGAAAGACATTCCTCTCTACAAACTTAGACCAATTTCTCGATCAACTAGATCCTTCTTCCTCTCTTTCTTCTCTAAACCCTCTTTTTTTCTCTCTTTGCCTCTTTTCCGCTCTCTAATCCCTTACGCTCTTCTCTGTCGACTCTTTATCACTCCTCTCCTCTCTCTCTTAGCCTCCTTGCCTTCCTTTCTCGTCCCTAGTACTTCTGTCCTTTCTGTCCATCTCTCGTTCAGCGCAGAAAAAAATGAGAAGAAAGACAAAGAGAAAGAAACAACGTTAAAGGAGTATAGGATAGCACACGGTGGAAGAAGCAACGGCGCAAGCAGAAAAACAGAGGAAGATTAGAGAGATGGAGAGCAGAAGGAGAGAGGCTACACGTGACGAAACGGTCATCCTCCTCTATCGCATTTTTTATCTCTCTTTCTCTCCAGTCGAGTAGGCATCGGCGCCTCTCTCTTTCTCTCTCTCTGTACTATGGAACTCCGCGACTTGCCCTTGAGGGATCTATCTATCTCTCTCTCTCCTTTGCCCCCCCTCACCCTTCATCGAGCGAAGAGGGGGAAGATGAGGAAGTAAAGGAGGGAGTGGAAGGGGAGATGGGAGGAGAGAGGGATGCGGTAAGAGAGGGGAGAAAAAGAGAGAGGTTTGCGGAAGGAATGGAAAGAGATAGATGGTGTTGCAGGGAGACAGAAAGAGAGAGAGGAATGGATGTGAAGGGGTGGAAAAGAAGGGGAGGAAGTCGGGAGAGGGAGGTGGGTGGGGGAGGGAAGGGGAGGAGAGAGAGAGAAGGGGAGAAGAAGTGAAGGGGAGGAAAGAGAGGGAAGGGGCGGAGCTTTTGCACTCTATCGGGATAAACACGTTGCTGCAGAGATTCACTTCCCTGTGTACGTGAACGTGCGTGGGTCGGTAACCGGACGGACGAAAAGACCTTTTCCTGAAAGAGAGAAGAGAGTGACCTCTACCCGACCTTGTACGGACACGTTATTTAAGAGGCCTTTTTTTCTCTTTCTATCTCTCTCTTTTCGCTTTATTTATTTTTACCCTCCTTAATTTATCGTTCCAAATGCACGCGCCCGCGGTTCACGGTTGACGAGAAATATATGGAGTTAGCATTTGCGTCCAAAAATACCTTTTACGAGTTGCGTCATGAGTTTATCTCTGCCGTCGTCAGTCTCATTGCTGCTAGGGATTGCTCACGAGTGAAAAATTTTGGATTTTTTAAAAAAAAGTTCCCTCCGTCATTTCTGAGCTAGCTTTTGCGAAGGAAGAGGGAGAAAGAGAGATGAGGTAGCATGAAAAAATAATCGAGAAACACGTCTTCGCGTTATTTTTAGGTCTCTTTCGTAAAAGATCTGCGTTCGAGCTGCATCGTCTTGAAATTTTTTACGACGTTCTGACGAACACACGCGTCGGAGATCCTGCGAACTGCCTTCAAATCGGATGAAATAACGCTTAGGTCACCCGACCGAGAACGCAGAAACGATTGAGTCAACTTTCCTAATAATAAGGATCGAGGGAAATTTAATGCGTCGCCAGAAGGAAAAATCTCGGAAAATCGAAGAGGGTAAAAATGTCGACCTGTCGGATATAATCCAAAAATTCTTCGATAAGTTCTTTTTTTCAGAATCAATTTCCGTTGAAAAAACGAAAAATTCTCTACGAGATGATGCGTCATCGAAAAATTACGTTGCTTTAAAACCATCGGCGCAGTTGCACGCAAGGTGACCTTGTTTCGCATTAAATAAGATCATCAGAACTGTAAGTCGATCGCTCGTGAGCAAATTATTTGTCGTTTATTTCGCATTCTATGGTCAATTGGCAGCTTAAAATTTACTATTAGTTAATTACCGACAAAATAATAAAATATGACATCTTTGGGGCTGTCAAGGTCAGCCTGTGGAAAATTTCTCATCATGCGAAAACGCTATTTACACCCGAACTCATGCAATACAAAAGAAACTCGTTCTCCTTTATTAAAAAGTGGTCTCTACGCATAATAACCCCTAAAGAAAATCAACGTCGTGAGGTACAAGGTCGAACGGAACTCTAACAGGGCACGTCCCCTTAAAAAGCGATGGTACAGAGGAATATTCAGGGCCAATCTCCATCCTCAACCACACCCCTCGCACTCCGCTTTTGACGTCTAATTTGGCAGCGGGTCCACGTGGGGGAGTCGAAGGCAACGCCGCCGGACGAAATTAGCTCCGCGGAGGAGGGAAGCTAGAGCTCACTCTTGCGACACGTTATGAGGCGGCGGCGGAAGCTACGTCACTCCAAGAACAAAAAAATAAAGATGACTCCGCCCCCTTCCTCCTCATCCCTCGCTTCTGAGAACGGAGGAGAAAACGACAATCACCGCCTTACACGGGAGAGGACGGGGAAGGGCGACCTCCGAACTGCAACTTAACACGTGTATGACCTCCTGCAAAGTGCCTTCCGTCCCTCGCGCCTTGGCGATGCATCCGGGGGAGGAAGTGCAAAGCCAAGGACGCCGTTGTTTTTAACATAAGAAAATTTCTGCGAGTGGTAAAACGATTATCTTAGTAAACATGTAATAGAAAAGTCGAGAGGAGAGAAACGATGAATACATACCTTTAATGAATTTGATTATTATTTATAAGGAGCTTACAAATTCCTTTTTAGACTCGCATCTACGCAGTTTTGTAATAATGGCGTTCTAGGTTTCAGTGATTTTATTTTCTCATTAGTTAAAAAACATTCACTGTTTCTAGTCTTTTAGGCCCGTTTTATTAACCCAATGCTAATATCAGCCTGTCAACCTGTATTCTTATACACAAGGCATTCATTTTAACAAGTGTTTATTTGGAAATTTAATGATAATACAGAACATTAGTCATTTTGCAGCTGTTTCCTAATTTATAATTTGCATAATTATGTCAATTTGTTGAAACTTATTACCGTAAGGATGAAAATCGATTAATAAATGATTTTTGATAATTTATAGAGTTTAGGCAAAACGTTAAAAATGACGTGGGAATAATACAATCGATACCACTAAATTTTCTGCGACGGACCATTGTTTAAAAAAAAAGCGCTTCGGTGTGGAGATTTAGCTCCATGCTGATCATGGCCTCTAACAGATCCGGGAGAAGGAACAGGCGAGCGAAGCACCCACCTAAGGCGCAGCACAATTTGGAGTTTTAAAAGTACGCTTTATAATATAAAATATATTTTATTTTACTTCTACGTTGTTAATAAACTACCGTTTTGATAGGTAAAATTGTGTACTGTATACTTTCATTAGGAGAGAAGCGTAATTTAAAACCATGCCAAAGGCGCATAATTATCTTGTCCCGGCTCTGGCCTCCAGTAAAATCTTTTTCTCGGCAGGTTGATAGATCCAACCATTTCCGTGTAAAGCTCTTCTCTTCATCTTTTAATGATGAATTAGGTAACTAAAAAATTGTGCATCATAAAAATCGTCGTACACAATATACACGTCACTTCCCGGTAGTATTGGATTTTATTGTATTAAATCCGCCACGTGTTCTATTAAGACAAAATGAAAAAGTTTCAAAATGAAAAGATCACGAGGTTAAGGTTTTACCATACAAGCAACGATTTCACAATACTACATTAACAGACAATGTCAAACCAGAACGATAGCAGAGAAATATTAACATTCCTCAACATGTAATCCTTTGATTTTAGCTCAATTTCACGTACCTCTCTTGCAAGGATAGCAAGACGAACATCCTTGCTGTTAAATCAATTTCATATGTATATGCATTCATAGAATGCCTTACAAATATTGCAATACATTTCCATAAAAATGCGATAATTACTTGTCGCTTTCGGTGTAAAGTTTAAATTTCCGAAACTAGTAGAGATTTCCTTCAAGAAGAAAATCTTTCTAAAAGTTCAACAAATACAGAAAAAAACCCATTTCTGGCTCTCTTCTTTTTTCTCTTTAGTCCTCTTTGGAAAAACAGAAATAACCGATAAATACCAACGTCATGTTTTTCTAAACAAATGCTTTAATGCCATTGCAGACTTCCAACTTACCTATTTATAAACTATCTACGGATATTATTTTTATTTATTTGAGACGTTAAGTCCAGTATAATAAAAATTTCAAATAAAATGAAATAAACACTTCAATATGAATCAATTAAAGCTCTGAGTTACTTGCTCCAAACATTATGTAACCACTGGCGTTTAAGCATCAAAACAAACCTCTACTAATCGAGCACTACCTATAATGAGTTTAGAATTGATCGAAAGGGAGGACTAATCAAATAACGAGTAGAAAAAAACGCACAAGAAAATTTCAAAGGATTCAACAAAAGCGTTTTTATTTTAAATAGACCGTCGCTAAAGGTGAACTATATGATATCGTTGGACGACAGCGAAAGAGCAAAAAATATCACCTATGTATGAATATATATATATATATATATATATATATATATATATATATATATATAAAATATACGTATGAGTAAAGAGAAAGTGAGATGAGAGAGGGAGAGATGTCTCGGCCGTTCCCGGAATCTGAGCGAAAAGAGTCGAGCAAACGCACAATATCGATTACTCGTTCCTCACACTTTCTCTCTCCTCTCCCTCCTACCTCTCTCCATCTCTCTTATTCTCTTTCACCCTTTCTATCTCACGGCTGCAGCTGGGTTCAGACGGTGTGAGTTATTTTTTTGGAGTGCGAGAGGGAAATAATGGACGTGTAGTGGAGGGGTGGTGTTGGCAGTGGTTAGGAGAGGTGGAGGGAGATGATAAAGAGAAAGAAAGAGATGAAACCCGCACTTCTAGCCCCATCACGCCGGCCTTGCCTAATTATTTAAAGAGAGAAACGACGGAACACGCAAGCGATGAGACGAGTATCCTCATTTGGCAAAAAAAAATCGCAATTCTTATTAGAGCAAGCTTTTATTTCCCTCGCTGGACCTTTTTTGGTATAAAATGTTGAGCACGCGAGGCATAATGGGATTGGACGGTAGACAGAGAGAGACAGAGAGATAGAGAAGAGAGAAAAGGAAAGGGAGAGAAAGAAAGGAACTTTAAAGCACCATGACCCCGCCCATCTCCAAAGGAGTCGCGCGTACGTCTCTCTCTCTCTCTCTCCTCCTTTATCCGTTTCCCTCCCTCTCTCCTCTTTCTCCTTCTCCAGGGTCGGGCAGGCGAAGGGCATTGGAAGGCAAAGCTGTTTTTATCGACGTTCCCCTTCCCTCTTCCCCTTCTACTCTTCACTGCCGCCATCCGTCCAACCCCTCACTCACACCCCCACACGCAGTCGAGGAGGATGAGGGGTAGGGCAAATTGCGAAGGGGTGGCGCCCGACACAGCCGACGGTCTCCTCCTCCCTCCTGAAAGCCCAGTAGGAGGCTATGAGGCGTTGGTCGTCAGCATTCCAACCCTGTCCGAAAACTAACGTGGCCGCCCCCCCCCTCCCATCGCTCCTTCTCTCCCACTCAGCAGACCTCTAACCTCCTCTCGGCGTCCCACACTCTTCTGTCAGGAAACCCACTGCCAAAAATGTATCCCAAAAAACCACCTCACCCCACCCTTTCTCTTCTTCCTACACCAGTGCTGTCTCGACACCACCACCCTCCAGAAACCAACCCATTTCCGAGGCCATAGAACCATCGCTTTTCTCTCTCTCTCTCTCCACCCTCCCTTACCTCCTTCACACAACTCTCAAATCCCGCCGCCACCCACTTTTTCCTTCGAAGGACTCAGAGGACGGGAGGGACAAAAAATAAAGTTAAAATCACCGGGATAACACCGATCCATATAAAAAGAAAACCTCTCCCGCCATCATAGAATCCGAAATTTTATGTCACTCATTAATGAAAAAATTTCTTATATTTCGATGGGTTGGGTAGCAATTGCGTCCGACAGGAATGGAAGGAATGCCACATTTCTCGGGTCGGAGGAACTTGAAAATTATTTTACGCTAGTTTCTACTTTTAGAATTCCGCAGTTGATGAATGGCGGAATGGGGTGGTGTGGGAAGACGGGGGGGGGGGGGGGAGACTCGGGTGTCGACAAGGGGCGAAGGTCAAATTCCATCGACGTCTCGTAGATGAGAGCTCGGAATGAGTTCTAATCCGTGGAAAGAAGGGAGGGTAGTTGGTGCTGTAAGAGGAGAAGGATCGTGAAATGCAATGGAGATCCAACGCGACAAAATAAGAAAAGATTCTTCAAGATTTATTGATTAAATACAAAAGGGTTGCCAAAAAACCTTTATTTAAAAGGGACCAAGATGAGAGTAATCATAATATGCAGTAATTCATAATATATTATATCCAAATTCCTTTTCCTTAAATTTAGCTGCATTGTGGAATTAGAACAGAAGTTCACATGAAATTATTAGGCCGCGTTGTTAAAGTAGGATAGCATTCTTATCAAAAATACATCATAAGAACACACCAGATTATGTTTAAAAGTAGTTTTCTGCATAATATTCAGAAAAATATCAAAAAATTTACCTTTTACAAAGGGTTAAGAGAACAGTGTCAAAATTGATTCAATAAGATTCGATGTACCGTGATTTGATTTGAACCTTAACGAACTAAGTGAATATTATACGAATTTGTTTTCTTCTACACATTAGATAAGGGGTCGGAAACCTACGGCCCGCGGGCCATGATGAATAAGTGATCGATATAGTTTAACATAGTCAATTCCATATTTTTTCAGTGAAATTATGGTCTCAACACCTTTTCTGGTTAAGTTTTAACGCTTGTAAACTAATTAGAATTGATTTTCAATAATATGAGATCAAAAAATCTCTAGGTAACTTCTGATTTAAACGCCCATCCGGCCCGCCGAAGTTCTAGTGATTTCCAATGCGGCCCTCCGAAGAATTCACAACAACGAATATGGCTCGCCATAAAGAAAAGGTTGCCGACCCCTGCATTAGATCATGAGAGCTGAGAAAATTCCTCTATCATCTATATCCTCAGAGACATAGGCTATGCTAGTGATACTGAAATCCAAAAAATAAAATATCATTCGTTTGATTTCAAATAAAAATTCATGATGGGTTAAGATTGAGATATATGGACAGT
The DNA here is from genome assembly GCA_036926305.1 of Uropetala carovei. NCBI lineage: Eukaryota > Metazoa > Arthropoda > Insecta > Odonata > Petaluridae > Uropetala > Uropetala carovei. The sequence continues at coordinate 1,250,907 of JAXCHB010000017.1, read as the reverse complement.
TAACGGTAATCAATAATTGTTATATATCATTCCCTGATTCGGCTAAGAGCCACAAATACACTCTTAAGAAAGCGGATTTAGTATTTCCTTTTCCGCCCCCGCAGTCATCCTTACCATGGTAGAGCACTCAACGTGGGTCAACGGAAATGGAGGAAAATAAGTATCTTAGAACCGGATGCCATAAGGACGAGAAAATGCTGTCTCTTGAAATGGATTCTAGACGAGGAAAATAGTTCCAAACGATTGAACAAAGGCTAGGAAATGGTTATAAAAGCAGCACTCCATCGAAATCGAGGTTTGTAGGGGAAAAAGTTACTTTCGAAAACATAAAAAGGGAAATTTTATTGAAAGGCTACGACCTTAATAATTAAGACGCAGCCTATAAAGACTTAAAGAGCCCGTAACGTTCTTCATAATGGTTCTTATATGTATCCGCTAATGGAAGTAATTTGGTGATTTGTCTGCCTCAGGAAGCAAATTTATAGAACGATGGGTTTCCCTATAAAAGGTAAAAACAATATCCTCTTACAAGGTTACATGTAATAAAATTTGATTTGCTTTGCAAAAGCCTATTTTCCTGGAATTTGGTAGGATGAAGATAGTTTGGCCCAATATAAAAATTACAAAGATTAAAAACTTTCACTGCAATAATGAAATTGCGACCTTAATTTTTTGGATAAAAATCGCCGAGGAAGATGAACTTCAAAAGAGGTTGTTTCAAGTTATTTTAATATGAATATAGACGGATATTTTTAAAAAACTACCTCATTATTCACATCCATTTTGTAACTATGTAGAATTTGCTTAAATCATTTGCGAATGTAAAGAGTTGAAAAAAGCAAAAAACCAATAGGTCGTCAGCCCTTTACGATATTCAACAGGCAAAGGAATATTTTGCTGAAAATTTAATTTTGTATTGGCTTTTTTGTCGAAATGTAATGCAAAAATTGTCATAATAAGAAGTATAAGTAAATTGTTTCTTGAATTATTCTCTTCTTCTGTACAAAATTTCTCTGAACATACGGTATGAACAGTTCTGAAACAAGTCCTGAATAAGTAACGATGCAGTTGTTTAGTATAGACTATAGAGTATAGACTGATCCAAACAACATGACAGGACACGTCGCTTAATACGCCAAACTGTGGACAGGGCTACGCGCAAACACGTTACATAACTATAAGCAGGGCAGATATTCATTCCAAATCCAACAGAGAGTTATCGTGAGACAAGAATTTTTCTATTTTCCGTTTTTGAAAGAATTCGAAAAGTAAGGATTGAGTATTTTATAATACGAAATAAAATGGCTTCCGTCAAGTTACGACTGACTTAGATGAATTTATTAACGAACTTATAATAGGGACCATAGTACCACACCGCACGCCTAAAAATTTTCCGTTAAAAATTAAAAACAGCCATTACATTACAAAGAAAGAGGATTTTCAGAAATGGGTGCAATTTCAACGAGAACGCTGACAATAATGTGAGATAATGAATAGTTCTAATAAAAAACCTATTCATAAAAAGGTATTTAAAAATAATATTCCGAGTTCATCTTACGGCATGGTCCCAATAGGTGATTCCTAGATCATATAATAAATATTATAGCTCTCTTTACTAGTGAATGTCACCACTGATTGTGAGTTGATATTATATCCAACCGTGTTTCTTTATTGAAAGTTTCTACGAATTCAAATTCAGAATATCATTTCTGATGGCTCACCGCATGTGGCGAGATGACGACGAGAATCAAAGCGCATGAAACTCTGCACAAAATTAACAACCTTCCCTTTAAATCCATTACATTAATACAAGTCAAAGAAGTTACACTGGCTCGAATTTCGGCAAGTTGACCCACTTGTTAATGAAAAGGTGCCTTGAGGACGAAAACGTCAAACAACTGGACGTTAAGGACACTCAAAATTCATCTTGGCGAGAAGGGAAACGGCGAGCAGAAAACTCCATCTTCCCTCCTGAACGAACTACTTTAACCCTTCCGCGATATGTACTTCCTCCTTAGCGAACGGGTAATAAGAAAAGAGACGGTAGATATGAGAGAGAAAGAGAGAGGCCTCGAGAGAGTCTTCCCTCTCACGAGTAAGCAAGGACGTCAATGCCCTAATGGAAAGCCACCCACCCGCCTCAGACTACCGCCGCAGATTTTGCGGCCCACCCGGGTGAGAGAAGGAAGAGGAGAGGGAGAGAGAGGGAGAGAGAAGGAGAGAGAGAGAAAGCAGAGGAAGGAGGAGAGAGCTTCTTCATGCGGAAGGGGTGGAGGGAGTGCGGAAAAAGGGAAGGGATAGATTGACCCTGGGGAGCGATGGGGTAGACGGGAGGAAGGAGGAGGGTTAGTGGAGGAAGTGGAGGGGTTTCAAGGTGGCGCCTGACGTCACTCTCACCGCCTCTCCTACCCTCCACGCCCTCTCCTCTTCCTTCCCTCCTCCCGACACCCCTCTCCTCCCCTCTCTTCCCCTCCACACCCCCCTCCCCTCTCCTCCTGCTCTTCCGTCAGCGACCTTCCGAGCAGCCAAGGTTTCCGGCGTGCTGGAGGATGAGGAAGAAAGACAGAGGGGAGAAGGGAGGACGGATGAAAGAGCAAAGGGAGAGGAGGATATGAGAGCAAGTATTCGGCATAAGGGGGAGATTAAAACACATACGTGCGCGATTTTACGGAGCCTTGCGAAAAGGAAAGGAATAGAGAAAAATAAAAGGAAGCCACTTCATCCGGTGAACATGCGGTTTACGAAAAAAGACCTCATACCCAAGGATGCCGTTTTTTTTTTTAAAAAAAGGGAGGGAAAACCAACTAATAAGTGGAATCATGCGTTAGTAATATTTCCGTTTTCCTCTAACAGATCCTGCCTCTCTCCTCTCCACAAAAATAAACTGTTCGAGTAAATTCTTCTTTGACATTAGCCATCAAGTAAACCTGGGCGAAATTATCCCTATCGCGAGGGCAGTAAGAAAAAAGAACGGACAAAGCGATTTTTCTGAGGCAATATTCTCCCTCAACTCTTTCCGTGTTGGGGCCGATCTGGTTTGGCGGAGGCAGATCGGTGTTCCGCTATAGAGAGAGAGAGGGAGGGAGAATGGAAGGGAGGGAGGTCGTCGTGGGGGAGATTACAAGAATGCGCAAAGCGTATGTCCCCGCATCCTATGACCTTGGATCCGCGCGCCCGCGACCGCATCCGCTAAGCAAAACTCAGGGTCGGGACCGTGAATGTATCCTTATTTGAAAGTACACCGCCGATAGCCGGCGAGCAAGCGAGAAAATTACGCGCGTGAAGAGGAGATTACGAAATTTAGCTCCGCGTGGAGCTCTTTTTCTCTCTCTGTCTATATTCTCTCTCCGTGTCAACACACAAATGTTATGCAGAGCTTTTGAAGAACTGTTTGTGAAGACATCGGACTTTTTTTTTAATCTTAGGATTATAAATATTTTCATCACTTATTCATACGATGCCGCAAGAACCGAGTCCACAAGGTCATGTGTGTTACGAATTTTACCCTGAAAAATGGCTGCTACTGTATGTTTATGTAAAAACACATATATGTATTGCACACAACGTGGTAGGATTGGAACACAGATGAGTAAGGAAGATTTAGTGAAGGGAATTCTCAAGATCAAATAAAGTTCACGGTGAATCGGACGAATTTCCTGAAATGAAACCTAGTCTTTTATGTTATTTTATACTCGGAATGAACAAAAACTTCCTATGGCTTTTTATGATACTTCTGTCCCGTTTTAGCTACAAACGAAGAATATTTTATGGTCGAAAACCAGCTGCTTTTTTCACAAACGATAGGAAATATCTCTCACAATATGCATGTTATTTTATTTTTGATTAATTCCAACTTATGAAAACTCGGTAATAAGGTGAACAAGAATGACAACAAACTTTCAGGAACAACTATAGTATCGTAGCTCTATGATAGATATAAACTCATGGGAATAAACTGCGAGAAATTTACATGTCAACATTACAACGCAAGGAGGTTTTTAATTGAATTTAATTTCGTATAATCCTTTGTATCACGACATCTGAATTATATGTTATCAGTATAAACAAAAGGTTACAACCGCTAGGACATTCATTTATTAGGTATCACGGTACAGAATATGATTAATCAAGTTGTACAATAGAAGCACAGATAGGAAAGAAATAGCACAAATTAAGGGCGCTTCTTTCCAAAGATTTAGGAAACGTACTTTTTATTTTTGTTTCTATTAAGGTGACTGCTCTGATAGAGCGGTATAACTCAAATGCGGCATTATCTCAATATATTTTTATTTCCGAATACCCAATTAAGGCGTTGAAATTTCCAATTTATATCCAATGTTATGGCAGCCCTGGAGGAGTTATCTTACTCGAGTACGCTCTTTCCACTCCAAATTTTAATGTAAGCATAAATTCGTTGCCCTCATCTAAGTGATATGACTTAGATATGCCATTTTGTCCTGTATTCTAATAAAATCCTCAAATATACAAAGTTAAAATGGATGCGTCCATATGAAGTGGACATGCAATATAAATTTTGTTTTTTTATTAGGCATCCTATTAACATTAAATACGACAGGAAATGTTCTTTAAACTCTACAGCTTCCGATACGAAATTATTCACTCGGATGAATATTTTACGAGTTATAGAAAAAATTAGTTGCTTTGTTTCCAGCAAAGTTTGACGCGAATATATCTCTACTTTGATATAAACCATAAAAACCAAATTCGTAGACATCCTTCCAGTGGTGCAGCCCATTAGATATGCGAAGAAATGCACGATCAAACCCAGTACAAGTACTTTTTATTAAAAAAAGAAACTCGTTAAAATGGCTAAAATGACACTACATTCGTGTCGAAGATATTAGCAAGATAAAAAATGCATAAGTTTCGCAGTCTTGAGGAGTTAATCTCGACGTCTCAGGCTGGCCACATTTACCTTTTTCCCTCGCCCCACTCTATCTCCACATCTCCCTTCTCCTTTCCCGCCTTTTAGAAGCGGTCTCGTGATTCATGTCGATTTTTTACTTTATTTTCGCCCCTGCTTATATTTTCTTTCTTTTTTCAATCCAGCGATTGAGGACATAATAGTCTCGACAGCTATTCATTCATCATCTAAGCAACGGAGTTGAGGTTTACCTTTAGTACTGAAAAAGAAACATTTTAAATAAATATGCATATTTTGACTTTTCTGCCCCCTTTCAAGGACTTTCCAAGGCTAACTTCCGTTTTCCTTTTAGATCCCAGAGTTTTAAGTTTATTATTTCGTTCGAAAAATATTTATTTTCATTTCTTTATTTGTTCGTTTGGAACAGAGCTTCTCAACCGGTGTGCCCTTGGTGTGCCTCAAATTCCGAGGATTTGTAATTTTCGCTAAAGCGTGTCCAAACAAAGAAAGTTCACTTAAATTTTATTTCGCCATGGATAGTGAAATTACCATTAGAAAGACGTGCACAGTGAAACCAGTTATATACGAATATATTATGTCGTATTCGCCGAGAATCTCTATACTCTTGGTTTTTCTTATCAGAAAACTGATACCTTCACTTTTCGTACGAAGTATTATTTTCTCACGTTGCGCCGAGTACATTTTTCATTACAGGTTGACGAATCTACAGATAATAGTGGTCATGCGCAACTTATTGCCATTGTGCGCTTTGCTGATGGGGATTATATAAAAGATCAGATATTGTTTTGCAAAACATTTCCTCATCAAACAACAGGTGATGAAATATTCCGTATCACTGATGAGTACATGAGTAGCAACAGAATACAGTGGCAAAAATGCGTGTCTGTACTGATGGTGCTGCAGCGATGACAGGAAATGTTAAAGGATTCGTAACGAAATTAAAAATGCAGAGGCCAAATGTGCAAATCATCCATTGTTTTCTGCATCGCGAGGCCTTATGGCAAATAATTTGCCGGATGAACTGAAGTCAGTTTTAGATAATGCGGTAAAAATTCTTTGTAATGAGATGGGAACAGATCACCATTCCTTGCTTCTTCATACTGAGATCAGGTGGCTTTCTCGAGGTAAAGTATTAGCAAGAGTTTTCGAACTAAAGGATGAGATAAAACAGTCCTTGACAACACAAAATGATATTTAACTTGCCGATTTCATTCAAGATGAAAACTGGTTAGCGAAGTTGGCGTACATGGCCGACATCTTTGAACATCTCAATGAGTCGAACATAAAATTGCAAGGATGTAACAAAAACATATTAACTTGTATGGACAAAACAAGTGGATTTACAAATAAACTTCAGCGTGATGAAGTCGGACGTGGATAATTAAAAATGTTTGAAGGAGTAAATCTATGTATTCTTTACGAAAAACTCAATCACTATTTCAATTTTAGAAGTGAACGTAAATTTAGTGTGATACCTTTGGATGAATTATGGCTTAATGCTAAGGGTGAATATCCTTCAATAGCTGAATTTGCGATAGATGTGTTGCTTCAGTTTCAAACTACATATTTATGCGAACTAAGCTTTTCAACAATGGCACTAATTAAGAATAATAAATGGACATGTTTGAAGAACTTAGATGAAGAACGTCGTGTAGCTCTTTCTACTATTGAGCCAAACATAAAGTGTATTTGTTCCAAAAGGCTAGCCCAAGTTTCCCATTGAAGAGTGAAAAAGTTTATGTTGTTGCATTATGTATGTACTTCATTCACAATAACAGTATTTAATAGGTTAAATATTATTTTAGCAGTAATGACAATATGAAACATATTTATTCTAATTTTAGTTGTTTTCTTTTTTAAAAATATGTATTAATGCAGTGAAATTAATTAGGATAGGGTTTTGTGTGCCGTGAGACATTAGCAAGTATTTAAGTGTGTCGTGGAGCAAAAAAGGTTGAGAAGCACTGGTTTGGAACAACATTTTTTCCTTTGAAAAATGTTCGACGTCTATCCGAATTGTGAGGCAAACGTCACAAAAAGTTACTTTAGATACACATACGCAGGCTTGTGCAACGTGTTTCTTTTTACTTTTAGCAGCCAAACTCGGGTGAAAATCCGCCTTTTCTAAAGCTGTTGCACGATTTAAATTATTTTAAACTCTTCACGGGCACTGCGAAAAATCATATCATTTTAGAATAGATAGAAATCGATATAATATTAGTAATTTAATACACCTTTTTATTTATTGTCGATTCTCTTCGTCGACGTATAAACAGTAAGAAAGAATTTAATAAAAAATTTAAATATATAGTTAACTTTAAAGGCTAGCTTATAAGCAGGAGCGGGTACACTAGTGGCAATTAGAATATTGAAACCTTGAAGTTTTTTCTGGTCGCATTTATTTCGGATTGGTAGAGTCCTTTGCTCAGAATTTCATGAGTTTTTTATAAGTGTACACCAGCCATATTTAATTAACGAATTATATTAGAGAGTTTATACTGTGTTTTAAATGAAGATGATAAGCGCAAACCAAATGAAATGTTACTATAAAAATCAAAGAATTCAGCAGTTCCAAAATAAATAAGACAAAAACTCAAAAGACGAATGATATACACAGTTACTGGTTTTAAAGCATCTGGAAATTTAGAAATTGAGCCGTCATTTTTTTTAACTTTGAGACTTGTTTAGTAGATTTAAATGCTCCCTTGTAAGAATAGTTATAAGAATTATGGCATGTTTTTATAATAGATACAATTCTTTCCAAATGAACTGCGTTTCGTAATTTCCTGCTTTCTTGGAATTCTAAACCGTTCGACAAACACAAGCAATTTCAATTCTTAAGAAATCGTAAGGACGAACAGGGCTGCTCGCGTGGGAAGGTATGCTATTAGAGACCTAAGATTTTAAAGGTTACACTTTCACAGCTCAAAGAAATTTGGCAGTTTACATCTACATCTGCAAACACGTGTGACACGAAGAATTTCAAGGTGGAAGTTCGCTACCTCATCGTAAGATGAAAAGAAAGAAGGGAGACACACCGTTGCTAGCTCAGAGATACCTCGTGCGCGATGAATAAAACCACAGAATACGAAAAATCTCATGCTTATATAAATGTTATTTATTTTGTAGCAAAACAGAAGTTGCGAGAAAGATCGCCTTGTTACAATTTCAAGACGCTTCCACGGTTTAAAAAAGCGTTAAAAAATCTCCATCCGAAAGAAAATATCTTTCTTTTCGAAACACTATTTTGCGCTTTATTTAACTCTTCTTTGTTTCCCTTCCTTTCCTACAAGCAAGCAGTTCGCTCACTCCTACCCTCATTTTGCCCCAAAGGTACTTACAACCGCAGTGCAGTCATATACCAGGAAGGTATTTTCGCATAAAAGGACTACGTTGGCTAGCGAAAAATTCGACAGCCCTCACTTATTCGTAGAATACGAATGGTACATAGAAAGGGTTATGCTGCCGTAGAGACGAAGGGTAAACATGAGGGAGAGCCTAAAAGATGCTTTATTCAGCGGTTGAGGGAGAAAAAGGACAAGAGAGCAAACATCGCAGTCTCTAGGTATGAAAAGGTCAGGAGGAGAAATAAAAGGGAGAGAAAGCGCTCTATAGTGAGAGTTGTATCAGTGTATCCGAGTTACGTAACCAATGCGAAAAATTTTCTGACACAATGAAAGAGCGTGCATGCGGCATAAAATCAGCACGACGAATTTTTATGGAGTGGAAAATCTCTCTGGCATTAAAAGCCTGCATCGAACCAGAAGCGATCGGCAACGTTTTGCAATCTTTTTTCGAGCGGAAAGTAACTAGAATGCTACAAGGTAAAGGGTATCGAAGAGCTGTAAGCAGGTATAACGGTATTAACAATCATTTTCTCATATTCGAAGGGTAACCGGAGAAAATGTTGGATTTATTCCATAATATATCGGAAAACCGACACAGATTGACTATCCCATTAAGAAATAAAAGGATTATTGAAGATTATGTGCTACTGTCTGTCTCTTTCATACTAGTACATATATTGTTAGAATTTACTATCGGTGAAACACGGTTTCTCAAACCTTATTATGGCCATTGGGGAGAGACAATCCGACAATTTTATTTCAACCATAAGACAATCTCGAAAATCCTCCCCTGAATTATACGATGATTGTATTCTTTTCACAATTTTCCTCGTTATTTTTGTCGGTGTGCAAAATCTTTCGAGCGATGAAAGTAATTCAAGAAATTGTGCTCGGATACGTATTTAACGACGGACTCTCGCAGCAGCATCCATAAAATGATCATCACTAAAATAGTTCATTTTCGTAATTTTCCTACATGAGTTTCCAAGCATATTTCGATTTATGTAGGAAACATAAACGAATCAATAGCTTGATGGTGTTTTACGGAACGCGGAACCATTCCTCCAACCATCCTTCAGTTCAGACTCATTCATAATAAACCTGAACTCTGGAACTGTAACCTTTAAACTTTTCGGGAGAGAGATTGTACGTAGAGGGTGCGGACTCAAGTCCGGGAATAGCTACTTAACCATGTATTAAGGACGGATTTGTGCTTAAAAGACTAATTCATTCTAACATTTCGTGTGTGCGCTTATGGACATACTTCAATGTCCACACAGTCAATGCCTGGATTCTTCTACAGTTTCTCGCGTTAATTTCCCCAATCCCTGTTATATTATTTTGCAGATACTACAACGTCCTTGCCCTGGAAGCCCCACGCTTAATACGTATCGTATACTGTAAGAAAGCTAAGCAGGCGCTTAATAAGGAAGTCACTGAACATGAGGACATTAATCTGATGGAAAATAATCAGTCCAATCCTTTTGTCTTTGGATGTGGAACGCGTCGTTCGATATTCACTCTTCTGTAAGATTAGGATTCATGGCAGAATAGGGGTAAATTGATAGGCATGAGCCACCTTTGATCCGCTTGATATATGTACATATATGTGCGTGCACCCAATACTCTCGTGAACGGTAAGAAGATTAAGATTAATGGCGTAGATCTGGAGCAGGTAAGCGGCTACGATATGCCACGGCAAAAGCTATCAATGAAAGAAAACCCCACACAGGAAGAGAACGGAAGAACGAGGATTGTTTGTAATGCGCACGAGAGAAGTAACGAAATGTTGGACAGATGAACGTCTTTCTGAACAAGGGCAAAAAGTTTTCATCTAAAGAACAGAAAACTTAACGGTGATATCCAAGAATAAGCAAAAAGTAATAGGCAGATGCACGCTGAGAAGCAATTAAATGAAAAGAAACGTATGGGCTATGGCGTAAATGTGATTCGACTAAAACAGCAAAGAAACAAATGTCTAAGGGTTGGAAACAGTCATTGGAAAATAATGTCCCTCAAAAAGATATAATTTTGGGTGAGTATTGAAAGCCAGGAAGCGTACTCTGCGATGACCCAAACATGAGAAAAATGAGAAAATTTACTGGTTCAAAAGAGGCGAAAGAACATGGATAGATGTGTTATATAGCTATTCATTACGGGGGATCTGTGCGACAATGAAACGAAAAAGTGACGATGATTAGACATTCAAACGTGAAACATACCTTATTTTGTATCGAAATTTGACTTTATAATAAATTTAAATCGATTGCAAATAATCCTTAGACTCAACAATGACAAATTCAATAATATTTTATTTGGCTTGAGCGGCGCAGAAAGACATTATAACGCATTTTAAATTTAATTTATAGGGAGATTTTTTATTGGATGACTAATATGAGTTTCAATGTACATAAGAAAATAGCACGAACAATCTATGTTACATGAGCGTTATCGTCATCATAACCACATGTCACTCTTACGGCATAGAAAGGTATTAAGCTTTCATTCGTCTTCCTCAGCTCGTAAAACATTAATTTGAGCTTATGCAATTTATCATTGCGCAATTAGCTTTACTAACACAGGTCCATTTAGGCACGGAAAAATGATTTTATCTTACATTCATTCCATAATTAGATTAACCTTTTCTCTATTAAAATGAAATTCGACGATACTCTAAGCCAGAAATACGCTGACTGCATCATCATAAGCAAAATCGAGGATGAATCGATTCGGTCAATACTGACTATGCAAAGGCGATGTCTATAGCCTGATCCCGAGCTAAAATATTTCTTCAAACTTAGTCTTTTACATCAATGATTATAGAATTAATTGCTTTTAATTCTCAAGCTTTGAGGAAGCTTTCTGACAAGAATATAAAAATTCAATCAAATACCTTCTGATAATTGATCGATGACTTATCAACCAAGCAATCTTTACATCCAATGTTAACCAAGCATTTAAGAAAATGTGATGCAGTAATGATAATTTACGTCACCCTTCACGAGCACCCCCATACTGCCCCTTTCTCTGCGAGTCTCTTAACGCCTTACAGCTCTCTCTTTGGGGCCAGTTTCTCGGTGACGACATTTTTTCCCACGAATAACAAGATAAAAAAATAAAACAAATTACGCGTCAAATGAAAAAAAAACAATTCCAGTGCAGAAAATGAGCTCGCATCGAAGGCGGAAGTCTCTGAACGGGTGCTTTATGAAACCCGACGGATTTTTTTTTTACTAGAGAGGAAGAGAGAGAGAGAGTTGAAATCGTGAGAACATATTTATTATATGTGTATTGGAAGCCGAGAGAGGTAGGAATGGGAGATGGAAGGTGGAAAATAAAACAATAAGAAAGGGAGGGTGTAGGAGGAGGTCTCGCCGTTTCCTGTGGTCTACGTAATGTGACCCGAAACTCGCACACTTTCTCTCACATAGTCGGTCGATCACGGGTTTTCTTCGTGCGTCGACTCATTTTCTAATCTGGAGGAATTCCGAGGTTATTTCTTCTTTGGCGACGACCAAATGGATCCGTAATTTCTACGGTATTGCGAAACGCGTAAAAGAAAAAACAATGCCTCCTGGAGGAGAGACGGAAATATGAGAACGAACAGAGTCAAAAGCTAAATTTTTAATTAGTTTTCTTTCGGCAGAGAGACTGCCGGCCGATAACGAAGAAAGAAAAAAATTAGTCAAGACTCGCGAATCTTTCATAAAATTTTCTAACTTTTAATTAAATCTGAGAAGAGCTCCGTGGAGCTCATATGCGGCCGAAGCCCTGGATGTGCAGATAGTTTGAAGAAATGACCGAACAAGCGGCTGTTTTGACGTTTGATTATTTTTCAAAAACTCTGTGTAGAACTACGGCTTCAAATTTTTTCGAAGTTCGTTATAAAATGTCTGTACTAGCAACTTTTTTTTCGAAAAAAGAGATTTTCAGATATGGAATCCATTTCAGTATCTTAGTAACCCGTTCTCTTAAATCTCAAATATGAAACATGATTTATCAAGTTATGCATAAGAAGCTGTATTTGAATCGATTTTCTGGAACGGAACAATCCAGCTTGGATTTAATGTTGGGAGAGATACAATGCGGGGGTAACGGAAATTTAGGGACTAGAAGACTAACAAAGCTTCAAATTATTGTTTTACTCAGCTTAGGCGAGTCAAAATCAGCTGTTTGGATTACTTGCGATTACTTTTCGACAAATCTTCATGCGAGCTAATGAAAATAAGCCCGAAACCGCTACAAATTTCGAAAACGATGCTTCTAATGCAGCAAAAATTTTAGAATGAAATGATTTAAATACTACAAAATGCCATAAACAAAAACCGACTTGATCATTTTTGACGTTTTTATTTCTTAAAAAGAGACCGATAGATTAATATGCCACAAAGAAGAATGGAATAGTTTCCTTCTCACCTCGTTATCTCACGAATAACGAGTAAAGAAGTCAATTTTTAAATCCTTAAGCATAGAAATCGATTTACAAACTCGTTATTATCTTGTATTTTGAAAGATGCAATCTTTAATTGGTGCCCGTGAGGAAAAACAATAGTTTACGTTCAATTAAATACATACTGAGCAACCTATATCCCGATAAACAATAACAAGTGACAGGGTTTTGCGCGTAAAACGAATGATAATCTATCGCCTCCTTTATGTCCATCAACATGCCCCTATCCTTTCAATCGGTATACATCTTCCAAAAACCCATTCACAACAATCGACAAGCATAAATAAATAATCAAAACATTTCAGATAAGTAAAAGCCACGTCTTTCAGTTTTGATCTATAACGTCAAACGGACCAGATATGGTCAGAAAAGAATGGACAGGATGGAGGCTGTCCGATGGATAAAATACGGTTTTATTCTCCTAAGAGCCTGGGGAGAAACGGGGAGATTACGGCAAGACAGGGCAGATGGTAGGAGGAGGCGGTGGCGGGGAGATCAGGGAGACCCAAAGATAATGGTATCCCAGCAGAGAATGACAGAACCAATGCGAGATATGGGGGAGCTTATATTATGGTCAAAGGACATCCATCTGGGAACAAGGGAAAGCCGAACATATGCGTCGGAGAAGTGGTTATAAAACGTCTGAGACGTTGTGGAGGCATGACTGGAAGGAGGATTGTGACAAAAGCCAGTAATTACGGAAAATGAACGTCACCCTCAGAAACGAGGGTACACAATCCAATTATTTCCTACGAGAACAAGCGATTACGTTAATTTTTTCTTTAGAAAACAAAACACAGTCAGGAGTTAAAGTGAACCAAATACGTATACAGTGGGGGACGGACGGACGCTTCCAAAATTATATATAGGATATTAGCTCCATAAGAGTAGAATAATATATGAAACTCTCATCGAAGAAGCGACCGTCCGAAAAATGCCGTGAAGTGAAACTTGTGCAAATCTTGGAATTTAACAAGAAATAAAATCGTAACGAGAGCCTCCAGATAAAAAACACTTGCCGCCAGCTGCTAATTATTTTTTTGTAATGCACAAAGAGATGACCTATGCAGAGCCGTCGCGTGAGGTGATTTTAAGAGAAGGCCTATTCGGACGGTTCATTTCTAGATGCGGCATTACAGCAGTTTCGGCGCCAATCTGAACCTATGTCATGAACTGGGCAGCATTTTATCTTTTTGCCTCAGACGGTAAATGAAACGGCCCTGCAGTTACGCATGCTTTAAACACGTCTATCTTCTATTATTTTCAAAAGAAATTATTTTATAACCTTAAAAATGGTCTACCGAAATGTACTCCGAAAACAACCCTAACGGATATTGTCTCCGTCGAAAGCCTTGAAAACAAAACGTGCGTTGTTTTTCTTAATCGCATTACGGGATTGTTCTCACAATCTATCACCTTCAGAAGGAAATATCTGTATTAATATACGGCCTCTTGTCAAGGAGCGAAAAACCTTGCGAGAGTACCGTTATCTTTGTACTTTCTTTATTCCCTTTCCATCACGATTCACCCGACAAATCCTTCGTAAAAGGAAGACCGTTCAAAGGAAGATGGATTGCGGTAGGACGCAAGGAAGAAACCAAACACATCAGTTTCCGCCTAGGCCGTGCAAGCGTATGTGTCCTGCTCTCGAGTGGTGATTGTGATCGGCCGCTCTCTGAATTAGTTTTGTCAAAACATGTTTCTATCTTGTGGGAAATAAATGAAGTACTGGAAATATGAATGAGGATAGAGATAAGTGTCGTGATAAAGAAGAACGAATGAATGAACGAATAAAGTGACCGTGGAGATATATCAAAATAGATCCCTTTTTAAACAAATAAAATAAACAACGTACGTGAACACGTGCTCGCACGTCCATTAATCGTCCAGATATTTAATTAAATATTTTAATACTATCTGAAATTTGCTGTAAAATTCTAGGCAATACTCTCACGAGAAGAGACTTTTCTATCAGAGATAAGAATCACCTAAAAAAATGTCATTCCGGTTATAACACAACTTAATATTGATAAAACGCACATACGAAATCCAAGGAAATGGCCAATATTTTTCGTTGAGAAAGACTAAAAAATCGAGTAAAAGGTCTCTTTCTACCACGTGGCGTGGGAGCAGGTTGTTTTTCGTCCAGCAGTCCTCTGTAACAAGAGAAGAAGGGGAGAAAAGAGTGGACAGAGGGGATAAGGCATGAATAAAGGCTTTGAAGCTGTTCAAGTGGAAACTGTGACGATAGAAAAGTGGGAAAGGAGCCGAAAAGGATAATCCCCTCCACGCGTGAGAAGAGATCCTGAACACGGCTCACTCTTCACGAATTCGGTGAGAGACAGAAAGGACGCGCGTCGAAATATCGAGGCGTAGAGGGACAGCTGCGAAGATGAGACATCGACAGGAAACAGGAAGATTTGATAAAAAGAAGAACTAATGAAAAAAATGACATTTTCGATTATTTCGTTCGCACTGAGTCGCCCTTTCAAAGAAGAAAGTTTTGACGAATTACTCCGCCATATGTCTCAAATCCGATTATTTCTTCAAAAATTAGCTTGAAAAGATGGATTCGAACCTGGATACTCTTTTTTAAATAACTCAACCGATCAATGCCTCAAACCATTACGAAATGTTTCTATCTTCAGTCCGATTACTATGGAATACATAAAAGATTTTCCGAAGAAACTAAATGTATGTTCAGGATTCCTTTACGTAATCCAGGCATGATTATACATTTAGATTTTTGTGCTCAGTAATGGGGAAGATCAGAGAGCGCGAAAGGGTCAGTACCTATTGGGTACTATCTCAGTGTATATATAAATTGCCAAATTCAAAGGAGCAGTATCATATGACTATTACGTAGAAAATTTAAATTTTATTTCCGGTGAAATGGGTGAGTAGTACGATCTGAATATACCGTATTTATTTTCCATTGCAATAAAGGCTTCATATATATATATATATATATATATATATATATATATATATATATATATATATATATATATATATATATATATATATTAGGGCAACTAGGTGTTGTGTCTCTCTTGTGCTGACGAAGGGATCATCCCGAAAGCTCTAACCTCTACAAATGTGTCTCTCCAACACCCCAGCGGCTCTACTTCCGGTAAGTGTTCACTGGGTTTCCTTCAACACCTAGTTGCCCTAAATATCCTTACTTACCTTTCCTCTTCCGTAGTATTTATATATATATATATATATATATATATATATATATATATATATATATATATATATATATATATATATATATATATAAAGACTCTTAAGATACGGAAAAAATACGGGGTAGAATTTTTTTGTCAAAAAACTAGGCATTTTATAAAAAATGTTAAACGAAGAAATGTTTTTCTTAAAGTCTAAACAGGAAATTTCATCAAAATATGTCAAGCGGTAAAGCGGTATTCTTGGAAGCGGACTAAGAGATGGACATAGCAAACACAAGAAGGTAATTGTTTCTTCAAGAAACGCTCCTAATAACGGAAAAGCCATAACACGAAATATAAAAATATTAGCATTCAAATTAGTCATAAAACTTCACACAGTGGGCAGAGCGAACGAATTAAAGTCGTAGGTCTCCCCTCACCTATCTCTCCCTTTCTGTCTTCCTCTCTCGAGAGACCATTTCCTGTCCCTGATTGCATTTCAAATGGAATGGATAGAATTACGAGATCGGAGGTTGAGAGCGGGAAGTTGCCAGTTTTGGAAGGCGAGGTGTTGTTACGGAGGGATGTAGAGAGGGATAAAAAGCAAATGAGGTAGGGAGAAAATGGGGTATATCTGGGAGAGGTCGCAAGGATGGAAAAAAGTGGGTTAAGCAGTCTGGGAAGGAGAGAGAAATGAGACCATATTCATGCGCTTAGACAACCTTTAACTTCCATTATACGATGTTTACTGCCGTTAGTCATCCCTACACTTTGGATTACGGTTCTATAAATCGAATTGTTTTTGTATTCTCTTGAAATTCATACACACGCATAACTGGTACCTCGAACCTCAATAAAAAGCTTCGACTCATCATAGGTACGTATGGAAAATAACTTCTATATATAATTGATTGCACAGAGGTATATTTATGAGTAGGAATCAAATGAAAGGACTCGCCAAAACTTCTAATATCGAACATTCCTGGCAACCAATAAGCCAGGAAGAAGAGAGCGCGCCAATTTCAAAGTAAACAGAGTATGCGGCATTAATGAAACAGAGAAGAAACAAAAATGGCAACAGGCCAGTCAATTTTCATGAGGATTAGGGGAACGTTACAGATGTGACAAAAATAAACAGAACACAGGACAAAAGAAGAGTCTGCGAAGAAGAATTCGAAGAAGGAACTTTGTCAATGTGACGGAAGAGTGAATCAACAGGAAATTGAGGAAGAGCCATAGGGAGATAGCGAGAAAAGAAAATGGAAAGTCATTGAACATTACATATATACTGTGTGTGTATGCATACATACACAAATCAGCGCTGAGGATACCTCTCGAAATTGGGTCAAACTCGCACAAACACGCGTGCGTGTGAGTAGCCTCGACTAAGGAGAAAGGGGTCGAAGAGGCGGGTTAGGAAAGAAGAACTCGAGGGAGCGGGGCTTGAGAGAGGAAGGAAGCTAAAAAAGAAACTAGAATGGTGGAGGAAAAAATACATGGACGATTATTAGAAGTGGCGTTCGGAGGGAGCTAATGGGAGCGTGTTCGGCCGTGGCCGTCCCGAGCGACGTGCACAACAAACACGAAGCGGACGGCTCTGCTCAACGAGGACAGGCGGGCGTAGCGAGCACGTGTTCCTCTACCTACGTCCCTAAAACCCCCTGCCGTTCCTTTTCTCCTTAGAAACCACCCTTTCTCTCCTCCCGTCTCTCCGGCTATTTTTTTGGCTTTCTCCCCATCCCTCCCTCTAGCTGAATTTTCAATTTCGTGCGGGACAAGAGGACACCGGTATATCTGACTGGATCCGAGTCCTGAAAAGGGAAGAGGGAATCGAGGACGTATTTCAGCGAGGCTGCGTTTCTTACGTAAAAATATACGGTGAAAAGACGAGTGTCACGAACAGACGAATTGGGATTTTAAAAAACCGCTGCTCTTTATTATCTCGTCGCAGTACGAGGCACCTTTGTTTCTTCCTCCGCGAACGGGAGGGTTGAGTGGAGTGAAAGCTATCATTGGGGAAGGAAGGGGGGGTGGGGGGGGGGGGAGGTTGAAATGCTCAAAGAGGCTCTGCGAAAGAAAGGAGTTTCGAGAGAAGCGCACGAGGAGTGGAATGGAAGAGAAGAGTGTGCCAAAACGGGACACGTTTTAAGGACAAAAACAGTACTCGATTTCGTCCTTTTCTATTCATTAATAAGTGAACAATAACATTTTCGCGCGATATAAATGCTATTTCGTCTAATAAATAGCAAACAATTTAACGATTACACAACGGACTCTGGAGCCCTGGCGCACTCCACCACACAAAATGTCTGGGGCCTCAGTAGGGCCCCTCTAATCCCGGGGCCCTGGCACAACTGCACCACTTCGCCCCGGTAAATCCGGAATAGCGATTTCACAAAATAGAAATTTGACCGGATTGGAATGCCTAGATCCGGGGACGTATGGCCTCCCTAGAGAAAAGAGAGATTCTAGCAGAACATCGTATCGTGAAAGAAATGGCTATTTCAATCGTGACAATTGATAAAATCTTGACAAATATATAGTAAAATAGTTGTAAAAAAGAAAAGGTGTCAATAGCGTTCAATAGTGTGTGATCAATGGCACAATTGAATGAAAATTTGAGGGCAAAATATTTAGCCCTTTGACGACTAGAAGAGGAAAGTGATTTGCCATGAAATGAAGAAGACTGCAAAGGACATGGCGATATGGAGAACCTGGATAAAGCTACAATTAAATAACTATCTTGGGACATTAGTAATGATGACGATGCCTCTTACCTTACGATTTCGTGTTTCTCAACATGGTTAATAGTGAATGGAAATTTAATGGCAATAAAACTTGTGGCTATACGCATTAAAATGAATCTTAAAATTAATTTTTTTGTATTTTGATTAATCTGGGAGTCTATAATTTCTAACAAAACATAAAAAAGTTATTCAACGCAGAAGGACACGCGTCTTCACACTAAGTCATTCATATGAAACAGGAGCAAGGCTGAGCTTATCTCTTTTTTTCTTGGATCTAAGTTTGTCCCAAATCTGTCGCAGTGAATGCTATTTAAAAGCTCGGAATTAGGTTAATTACTAACAATCACGGTTCAATTTCAAGAGGTGGTGGCAGCCTTTGTGTTACTAGGCGAGCTATTCACGAACAGCGGGCAAGTTATGAATGAATATGCATGACGTAACGCTTTATTAAATGTTTCGCAGATAATAAAAAACTATTATATATAAACATATATATACATCAATTCACACACACACACACACATATATATATATATACCCACATGGAGTTGAGGCGAGAAACTATTAAAAGCTGCCTAGAATGTTTGGAGGTCAAAAGAGAGAGATTGGTGGGAAGTCCCAAAATGTTTGAATCACTTCTCTGGGGAAGACTCGTCCTTCTACTTTCCTAAAACCATGAGTTGCATGCAAAATGCTACACGGAAAAATAACACTTCCAACGAAGAAAGAAAGTATGAGCTCATTTACTTGGCAGCATTAAGGAATGGCTGGAAAATAAAAAAGCCTGTTTTGAAAAATTTTTAGTATCACTGGTTAACGCCTTTATAATAACCATAAATAAAAAGGACCAATTTCAACACCTTACTAACAAAGGAAAACGCTAATAGTAGGACTGTACATATTTGCAACAGAAGTGATCAAATGCTTGAATGTACTGCAGGTACTCGTAAAAACCTCTTTAACCAAATGATCAAGAAAACGAATTGTAATAAAATACCTGATGTTATTACATAAATATACAGCTCAAAATGTTTGAACAAATGAAATAAACCGAAGAACTAAGGAAACTGAATTACCATTAATACCCATCCTCTACATCAGTGCTCCCCAACCTTTTTTACTCAACGGCACACCTTCATGCATGCTTAAAAATATCACGGCACATCAAACCATACCTAATTAATTTCACTACGTAAATACACATTTTTAAAGAAAAAACTAGCATAAAACAAGTAAAAGCCGCAATTATATTATATTGTTATGATTGGCAAAGTAATATTCAAATAATTGTATAATTTTATTGTAAATTTAGTACACAAATAATTTAACGTGTAAAAATGTTATGTTCTTCGACGGAAAATTTAGTATTTCCTTTTTGGTGCAAAGGCCCAATAATAGAAAGAGCTTCAAGAATTTCTTCATCTAGGTTCTTTAAACATGCCCTTTTAATATTTTTAATATGAGCCGTTGACGAACAATTAAATTCGCATAAATACGTTGTCGAATTTGGAACGTCATAGCGATGGCATATTCAGATATTGAAGGATATTCATCTTTAGCTTTTAGCCAAAATACATCTAAAGGTATTAATACTAATTTTAAGTTGTATGATCGTTGCTAAGGTCTATCAATTCCTCTCATAGTTTCAGGATAAATTCCTTGTATGATAAAAATTATGCGAATTTGTTTGTTCCAAACGCTTTTGTGAAAATTAAATATCCTCAGACCGTGCGGTACACTAGTATCTTCCTCGCGGCACACCGGTTGGAGAGCACTGCTCTACATGACACAACTTCAGGTAACGATCAGTCCAAGATTGTTCCAATTATCCTACACTAGAACAGTATGGGTGTCGAACTTGAGAGTGTAGTAAAAAAACTTCTCTCACTTTAGGTTTGGCAATCCAGGCATTCGAGCATTTGTTTCTTTTACTCCCTTTTAAACCTCGTATTTTCCACTGGCTTACCTCGAAGAATTTTTTTTACTCATAAGGCTATCTTTTCGACCCCGTCCCCTGCCACGAAACGGAAGAAAAATTACGGGATTAGAGACACTTACGTGCGCGTTCCCGGGCGACCTTCATTTTTGCAAATTAGACTGCACAAGGTACAACAATGGAGACAAAAAACTCACCGAACGCGAAACCTACACCCTCACACTCGCCCCCTAAAAATAAAAAGACAGACCGCCTGGGTCCGGATCAGCAAGGATAGCGGGTTGTCGCGCCATACTACCGCCTTTCCTCTTTCGAAATTAACTAACTTTGGGTCGCATCCGTCCCGCTTTGCAAACCCGAAAATCGCGCGCTTTTCATTGCATATGAAGCCGCCCGCGCAATTTGCGAGCGATTCCCACGGAACTAAAGTAAATTGAAGATATCAGGGTTCTTTCACACGTGCGCACGACCCGGTCCTTGAAAAGACAATTTCGAGGAGGAGGCTCGGCGCGAGGGAAACAAAGACAATCGGGCGATAGTAAATTAAGTGGAAGGGCACACCCATAACGACGCACAAACGCACGCAGGGAGGGGAAAAAACCCCACCCGTCACGGTCTCTCATTGTTACGCGAACCGATGAGCAATCTCCCTATATAGTAAACCCTTTCTCTCCCTTCCACCCACACAAACCTTTGCCGTCGGTGACCCCTTTAGAGAAAAAATACGAATCACCCACACGGAATGACCTCTTTCTATTCAAATCCTCGACAGAATGGGATATGAGTGAAGAGGAGAGAGAGAGAGAGACCTTGTGCTGCGAATAATTCCCACGACGAAATAATCGACTCCTTCCTCGTTCCCTCCGAAATAAAGTCCAATGATCGGATCGTTTTGAGAGTGAAAGAGGAACAGGGACGCGCTAATAATTAGACCCAAGACTTAATTGCCACCGGATTGTAACTTCCGAGGGAGAAGGAAAAGAAGCTGTTTAGCGAAATAAGGGTCGGAATATTAAATTAAATGTTTTCGTCTTCGCCCCCTTGGTTCGTCCTCGTATTTCCTCCGGAACGCGTTCTATATAAAAAACGGATGATACACGAAAATAAAACGACTCGTTCGAGATTTAAAAGGGGTCAAAGACGTATCCTTCCGCGTTTGTGCGTATGAGCGGACGCTCTATTCGAAGACAGGACTTTTTCTCAAGGACGACCAGTTTCCGTAGCAGCTCACGGCTCGGAGCGTGGCACGCGGAACTTAGCGATTCGAAAGCAAATGGAGGAGTGAGGGAGGGTCGAGGTGTAAGAATGTTGTGTTGGATACGTAGGGGAGGGTCACGTTGGTTCCTTGGATCGAAGAAAGAGGAAATTTTCAAGGAGAGGAAAGGAAGCCCACCCTCCTAGTTACATGGATCCAAAATATTTTTAAGTTACCTCATCAGCGAAAATTTTTATTTTTTTATTCGAAGATATTTAGAAAATGGGGGTAAAAACACAACGACAAGGCCATGAATATGATTGGTAATCACACATTCAAAATAGATAAAGATATTTATTTAACATTAATCCGTAACCATTACTCGCAGTTCATCAAGAGTAGCAATAACCAGTTTAAAGACCCATGTCCTAAGAAGGATTTAAAACCGAGAAATTTTCCTTGGGAAATTGCTCTTATAGGAACATCAACAGCGTTACGAGGGAGATAATCCAAGGCCGTATCATAGCTTCATTTCGTTTTGCATGGTAGTATTTATTTTTATGAAGATAGCTAGTAGGAATATTCTGAACTAGAAATATAACGAAAAGAGAAAAGTGGTATTTTTGTATGAAGCGTCGGTATTAAGTAAACGTTTATAAAAATTAATAACAATGAATCCGATGTTGTACTCTATTAAGAAGGTCATTTTTACCTCTAACAACATTACACGAGAGTGACGCGTGTGGCCAAACATCCAACAATTGCTACTCACAATGCAATAAAGTTATTGAACGACAACATTTTCCGTAAATACTTGCAGGGACACTTTGTTTGTTTGTATTTTTGGCTAAATAGCCCCTTGAACTGTTATATGCACGGATACTCATTTTCACATCAGCATCCGACTCTTAATCGCATATTAATTGTCCATATTCGGTCCGTAACCACGGAGAATGACTAGTAAACAAATTTTATTCAATCTGCACATAAGAAAAGCCGATTATCGTTACATATGATACATTAATTCATTCCACTGAAATCGTTTCATAAGCATTAATGTATTAACTTTGCTTGTGAGTTCATGTAAGGCAGAATTGTCATAACATGAAACTGTTAAAACCTGAGTACATGTGTATTTCCGGATTTTAAAACAACTAAAAGTGCTTATTAGTAGATTTGCCAAATCTTCCATTAAAATCAGACGCAGTTATTTTGGTTGTACGTTCATTCACGCGCCGAGTATACATATATCTAAATACTAAGCATTTTAAGATTCCGAACCACATCCGCAAAGACAACGAATATTAGACCCGACACATATCCACGTATTCACTTCTCCAATTTGACTGTCTAGATCAGGGGTCGGCAACCTTTTCTATATGGCGGGCCGCATTAGAATGCTTCGGAGGGCCGCATTGGAAATCGCGAGAGCTTCGGCGGGCCGGATGGGCGTTTAAATCAGAAGTTACCTGGATATTTTGCGATCTCATATTAGTGAAAATAAATTCTAATTAGTTTAATAGCGTTAAATTTCCACCAGAAAAGTTTTTGAGAGCATAGTTTCACTGAAAAAATATGGAATTGACTGTGTTAAATTATACCGATCACTTATTCAACATGGCTTCGCGGGCCGCATAAAACACTTTCGGGGGCCGCACGAGGCCCGCGGGCCGTAGGTTGCCGGCCCCTGGTCTAGATAATAAACTATGTGGAGTATCTGCCCCAAACCCAAAGAAAGTGACGTGGAACACTAACAAAACTTCGTGTTACGCCTAATGCAACCTCAGTGCTAAAACTGCCCATTTGCGAGTAAACCAACATATCAGGTGCAGTTAAAAACCTACACTGCTCGAGTCGACTTTTAAACGTCATTCATTCACGAAAGGCTCTCAGGAGAGCTTTTTTAAAAGACGGCTCAAAGAGCTGACGAATATGCATTGACCATTTAGACCCTTCCCGTCAAAAACGTAAAAAGGGCGCTCGCTATGCCTGAGATTTTCAGCCATCAACTTCTCATCTCCGAACCTCGAAAATCATCCTTGGATATTGGGACTTGAGGCGAGAGAGAGAAAGTGGAGGGAAAGGAGCCAAAAGTGACGTGTGGGAGTAGAAAAGGGAAGAAGGAAAAGGTATTCGGCGGAGGGGGAGTGACGTGGAGTAGGTTGACACTTCCTTTGAAGCCCCTTCTCTACCTGCTCCACAGAAATCCCACCCACCGGCACTTTCTCCTTCACAACCGAACCATCTGTTCCCTCCTCCTCCCTCCCTCCCTCCGCCTCAAGCTTCCTTCCTCACGCCTTTACTGATCCCTTCCACCGCCACTCTGGTGGAAACGGGAGGACACAAAATTTGACCCGAATCTGGATCTTCCTCATCCATCCACTCATCTCCCTTATCTTCCCTCTTTTCGTCTCCTACGTATTCCCCTCTTCCAAACATTTTACCTTCTCCCTCACCCCCACATCGCCCTCGGCGCACCTATCCCGACTGGGAGTAGTCGGGATAGGTGTGCCGAGGGCTACCAGTCCTTCCTTTCCTTCCCATCCCTTTTTCCCGATGCTCGAGAGTCCCTGTTTGTCCCTCCGGTCTCTTGGAACCTCTCTCGTTCCCGAGGATCGCCTGTTCGCCCGGGACAGATAAGGCTGGGATAGGAATGTGTGCACGCACAGGTGGGGCCTCGAAGCAGGTGGGCACTCGCAGTTTTGTGCTCTTAAAAGGATCCACGACGGAGATTTTGCTATTCGGCTTAGCGAGCCGACAAATAAAGGGATGTTCTTCCATTTGTGTTGTGATCATTGAGATTTTTGTGCATTTTGGATTTCCTGGCTCTATCTTCGTGGGAATACAAAGATTCATGCAATGTAATCGTTTTAAAATATGATCATTTCGTCTGGTTTCGTCCAATTTTTCTTATTCATATGCATCTGAAAGTTATGGTGAGTTATGGTAAACCTGAAATTTTAAATCTATGATCCTTCAATAATGTTCATGGTCCTCGAACCCAGTATGTAGATAAATGCTAAATATGTAAAAAAAATATTTTTTTCCTTATAGTTACCTTTATTATTAGCACAATCATTGCCAAAAAAAAGTAAATGTACTTATTTCACTTCTGATGCGCACATGAATATATAGACATTATTTTGAAAAATGGTTGAATATACTAAATTATCGACTAAGGAGACTTGAACAGTATCACAACACACGGCAAGTTAATCTGTCTTTGCGCATGTACATTCGCCATATTTTCCCACATTCTTTTTAATAATATACGGCTCTTGGCGGCATATACGACAGAGAAATAAAAACGATTCGTTTGAAACAATAAATAACGTTATTGTGATACCGCACTCTTAAACTTAGCAAATTGAGTCTTATTTATTAAACGCACAGTCTCCCTCTGATTTCTTAGAAAAATATCGTATTATACGCCAAAAAATGTTTCCCCACCAAAAAAAGTTCATTGCAAGGATTGCTCAGTTAGAAACTAAAGTAACTTGACAGTCAACCTAAACTATGTATATCACATCCAATGGCATCAAAGGATGATAGCATACGTTCAATTTTCTGAGAATTCAGCAGAATTCTCACCATATGGAACTTTGTGAAAGTTTTTTTCGCATGCTGTTCAAAAGTTAAACAAACAAATCTAACCCTGGAAAGTCGAAAAATATCACCCTAACAAAGCAAAGGCGGGATCCTTTAATCTATTTTAGGATCGCGTGAACTCCGAAAAATCACGAGAAAAAAATACTGCGCTAGAAAGCAGGGAGCCGTTGTTGAGCCGTTCTTTTAAAATTTCACTAAGAGTACAGCAGAGGAGGGAGGATAAGTATGACGGAGGAAGAGCAATGGGAAAATGAAAGCGGGAAGAATGGGGAGGGGAGTAGTAGAAGGAAAGCTTCGTACTGTGCGATGACAGAAATAATGGTCGAAGACTGAAAAGGGGCTGCCAAGGCGCGAGTTCGAGGGGATTAGCGAAGAAAGTGGAACACGGACGAAAAGATGAACAAAGGGGCGAAAAACAGGCGAAGGAATGAGAAGGAGAGGAAGAGAAAAGGGAGGGCAGAAAAGAAGAGGTAGACTGAACGGAATGGGCGATTCGAAGCAAATTGCCTGCCGACTGGGAGACCGAGGGAGGGATGACCATTTGGGAGTGAAACGCCGTTTAATGGCACGGAGGGAGGGTTGGCTGGTTGGTGGAGAAGGTGCCAAAGCGACCGCGAGATACTGAGACTTTAAAACACGCCTTCACCAGGAATTTTCAGCCGCAGACGAACCATTCCTATAGCCGCTTAAAAAAGTCTTCGCCACATAAGAAAATGTCGACTTGATCTCTGAAAGAAGAATCAAGTTAGGAAAGTGTACAGCGTATCACAAATGGAGTATTAGAAATCAATTATACACCTGTACGTAAGGGAAATAACGTTTTAAAGTTCTTTTCTCCGTCATAAATAATCCATTTTCTTCCTATTTAAAAATATTGCATGCACACCTAAGGAAATTAAACGTTTGTTTGTGAGATTGTTTATGTTAACAACAATGAAGACCATGCAAGACATTTTCCAAGTTCAACTCGATTTAAGACTTTCTTGTTCGATTTTATTGATAACGGCTACTCCTACGATAAAAATGTATAGGAAAAGAAATACTCTAATTTACCAGTTCTAGAAGTTTTATTTGAAAAATATTTTGATATGAGCAACACTTTAAGAGATATGACGAAAAGTTTATTTTTTGTCACCAGTAAAGTGGTACCCCTGATTGGCTTACGTGATTCATTTTTGCGATTTCCTTATTAACTTTGATTGTGTCCTTAATATCAAATTTCACGAAAATCCGTTCGGTAGAAGCCGAGAACGAACATGCGGACGGACGGACAGACAAGCGGACGGATAGACCGACGACAACAGGCGCTCACGCTGGAAGCGAAAAGCGCCTAAAAATGGGCGGTAGAGGCAATATTTCGCAGCGCGAAAAAGAAAACCAACCGGTAGCCTTTCTTGACATGCGAGGAAGGAAACAAATATGAAAGTTAAACGGAGAACGAAGGTTATTTACGGCATCTAAGCCACATTTTTCAGGAAGTACAGGCCTAGAAAAATCCTCGCCTTTCACATTACCTGTGTGAAACAACTTTTTTTGCGCATATGAATTGTGCCGAACGACTTTTTAACCTACAACGAAAATAACACATTTCGCCTGAAGGGGTTGAATTAACAAGCTCGACTCAAGGATTGCGTAAAATAAGAGATGGAAGCGAACCCTACAATAATAAACTTAAGATGGAATTCATCACTGCAGAAAACAAACGGAGCGCATTTAAAGCCCAAAAATCATTCCCTTAATAGCTACGCCTAACTTCAAGATAGAAATATAGAGGTCACTTTTTGGATGAAATGTCTGCTTTGTAGCTGGAATCCGTATATAGATTTCTCAACTTTTTTATGGATATTGGATAGACATGATTTTGTCAAAGTCTAACTTAACAAAGTTCTAATTATCACAGAGAGGACTATTCCTTCCCTCTTCGAAAATATTTTCCTTCCAGTACTCAGACCGAAAACAAATAATGGTTTGTCTATTCATAGCATCATCAGGCAAATAGGCGGCCACAAATATCCATTCCCAAGTCAAGATTCGAATTACTGACTTTTACGTTCAGAGGAAGAGATAGAGGATGTTCCATCTAACTCGCCAAAATGAACGGAAAACCGCCAAAAGAACTAGAAAAAAGTTGAAATGTAATATAAAAGATAGCAATGGAGGTTTAAAGATGCAAGCGACGAAATCGACGAAGGATATAGGAGTAAAGGAAGGTAAGGAAACTGAAATCTTGTTGGTGGCGGTCAGCAAGGATGGAAGAAGGGGAGTGGGTTAGGCTGAGAGATAAAGAAGGGGGTTAAGGGCATAGGGCGGCGGCGTGTCAAAGAGAGGCTACTAAAACCTTTTGGGCATGGTTTCCTTAAAGGGCAGATAAAAGTGCCGCCTGCACCGCCGTAGTTCAATAAAATCCCAATACCATTGTCTATATAGACAGAAGACTGCAACCGGATACCGAGATGAATATTGGCAAAAAACTGCTCGGCCTTCAAAAACACTGGGATGTTGAGTTTTATGGAGGGAAAGAGAGTACAAGGTGTACTCTCTTCTTAAGAACGCTATAACTTCTGGTTTGGCACTTTCTAAAATGTCATCCCTCGCCTAACGGACTGATATGTAAATTCGTTTTTACGGCCTTTTGTATCCATTTGCTTGCCGCTCGAACTCATAGCAGCATGATATTTGTCACGTTTTTATTAATATGGTCCAAGTCGTTAATTTTTTGTCTTATTATCGCTTTTTATACAAACAAATTAATAGTCAATGTACCGAAAGTATATAATTCTCTCAAGAAAGATATTTTTCCGTTAATATTCCTATAAGGGGAAGTTCTATATATAAAACTATATTCTTTTTCCCCTCAGCGTTTCTCCTGCGTATACACAACAGATTAAACTATACAGAAGAATGAGTTTTAATACTTTACGCATTACATCACATGATTTTTTTTTCAAAGTTAAGCCATTTAAATTTGTCTAATTCGGATTTATTAAATGGCTAACTCCCATTTTTATATAAGCTAGTGTCAAATTTAAACATTGTATGTTGCTGGAAAACGGAATGAATGTTTTAATATTCACTATATAGAGACACCATATTATAGATCTTGGATAACGACAACATAGTTCTAACTGAACCAAAAATTTCTATTTCCAGCTGAAATCCCAAACATTTAATGGAACGTAAATGTATTATGAATCAGAAATCAGCATCGCGCATTCTTAGGTAGGAATTCATAAATCCGATCGTCAACCTTCACGGAGGGAAGCTGATTCGATAGAACAAATTATATAACGCATTTACCCGATTATAAGACGAAGTTTTTATATTTTTTTCAGTCAAAGGTTGGAAGTCGTCTTATTCGCGAACGGGGAAATAAATATACAAAAAATATTGAATTTGACTAGATTAGCATGGTTGAAATCATTTATTTATGTAGGTACTTCGCAATTTTTAGATTTAAATTAAAAAATAATCTCAGTAATCTTGTTTCATTTATTTCCTTCAGAATATCTTATAAAAATTTGCTCTCAAAATTAACTTCTTATAATCGAGGTCATCTTATGGTTGAGTAAATACGGCGTAAACCGATGAACAATCCACAAGTAAAACGTAAAATATGCCCTTCCCTTTCATAATGAAGAGTAATTCCCTACAGGGAATTATTCATTTTTTATTTGCGCATGGATAAAAATAGATGGAAGGAATCCTTGATACACAAGAAGGAAGAGTGGGAAACATCTAAAAAATTAAAACTTCTTCCTCATTTTCAAGGCATAAAGTACTGCTAAGGATTAAGAACCTTGGGACAGGCGTCAAGGGTACAGTTATAAGAATTACACTTACACAATTACAATTACATAATGAAATTTTCTCTAATATTAGCATGCAAGGAAAACAGTTTTCCTCCGATATTGACGGAAGAATGAATTTTTTTCAAAAAATATGCTGAATGCTCCACCTAAAGCGAGGATTTGTTCCTTTGAACAATTTTTTCCTACTTCGCGAGTGGAGATGTGGAGGGCTAACTTACGAGCAAAATGAAATCGACTCAATCGGAATATCCTCAGTCGCATTTGTCTAGGTGTATGCTTTCAGAAAAGACGTAAAATAAAAATATAGTTTATACTACTTTTGGTACATCTAGATGCTGGCAAACTATAGTCATGGGTTTCTAAAGATAAGTGTAAGCGATGGATAATATCAATAATTCCATAAATTCCACGAAAGCTTTATTTTTTGTATTATTCCGTTTTTTAGTTATTTTAAAGACAATCTTGTTTTAATAGATCGCTGAAATAAATAAGGACACTTTCAATTCAATCTATACTCAACTTTCCTGGAATAAATTCTAGTCAGATCATCCGCAGAATTGACAGAAGCATTTGGGCTGAAGTATCGAGGTGAAATACATTACGTGTCGAGCTCAAACATGCACGCACACCCACATGCATATGTGGATACAAAGACAAATATGCATAAATATTTATAGACACATACATGGATATAAACTTATAATAGTACATATTTATTTAATGTGATTTACTAGGAACATACCTATAAAAATAATGAGCTATGTTTGTAATTCCGTTCGTGATTCCGACACACTCAACTATTTGCACCACCAGCGGTAAAAGATTCGGGGGCATCACTGAGAGAGATTGCTACATTTTTGAGGGGAGGGTGAATGGGAGGGAGAGCCAATGGGAGGGAGGAGAATGAGATGGAAGAAGAGACGATGGGAGGGAGAGAGGAGAATAATAATAAGTCGTATTTATTTAGGTCGATATTTAGACATTAGTGTCCATTCTTACATATAAACCTGATGAACACAAACATCCATGTGCTAGGCGGGATCAGAACTCTCGACCTGAGTAACCGTCGGCAGGTACTCTAACCATCCCTCTACTAAGGCCGAATAGGAGGGAGAGATGGGAGGGTGAAAGATTGGGATAGAGAGAGAATGGAAGGGAGAGAATGGGAGGTAGAGAGAGATGGGAAGTGCGAGAGATGGGAGAGAGAGATGGAGGGTGAGAGGGAGGAGAATGAGAGGGATGGATGTAGGGAGGGTGAGAGAGAGGGAGGGTGCATGGGAAGTGTTTTCATTTTAATTTATTACTTAATTCATGCATACCCGCCGTTTGTGACGGGCAATTACACAAGTATTTATATAAAATTTGTCCACCTCAAAGAACGTCGGAAAAGTGTCCCACTCGCACCACCGAACATAAAAATGCCATATAGTGGGTCAACCTAGAAAAATTAACGATCTTCCGCGTCGCGGGACACACTGCATCGGAAACATCGCGATCTCGGGTCCAGACGTGCGCTCGTTTTTTCCCAGGAGAGCGCCGTGACATGTCATGCGTTTCCTATAAAAATTCCCCGCACGTGAGAATGAGCAGGAATAAGTGGCTTAGCTGGTTAACTCCGGCTCGCCTTTCTTCCTTTCCCGCGAGCGAATCCCATTCTCTCTCGTACTTTTTCCTTCGAAACAGGAGCTCGAAAGGGGAAAATAGGGCAGAAGGAAGGAAAGGTCCTGGGCTCTTAAGAGGAAGAAGTATTTTATGAGTATCCTAGAAGGTTAAAAGAGGTCACCCCTATTTTTTTTCATTGGGTGAGATTTATCGTTCGGCGCTGAGGAAGCTTGCGGGAGGCGGAGGGGAGGGTGGAAGTGTGATGGGCGGGAGGACGGGTCGAGTCGGTTAGGAGACGGATTGAGAAGTGGAATGGGCGGTGAGAGGGAGGAGGGAGGGAGGGGCGAGTGGGTGGCGTTGGGGGTCTTGCGCCGGCGCATCAAAGGGGAGGTAAAACAGGAGAGCACATTCGAGGAAGCAGAGGCAGATTATACACCGCCGTTGTGTGGAAGTCTTACGGGCGAAATGGAAATGTGAGTCGAGGAGGGTAACGATCCCCTGTCGGGTCAAATCGGAAAAGGAGGTTCGACACGCGCTTGTTTTTCATAATAGAAAATAAAGTTGGACGGAGTATAAAATCTTGTTTCATCTCCCACATTTCTACCTCTTTCACACTTGATCAGCTGAAATAGGCCTGAAATTAAAGAAATCCATGAATACGTTCGTACTCAATGCCCACTGGGTGCCTTCTTCAATTTTTAGTGAATGGTTACGCATTTAAAAAAAGAAATACAATGAAAGGCCTCTAGCGTAGAATCGGCAAAACAATACAAGCACAAAATGCAAGGATTTAAAATTTGATAGAATTGAGCTGCGACTATACTGTAGTACTATACTGGTGAAGGAGTACATATTTTCTATAATAAAAAGTTATAAAAAATTTGCTTTTCATAACTTTTACTACTTGTTTTTGTTTGAAGATGGACCCTTAGTCTGAATAGCTCCCCATCGTATTTCTTCTCTTATCCCACTCACAATCAGTGATTCCCAGGCCGTTTGTACGGTAAGTCCCAACTAGATCCCATCCAACACTTCATCGCTAATGAGATATTTTTACCTTCTCCATTCCGTAAGTTTATGTACACATACAAAATACACAAAAACAACTAAAATTCACATACACAAACGATTGTTACCTTTTGTTTCCACAAAATGCCGGAAAAAAATAACTTCTAGCTCATCATGGCGACGAGAGCTGATTTATATCTTGACCTACATTCATTGTACTTTTCACTACAACGCGACGGGATTTTTATAAAAAACCCTATATAAAAAAATTAACGAAAAAATTGACCGAAATAACCGAAAATATGCATGGAACGGTCTGATACAAACGTATAACCCTCATAGGGAACGGAAGGGATGAGGAAAATCAATTCTCCCGAAGAGGTGCGCAATAAAGTAAAAATAGGGTACGCTCGTGTGTTTCGCAAAACGCCGCGCTCGCAAGAGTCGCCACACGGGAGAACAATGCTTGTCGGTTGGAAAAAAAGAAAGAGAGCATTAAAAAAAAGAACTCCGCTCAATGCGGTCATTGCAT
Source organism: Uropetala carovei (assembly GCA_036926305.1). NCBI lineage: Eukaryota > Metazoa > Arthropoda > Insecta > Odonata > Petaluridae > Uropetala > Uropetala carovei. The sequence continues at coordinate 1,218,593 of JAXCHB010000017.1, read as the reverse complement.
ATCGAACAACCCACATACGCAGAGAGTGCCTCATTCTCCCCCATTGTCAGGTGAAATTCTACGGCTAAGAGGGGGCGCCGTGCCACCGAGAGATGCGTCGATTGCCCGCCCAGATTACAATCTCCTTATTAACCACTTTCTCCTAGCTACGATTCATCCACGAGGTGGCCAGATGTCCCGGTTTTCTCTGCTATGTCCCAAGTCCCGAAAATTATATTTTTTTACTAGTCATTCTTCTGTTAAGTCAGTGCGTGATAATATTACGTTGTTAATTTGGATTGGATGTGACTTTAAAATATTATATCTGTTAGTTTCTCGGTAAATTCTGTAATAATTTTGGGAACGTATTGTTTGTATTAGTACAATTATCGGCTACCTTTTGAACAAGATCATAACCAAGCTAAGCAACATTTATTTAGATAGCACGTAAACAGGGGCGGATCCAGAAACTTCCCAAGGGGGGGGGGGGGGGGCGATCGCTCCTCCACCTAGCGAATCCGGCCCTGCCAACTGCCCTATATTTTGAAAACCCCTATCCCTATCAGAGTCCTTCTTTCCCTTGCTATACAGACCTAATCTGCGGCGTATAATTATTGAGGATTTTTGCGCGGAATGAATTTAAGAAAGCACCCAGTGGAGTGCAATGAGGTTATCTAAGGAGGGGGCGATCGCCCCCATCGCCCCCCCCCCCCCCCCCCCCCGTGGATCCGCCCCTGCACGTAAACGACAAAAATCATGTTTCCTCATTAACACGTTCCGTGCGAGTTTTGCTTACTCAGAATCTGGTCACCCTATTTCTAACCAAAGACGACGTTCATATTTATTCTAGATTCGCAGTGCAACTGAAGCACAGGGACATGATGCGCTTTACTAGAGCGTCTACAGAGACAAACGTAAGGTCGATAAATCATTATTTTGCATTTTTCAACATTTATAAAAAATAAGGTGGATGCTAATGTCTAATTTACTTTAATTTCGGCGCAGCGTTGAGGGAAATCTCAATTTAAAAAAAAGGACGATTGGAAGGCTGCAGTTTCGAGTAATATTCATAGGCAATAAAGAAATTCGAGGAAGAGCATCACACCCACGACTCCTTACGTTTTTTTGCAATATTCTCTTTCGGTTCGAAATCGAGATGTTTCGCGGTTGCGCCACCGACTCCAACAAGCAGGCGCCGGCAGTTCGCGAAAAATGTCAGAGAACGCCCCAATTTCCAGGAATCTTTTTAACGTAACACTTAAAATTACAACCGTCTGACCCTTTCTTATGTTTACTACAAATATTACTTGAAAATTATCGAGGATTAGCAGCTTTGTAAATATCGCTTAGTGCGTGATTTTTGATTAGAAAGAAGTCAGAATAAATCCGACGCAACTGGGTCCTGAACCCGAATCTCACACCGCTCCTTAGGATATCTACAACTGTCTCCCAAAATAGTATAACTACTACAGTATCGGATTTAAATGTAACTGCTAGACAGTATGAAATAGAAATGTGCCTTTAAGTTTATTTTTAAATTGAAAAAGAATTACACTTGCTCGCCGGAAATTGCTGTAAGGATTCGAATTCTCTTTCGATTGACTTGGAATAATGATTTCCATTTTAGGATGCGCGCGCACCTTAAATGCCCATCTTTTCTAATGGAATTTGCTCCCCTCCACTCTACATATTACCTCCGATCACCTAGTAATTTTCAATTGCTACATTAGGGGGAACAACCTGTACTCTACATGCAAATGCGTGGAGAACAAGAACACAAAGCAGAACCAGCAACTGCAGTAAATGATGTGACAATTAAGCAGGTTGATGAGCTTGTTCGGAGGGACACGCGAATGTCAGTGCGTGAATTAGCGTTGCAAGTTAACATTAGTATTGGTAGTGCTGAGACTATACTTCATTACAACCTTAGATACAGTGAAGTCAGCGCTCGATGGGTGCTCAAACAGTTGTAACCAGAACAAAAGGCGATGCGGTTCAAATTTCAGGGGTTCTGAGTAAACGATTTCTGAGGGAAGGGGCTGATTCTTTTAATCGTATCATAACCACGGACGAGGCATGGGTCCATCACTTTACTTCAGAAAACAACTGTTCCAGTATGTAGTGGAGAGACACAAATTCAAAACGATGGCATCAGCAAACAAGGTGATGGCCACTGTTTTGGGATGCTCAAGGCATTATTCATGTGGATTTCCTGGAACAAGGTCATACAGTTAAGGCCGCTTATTACTCAGCGCTCCTAAAACAGACTGAAACCAGCTCTAAGGTAGTCTTCTGTCCAAAGGAATTTGTTTTCTCCACGACAGCACCCAACTACATAAGACTAACTTGGCTGTGAATATACTGGCTGAATTGGGATGGGACGTTCTTCCCCATCCTTCTCATAGTCCTGAATTGTCACAGTGTGATTTTCATCTGTTTACGCCACTGAAAGAGCACTTAGTAGGCAATAAATTCAGTTCAAACGGCGACCTGAAAAATGCAGTCCTCAACTGGTGTCGACATCAACCGAAAGATTCTTTTGAAACTGGAATACAAAAACTACTTGAATGCTGGATCAAGTGTATTCTGAAGGAGAGAGAGTACATAAAAAAGTGACTGTATTATTATTGTGCTGGGTTTCTTTTACGATTTAATAATAAATACAGTCCAGGTCAAATTTTAACACCCCTCATGTAAAGGATCATAAGCCAAAATTTGTGTTTAAAAAGGTATTACTGTTTTTGTAATTCCACGAAGTTAAGCACGGTCTATTTTAAACATAAACAATTCACCGATGAAAGACATTTTATCCACGAATTTATAATAGGGAATTGCAACATTGTATCATCTTGAGGGGGAAATAAATTGGACAATTTTATGTTAGGCAAAATTACAACATTCCCTCGAGGATCGATGGGGAAACAAATAAATTGAACGTCGCGAAAAACAATTTCGGAATATATTTCCTCAAAAACCCCATGTTAAAATAATATGCTTTCCTAGGTCCAAAATTTCTACCCACTTCTTACCTATACAATGAAATAATACAAGAATGGAAAGGTGTACTCCATGTCGGCGTATAGAGTTTCCAAAGGCGTTATTTTCGATTTGTTTTAATATCCATAAAAGATAAATATATAAATAGCCTAATGTCTAAGCACTGAAAGACGATATATCAGAAACGATGTCAAGAAAATATTCTCGCTCGATAATTTTTCCATGAAAAAATTTAAAATTCAATAAATACTATGAATCGTGAAGAAAGCGAATTTACTCTGTTATTTATTGGATCATAATACACCAATGTTCATTTCCTTCATGGCCCCACAACAAAAACTTAATCCAGAGAGTACAATAGATAAACATACTTTTGAATATTCACAATTCATCATAAGAATGAGTTGATTTCATGACATTTTATAAATTTAAAAATGCCATTTTGGAATTTAGGTATAATTAGCAATTTGGCATCAATTATGGATGACATGACTCCGACCATCAAGCAACCCATAAATATCCCACACAAAATGCGCGCTTACCATCCAGAAGAAACAAACCGTGACAGCGCAGAAAATGGGAGTATTTGTTAGTAGGTAAGATGAGATGCAAGCAATAAAAGTCGTATAACGATTAAGGGAGCTGAAGAACGCCAAGAAAGTGCCGTGCAAAAGGCCAAGGGAAGCAAGTGCGAGTGATGAGGGTGCTTCCCAATGGGACGAGACTTGAAGGAGCTGAAATTACTTAATAATTAAGTATATTCCGCCTACACGCTATTTTCAGCATTGCTAATTACAGTATAATCGCCTTCCGCAACCTTATAATCGGTTAACGATCCATCTGCATTGAATCTCCAACACCACTTTCAAATCCATCAGGTGGAGAATGAGGGAGCTTAATATTTATATATCTAAGTGCCCTCTCTTGCAGGTGATTTCTTGTCGAACTATCGAGGTAGATAACGTGTACGTGATGCTTTTGTTCCAAACTGAATTTTTTTAACGCAATTAGGAGCTCGTTTTTACCATCCAGTCGTTCTGACCGCTTGTCTAACTTCGAGATGATGAGTTTTTGGCCCGAGCGAAGAGCTCTTCCAACTACCCAGGATTCTCTTCGAATCGACGCGATGCGCTGACACGTGACGCGTGGGCGATTGAGCGGCAGGCGATCGAGAGGGATTTCAGACGCGAGAGTGCGCGTGTTATCCGTTCAGCTGTCACACTTTCTCTCTCTCTCTCCCCAGTCAGCTAAAGTGGGGTGAGGGAGGCAGTGGAGTGTGGGACTTTCATATCCTCCGCCGCCGCCGCCGCATTTCATAGAGCATTATGTCTCGATGGAGTGCATTCGAAAAGGATTTATGGACCCCTGTGGGAGAGCGAGCAAGAGAGAGAAAGAGACAAAAAGAGAGAGGGAGGAAGTAGGTGGAGATGCACAGTCACGCCAATTCTTCCAGAAAAGCAAGCGAACCTTACGGCACTCCTCCCCTATCTTTATATCTCTTGTATGCTTTCTTTAAGTGCCATTTTTTCACCCTCTTCCCGTCGTAAACAATAGTAAATACCTCCCAAGTTAAGCGTCGACTGCACCTTTGCTTTTTCAGCACAACCCCTTTAACGCTCGAGAAATTCCGCGTGTGGCGCTAATTAAATTTGATATGACTGCGCACGTAAAGTAACGCTTTTTTATGTCGTTTCGTATGTCGTAAATAGAGACTCGGTGACGAGTAAAGTAATTCATTCAGTCACTGCGAAATAAACTGTTAATAATCATTACACCTTTATAGCAGCAATATCTCGCGCGGATGAAAAGAAAAAATATTTTACGTACTAATGAAAAGGGAGATGAGGAAACAGGTGAAAAAATCTGCCATGACCGGGAATCGAACCCGGGCCTTCCACTTGCCGGGCGGATATTCTACCACTGAACTACCGTGGCAGACTACTTCTCCTGTTTCAGAACGGGAATATTTTCTTATGAATTACTAATGAAAAGGCAAGGATGGAAAGAGTTCATATCATACTGACACACACATATATACCGTGGAATTAAGGATCGAAGAGATAAATTTGGCATTTTTAATATCTATAAAATAAGTAAATGGTATAATACTTGTATATTATAGAAGCGACGAATAATCGAATTCCAAGTATAAATTCACACAATATAGTATAGGAAATCGAAGACTGATACGAACTGTGGAATGTTTTAAAAACACCATGCCTATTCCCAAGAAAAGGATCCCATGTGGTCATGTGATGGACACTACGGTCCATCAATAAGACAGCACATCGATCGTTTTGAAAGAAACAGCATACTACGGTTGAATAAGATCGTAAAAACTGACCCAACAATAAAACGGAAGTCTTTCGACTTTTAGGGTCGGGTGTTTTTCTATCTCCATTTATCTCGTTCAATAAAGTAAATTCGGACGCTACGAAAACGAAACGCATCCATAATAAGATCACGCGCTCCGCTACACAATCCAAAAGAAAAAACCTCCTCCGTTGTCTTGCACAATTTGCTTCTGGCATTCGGATCGAAAACGAAGGTGATAAAAATGAAAACTTGGTTAACCAAATGGGATGAAGGCGAGAGGAGGAGGTGGGAAGTGTACGTGAGCACTTCTCAAAGGGCATCGCCTCGGAAAGCGAAAGCTTTGGCGTTGAGGTCGGAGGAAAAAAGAGGCCTCGGAACATTGTGTCGGCCGAGAGAGAGAAAGAGAGAAGTAGGGAGAGACATAGGAAGAGAGTGCTTCAGATAGCGCGTTCGTCTGGGTAAATTGGGGACAAGGAGAGAAGAGAAAGGTTATTTTTTTTCCATTCTCCATAAGGAGGTGGGAGCGGGGGGGAGGAGGGGGGGGACAGGATGGGTGGGTGGGGGTGGGGGAGGATGGGTGGGGTAGGGGAGATGATGGGTGGAATGAGAGTTCATCCGCAGACGAGGCAGCAGTCGCACTGCCCCCCGCCCCCTCAAAGAGGAGGCGGAATCGGCGCTATATTGAATTGTACTGTGTGTGTTGTAACTCGCCGGTGGGACGCAAGAGATTGAGAGCTAGTTGAGAATGTGTGTGGGTGAGTAAGAACGAGAGAGAGAGAGAGAAACAGAAAGAGGAAAGGATCGACCTTTCGTACAGACCAATAAATAAAGATTTAGGAAATAAAGGCCCGACTAGGACCATTCAAATGGAAATCGCCAGTGTATGGCGCGGCGCCGTGGCGTGAATTTTTGACTGCTGGGTTCTCGCGCCAGAAACACAACTTTCGAGTTTCTAACGAGTGTGTTGGGCGACCCCTGCGCTGAGTTAACGGGATGTTATTAACAAGCATGGAGTCACTTGGATCCCTTAAAAGGCAACCGTAAATTTACCTGGACGGTCTGACACGGTAAGCATATTAATAAGTTGTATACGAATTTGTCTTGACGAATGTGACCGGTTTTCATAAACACCCTGCAAAGGTAAACAAATGCGTAAAATATCGTTTTGTGCTTTAATTTTGTAGAGTACATATTCTCTCGTTGCGAAGCTATCATTTTTGTTAAAATATAAGGAAAGTTTGGCATGGAATATATTTACCCTTACTATTAAAAACAAATTTGAATAGACTTAAAAATAATGTTATTTTACACATTTTACATTTACATCAAAACCCTGCAAGCCGCCAGAAGCGTTTGGCAGGGGGTGTCACAACACCAAGTTGGACTGTCTTATCGCGTCTGGGGAAAAGGATCTGCAGTATTTCTCTGTTCTAGCGATTGTTTCGACATATTTTCTCCTGCACCCTGATCTAACATTACGTTCACTATGTAAACAAAAATATAGAATCCATCAAAGAATGTTTAATGTATATATTTAAAACCGCGGTCATTGTCACTAAAGTTTCGTATAACTCAATATGGATTTATTCAAAGAAATTAATTCTTAATAAATCCTCCAATTTCTTGAATCGAACATGATAATAAATCAAACATGATAATAAATCAAACCACTCGAAGCAGTGATGATGAGATCATTTTAAACTAATTTCTATTTCATTAATACAGAGAGGATCGTGGAATAAGTTAAACAGCAGCAATAAGACGTGAAAACGTGAGAGAAAACTAATCGTCGCTAAGTCAAATATTTTGTAATTTTATTCAGCGTTGCACGCGTAAAAACATTCGAGACGAGTGTGAAAATTTCAATAATGAAAAGAGATAACCCGATTACTTTCGAGCAGAAATGTAATATGTTACTCAATTAGCATTGATACAGGTGATCTATGAAATTAAATTTACATATCTATGTAAATTCAAGTCTTCAAAGATCATTATATAATGATCCAATCTTACACTACATTAATACCATTTCATGTCCGTTGTCCGCTAGATGATACTGGGATCTTGTTTGAACGATTGAACACAAAAGCAGACGGAGCCACTTTGACCTACATAGTTGAAATTTTTCACCTCCAACAACTTGAATTAACGCAACGAGGAGAAGTTTCGAAATGTAATGAAAAACGAGTAATTTTTATGAATCATCTCACAAATACGTCATAAAATAGCAATCGAATAAACCGCACCAGCGACGCAAATAGCCCGTCAAATATGAGAGATGATTTTAATTACGGGCAAAACCGATCAATTAACCGACCCTTCAACACCGATTTACAAGATCGACGTAATATATATGTATCCGAATAGACCAATTCCGACGCCGTGACGATCACCTCTTTCGACCCCTTTCTCTCCCGTCCCCATCTCCGCTTCAAACCGAACGAGAGGGGAGGAAAAATCTTTCTCCCGCATAGCCCGTGGCAGTTACTAGGGAGGGAAAGAGTAGTCGTAAGTAGGCGCCGGCGACTATCAATCCGCCCCGAGGGAGAGAGGAATCGGCATCGGAGAGAAGAACTCCAGGGGTATCCGCCCCGCGCGCCGCGGAGGAGAAAGTCGATAGCGTTACGGAGGGAGGGAGAGAACGAACCAAACCGCCGTCTGATGGGATTTTTAGGGGACGGGAAGCTGGAGAAAAGAGATTACACGTGGAATCTCCCCCACCTCTCTCTCTCCTTCCTCCGGACAAACACGTACACACACCCGAGGCGTTTGTACACGGAGAGATCTCATCCCTTCGAACTAAGTGAAATTACAAAAAAATAGACACCACAACGTAAAATGAGAACTACTAAGCATCCTTCCGCGCCCAGTAAACAGTCTCACCTACCCTCCCACTACTCTAAAGATTCCTAGAAAAGCTTTCAAGGAACACTGAAGCGGAAGAGAGAGAGAGAGAGAGAGAGAGAGAGTAAGAGAGAGAGAGAGAGAGTAAGAGAGAGAGATAGAGAGAGATATAGAGAGAGAATCGTATAAGGGCGTGTCACCCTTGCTGCGGGAGATGAGGAGTGGAAGAAGGCTTCGGGCGGTCGCCATCAGGACCATGAAGAGGAGAGAGGTTGTAGAGAAAGGGATTGAAGCATAAAGAGAGGATAGAAAATGAAGAAAAGTGATACAAGGAGCAAGGGAACCAGCAATTAGGGAAATGATTAGATAGATAATACGACTTTATTCGGGCAAGACTGAAAAAATAAAACTTTCTTAAGATTTGTGTTCGTATAAAAGAAATAATACTTTAAAAAAAGAATTTAATAAAGCTAAAACAGAGATGATTTTTCGGAGAAATACCCGTTACGCTATCTTAGAAAAAATATTGCAGAAATAGTGGAAGAGGAATGAAATGTGTCTAGAACGAGAAATAATCTAGAGAGAGACGGAAGAGTATATCAGGAGATAGTGGAGAGAGAAATAAACCACATGAGAACGGCACATTGAGAAGAACAAGAGAATAAAGGTTATGGACAGAGAAAGCAGATTGGAGGGCTAATGTACAAAATAACTGAGGGGAAAAAAGGTAAATAAGAATTGATAAATTAGATTTGGACAGAATGTCAGAGAATTAAAGAAGAACAGATAAGGTGTACGAGGTGACAGAAAAATGGGAACTAAAATGGAGAAATGAAGAGTCTTAATTTAAGACCGAAAGAAAAAACAGGAAACAATTATTGGAAGAAACATGACATAACGATGACAAGGAATTTAGAGTAAACGTCAGAGAAAATGTGATGTGAAATAAAAAGACGAGGAAAAAGAGAGAGAGAGCGTAGAGATGAAAAGTAAGAGATAATGTGAAAGGGTTGAGGGAGAGAGAGAGATGAGCGCAAGAAACACAGAGCGGGGGAAGTGGCGCGGCGTCGTGCGCGGAGCGAGGCAGACGACGTCGTGTGATTCTAGCCGCACTATCGATTTGTTCCGTCCCGTTTCGAGGCCCACTCCTCTCTCCCGCGCCGTCCTTCCCTCCCACTCACACTCCCCTCCCTCCCTCTATGACAGCCAGAGAGCGACTTGCCTCTCTGTGGAAGGCAGTCAGACGGCGGCTGCAGCGTCTGCAGCTACTGCCGCCGCTGCCAGGGGCCAGACGGCGATTGAAGCGGTGCAAGACAAAATAGGGGGAAAAGATGAGGGAGGAAGGGCGCGCGTGATTTCTGACGCTTCGCGCACGGATTGGTACTCTCCTTCGGTAAAAGGAATTCGCGGAAGGGGTTTTGGGGAGGCGAAAGGGAAAGGAGGATAGCCGAGACACGTCTTTTGACCGTGCGCGGATGGGAATAAATGCATCTGCTCGCGCGTCGACCGTTTTTTTTTAATTCCTCGTCGTCGCGATAAGGCCAGACAGAGGGTAAAAGAGAAGAAATTTTTTTCGACACAGGAAGTAGATATGACCCGTCGCGGTCGAGGAATAACCCAGAGTTCGCATTGTTCGATTACTTTCGCCGTGCAAAAAAATGTGCAAATGTCGCGCTCGTAGAGAAATTTTGAAGTCTTTTCTAGCGGCTGGGTTTATATTAGTTCGAATTAGGGATGGGCGATCTTACCGTGAAAGATCGATTCTGTGAATCGACCTAGATCGTATTAATAAAGATCGATTTACCGATAAGATCGAACCAAAAAGATCGATTCAAGAAAGATCGATCTTCGATTCTAGCCACAAGGAAGGTTATAAACTAAAAGAATAATTTTCGTGTTACAATTTTTTTATTATGATAAAGGTCGATCTTCGATTCAAGCCATAAGAACCAACATTTTACATTAACATTTTATAATCATAATAAAAAGAAACAAAGAAAATTAAAAACGAAATTCGCGATCAATTACTGTGTAGCATTAATTTCCTCTCTAATATGATTTTTAATTTTAGAGATTTCTGACTATTATTCGCATAATAAATTGCCAATACGCACACACAGCCAAGCCCTCAGCGAGATTCGAACAAGCGAACCTTACATTGGAAACAAAATATGTACATTAAAATCTTATACCGGGGAAATGCATTATTAGAGTAAAATGTGAATTATTAAGATCAGTTTATTTCACACATTTCTTAATTTATTATAAATTAATTTAAAAAAACCGCGCAAACACTGCGCGGATACAGCAAGTAAGGTTAAGCTGCCGACTAGGTTTGATGCCCACAACTAGAGTTCACCACTTCCACCAACCACCACTGCCCCTCTCCTTCATAGGCACCCCACCAGGTGGGGTCGAACGATTCTCGATTCTGAGCTAAAAGAATCGATCCACATAAAAATCGTAGAACAAAAGATCGATCCAAAAAATCGAATCGGCCTTGTAAAAAGATCGATCCTGTAAAAGATCGATCTTGGATCGCCCATCCCTAGTTCGAATGAAGGAATTTTTAAGGGTTACGGCGATTCAAAAATATCTTCACTTCTGATGAATAATTAAATTGGAGTTGGAAAGCGGGGTAATTACTGGGTTGCGACTTCTCTTTGATCTGATCTCCACTAGAGGGATAAAAAAATCCGCCTGCAGTCGAATCTATACATTTTGTTTTAGCGGTTCAAAGATGAGAGTGCTGTTGCGCCAGACATAACGGTGTCACCTTTTCAGTGAAGAAGGTTCGCCTCGCGGAGGGAGGTTGGAAGATGGAGTTGGGGAGTGTAGGAAGTAACTCATGCGGCATCCTTGTATAATTATGTTGCCTCTTGAAGTTAATGGGAGAGCGAATACCAACGGGCGGGTCAGCATCTCACCCGACATTTTTTTGACAGGTAAATAATGGAATAAAGACCTGCATTATGCTTCGCTCTTAGTGGAAAAATGCGCTATAACTCAATTATAGACTATTATTCTGCGATTCCGTCGGAAAAAAACTTTAATTTTTGTTAAGACAAATTGAAGAGGATCTTCCCCGACCACATGCCCTTCCCAAGGATTTTTCAAATTAACAATTTTTCACATAAAGCAATATTTTTTTCAAAATATTTTTTCTTAAAATTGACGAATACTCGGTAATATTACATATTTCGATATGTCATCTCTTTTAGATCGCATTCAGACATCGTAAAAATATAATACTGTGAAAATTATACATATATACAATAATACTGACATTTACCGACAAAAGTGTAAAGAAATCAGTGAGGAGCGTTGACCCATGGTTCCTGATAAGGATTCCTCGGTCATATGACTACGCTTCCTAAATTGAGAGCCCTCACCTCGTCGACATGAATGATTCGGAGAGGGGGAAGGGAGGATGAGGACAGAAGTAAAACGCGAAAAAGGGAGGGAGAAAGGGAGGGAGAAAGGGAGGGGAAAGGAGGTAGGGAGTTGAGGAAGTTGATGTCCTACCAAAAGAATTAAGGCTGGGGTGGACAGGAAGAGGGCTTACAAATGAGATGAGTCGACTTCATCTGTCCACTGGAGCACGAATAATTGGAGTGCCATTGGCATCATTAAAACTGACGTGCGGAAATGGGTTCGGGATAAAAGGACCAACCAATTTAATGAACAAATTCCCTACGTCCCGGTCTTCTACCCAAAATATTCCTAATTGAAGCTCTCGTCTTTTCTCGGAATCATTCGAGGAAAACGCTTGCGGATTCATTAAAGACGATTTCCGAATTTCGCTCGACTTTTTTCTTACCCTTTTATTAACATCACGAAGGAAATGGTAAAAAAAGAAATCTATACTGAGTTGGACTACGAAGGAATCTTCTTTATCATAATACTGCTACAACAATACAGATAAATGGCTTAATTTAAATTTTTAAAAGGATTTAAATGCTTTCAAAATGCTCGATAGGCCGATTTCGATCCATGAAATATGTTTCAAATTCGTCTAAGACAGAATTTTCTATGGATAAAAATATAAACAAGCATATCTACATTCCTTCTAATGACTTCTATAATCAACAGTAAGATTTTAAATCACCGTTCTGCTACGTTAATTTCAAGTACAAGCATATTGTTATTAATTAAAATTTTCCGTTTAAACTCAAAGGCAAATTCTTCGTCCCATCTTCACATTAAATAAAAGAAAAGGCTATTTAAATCCAAAACTTTAATGCAAAAAATACGTACTGTGATATTGGTTCAATTCAAAGGGAAAAACTAATATTAAAACTAAAGAAAATCTGAGCAAGGAAATGAGTGAAGATATTCTGTTAGTTTGTTAATACGGACCGAAATGGCGTTATTTTTTTCTGAGTTTTTCCTTTGAATATTTTATAATCTCCTTATTTATTGTTAAATACGAATGAAAATGAAACAAGTAATGGTATAAAAATAAATTTTTATAAATAACTTTTATATTTTAACATTTATTATACTCGTTATTTCAAATTTGGTGAAATTACCTGAATAAGTTACCTTTTACTGGTGGAGGCGGTGTTATATTCAATTAATCTGGATATCAAGGCTGAAGACATTTCTTGTCGTATACAAATCAACGAAGCGCAACACGAGTAATATCAAAGGTAAGTAATCCGTACTATTACACAATCATTATGGGCGTAAACGTGCTTTGATTGCTTTTAGTACGAGAGAGAGGGAGGGAGGGAGGGGACAAAGGGAGGAAGGGTGAGATAGGGAAATGACTTTCAATACAATAAATATTTCTGACGCCAATTTGATCCCCATAAATAGCTTGACCGATCGAATCTTTACACCCGTTTCAATGGGCATTAAGCTAGTATGGTTTTAAAGGAGAAATATAAGACTCTGATTCCCATTAAAAGCTTACCCATATGAAAGCATTAAGCCTGTTGCCTAGGAAGCCTATTGTTAGACCCAGAAAAATTACCACTTTTTTCCGATAAAAACTATAAAATTACGCTAATTCTACTCGGATTTGAATTCTCTCTTCAAAAATAAGAAACTAAAATTCATATTCTATCCGACAGTTTAAGTATCGAGTACGAATCTTGATGGGAAATAATTTTAAATGCAAATATAAAAACCTCTACACCGATTTACATGTTATCTTATGGGCCAAAAATGGGGAGAAAAGGGACCAAACCTCGCCATTTTTGTTCTCGTATTGAGCAGTACTGGGGCAAAACAGCCCCAAAAATGGGGATTATATCAGTATCGGATTTCCATCATTAGTCGTAGTTTAACATTAATGGCATTAAGATATAACCCTCTGATACCCATTAAAACCTTAGCCATATGAAAGCATTAAGCCTGTTACCTAGGAAGGCTATTGTTAGACCCAGAAAAATTACCACTTTTTTCCGATAAAAACTGTAAAATTACGCTAATTCTACTCGGATTTGAATTCTGTCTTCAAAAATAAGAAACTACAATTCATATTCTATCCGATAGTTTAAGTCACGAGTTTGAATCTTGATGGGAAATAATTTAAAATGCAAATATAAAAACCTCTACACCGTTTACGTTTTCTTATGGGCAAAAAGAGGCCAAAATAGCCCCTTAAAATTGTAATATCGAAAGTTTTGGATTTTTTCCTTCGGTCGCGACCAAAAACCTATATTTCTAACAATTTTCAAGTTTCTAGCACATCTGGAAGTGCCTCATAATTTTGTATCCTCCTATATCTATAATATATAGACGCTTCTTACACATGATATATATATCATATATATATATACTAGTTAACGTGTGCTTGCATTCTGCAAACATTTTTAAAATTAATCATTTTTACAATTTCAAATTATTCGCAACCGATTTTGTATAAAATAATATAACCCTAACAAATTTCAACTTTGTAGCTCATTTAGAAGTGCCATATAATTTAATTCCTCGTATGGTGCAACAATAGGGCAAAAGAGGCCCTAAGACTGAATTTTTACAGTAACAGATTCCTACCTAACTAAAAGCCCATAATTCTTCCAAAATTCATGTTTGTATCTCATTAAGAATTGCAGTATAATTTTCACACTGGTATGGGGCATAAATGGGGCAAAACCGCCCTTAAAATTTGGAATTTTTGCAATTTTATTTTTTCTTCGGTTGCAATAAAGGTTTTATAACCAGGCCAAATTTCAAGTCTCTGGGTTATATGGAGCTGCCTCATCATTTCTGTAGTCGTATGGAGCAATACTGGGGCAAAAGAGCTCCAAAAATGAGGATTATTACTATATCGGATTTCCTTCATTAGGTGTAGTTTTACATTAACAGCATTAAAATATAAGCCTCTGATTCCCATTAAAAGCTTACCCATATGAAAGGATAGAGCTTGTTACCAAGGAATCCTATTGTTAGACCCAGAAAAATTAGCAATTTTTTGCGATAAAAACTATAAAATTACGCTAATTCTACTCGGATTTGCATTCCGTCTTCAAAAATAAGAAACTACAATTTATATCCTATCCGACAGTTTAAGTCTCGAGTTTGCATCTTGACGAGAAGTAATTTTAAAATGCAAATATAAGAACCTCTACACCAATTTACATGTTTTCTTATGGGCAAAAAATGGGGCAAAAATGGGCCAAAATAGCCCTTCAAAATAGTAATTTCGACAGTTTCGGATTTTTTCCTTCGGTTGTGACCAAAAACCTATAATCCTACCAAAGTTCAAGTTTCTGGTACATCTGGAAGTGCCTCATAATTTTGTATCCTCCTATATATATGATATATATATCATGTGTAAGAAGCATCTATATATTATAGATATACTACTACTACTACTAGACAGTGCTTGCATTCTGTAAGCATTGTTAAATTTAGCATTTTTACAATTTCGAATTTTTCCCAATCGAATGTGTCCAAATCATGTAACCATGCCAAATTTCAACTTTATAGCTCATTTAGAAGTGCCTTATAATTTCAATTCTCATATGGGGCAAAACAGCCGCTAATATTTTGAATTTTTACTATATCATATATTTTTCCTTCTGTTGTAACAAAAAAAACATAATTCTGCCTAATTTCTAGTTTGTATCTCATTAAGAAGTGCCTTATAATTTTCACATTCGTATTGGGCAGAAATGGGGCAAGACCACACCTAAAACTTTAATTTTTTGCTATTTTTTATTTTATCTTCGGTTGCAACAAATTTTCAGTAATCGTGACAAATTTCAAGTCTCTAGGTCATTTGGAGCTGCGTCACCTTTTTTGTTCTCGTATTGAGCAATACTGGGGCAAAACAGCCCCAAAAATGGGGATTATATCAGTATCGGATTTCCTTCATTAGTCGTAGTTTAACATTAATGGCATTAAGATATAACCCTCTGATTCCCATTAAAACCTTAGCCATATGAAAGCATTAAGCCTGTTACCTAGGAAGGCTATTGTTAGACCCAGAAAAATTACCACTTTTTTGCGATAAAAACTATATGGTTTTTTAGTTACAACAGAAAGAAGAAATCCGATATCGTAAAAATTCGAAATCTTAGCGATTGTTTTGCCACATTATTGTCCTATGCGATGAATAAAATAATAATGCACTTGTAAATGAGCTACAAAGTTGAAATTTGATATGGTTATATGATTTTGTACAAAATTGATTGGGAATAACTTGAAATTGTAAAAATGCTAAACTTTAAAAATGCTTGCAGAATGCAAGCACACATTAACTAGTATATATATATACATACATACATATATATATATCATGTGTAAGAAGCGTCTATATATTATAGATATATAGGAGAATACAAAATTATGAGGCACTTACAGATGAGCTAGAAACTTGAAATTTCGTAGGATTATAGGCTTTTGGTCACAACCAAACGAAAAAATCCAAAACTTTCGAAATTACAATTTTAAGGGGCTATTTTGGCCTCTTTTTGCCCATAAGAAAACGTAAACGGTGTAGAGGTTTTTATATTTGCATTTTAAATTATTTCCCATCAAGATTCAAACTCGTGACTTAAACTATCGGATAGAATATGAATTGTAGTTTCTTATTTTTGAAGACAGAATTCAAATCCGAGTAGAATTAGCGTAATTTTACAGTTTTTATCGGAAAAAAGTGGTAATTTTTCTGGGTCTAACAATAGCCTTCCTAGGTAACAGGCTTAATGCTTTCATATGGCTAAGGTTTTAATGGGTATCAGAGGGTTATATCTTAATGCCATTAATGTTAAACTACGACTAATGATGGAAATCCGATACTGATATAATCCCCATTTTTGGGGCTGTTTTGCCCCAGTACTGCTCAATACGAGAACAAAAAAGGTGACGCAGCTCCAAATGACCTAGAGACTTGAAATTTGTCACGATTACTGAAAATTTGTTGCAACCGAAGATAAAATAAAAAATAGCAAAAAATTAAAGTTTTAGGTGTGGTCTTGCCCCATTTCTGCCCAATACGAATGTGAAAATTATAAGGCACTTCTTAATGAGATACAAACTAGAAATTAGGCAGAATTATGTTTTTTTTGTTACAACAGAAGGAAAAATATATGATATAGTAAAAATTCAAAATATTAGCGGCTGTTTTGCCCCATATGAGAATTGAAATTATAAGGCACTTCTAAATGAGCTATAAAGTTGAAATTTGGCATGGTTACATGATTTGGACACATTCGATTGGGAAAAATTCGAAATTGTAAAAATGCTGAAATTTAACAATGCTTACAGAATGCAAGCACTGTCTAGTAGTAGTAGTAGTATATATATATATATATGATATATATATCATGTGTAAGAAGCGTCTATATATTATAGATGTCGAGTGAGGTTAATATAAAAGTTATTAAAATACTGAAAATCTCAATATTCTTTTGTGGGCGCACGTAAATGATTCCCGTAAAATTTTATTATCCCTAAAATACCGAAACAAATTGCGGCGGAAAATTAGAGGGTGGTATGCAGAACAGAAAATGCCGTGAGGAAGCACAAAGTGGAATATCATTTAGAAAAAATATCATACGAATAAGCTTTCGTTTTATTCAAAGCAAGGTAGGACCGTGCAAGATGCAAATGAAATCGTTAATGCAAAATTTCTCCTCTGCTTTTTAGGTGACGGCATAAATTGGAAGGCGGAGTTTCACAATGACGCGCTCTTGGAGGATCCTAGGGAGAGGGAATATTTTAATTTTTAATTTCGCAATCTTTAATGGAAATTTTTTGAATAAGCTGTGTATTTTTTCCATCTGGAAAATAGAAAAATAATAATAATTTTAAAACTAAAATAAAAAATACGACTAATTTCACCCTGCGAGGATGGTTTCAAACCTTAGGGGTAAGTACATTAGATGAGTTATCCCGCTGAATTTTACATGAACAAACGGGAGAAAAATCTAAATAGTTCTTTTAATTTTTGTGTTCTAAAGCGAGCAAGTTTTGTTAAGTAGTATAAGTATTCAAACGGGAGAACAATGTGCATTTGCTTTTTTCTGCACTCCGAAAGGAGATATGCTAAACAAAATCGTATCCCATTTCACATTTGAAATCATGATAGCTTTCAAAACGAAAGAGATTACCTTGATAAAATATTTACAAAGTTCACCTAGGTAAAACATTCACAAAATCCAAAATTAATTGAAAAACGACTTTACATAACATATAATAATTCATAATATACGAGGAATCGATGTAGGAATTTTAACCAGAATAAATAGTTCAGTAGAGGGCATCATATCTCTCTCACCCGCCTCTCTCTCTCCCTCTCTACTTCTCTCTCTCCACCTCTCTACCTACATTTGGTCCTCGGAAGATAGAATCCATCCCCCTCTCGTCCCTCCTGAATTCCGCAGTCATGGCGGGCGGGGCTTCCAAAACCTCGGCCACCGTTCGTCGGCCGCCCTCGAAAAGAAAAGAGGAACGCGGGGCGGCCAGTTCTATTTCCGAGCATGAGGCCACATATTTCCGCAACTCCCCCCTCTCTCACTCACACTCTCGGCAAACATACTAAAAAGTCGCCCTCGCCCTATGGCAAAACATTAAACAGGCCAAACAAAATCCCCCTTCTTTTCTTTACTCTTGGCTTCAACCCTTCCACCTCGAAGATTTACAGAAGCCAGTAAAGTAATCATCACCGATTGAAATGAGATGAGAGTTTGAAGCTAGGTCAAATTAATCAATTATCAAGAGACAAAGATGCATTTTATATAACACAACCCTTAGGATTGTTATTATTTATACATTCATCCTAAGTCCTTAAAATTATTTTCGAATAGAATGTTAGACCAACTGATTTTCCTAATTTATTTTTTATTAGCCTTTAAGTAATTAATTCACAAGCATTGTTTAAAGGTCTTTTAAAAAGAGCGTATCAACAGAAACTAAGAAGGGCACATACCAGCAACACTCAGGACAGATTTTGAAGCCGCGATCCTAGCGATGGGAGGGCTACGCCTCTTTATCAACAC